>OY735235.1:9082335-9224835 GCA_963457665.1 Thysanoteuthis rhombus | reverse complement strand
GTTAAAATACAAGAAAACAAATAAAAAACAGATTATTCTCCATTGTTGATATTTAATCACTATATTTGTTCTCAATATTAAAAGAATAAGACATATAGCCCGTTGCTCAAAAATGTGCCTTTTGGGTATATATGCTTATTTTATACATATAAACATACATAAAGAAGTATATATATATATATATATATATATATATATATATATATATATATATATATATATATGTGTGTATGTATGTATGTATGTGCACATATTTGTATCTATATATGTATATAATTTAGAAACTTTTACAAACACTGAACACATCAAAAACCTTTTCCAAAGCATTTCTGTCGCTTCAAACGCTTCAAACACTTATTATGTATTTGAAAGATAATGAATACACACACACACACACACACACACACACACACATATATATATATATATATATATATATATATATATATATATATATATATATATATCTTTATGATCAAATGTGATGATTATAAAGACATTTCAGTAGGAATTATATTTTGTTCGGCACTAGTAACAGCTAGTAGCGGACCGAACATATGATATTGTTATGATGATATAGAGTGCCTACTATATATATATATATTTTTTTTTAATTCAAAGTGCTCAGTACTTCAACATAGAGTAATCAAATAAATATCACAGTGGATCTATCACTTCATACAATATGGGCTACTTGTTTTACTCACCAAGTGAAACAAAGTAGTCGACATTTCATGAATTGATAGAGTAATTATATATATGTATATATATTTATATATATATATATATATATATATATATATGTGTGTGTTTGTGTGTGTGTGTGCGTGCGTGTGTGTGTGTGTGTGTGTGTGTGTATAATGGATACGTTTTCCCAAAGATATAATGATAAATTTCGATGTATCTTTTTCATCTCTATTTGTAATGATCTCCTGTTATCACAAGGTGATGCTATTCATTTTCAGACAACATATATATATATATATATATATATATATATATATATATATATATATATATATATATATACATTTGTGTGTGTGTGTGTGTTTGTGTTTCATTCAGTTGGTAAGTTAGCTTTGAACCCTAAAAACCATATTAAAAACCGTGTCCGGAAGAATATACGATAGCTTCACAAATGATAATACTGACTTCTCGACGCCCTCTATAAAAAATATATATTTTTTGAATTTTAAAGACGGTTTGTGTCCAAAAATAGCCACCTACAGAACGGTGCAGATGCTGATTTGGCTTTTTTTCAAAACTCCAAGATCACAGTAAGCAGTTAAAAAAAAAACGTCGGGACCTCTTAAACTTGTCCTGATTTTCAATCATTACTCCAGCAATTCTTACTTCGTTTTTCTTACATGCTTGCTGGCTGTTTCGAACGACATTAATCGAATTTATTCAGGATATTACCACGCGATACACATAACCTTTTTTCTGACAAGTCATCGTCTCATGATTATAAGTCGAAAAAAGCTTTTATGGGTTGATTCTTAAAAAAAAAACTTTAGAACTCCCACTAGCCCCTCCTTTATGCTTCTTCGTTCATCCACTGAATAATTGTATCAGCCAAATACGTCAGGTCAATTTTTTTTTTATTATTCGTAAATTATGTATTATAACAAATATTGAAATGACTCGTAAAAAGAATGTTCATTTTTGAGCCAGTCTGTATACGTATATGCTCATGTCTTTACCAATATTTTTATATAATTACAACCCTATGCATAAGATACAAAAAAAAAATCTGTAAACACCGAAATGCCAGTCCGTGAACTCGAGGAAGCTTCAACCATCCTTAGGTCAACCCTGGAACTTGAGGCATTATGGCCTTTTTCTAGGAAGGTCTTCACAATCAGCTGTTGTTGAAATATTTACATATGACATTTAGGGAAGAACATCGCTGTAAGATCCAGCGATTCTACCCACTAAAAGGATTGAAGCCACTTCCTCGTCAAATCCTGTACAAACACGGCGACGTGTGTCAGAAATTGACACAAGTGCTTTGCGTATGCCATTTGCCCAGGCCTACGCCACCGTATTTCCTTGATCAGTTTGTGACATATTAGGGTCTGCAGGGAGCAACTTTCGGACATTAAAAGCACGTTAATGGGATTTTCGACTGGCTTTGAAAATACGCAGTCCGCTCGTATAGTGTGATGGTCAGCATGTTCGCTTCATACATAGAAGGCACAGGGTTTGATTCCCGATATAAACGATGAGTGTGGAAAACATTCCATTTGTAAAAAAAAAAAAATCTTCTGTACATCCTGCAGCTAATAGAATACACTATAAGCTGAGCTATTAAAGTGGAGGTATCCTGTCGATGGACTTGCATCCTGCAAAAAATGTTGTTTGTAAAATCATAGGAATGAAGTCCTGGTCTCAGTTGTCTCTCAAGGGTCCTTTACCATATTTCGGAAAATATGCATTTTTCCTAGGTATTTTATCTCTGCCCCTACATTGAATTTTAGGTTTGTGGATCGATTTTCTGCTATCTCTGTTAGTCCAGGTCTATTATTCTATATTCATGTCCATCAAGTTATGAACCTACCTCATTGAACCAACGTAGTCACCAAAAGTGGCAAAAGATTCTATCTTTTTGATAAGAGTAAGTGTTCGTTTGTTTTGTGCGTTTGTCTGTTTCAGCGCAGTTGGTCATACCGATTTGTCTACAGACTTGAAAAACTTTTTTTTTTCTTCAGTCTTTCTTTTTCTCTTGGGGAGGCTCTTGATACTATTAGGAGATTTATTCTGACAGGTTTAATAACAACATCTAAATTCTTCTGAATGTAGTTGTTTCAAGATGTTTTTTTTTCTTTCACTTTATATGACAACCGATGGCCATCACTACTCAAAATATGGATCCTCGGAGATCACTCGTGTAACCGAGGCCGGTAGGAAACAAGCTGGAGAGACAAACTTATCACGTTCAGATAGTATACGCTCCGCGACACCAATGATAGAGAGGTCTGGCGAATCTTTTGGATGGTTGATGTCCAACCACAGGCGATAAACGACCAACAATGATGATTATGATGATGATGAAATTGTTTTCCACTTGAAAATGCATGTGACGTCAGAAATAGAATAAAGTCTGACCATATTTATTCTTTGATTGAATCTTTTTTTTTTCCATTTCGTTTCGTCATGCAGAGAAACTTGACTTTTTTTTCCAATAAATCAGCTGAAACCTGCCCAAACGTGCAGGTAAGAATCGCTGTCAAAAATATTAAGATAGATACATAAATAGATAAGCGCATAGATTGGTGGAAATCAGATATTATTCAATTTAATTTGTTTACAAAAATGATATTTGTGATTTTCGCAGTCTTGGAATTATATCAAAATACAAAATAAGCTCTGCCCTGCAGAGAAAGAACACACACGGTCATTTTTCTTCATGCTCTTAGCCTCCTTTGTATAAACGATTCTAAAGTAGCCACTGTTAGCAAGATGAAGTATTTCCAAATTACACCTGATATCTCCCTTTTATTCCCTCTTTCTCTCAATAAACGATACGAAATCCCCCTTTGTTCTGCGATTGGGCAGTTCTTCATTAACAATCGGTATATCCAGCCGAAAAGAAAAATCAGACCCCAAGATAAGTCCACCTTTAAATCAGTTAACGTAGTGAGTCAAACAGTCTTACAGGAACATCATTTTGGAAGCAATCTGAGAAAAAAAAAAAAAAAAAAAACTAATTTGCTTGAAACTTCTCTAATGCCCAGACAATGAACACGGAATATATCATGGGTATATGCCGTATGGTGTCAGCAGTCGGCTGTCGCATACGGGCAGAGAGACAGACTTTTGGTGAATCATAATAAAATGTGTATTAGAAATATAAACGATTTTGTAAAGTGGGAACAGGTTTAACTGTTAATTCTTGGTCCGTCCCATTGATGCTCCGAAATCTAACAGGGTTAACTTTCAGAGCCTCGAGAGCTGATACATTGATTTGGAGATGTCCCAAATGAATTCACTGGACGATATATCAAACTTAGTTCATGTACTTTGAATTATAATTCACGGTTCTAAACTGTCTCATTCAATCATTATTTAGTTTCTATCGTAAGCTAAGAGCATTCCAGACTACCGCGGATAGATTGTACGGCCGCGGGGACTCTTTCGAAGATGATCAATCGGTTCTCGATGTACTCACCATTTATAAATATATTAGATCGTAACGAAAGTTTAGTCAAATGTTCCAATTCATTTAGAAACCCATATATTGTGGTGATTGGAGCCACTCGTAATCATCGATATACGTTTGCACGCTTTCTAAGCTTATTCGATCCATCAACAGGTTTTGTTTTTCAATACAATACCTGTCAAAAACGTTTCCTCGAAATATGTAGGTACGAAAAATATATGAACGCATTTGAGTCCGGAAAAAACGATACCGGAGGATTCAGATAATCTAGCGAAAATCAGCATATCATTTGATTTTATCGAAATATTTTTAGTTTATCTATCGATTTTCTCTCCAAATCAAAAGGCTAAATTATAATTAATCGAAAAAAGAACTGAAAGAAAATTACCGAGAAGAGAAATATCTTAATTACATTTCCAGTTTTTTTTTTTCAATTCCCTAAGCATGATTCCAAGTTCGATGAGTTCCTAAGCATTATCTAAAAAGAAGTAGACAGAATTAATTTCTCAAAGGATTTATCAGTCAAATGTGTACACATCAATGAAAACAACATTGTATAAATATAATGAATCTTCGAAATGATAGGATTCTCATAAAAATAAATTTTTTGCCAATATTTGGAATGGAAATCTATTTTCAAAATTCTTCTTCATTTAAGTAAGTATCAAATTTTTTTATAAAATCGAATAATATCTTAACCAGGTTTTTAAATCTTTGGAGTGTGAATTTTCTGGTGAAATTTCGTTCACTTTGCTCATACCAAAATTTAGAAACAAAAGTCCCTTTGTTTTGAGTGGGTCATTGTGCATCAAAATAGTTTTGGAAACTCCTAAACAAATAAAAGTCAGTTGGGGTACGATCAACATATCATGATGGATTATAGTTTTAAACTTGGTCTGTCCACGTAAATCTCTTTATATCTATTGTTCCAATCAAGTGTTGCTTCAAACCTATTGAATAAGGATTTAACATTGTCGAATATTTCTGATTATGAATATTAAAACTATCGTAAAATACGTAGCTTTTGTGCTCAGGCGGTATGATCATTATTTATTTGACAAAAACAGACTTTTCAAAATTATTTAGTCCAAAATTACTACTTTGACAAAGCCGAAAAACAAAACATATTTGTACGATAAACAAAGAAGAAATCAGTGATATGTGAAGTGCGGAACGTAAAGCTGTTGCCGTAGCCAGCTAAGGGGCAATTACTCACTCTAAAGAGACCTGCTGATAATATCAAAACACAGGTAGTCTTTCCTTTTCTAAAATTAACTCTACGCCACACCTCTGCTTTTACTCTCTCATCTACACCCAGGTTTCCTGTACCCATTACCTACCATTACGATATCCGATGATTCAGTCATTTCATGGGTCTGGGGCCACTCAGAAATCTTCCCGGCATGAAATATTGTAAGACCACTACCAACATACGTATATATGCTTGGATTGTACTGATGAGGAAATAGAGAACTTGAGCTCTAGTGGAGTCAGGTTGATACCTGCTTTTTGTCAGGCAATTTGAAAGTTAAAACATCTTAATACACCCCGTTGTCTATTCGACATACAGTAGTAACCAATGCATAGAAAGATGAAAGTTGAGAAAAGAACATAATTGCGACGGAAAGAGAGAGAACAGGATAAAATTTCAGGTTACATGTTCTTTAGTCACAGTCACTTTGATCTAAGGGCAGAAAAAAATGCCATTTCACGAATAATAGGGTTAAAAATGATCAAACATCAAATTGTGCCATCCTGCTTACCGTACGTCCAACTCCAACGAGGTGAGTCTTACTCAGAATTGAAACTGCAATTGATTTCCTAAGGATATTTTGATTTTGGAAGGAAAACAAAAAACAATGCTTTCATTGATTTCACGAGGTCATATAATATTATCCACCTCAAAACGTATCTTTCTCACGCGAGGAAATTTATACATAATTTGGTTCCTTGGAAATGTCAAAACAAAAATCCAAACAAGACCTCAGTGATGATGAAATACATTAGCTTCTTCACACAAGTCAGCAAAGGGTTAGTTGCCATGGGCTCGGCCCTGAACCTATAGATTTGAGATATTTCCGTGCGGAAAGGTTTTTCTCAAAGTCGATGAATTTCCAATGCACCTCTCGTCACTTCATGCGGTTACTTCCTATTAATGGTTATTCCTTCTTTGCTTTGCGCAATTTCAGCTCACAAAATGCTCTCGTGGGAATGTACAACGTTCTGATAGCAAAGAAACGTGTACATCTGCGATTTTATTCTTCTTAGGAATTAATTAGTTTCTATATATTTTAGTTCTTTTTTCATGACGTTGATGAATATGCATCTGTCTTCATACTGTTTTGAGGGTTTGATTGGTTTTGTCTATATGTGACCTCCAAGTAGCCATATTTGGATTAAAGTGCTCCAATAGATCATGAAGTAACGACGAAAATCCATGCAACCCACTAATAGAAGGGGAGAAAAATAGCAATAAATATTATATTAGAAGCGGACGTAAATCTTTTCATGTAAACCAAGACGAAAGACATTTATCAGGCAAAAAGCAATTAAGGATATTGGGGGAAATATTGAAACTTGTTTTATGCAACATGTTTTGAATGAATAGAACTATGATATCTGTCCTCCCATAAATAAATATCCGTAGCCCGAGCGTGTACCAGAACCATTGGAGGAGAACATTTAAAATCTTTAAGAAAAATATAGATCTTTGGAATGAAATTATCTTAAAAATAAGATTTTTTTTAAAACCATCCAAAAAATACCAGCATAATATTTGGGCTTTGTTGATCTGAAATGACCATGAACACCCAAGAACGTAATTTTTTTTTCAAATTGTTTTTATATGGTGCCAAGTGGTTTGTTCATGTAAAACTTCAAGATAATAGCCAAAAATAATGTGACAAAAAAAAACCGGAGAGGCAGACACACTCACACACACACACACTCTCTCAAAAAGAGGAAACTTTGTGCCTAAGGTGGCTGGTTGGTCGGGTGGGATATTTGTGTGGCTACAGTGATTCGATAATAATAGGAAAAGATGCGGATACCAGCACAACAAGAATAAAAGATGTGAAATAATGAAAGCAGAAAAAAGGCGAAGTAGGAATGATAAAATGAGAGAAAGAAATAAAGAATGAAATGAAAATGAAATGAAAATAAAAACATAGGTAAGACGGAAAAAGGAGAAACAAAAATATTTTAAAAACATAGAATTAGGAATGGAAGAGAAGAAGTTAGAAAGAAAGAAAAAGATGAATAAGGATGAAAAACTAAAGAGGAAAGGGAGGAGGAGACTAAAGCGAGAAAAAAGAAAGGGAAGAGTTGGGTAAGAAAGAAACGAAGGACTACAGAGAAAAAGTGGGAAAGAAAAAAAGTTAAAACGAAAGAGGAAATGACTATGGATGGGATGAAAGAAAGAACTAGGAAGGAAAAATGAAAGAAACATACACTGAAAGATAATAATAAATTGGAATCAAGAGAACGATTGTTGAGCGAATGAGAGACTGAATATGAAAAATGCAGAGAAGGATATAAGAAAAACAAGAGGAAAAGAAAGAAAGAAAAAAGGAAAAGATAAGTAGGAAGGGTTGAAGGTCGATGCTGGAAGAAATAGGAAAAGTAAGGAAAAAAGACGCCAAAAAGAGAGAAAAAGATAAAATATGAAGAGAAAGAAAGAAGAAAAGAAAACAGGATTGAAAGAATGGAAAAGAAAGGAGAAACAAAGATAGAGGAAGGAAAGACGAAAGAATTGCGGAAGAAAGAATGTTATAGGAAGTAAGAGGAACGGGTGTATAATATATTAAAAAGACGGAGAAAGAATGGGAGAAAAAGGGGAAAAGGAAAAAGAAATAATTCACTAACGTTAGAAGAAAGAGAAGAAGGGGACAAAGATAGAAAGAAAGAAAAAAAGAAAGAGAGAAAAGAAGAGAAGAAGAGTAGAAGAATGGATGAAAGAATGGAACAAAATTCCAAGAGAAAGAGGACAGAAGGATTACAAACAAATAGCGGTCAAGTGAAATCTATTGCATTCTTCAATCTCGATCCATTTCTCGTTAAGTGGCCAGTTTTCGTTTCAGATTTTAATCTCTTAGGGTGGAACACTTAAGATTTCATATTATTGTCAACATAAAACTCAGTCTTGTGGAAAGTGAATCCGTCAAAATGATAGATCGATCAGTACACTGATATATATATATATATATATATATATATATATATATATATGACATTAACAGAACAACGTTTGGCTAAATATGTCTATATCCATATCCGTAAGTGTTGCTGCATGCCTGTGTGCACCGGTGTATTCTGGTGTTGTTTTTTTTTTCAAGTTTAGATGGGTGTGGTAAAGAGGGCTGAATTGCTACGGGGATAAGGGGAATAAAGTGACGAATTTTTCGAAGGATTGCTAAATTGATAAAACTCCAGTAAACCCTTTCTATAACGAAACACGATTTAACGAATTCCGGCATTTACGAATTAGTAACAAAAGGCTTTTAGCATCCGTCATTTGACGAAGATCTTTACAAAAATTTACCAGAATGTCCTTATCAGTACTTAACTTCCTGGACTTGTCTACATCGTGACGCCCTCTTTTTTCAGCCAACTACAGTTTTGCAGATGATCTGTTGTCATGATGTCTAGCATTTGTTGGATATTATTGCAACATGACCAGCCCATTGACATTTTTTTCTTATGGTTTCAGTGATCTCTATGACTTCTGATTCTCTGTAATGTTCTGTGTCGCCTTGATACCTCTCCAGCCGATGTTGAGCACGATTCTCCTCACTTCCCGTTGCATGATTCTCAGTGTGAGGATCAGTCTTTAGTTCTGATTCCATGTTTCCGCTCCATAGGCGACTATTAAGAGGATGCATGGGTTGTATACACTTTTTATTTAGAACCAATTGGATTTTTTTCAAGGCTGATTTTGCTCTACTGAACACTATTGAGTTATCTTTTCCGGGTACGTAACGACCCTGAGCTCTTTCAGCTTGAAAAAGGGGTAAAACAAGGGCAACATCAATTCATCTAAACTCTCCACAACCCAGCTCGAGATGAAATTCCGGAACATAGACTACACAAATAAATGAATCAGAATAGGCGAATAACTAAGTACCCTTAGATTTGCTGACGACTTCTCCCTTTTTTGATGAAATTCATAATGATCTCCTGATAATGCTAGACGAACTTCATGAAGATAGCAAAAAAATCGGTATGCACATCACCTTCGGTAAAAAAAAGGTCATGTACACCAAATATTTTAAGTACAAAGATGCAACGATAAAAATGAATATCACAGAGTTGAACAAAGTTAACCAAAACATCTGTCTGTTAACTACCGAGCCTCATCAACCCAACACATATCTCCACTTCCTTCCTTTCATTTCGTGCGGCTCAATTATGGCTTGTGAATTGATATGTTGATTGAATCTTCGTTGATATCGAAGTCGTTGGTTGCAAAATCATTAATGTCAGCTTGCTTTAAAGTCTTTAAACAATGTTCAGTCCTATAATTAGTATTAGTCGAAATTCTCAACTATCTGATACCTTAAAAGGAATTTTACATTAACAGACGAAATCAGGAATATTTCATACTTTATGGAGAACACTTGTTAAGTTCGTCTCTTTATGTCCTCTGTCAGTTCGATGAACGAGCGAGAGAAACCACTTTCGAATCGATATAAAGTTTAATAATCTTTCACTCCTTTCTGAAAGCGACGACATCTACTTACCCTGTAAAGTATCCCATAACTAAGTTGTAGGATGCAAATCATGTAGCAACTCGTTAGATTTTCTATAGTAAGGATAGAAGATACTTGTTTCCGAGATAGATGTTTCAAGTGTTAACTTTGAAAAAAAAAAATGAGAAACTAAAGAAAAAAAAAAGGTCACCTTAATTACTTAAAAAAAATACCCACGTTTCCAACATCTTTTACCAGTATGCAATGTTTGGTGTGCTAAAATTTGTATTAAGATTGAAAAAAAGGGTGATCAATGAATGACTTATATCTTTTGCCGTTTGTTTCAAAAAGTAGGCAGGCACAAAGTTGTGATCAATTAAAGAAAAATTTACATTGTAAATCCTTCCTGGAGCATATACATTTTTATGCATACTACATTAGGAGAGATTGATATCATCTTTAGCCCACTTGCGCCAATAGTGCAGCTTGTACGATGGTTTCATATATACACACATACATAACCAGCTAGACGAACCGACTTTTAGAATAATCTGTGTTGAAGATTTTGGTTGCTGATATCTAATCACTATTCAAGAGAGGCTCGAAACACGCCTCCACCAGCGGAAGCACCGTCTGCAAATACTGGTTGATACAAACACTGTTGTTATTTTCCCCTGACCCCTTTTTTTATATGTAGTCCTGTAAGATGCCAATTATTTTACGTAGACATATACTTTCGAAAGTGTTCATGCCTTTCAGTCGAGTTCTCTTGAGTTGTCAGAATTCACTGCACTAAAACATCGTGGATACCGCGTCGAATTATAGAATCTTCCCAAAAATATTTTCTGCTGTTGTATACTTTGCCGAGCAGACTGGGTGATACTTTTTTCTTTCCAATCCTGCATTTCTGTTCCTGGACAAATTCACTAGATTTACTGATGGAACTCTGAAGGTATGAGTAAATTTCTACCTCCCCAAATTTTTTCTGGTTGATGAAGCCATCTGTTAACCCTGAGTGCTTTGTACTCAACATATTTTTAGTTATTTCAGCACTGGATATATGAGCAATATTTCTTCTGAGTAACACAAACGACGACGGTTCTCTGAATATTTCGATTTCTCCAATCTTCTCGAAAGTATGAGTGGCAAAAATATTTGCTAATTACTTCCAGCAAGACTGTGCTAAAGATATTATAAGTTAAGAGTTCCATGGAAAAACACATCATACATTAAATTTGAAAAAGGTTGCAAGATATCAATATTTACTTCACTTTTTCCCCAAAACACATTTCAAGCCTTCAAACGGATCGAGAAAATTGGATTTTGTTGGAAAATGCCTTTTACGAGATTAATATCTTTCTTCTTTTCTCATTTCAAGGAATTTGGATATAATGTATTTGGCTATGGGGCCCTCCAAATATACTTTGAAATCTTAACATGATAAAAAATACTCCATCTTTTGTTTATCAAATACTGACATTAGTAGTTTATTTACAATCATGACTGAAAGGGAGTAATTGTCATGTACGTTAAGGTTATCTTGCTTGAAAAACACTGCAATGAGTGCCTCCTCAGCAGAGAACGAAAACCCTGTACTGAGAAAAAGGACTAACGTTGAGGGCAGAGAAGCTATTGTTCGTCTAGTGAAAAAGCGTGAAACTTTCACCATATATTGTTTCTTTGTTTTTCTTTCTTTTTTTTGGGGGGGGGGAACTGACGGTTGAATCAACTGATGATCAATAATAGTTGGGTCTGATCATTAGATTCTTTCAGGGGATCAAAGTTTTAAAGTGTAACACTTTACAAAATCGAGATCACAAAACTAAGAAAAATTATTCAGGCAGATATCCTAGGAACATAGACTGGATAACATCATGCTCAATATCTCGCGGAGAGATCAAATACAATATGATAAACAGCTGTAAGAGATATAATTGGTTTCGTTAGAAAACTCAATTAGCGATGGGCTGGCCATGTTGCAACAATGTTAGACAATCGCTGGATATCTTGGCTGCAAGGATGGATCCCTTGAAATTATATGAAAGACTCTGGCCGGTAGAAAATAAGATAGTGTGACGAGTTATGCAGGTTCAGAAAGTACTGGCTTCGCAACGCGCATGATATCTTAGGGGAGGTTTATGTTCAACGATGAAGGCTCAAATGCTGCTGCTGCTGCTGCTGCTGCTGCTGCTGCTGCTGCTGATGATGATGATGATGATGATGATGATGATGATGATGATGATGATGATGATGTAAATAATCAACATCATCATACTGAAATATTCTATACCATCGGTTATTCTTCACCTTAACTCTCAATTTTTAGCTTGGGGAAGTGAAAACTGTTATTCTGCACGGAAATCATCGTTATAGGTAGGGTGTTCAGACTAAAGTCAGTTTCATTTATTCATCAAAATATATATGAAGATGCATTTTCATCGAACGATATATAGCCTTAATCCAATGATGATATTAAAGAAGTTGGCAAAATTATTTAAAAAAGAACAAGAGAAATAGTGTCTTTAGTCTATATTTGTAAATGATAATTAAATGCTTCAATAAACCTAATGAGAAAAAACATTCAATTTGCAATTCCTATTAACCTTTATTGAGTTACAGGACTAATAGTATGGACAAACAATGCATCCGACTGGTAGTCACCTATGGAGCTGAAACATGGAACCTAACTTTGTAAAACCCAGAACTATGTAACGTGCACTGAAAAGATTCATGCTTGGCAACACAAGAAATATTAATCTTTTAATTTTCTTTTTCAATCTTTAGAACGGAACATCTGTATTAAAGATATTAAAAGAACCATAATTGAAACATTCCATAGATAACACATCGTGGTCAAATTCAATACACCGAGCACAATTCGTGTTCACCGTTGATCATATCAAAGTTGACTGTAAAATCAACAACTTTTGGATTAAACAGCCTTGGAATGTTAGGGAGTTTTAGAAGAGTGGGTCACCCAAGATTTCACCCACACAAATTCAGCGTGGATCATCGTCGTCTTCTTTCAAAATATTTGGCAATCAGATAGAGCCGGGGAGATGATATTTCATGACTTTTACACGTACGCACATGCATCGTACACAGGCTCTGCTGTCAGCTGTTGAAGACTCTCTCTTCGTTCAAAAAGTCAATATATATATATATATATGTGTTTGTATGTGTATCTATCAGCGGAGTGGACAGTTTACTGTGGTAATTGTAGAGACAATTTATTTTGAAACATATTTCCTTCAGAACCGGATTTAACCGAGTAGCAAATCGAATTGCCAATGTGCAAACAGCTATTTGTGTGCATGTGTGTGTGTGTGTATGTATGTGTGTGTGTGTGTGTGTGTGTGTGTGTTCTTCCAGGCCTCTGTCTGATCCCCAGATATCTTGGCAAAAGACCACTACGCTCATTTTTCTCCATTCACTGTCGTGGTTGGTTGTTCAATTTGCTACTCGGTTAATTCCGGTGACGAACGAAATATGTTTCCAAATAGATTGTCAACATTTCTCATATGCATAAATATATATATATGTGCCTGAGTGTTTACCGAACAATGAAGAGCTTCCAGCAATATCTGTTGCGTTTTTCAATACTAGTGCTGTATCTTTTGGAAAATATCTACATACATTGAAAGCAGAGATCTGATCACTAGTAAATAAACAAGAACAAATTAGTAAACTATAAATAAAATGCTATTTCACAATTTAATGAAAGATGCATTAAAAGACAATGAGCTGTCAAATTATACATACACACATGTGCATATATAATCACCAGTGAGTGTGCATGTGTGTGTGAATAGGTATGTATATGCGTGAGTTTACCGAGAAATGGAATAACAACTATCTGATAATTGTTGAAAGAAGACAAAATCGCTTTGATGTCGTTTCATGGGCTTAATTACAATTCATCCTTGTTATAAATCTTTATAAGAGGAGAAACAATATCTTTCATCATGCGAAAATTTTTAAACGTTTATCATCATTTTTGATCAGCGAGAAATAGCTTATAAATCAAAATTGATTTCTCAGAAATGTTTTAAACTAGCAGGGATACCCGTCGTTGCCACTACACTAGCAAATGAGATTCTACAGAGATTCCCTGAAATCAAATAACAGGTATGTGCGCTCACAGCTCCCAACTATCCTAATCAGGCCGGCACACAGACCCAAGTACACTTGCTCAGGCTCACGTTCACTCTCTGAAAGACCCTTTAACTTGGTTTATATTAAAAATAAGGGTAGGAGTTTCTGCTGAACAAATTTTTATGTCTTTTGTGGCTTAAGGGTCAGGTTCACTCTCGAAAATGCTGCAATACTCCTAGATGCACTGAGGGGAAGAGTCATGCGGACCCTTAGTTCCCTAAGATGAACTGGAAGGAGGAGTTCAGTATTGTGAAGGTTACATGAACTGCATCGTGTCTGAGCAAGTATCAAAGCATTCATTGTTTTTATTTAGATACTTCAAGGACTAAACATATTGAGCAGTGATCCTTAGACATTTTGCTACAACACCTATGATTAGAAAACCTGCGTTTAAACTCTCTTTTACACCTTCAACAAAAGGCAAAGTTTGAAATGGGTACCGCTAATCTGTAAAAGATAGTATTTTTCGTTCATTACATTATTATGCAAACATTCGTTTAAGGGATGCTCACCCCCCAAATCAGAGGAATTGTGGCTGTAACCTCTCTTTCAAGTATTGAGGCACCCTGATGGGGCATACTCCTCTTGTTAAGAATCCCTGGTATAGAGCCTACACTTCGCCCACAAATAAATTATCGTTCCTATCTTATCGAATCATCTAGGCCCCATAAGTGGCTCGCCAAACCAGCCTACCAAGTAAGCTACATACAGATTCTTCCCTATTTGCTCGTGTGTGGTGGGGGTGTTTCGAGTGGGGATTGTGCACTTGCTAAGACACCTGCCAAGACAATTTCAGCGTGACAAGCATATAACTCTCATCAGCGCATAAGAGGCCCCCGTTTCTGTTTGGAATCAGCTCCCAAGCATCCCTTTTCTCTGTGACATGAATGCCGTAAAATCTTTAGGAGCTTCACTCTGTTTCTGAAAGGCTCAAAGGTTACAGATCCAGCGTTCAAACTTGTAATCACCAGTGTTCATAAAAGGTAGAAGATGGATCAATATATATATATATATATATATATATATATATATATATATATATAGATAGATAGATAGATAGATAGATAGATAGATAGATAGATATTAGGGGATGGAATCAACAGTGGTAGATATTTAGATGGAGAATACAGCGTTTGACCCAACAAGGGAGCTAACCGAGTCTGAATTGATCACTAGATCACAGGAGTAAATCCGGAACGTTATAGAGTGAATTACAGAGGACAAGAAAAGATTGCTATTCAGGAGAGTGCACTTAAAATGACCTCTTGGTTCAGAGATCAACTCCTGTATAATTATTATGGCTTAGTCATCGTGACAGTTCTGAACCCTAAGGTCACATTGTCAAATATTATGTCGAAATGATAACTACCTTTTACACTACATACCCTCCACCAATGGCCAACGTTCACAAAGGGTTTGCCGCTTCAGCTACTTTATGGCAAAAGTTGATAATTTTGGCCATCTTGCGAAGCATCAGCGATGATTTTTTTTGGTTTGGACAGTCTTCATTTTCGACTGTCTTTTTTCTGCATTTTTTCTTTTTTCTTCGGATATTTTATAAACGAAATCAAAAACGAACTCACCAACTCGTCATGACAAGAAGTCGCCAAACTCGTCATGATATTAAATCATGTGAAAAAAATTCAATCAAATATTAAATATGGTCAGAATAAAATCTATTATGACAGCATTGACATTTTTTTTTTTTACTGAAAACATTTAAAATGGATTATGCAAAACATCGGAGAACATTTACATTCAGGAGAATTCAGATAATATTAATAGATTATTTCTGTCAAAATAGAACCATCGTGAAATCAGGAAAATTTTTTTTTTAATACAAACATTTTGAAAAGGAATATAATGGAGTATTGATGTCATTTTTTTTTGTCTGTAAATAAAAAAAAGAATGATTACGAGCGCAGAAACACATAAATACGCGCACATACATTAAAAAATGATAGAACTCTTAGCCACCTTGGTTGGTTACAGTGGTTCGATTATTTTACAAGTAGTTTTTGTGCCTTCCAACCGTCCCCTCGGGAAATTTGTTGGTTAGAAACAGTAATTTTTTTCAATGGTATACGGGGGTTCTATCTAATATGTAAGTTTATTGTTAAACTGGACCATTCTTATATGCCATTGTTGCAGAACGAAGAGGTTGATATTGTGGCAGTAATATTTTTTAACAATTTCATTCTGGCTTATTTTGCATTATTGCAGTGTTTTTCAAACAGATTTGGCATTCGGCTATTGAGGGACGATTTTCCCTGTAATTTCGGCCAGAAATGCCCCCCCCCAACTATATGGCAACCTTGGTTGTTACCAACTATTCCGGACAGCAAAATCATCAAGGACACCCGATTTAATTATGTTGATCGAATCATTACTTTTGAAGTCAGAGATTACAAGGAAGTGGCTTGCTCTCCAAGTTTGGAATTAATGGTCTGTCTCATCTTTATACGCTTTGGTCAAGATTTGAATCAGCTGCAAACTGATCACTTGAGCCGAATCGTCAAGTGCTCTACTTACCAGTGGTTTAGTAGGTCGTAGGTACAATCAATAGCCGTATCAAACCAATTTTTTCTCAAAGTTCTCTATGCGTCTCTGCTACAAAGAAAGAGAAATTCAAGTCGATGGTTTCCTGAACGAACGAAAACTAAAAATCCACTATACAGTTAGATTTTAATAGAAGCTACAAGTGAACACGAACATCTTGTCTGGTTCAAAGTCATAAATACGTGTAGTTCAAGTTTATTCAAGGCCTTTATAGACACATCAAAAACAATTTACGTTTTCAGGATTAAAATATGCATTAATTCGAGTTATAAAGATATTTTAAACGTAATTGAAAAACTGCAATCTCTTCATTACAGAGAGATATTTACCAGACAGATTCTATTTATTCATCTTTTTTAAATTCATCAATGTATTTAAGCTGGTAACTCAAAAAATTGCCCATCAGTCTATTGTCAGTTCCATCTGATTTAAGTTTATCTAAATTATTCTCATTTTTTAGACTTGTTTTTTGGACTTTTTTTACAAAAACAAAAGTATTCCAGTATTTTGAAACTCTTTGGGAGAAAAAATCTATTTGTTTCTGCATCTTTGCTTTTGCCATAGACCTAGCTGGTAAATATCCCGACCTTTATGAATAATGATAGATAACTGGGTGGGGACTTTTTCCAAGGATGCACTGTAGCCACAGCAAGGGAGGGAACCAAAGACTTATGTTGGGATTAAAAATCGAACCTTAATTTCTCTTTTTCAGACGACCGAATATACACCGATAATATCTGCTCGAAGACAAAACGAAATCCTCTCTCTAAAACAAAGTGAGACAGAGACAGGGAGAAAGAGACAGATGCACAGAGACACAGAGAGGGAGAGAAAAACTAGCATGCTCATCGAGAGAAAGAGAGAGAGGGAGTGAGTGATTGAAAGTTCAATGTCTTTCTACTGTTGATGCCCTGTCGACTGTCCGTCTATTCTGGTACCCTGGTAACTGGTACCCTCTGCTTGGTGACCAACTTTTTTTTGTCTGATTTATAGGCAAAAGTTTCTATTTTTATCAATATCTCTTTTCCTAAACTAATTCATCACCTTGTTCTGCCTGATATCAGAACTAAATGATCATCTATCCTTTTCTCATTAATTTTCCCCCTTGTTTTCTTTCGTTCCTCATGTGAGTAAACATACAATCTATCTTTTTTGCTTCCATCGTTAAAATCGTTAAACACTGTTCCTTTTTTATCAATTTCTTTTGCTCCCTTTTCCTCAAATATCTTTTTAAATGAGTAGCCGGGATTGGCTATCTATCTGCAGGGGTTCCAAGCGACCATGCTTTTATTCGTCAATTAATCTACTTGAGATGTTCAGATCATCAGTTTGGTATCTGAAAAGGGGTTACTCTGCAAGATCTTGTCGTCGAGCAAGGATGTAATTATACTACCCATGCAAAAAATATATTTATCATAAAATGCTATCTTGGAAAAAAATCAGGTATCAAACAATAGTCGATTAAAGAGTCCCAATTGGTCGTCATATTGTAACATTATGAAACTCGACAAACTACCTTTTTTGAAAGATCATCTATCGTCTTGTAAGTTTCTCTTGATTTATTAAGTTTTGTTCCAACTGATTAATAGAAAGCTGGACCTTGGAAAGGAACATCATCATCATCATCATCACCATTAGTCTGTTATAGTTCTTTGTCGACTTCTCTATTGTTCCTCTTTGCTACCAGTTCCCACCCTTTACCCCCTCAGAGGTGGGCATGAATAACGACTAAGTCTTGACGAAGATAGAATTAGTCGATAGGAATACTATAAGCGATATAGGAATGGGTTCTTTCTTTTTTCTGAAAAGAAACAGACCAGTTTGATAAACCAGTCTATACTTTCAACAAAGAGCAAAAGTCTAATCCTTTCAAATCCGTCAATATCAGATTAAGTCCCTTCAACGTAATCCAAGTAAAAATGAAGGTTCCAAGCTTCACTTTTTGTTTATAAATTTGTTTTCAAATTCTACTTTTTGTTTTTTTTTTTAATTCCAGGGATGATATAAACTCTTTAAACTCAACGCACAACGCATGAACAGCGAACACCCTCGTCCTTAAGCCATCTTAAGCCTTCCAGCACACTTCACTCTATTTACTTGCCGGTAAATGATTGAGTCAAATTATCTTATTAATGGATATATCACATCGACATAGAAGTCTCTATATATAAGTATCTATACACAAAAAAAGTGTGTCCCAGGAACTATTGGCAAACCCATCCTAATATTGTCCAGTTATTGCCCATACGATGCACCGGCTGCACTTCCTCTCCGAGGCAGCACTGATTGAGATAGAAGTTTGTTTTTTTTTTTCAATGTAGGAATAGATGAAAGATGACATTCCTAGACACAACATCAAAGCCGCACTTGTACGTCCCCCCGAGCGTCTTCCTGTCTTGTCATTTTCTGTTGGTGTTCACCAGTTACCCAGTGCGAAAGCAGTCTAAATTCGTGATAAGAAACAAGAGATTGGGAGCAAAACAAAGATATATGAACGAAAGAAATGAAAATAAAAAAAAGATTTTGTTCTCATGTACGACATAGACGTGTATTTGTTGACTCTGTGATAGAACTAATCGAATATAACTGTGTTTTCACACCTATGATGATTTGTGCAGTTTTATTTAACATTTCAAATGAAACAAAATATCACATTCGACTTATAAGACCCAGATTATCATATGATATCCAGTTTGGTATTATATTTTTATTACAGCTTTAAAACTGCATCGTAATCTTTATTTTCATATTGTAAGTTCAAATATTAACGTTGCTGTAATATTACAGCCTATCTATTGAATATGATTATTAATTTCTAAAAAGAAATTCAAGGCAATTACTCCTGGTGATGATTAGAAACAATTCAAACGAATTTCTATTCTGACTTCTGCACTGTCAGTTGTCCTTTCATTCATATAAAAGAATTGGGGATCAAACTGTCGAATTAGGTTTATCCAGTTCTCCAATTGTTCCACTGGTTGGTTTTTTAGTTGGCTAGCTACCCGGCTATGTATAATGCATACAGGTAGCATCAATTGAGCTAGAAGACTGAAATATTCAACATTTGCACTTTCAAATCAGAACCATGCAACGTGCCTATGAGTGAATAATGTTCAACAAAACATGGGAAGATCACAAAATAACAAAATATATTAGAAAAAAGAAATGGAATCCGAGACATCATGGGGTCAGTTAGAAAACTCAAATGGCAATGGGCTGGCCATGTTTTAAAAATTGCTGACAACTGCTGAACATCACGACTCAACCTTGATCCCCACAGATCATATGCAAAACCGTTGCCGACAGAATGTAAGATGGCGAGATGAATTACACAACATCAGAGAGTATAGGCTCTGCAACAGCCATGATAGAGAGGTCTGGCAATCCTAAAGAAGATTTATGTTCAACAAAGGACGATAAAAGACTGATGCTGATGATAATGATGATGTTATCTAGGAAAAAAGTGTTTTTCCAGCAATCGACCCCACCCCAAAAAGATTTTATTGTATGGTGTTCAATTTTCAATGGAAGTTTGTGCTTAAATAATCCCTCAGTTTGTGCTCAGCAGTATTCATGTTGGTTATTTTGACTTTTCTAGAGATCACTACAAAACAAAAGGTGACAAAATTGACTTTTTTCAAATTTATTGATCAGACTTTTTTTCGATTTCGAATCAATCATTCCCAATGCAGCAAGCTGGTAAAATGAATCGATCACATGACGATTTCGACTAACTCTTCTCTATTTATCTTTCTTATTGTTCCATATATATATATATATATATATATATATATATATATATATATATATATATATATATATATATATATATATACTGGGAGAGTAAAGGAATTAAAATAGACGGCGAGGATGTGAGCAACCTCAGATTTGCAGACGACATAGCCCTTTTCGCAGAGAACCTACAGGACCTCCAACTAATGATAGATGAACTAAATAAAGAGAGCAAGAAAGTCGGCCTACACATGAACTTAAGCAAGGCGAAGATCATGTGCAACAACCACATTGGAGATAAAAACACTAAGATCAAAATCAAGGACACAGAACTCGAGAAAGTAGACCACTACCAAGGACAACGAATCTCCATGAGACCCTCAAAAGAAAAATTAAGCGAAGAATCACACTAGGATGGCAAGCCTTTAGCAGAGCTAGCTCAACCTTCAAAAATAATAAGATCCCAATAATCCTAAAGAGAAGGGTGTATAACCAATGCATCCTCCCAATAGTCACTTATGGAGCTGAAACATGGAACCTAACGAAGAGACAGACCCGTAACTTGAGAACCATGCAACGTGCACATGAAAGAATAATGCTGGGCCTCAAATGGAGAGACAACAAAACGGCACAGTACATCTGAGAAAAGACAAGAGTTAGAGACATCATAGAATCCATAAAAAATCTCAAATGGCGGTGGGCTGGTCATGTTGCAAGAATGGCAGACAATCGATGGCCATCACGACTCACAACATGGATTCCCCGAGACCACATGCGCAACCGAGGCCGGCAAAATGTTAGATGGAGAGACGAGCTAGGCAAGTTCGAGAAGTACTGGCTCCGTGACGCCCATGATAGACAAGTGTGGCAAATCCTGGGGAAGGTCTATGTCCAACCACAGACGCTAAAAGACTGATGATTATGATGATGATGATGATGATGATATATATATATATATATATATATATATATATATATATATATATATATATATATATATATATATATATATATATATATATATATATATATATATAGTGTCTCGAAAGTAACGCCTAATTTGACTCCCAGACAATTTTACTGGCGTAATAAACAAACTACATATATACTCAGGAATGGAAATTGCCTTGAGTTGATGGGGTATACTTATTCCCCAACTTTCATTTTTTATATGTTTGATGTATTCTCATAGAGACACTGTCGTACTCTCACTTCCCAAAACCAAATATTACCGTATTTTTAGTTTCCAAAACCTATTTCTATCAATGCATTTAATAAACATAAACATTTTCAATGCGTTGTATTGGAAGCCAAATACAGTTTCTTCATTGATTCTGAACATAGGGGTGCTTGCCCCACAAGGAGATGATTTGAATATATTGGGGGGATTCTGGAATTTTGCTGTGTTGAGTGAAAATACTGGCCCATGCGTTAAATTATGGATTTTCCATTTTAAAAGAAATTCAACTTGACTAATCAAGCCATCTCTTGAGGAACTATCTAAAATGGAGATCAAGTATAAAAAATAACAAAAAAACTGGTGAGTCTCTTGAAAAAACTATATTCAAAGAAAAAGAAAAAAGCGTTGGGTTGAGGCAGAGACTAAATACTGCAATTTAACTTGATTTGGAAAGAGAACTATTTTTAACGTTCGAAGTTTGATATTCTGATAAAATGTGATTTTAGTGTTGAGACATGATTATGTGTGGTAAATACAGGATCAAAGGTCTCAGAGTATTACAAAACTTGGAAATTGGAATAAGTAATAATTAATTTCATATTGCAAATTCAAAGTGTTATTTTTATAGCACACCATATTGAGAAGATCTTTTTAGAACTTGATAACTTCGATCACCGCTACTGACAACGATCGACTTAATCCCTGTTGCTAAGTTTTGGTGATTCATTTTTTCTGGCATTTTTATCAATCCAGCCCTCACTGTTCGTAGTAGAAATTATGCGAGCACACACACACACACACACACACACACACACACACACTCGATTTGATGCTCAAGGGAAAAGCTTTTTTTGTTTTTGTAAAATGTTCAAATTATTATTGTCTCACACTGGTATTGAACCTAGTACCATTCAATCCCAGTGTGAGACGATAATGATTTGAAAATACTGCTACTGCTAAGAGGGGAGTGTGGTCTATATACCCCCACCGGTTAAATAAAGGGTTCGGTTCGTTACTTCCCCACACCTACCAGATGATACCAGATGAAGGCCGTAGAGTGCAACGGCTGAAACATTGTATGAAAAACAACCAAGATGAGGATAGTCCAAATTATGATAGAAATAATAATAATAATTCCTCATCTCAAAAATCCAGAAAAACATTAACTTCAAACTTGATCCATATTTTTTCATTTCGTGTTGCTGGAGTTATTTCTCGTTGATTTAATTTTTCCCCTAATTTCGACTAAAATTCTGGTAAATTTTTTAATTCAACATGATATTACAATACCCAGGTTTGATTGTACGAAAAAGGGAAATGATCTTCTTTGAGCTCTGTAGGTGTTGTATAGTGTAAAAAAAGTTAAGAAACAATGATCCAAGTATAATTTTTTTGTAAGGGGCGACCAACTTATTCCTATCTATAAAAACACACCTATTGTCACCTTTTTCTTCGATAGGAAATGGTTCGTCTTCCACAGTGTTTCAATATCCCCCGACATTACGAGCATGAATTTTATTCCAACGTCCATCCAAACTCTTCTTATGGATACCGACATTTTGGTCGTGAATTATTCAAAGACAGAGTTCTGTTTCATAGGCGTCCTCCAGATTTGCATTCATTTGTAAAAGATGATTTGGAGAGATGGAGCTCTTATCCAAGTAAATGTCTGTTCTCGCGTGAACGGGTTTCCATTTATGTTACTCAGCGAGAATTGGGAGCGAGACCAATTTTCGTGAATTGTTAATCATTTGCATACTGGCGTTTTCGATGCGAACAGCAAAATTCTGATCGTTGAGAAAGAGGTAAAAGTTTGTAAAAAAAAAAAACATTAGGAGATATATCTCCATTCAGTCTACGTGAGAATGTAGGAGACAGTTCAAGCAGCGAATTATATATGATTCGTGAGCATTAGGTAAAACAAGTGTGGTTAGTCACTCAATAAAAACTGCCATGCGGCCGAAGTCTCTTTGTACCATGGAAGAAGGGGTGATCAATTAATGAGTCACTTGTCTTCCACTTTTTGGGGGTAATGATCACAACAAAATGTCTAAAATTTTAAAAAAAGGGCCTGCCCATAATCAGGATCGAATTAGTATGAATTTGCATTGCAAAATGTCCACTCTCCCACAAAAAAATAGTTTGAGTGGGAATTAAAAAAACAGTTCCCAGGGATAATCAGGAATGAATGTTCAAATTTTCACCTTCCTAGCTCCATTAGTACAGTCAGTGCGTATGATGCACACACAGCCAGATCAGCTTAAAAACGGACAGAAACATATGTTGGCTGTTTCGGTGACAGTTACCAACTACTGTATCCACACTGTCAAAAACAACGGCAAATACAATATAAACAGGTCTTGATAGAAACTGTCATGAGAAAAACCTCTTTTGGCTGTATGTCGTTTTGGGGGCGATCAATTAAAAAATTTGGAAAAGGGATGATCAAAAAATACATTATTTTTCTTGCTAATTTTTTATGACCGTGATTGCAAAAAAAAAGTCCAGATTCAAAAAACAAACATGAATACTGCCGGACATAAACTAATGGACTAAATTTATTTTGAACTTATATTGTTAATTGACTCCCATGCGCGCACAAACTAAAAAAAACATTTGGGGCGGAAATTTTGGGGAAAAAAATCTGTTTCCCTTAAAACATGATGTTAGAAAACAGGACGGACAAACAGTTTCAACATCAGAACCAATTTTTTTTTAGGGTTTTTATTTGCAATGCAACCATGGTGTCAAGGCTTTTTCTTCTCTATTAAGTTTTAAACGTTCTTACTATTTGTTCATTTTGTATATCAAATGATAATTCCGAATTCTTGTGGAATTAGCCTGATGGATTCGAGAAAAAAAAGAACAAAATTGAGTGAAATCTTCCTTCATCTCTTTCATTCAAATTATTCATCTAATATATATATATATATATATATATATATATATATATATATATATATATATATATATATATATATATAGTGTGTGTGTGTGTGTGTGTATGTATCTGTGTGTGTGAGTGTGATCTCATTCCCGTCACTAATATATCGTTCAGTTTAATCCTCGTACCCAATACTTTATTAAATTCAATGATATAATATTGCTTTGTATAATTCATATAATAGATATATGGAATATAACAAATGGTGTGATCATGTATTTACTATCTCATTCAATCTCAAATAATTTACGCGTGTTACAACAAAGACGTTTCAGTCAATTTTGGCCTTCAATGCTTGGTTTTTAAGATGACTGACACAACCAGTGACGGTTATCGAAAAAAGGGTCAAATAGATGAATAATAATAATAAAGTGATAATCAATGTTAATCATTATATTACTGGGAATAGATTTGAAAAATGATTTAATGCAATATAATGCAATAACGCAATATTCGACATCAAAACTCAATAAAAACATCTAAATCTAGATTCATCATCATCAGTCTTTCAACCTCCGTCGTTGGACATAAACTTTCCCCAGGATTCGCAACATTTCTCTATCATGGGCGTCGCAGAGCCAGTACTTTGTAGATTTCTCTGACTCGTCTCTCCATCTAATATCCTGCTGACCACGGTTCCGCATGTGATCTCGGGTGATCCATGTCGTGACTCACGATGTCCATCGGTTGTCCGCCATTCGTGCAACATGGCTAGCCCACTGTCATGAAAGAGAGCTCAAATCTAGATCACAAACATTTGAATAGGCATTGCAATGTACACTCTGTTTAGATTCCCTAACTTAATATCTGTGACTTAATGACTGGGTCTTTTGATATTTCCCGTGCTTTTCAGATTGTTTTTCATTTTAAATTAATCGTACAAAACGACATATTGTAAATATCTTAATTTGATTTGAAGAATCAATTGAAAAATTCATCTCTTGAAATTCATTAGATGAGATATTAATCAATTCAATGCAAATCAACTGTCTCTGACTTTGTTTCGAATGAAATGGTCAATATATATTAATATTTTGTCAGCATAGTTAATTGCAAAGTCTGCCCCGTTATTTTTCTTGAAGCGAGACAAAAGCAACTAAAATCACTTTGTTTTTTAATGAATGATATAAAGAGAGATGTATGAGCTAATAGGAACTGTAAAATATTATAACGTCATCAAACTTTTATTCCTATTGATTCCTATATACCCTACTTAGTGTTATCAAACGGTTATTGTTACCTAAAAAATATGTCTCCGAGTGATCACTACAAACGGCTTCCTCGGTATCCCTGACCACACTAAACTGCTACTGTTGAATCAAACAGATCAGAACAAACGGCCTTCTCAGTATTAAAACTTAAAAAAGACTAACAATTTTGTTGAGTGTTTGCCTTTTTTAGTCCGCTCAGATGGTGTAATCGTTAGCAAGTCTGCAACAGAGGGACCAGGTATGAAAAGAGTAAAAAAATTTCTCTGTGCACTCGGGAGCTAACAGATTACATCTTAAGCTATTTGAATTGGGTGGGAAAAGTTGGGAATGGGATTGTATCCTCTCCAATTCGAGACGATAATAGTGAACAAAAGAAGAGTCCCCGGGTCACCTCTGACTACTAGCACAGTCTATGACTTGGACTGATATGCATCGACTTGTTACAAATATACATATGCTTCTTTATGATGAAGGCACGGAAGTATGGGAATTACAGTTATGTGTATCCCCCATGGGGTTGTGTGTGCGTTGAAAAGGGCTGGGTGCACAGTCCAGTGCTTAATTGGCAAGATTTTCTATTAATCAGCGGCAGAGTATTGGTTAATTCGGTCGCAGAACAATTTTGTAGCAACGTTCGGCTCCTGGGAATGACAGATGTAGACGTCGCCCAACTTCCAAATTCAGTCCAATATAGGTTAACTCAAAAAACCTACTAGCCCGAAAGTGGCTATTTATGAAGAATTCTGTAAATTTTTTCAATTCTTTTCTCTTTTTTGCATCTTTCTCAAAGGTGTTTTTTTCGTTAATCTATTCAAGACGGTCCCCTGTCATTGATATATAAAGCGAAGAGTACGTTTTCATACTTGAATACATTTTTAAGAATTTAATATTAAACTACAACAGCTGCTGTTGGTCTTGAGCTCTAAAGGTGGTAGATTGAATAAAAAATTTTTAGTTCATCTGTCACAAGGTCTACCGTAACCCGAGCCATCGCTCAGAATCAGTTGAATGTCTAGGGATTTATAAATGAACGAAGGAGATTGCAAACAAATTAAGAAGAAGGCTTTTTAATAGCTTGGATATGAACATCAACATAACGAAATTAGAAACCATAGACCAGAATTGCCATCAAAATTGTCAACATGGGTCTCTTCAGTTTAGCTCTCGGGTTATGTATTTACGTATAGTGCGTATAGGCTTTACCAAATGGAGCTAAAATGCTGAAAGTTCAAACGTTTACCTCTTATTATGTTTACATGAAAATCGTTTCTTTATTCATTTTTTTAAATTTGCCCCAGAGTTGGTTTCTTGATTGGAGAGGTTCAATTTGCAATTCAGAATTATGGCAAAATATGATTTAGAAGCCCTCATGTTTGTTATTTTTTTCAAATTTTCATTTTCATTTGTGGATCACTGCCAAATAAAATGCAAGAAGTATAAGTTACTCATTAATCATTTGAAATACGGCATACATCCGAAAGTCGATCGTCAGGTGATGGTTTCTTTAACCATTTAACCGGTTCACTGTCGACCAACGAACGGTTAAATCTGTCAACCAGCTAAGAGAGCTACGTATTCTTTTCTCCTTGCTCCTCTGTGTATATATCTATGTGATCTGCAAACTGAAATTAAAATAAAAAAAGAAATCCCCATCAAATATTCATATTAATTTGAGATGCTTTTCAGAGAAATACAGATATTTTTCCATATTATTGTTTCACTTTTAACGTCTATTTGTATGCAGGTATTGACGCATTTGATTTATAGATATTCAATGAATGTTGTCCATTCTGGCATATTTCTGAATGTTTTACTTGAAGGACGATTCATTATATATATATATATATATATATATATATATATATATATATATATATATATATATATATATATATACATATATATATATATATATATATATATATATATATATATATATATATATATATATATATATATATATATATAATATAAATATATACGTATATGGATAGATAGATAGATAGATAGATAGACAGATAGATTGTATATATAAATATTATATCTATCCATCTATCTATCTATCCATCTATCTATCTATCTCTATATATATAGATATAGATGGATAGATAGATAGATGGATAGATAGATGGATAGATAGATAGATAGATAGATAGATAGATAGATAGATAGATAGATAATGGACAAGGATAGATAGATAGATTGATAGATAGATAGATAGATAGATAAATAGAAACAGGCTGTAATGGGTAGAAAAATAATAAATAAACCTATTTAGACTGGGAGATATTGAGATAAATATGATCTTCTTGAGATAGATATGAACATTGATACGTAGATAAATAGATCGATAGATACGGACTGACAGAGGTAGATATTAACAGACTGAGATGGATAAATAAATACATATGAATTGAGATAGATTTGAGAAAAAAAAGCAAAATCGAGCAATTTTGCTGTTCAAATTGGGACGTGAATCAGAAATTGCTTGCAATATCAAGTATTTTGCCAGAGGACTGTCAACGAACGTACGTCACAACACTGGTTCCAAAAATTTCGAAACCGAGACGAGAGTCTTGGAGATGTTGATTTCCTTCTGTGATTGTCGACATCCAATCGAGGGCCATTATTCACCTGGACTTACGAATACTAAATGTTGACCATGCAATGGTTGTTTGACATTCGAACCAAATTGGAAAAGCCAATAATATTGCATCTGGTACAAATGACCCGGCTGGAATTGAACGGAAAGCTACAAAATTCTTCCTTATCCAGCTTACTCATCAGACCTCTCCTTAACTTACTACAACTTGTCCAAGCATTACGACCAATTCATTAAAGAGAAAGTCAATAACAAAGCTGTGGCTCAAAGCGCCTTCGAAGAATTTGCATGTTCAAGAACTCCAGTTTTCAATATGTCCGATCTAAATGGACACGTTTTAGATGGCAAAAATCTTCATCTTGACCCGATTAATAATTTTAATTCTGAGTAAAGATAGATAGTTGGATAGATGGGTAAAAATTTGCTTTCAGTAAGATTACACGAAATAATTATATTCTGCAAGGGAGATAACCCATATTGAGGTATTTGCTTCTACTACTCATGAGTTTTAATGGCTAAAAATTGATAAATTTTCGGGAAATTTCACGGCAAAAAAAGGAAGCGAAATTAAAAGAAAATTTGATACTTAAATTAAATTCAGCTAGAAAGGATATGGTTCAGGGTTAGTATATAGGGTTCGTATCCAAGCCTACCTACTAACCACGATCTTCCTACTAACCTCTATGCCGAGCTTACAAAATAGCTCAATTTCAACCCTCCTTCCAAACCTTCTTATTATTGAAGATCTAATTGGGAATAACGTAATTATGATCGTAGAAAATGCTGCTACCTTTAGTGATTTAAAATATTGCCCAAAATGCTCTCAACGGCCATAGCATATCCGTTGATTATCTTTCTCGCAATATATGGGTTTTTTGATAAGTCTTTCATGATCTCAACAATAACAGATTGATACGAAAGAACTGAGATAGATAGATAGATAGATAGATAGAAAGATAGATAGATAGATAGATAGATAGATAGATGGATAGATAGATAGATAGATTGTGAGTCAGATAGATTTATAAATATGAAAGGACTGAGATAGATCGATTGATAGATGGATATGAAAGCGCTGAGACAGATAGATAGATAGATAGATAGATAGATAGATAGATAGATATGGATGGACTGAAATAGATCTATCTGAACAGATTGAGATGAACGGCTGGATAGATAAATAAATCGATGAATATGGGAAAACTGAGATGGATAGATGCCACCAGGGAGTGAGAGAACTAGACGTATTTTCTCCCTTTTTCGGCACTTTTTATTTTGTGCTCACGATGAATATCATCAGGTTTCAGTTCAGGCTGAGTAGCTGACGTCATTATGTCATATTTCTCTCAACCAATTGACGCCATACTGTTCTGTTTTACCAAAACTGGAATTTGAAAGGTCTCTCAACGGATACTGACTCGTACAGGTCAATGGATATTCATTGGTTTTTATCTATTCTGGTGCAGAGCTGCATTGCTAAATGTTTTACTCAAGTTAGGAGTCAATAGATGCATTTACAACCCCCATATATATATATATATATATATATATATATATATATGATAAGATACATGAACCCTTTTCCGAAACATGTATAGCAAAATAGTTATTAATACAAATACCAATGTCAAGATAAAAAAAAAACCCTTAGAAAACTATTAAGCATCCTTTCAGAGATAACCTAGTTTACATCCCTTTACAAAATGAATAAACTCCACCACCCACAACTACACTTACAAAATTCTCGCCAAATTCCTCAAACAACCATCCAAAACAGACAATTTGTCCGATGAGGCCCAGAGTTCCGTAGCTCAGCGGTAGGATACCTGGCCTCCGTGTTGCGAAGCGAAGGTTTCAATCCTGCCTCGTGGTACTCGATGGAATATCTTATTGTCCATAGCCACACTGAAGAGTTGTAATACGCAATGATAAAGGATGGCACAATAATTAATGCTCCTCTATTCAGGTTGAGTATTCTCAGCGAGGTAACCCGTTCATTGTAAGCATTATACAAGGTTCTTCCATAGGAATTGAGCACTCTGGTGGATGGTGAATTTAAGGTAAAATAAATATATCGCTCAAATTCAACCTTACTGACCGAACCATTTGCCTGAAAGGGTTTAAATCGGACAGAAATATGAAAGTGTTTATGAACCGAATCTTTGACTAAATCATATTTTGAACCTTTCTGTAACTCAGCTCTGTGTGTGTGCGTGTAAGGCACTCCCTGTAATTTTTTTAATCTGCTTATTGCGAATTTGAGTAACAATCGCACACTTAATTCATCACTTTCCAACCTCGAAAAGCTAATGATAAGAATCTCTTGAGAAAATCAACGATTCAATCTATTGTTTCATCAGGACTCACCAGTATCGTATGATAAGGCTTTAATAATATTATATATTTACGAATAGATAAGTAAAGCCCCAACACTACTCAGTTTTGAGCCACAGAACACTTTCTACTCTTCATACCAAAATTCTAAATTGCCCCCTAATATATATATATATATATATATATATATATATATATATATATATATATATATATATATATATATATATATATATATATTATCCTTCCATGGAAAAAGACAAATTTTCCTTTCTTGAAGCTTGTTCCAAGGAATCTTATTCTGTTATACCTTAAAGTAGTTCTTTTCTCCTTTTCTTTTGTCATTTGTTGCATTCGTTTTTCCTCAGTTATCTCTTGCCGAAGTAAATTGAGCCTGATCAAAACTCAAATCGTTACAATATGGGAATACCACGCGCCGTAACCAGATGGATGGGGCACCCTTTGCTACTTTAATGATTTCCATACTTCTTTCCTTTGGACGCCCTTAGTATGGTCGACATTTCGTTTACACTAATCGCCCAGGCACAGGTTGTTCAGCTGCGACAACGTATTCATATTTCTGGCAATAGAGACCCAATGTTGTAGGGTTTGGTCATAAATGATACTTGATATCATCTGTTCTGACGGTGTAATTTACACTAGAAATGATAAATTCCCGGTATGTTTGGTTTTGGAGAAAATTAACTTTCTATGAAAATAAATGGTAGGGATCTATTTATTTATGGGCAATACTGTATATCTCCTCCAATTCTCTGAGACTATATATGTATCAGTGATCTGTAATAATACACTTATCCAGGATGTCGAAGGGTTGGGTACACATGGACAATCAGTGAGCGTTCCTTAAGTACTGTGCTAGCCCTATGTTGCTTAACATGTTGTATCCCCTAAGGAGGTTTCCCCATTTTAGTTCTGGTGCTGAACAGAAAACATTGCATATCATTCTCTTAGCATTTGGCCATGACATGGACAGTGGATAGAACCGTTGCCTCTCGTCTTGGAGGGGAGAATTCTTCCACGGAGTGATCAGTTTACCTCATGCTGGAATATGAACAATACAGAAACCATACTCTGAGAATTGCCCTATGATATACGAAACGTACAAATATTGGTTGGTTTCTAATTAGAAAAAAATAATCTTCGTAATTATAACCATATAAGTTAATTTCTTGTTTTTTTTTCTTTTTTTTTGTGTCTGATGCACACATCGCATTGGTTAAACAACCCTCCAATAACAATAAATACTAAATCACAGAAACACATCAAAACAGCTTGAATTGAGTTGAGAATTTCAGAAAAGAAAATGAAATGAGGATACTTGAATTGTCAGGAAAAATACCTAATAAAATAGCTTTAGGGTCTTTAGTGCTAATGTATTTGTAAATAATACCCAAATACTACGATTGAAATCGATTACGCAGAGGTGGAGAAAGTAGACCAATACATCTGCTCAAGACGAGGTGTCTTTATGGAATCCCTAAATGAAGAGAAGAGACAAAATATGTTGGTAAGCTTTCAGTTGAGCAAGTTCGACTACTTACCCTACTAGCCCTGAAAAAAAGGGTATACAACCAATATATCTCCTGATATTCATCTATAGAACTGAACATGGAATCTAACCAAAAGATTGACTCTCAGCCGAAGAACCATGCAACAAGCGCATGGAAGAATCATGCTAGACCTCATATGGAGAGACTTCAAGACAGTACAGTATATTAGAGAAAAGACAGGAGTCCATTATCTCATAGAAATAATCTTAAAAAACTCGAATGGCAATGGGCTGGTCATGCTGCAAGAATGGCAGACGACTGCTGGATATCACGACTCACAACATCGATCCCTAAAGATTATGTACGAAACTGTGGCCGACAAAAAGTAATTTGGTATGACTAAATAGATGAATTCAGGAAGTATTAGCTCTAGGACGCCCATGAAGGAGAGGACTGGTGAATCTTGGGAAGGTTTATGTCCAACAACGGACTCTAAAAAGCTACTGCTGATGGTAATAACAATATGCAAGTTATATGATAATCCACTCTCATCTTCTCACCATGTGCGGCAGCAACTCTTGTATAGATTCTCTTCCCTTCTTTTCTGTTTTACAATCTTCTTCTGTCTCCTCAGGATTATTCTCTGACCCCCAACCCCCCCAAAAACGTCCAACACAGTGAAATCATATTCATCAATACGTAAATATTTTAGTTGCATCCTGATATCAGAAATAGCTCTTGGAAAAGCTTGACTACAATTATCACCGAGACTTTAGCAGAGGTTTCTCCAGTTTTCAAGTTGGTCTCTCTGACTGTCTGACCGAATGGCTGGCTCATCCCGAGAATTTACACGTGATTTTTCAATTTTTAAACCCTGGAAAACCTTCTTAGATTCGATTGGCAACACCACAATTTGTTGAATGAAGATTTTTTCTTTCACATCTAAATATAATCAACGCTGGACACATAATTACGGATATAGAATATCCTAATTGGCAACCCTTGGCTGGCTGGCTACATATAGATAGATGCATCATACAATCAGGTTAAACATATCGAACTGCATCGCTGAATATTGTAACATTCACTCCTTATTATTTCTATAATAACATTCTCTTTTCCAAGTTTATAGAGCCAGTTCCAATTTGCAATGTAGTCATATGCTAAATCGATCTCCTTTCATGTGTTTACCAACATTACACTTTTTTGTTCATATTTGAAACTTTCCCTGACAAAGCATTGCGTGAATAACTATTCAGTGATCATTCCTTTTTCTTCAGTTTCTTAATTGGTCATCCCAAACATGGCATGCGGTCAGAAGTCGTTTGCAATGTGTCTCTTCAGATCATTTTCGATGAAATGATGAAATTTTTTAAAAAATACATTCAAAACAGGAGTCAAAAATTCAAATTGCAATGGGCTGGTCATTTTGCAAGGATATCAACCAACTGCAGGAAATTAGAACCCACAACGTAAATCCCTAGAGATGAAAGAAAATTGTACCCCGGAAAATTACACGATGACGTGGAAAGCTAAACAAGTTCAGGAAGTATTGGCTCCGTGACGCCCTAGATAGAGAATTCTGGTGAATCCCAAGGGAGGTCTATGTCGAACAGCTGATGCTAGAAGACTGATCATCATGATGATATTTCCTTGATTTTTTAAAAATTTATCCGACAAATCTAGATGTCTGGGGGTGTTTTAGAGGGTTTCTTTTTTTCATTCCGTTTTGATGTAAATCTGGAAATAAATTTGGCAGCATACATTTCGTATACAGTCATCGCCCTCCATCTTTTACGTCCTAATCGCTTCCAGGACAGCCTTTGTATATTTATTTAGGTATACGTACTACAGACAAATGGCATTTGAATAATCAGAGTTCATAGATAATAAATTGTTGTTTTTTTGCGTTTTTTGCGTTTTTTAACCGTCTATCGGCTAGTGCTTCTCCGTGTGTATGTGCTGAGAGGTGGGATGTCGTCTCTGGTTTCTTTTATTTATCGAAGCTGAGCTGAGACATTGAATTTATCGACAAAAACTCAATCATCCTCGGAGTTTTTGTTTAGCCTTATCAGTGTTAATCCAGATTTTTTCCTAGGGGCCATCCGTGAAAGACAGTTTATGCCTAGTTAAGATTGCAATTTAATATACACTACCAAAATCCCATATATATATATATATATATATATATATATATATATATATATAGAGAGAGAGAGAGAGAGAGAGAGAGAGAGAGAGAGAGAGGTGGATAGTGAAAAGCCTTATGTGAATAGTTGCTGTGCATTCAAGCGTTTTTCCCACACCAACTTTATACAGGAGGCTATACGAGAGGTTATGCGAGAAAATGGTGGCCCAACTACACTTTTCTTGACATTTGGGCAATACATTGAATTAACTGTAATCCGTACCGATAAATTGAATATGTATGTATATATACATATTCATGCAGTGTTCTTCAATAGGAATAGAGCACTGTGGTGGACGGAGAATTTAAGAATCTAAATGAATATATATCGCTTAAAAATTCAGATTTACTGACTGTCCAGTTCCATGGTCAAACAGGGTCTGAAGCGGAGGTTTTTATTCTGCCTCGTGGTACTAGATGGGGTAATAGATTCTCTATAGCCACACTGAAGAGTTGTAATACAACGAAACAGCTGTCTGTTGATGACACAATAGGATATATATATATATATATATATATATATATATATATATATATATATAGTATGCTATACATGTTTCAGAAACGGTTCATGTATCTTATTATATATATATATATATATATATATATATATATATATATATATATATATATATATATATATATACTCGCCAGCCACTGTTATACTGCTGTAGAAATGCTTTTCTCATTTTCGTTTCATAGCGTTGATCGTACCCACCTTTATCATCGAACCTTCTTATTTCATCCATCCATTCATCTTGTATCAAGCCTGTTCTTACTGCATCTACTGTCCAATGAATTCCAGTCATATCCATCAGCTTCTTGTCCATCTTTTTCCATCCCTAAGACTACTTTCCCCATGGCTTTCAGTGCGATTAGGGGGTTGTTTTTCAGTTTGCTTTGTTAATTTTTCTGTTTTAATACTCATGAGTTATTGCTGCAAATTCATTGTATAATTTACCCCTTAAGCACATCGGCTAGATCCTCTTTAATGCCTTTTTTATCCATAACAAATGGATTCCAGCCGAAAGTTTTGCTTTATTTTATTTTGATTTCATAGTCTTCCACTAAATTCATGACCTGTCCTAAGTAAATGCATTTGTCAACCTCTTTTAAATAGTTCCCCTCAATAACTACGGTCTTTTGCTAACGTTATCGTTTGACATTACAATTATATTTGTTCTGTTCACCTCCTTCAAGACTTCTTTTCACTTTCCTCATTTAGATCATTTAACATGTTTTGTATTTTTTCAGATGCTTCTGGCGTCATAAAATGTCATTGGTGAAACTCAAGTGGTTTGAAATTTGTTCTTTTATGGATATTCCCGTTATATTTATTCACAAAGTGAATACGAAAAGTACCTCAGAACCTCTGTCGAGAAATAGTGACTTTACACCACAAAAAAGATGATTGCAGACATGGCAACTACCACCCTGATATACTGTTACAACATATATATAAACTGTTCACAAAAATATTCACAAACAATAACACGTGCTCAATAATCAACTACGTGAAACAGAAAACTTCTAAAGTGACTACTGAACAATGGACCGCCTATAGACAATATAACAATAGAATTGAACGAACCACTTTTTCTTCTTTCAAAATAGTAAATAATGAAATTATTACACACAATTCAATAAGTAAAATGAAAATAAGAACAATATATATATATATATATATATATATATATATGTATATATATATATATATATATATATATATATATATGTATATATATATATATATATGTATATATATATATATGTATGTATGTATGTATGTGTCTGTGTCTGTGTCTCTGTACGTATGTGTGGAGAGAAAGGGGGAAAGTGAGAGAAACGGATTGATAGATAAAGATGAACAGACTGTTATAAGTAGCTATGAAGATGATGTACATATCATAAACTGTCCACTGAACAAATATTTTTAGTTTAAAGCTTTCATAATTGTATACATACGTATGCATGTATTTTACGTATGTATATAGATGTATGTGTGTGTAATTGTGTTCATGCTCTATTCACACGAACACACATGTACATATATATGTGTGTGTATGTATGTGTTTTGTGTAGAATCGGATATATAATATACGATGGTTTACTTATATTTATAATCACTCAATATATCCTGTGGCTCGTGATATATCTGGTGAAGTTGTTTTCCTGAATGTTCAGACCTTTACTGCCATCAACAAGACAATTTTCTCCTACTAGTACTACTACTGCTACAACTACAGGGGATAGCAATAATTTTGAAAGTCTGTTAGGAATTACATTGATTGAGTTAACTCTTTGTTCTTCCATAAAGGCAGATATATAGTTAGATATCCTTACCTTGCATATATGAAGCACCTACAGTCACTAGGGTACCAGGACTGATCATTTGAAAAGTCATCTAAAAGTATCAGAAATGAATATAACGTTCTGTTTAAGTTTACCTTCTCCAAAAATATCAGCACAAAATCTGACTTTGCTGGCTTAAAATGACCATAGAACCCCCACAATGTACTCCTTTGAGAAAACAAAAGAATGTTTTCAAATATTGCTCAGTTTTGCAATCATGCACATTCCCAAGGTTGTAGTCTCCAACAAACGTGATCAGGGGCATCTGAGGACACATAAATGCACACAAGCACACCTTTGCACAGAGAAACATGTTGTTACAGCGATTAGGTAGATATATATATATATATATATATATATATATATATATATATATATATATATATATATATTGCAATTCGGGGGAACAATTTCCCACCAGTGAAGTTGCAAATCAATACCTGTCAGGCGTGACTTTCTTTCCGGAAATTTAAATGTAAACAAAACACCCGACCGCCATTGTGTTCCATTCTGACTGCCTAGCTTCAAGCTGTACCAGTTTTTCTAAGCAACGTTACAAGGCGTAGGTGTCTGCCTTTTTCTTCCTGTTTCTGTTGCATTGGTGAGCGCTCAACCGCAATTAACATGGAACTTTCTCCGACAGCACGTTTCAGCCGACAATTTCTATTCTGTTAGACGCGTCTGCTTCCAAATCCAAGAATACGTTATCGCAGAATGCAGCAAACGTTCCAAGAATCGCATATATAATTCGGGTCAATGTAAACAGGACTGTGCTCCACGGTAACCATTTTTGCTAACGTTGTGATAAAAAAACGTTTGCATATCAAATAGTGTTTGTAAAATGATTGCTGTCTATCTCTAGGATGTTGGGAATATTTAATGCTTTGAAATATTTGCTGTTTGTTTTTGTTCTTTCTCTGCCTATCTTGCCTTGTCCTACCGTTGGAACTGTGTCGCTAATTCTCTTTTTTATTATCTTTTCTAATTTGCTTAAGTAGGATACATAAGTTTTTACACGATCATCAAAGTGGAGCAACGTCTAGCCTGGTCGGTACTACATGAGTGTCTGCTTTTGAGTATCATGTGCCACAAGCGGGAATAGCACTCTGAGTGACGCCACGTCGGATTCTCGTCGATTCTTAGCCTGTTCCACGTATCGAAGAAGAAACATGTGTCATGGCAAGGACAGCCGATACCGTAACCAGCGTAAGGACACAAGCTAGCTAAAATTTCTTGTTTATTGTGAGTATCTATTATTTCAAGTAATGGGATTTGATCAATACACACACACACACACACACACACACACACACACACACACACATATATATATATATATCTATATTGATATTTTAATAGCACAATATGAAATATTTTTGAGGATTGATTGACAATTTTGGAAGACTGGCTTAGACAAATGGCCGTTCTATTTCGAAGTTTCATTCATTAACAGAGGTTTCTCAAGATTGAAGTTTTCTCAAGAAGCTGATGTGTGTAAGTAAACTTAACAAAACATAATACACATAGTCATCCACTTAATTAAGTACCCTCACTAATTTACCACAGCTCTGTATCTATGTACATACCAATAAATTGTATACATCTCAATGTGAGTGTGCGTATATGCGTGTGCATATGTGTGCCTCTGCATGCCCTTCGTGTGTGTGTGAGTGCATGTGTGCCTGTGTATCTGAATAACTGTATGAGAGGGAACAATCGTATTTCATACTATTATAATTTCTAAAAATATATGATTATCGTTGCCGAGACCGGGGAGGAATAGATAACTGATATTCTGAGCATCCATAGCAAAACTCAGCGAGATAATTTTTTTTTTTTTCCGTTCAAGATCTGTGATTAGGTTTGCATTTCTCTCGTAAATATTCAGAGACAGAATTAATCTGGAACGTATTGTTCTTTTTTTCATACGTATCGCAAGATAAAACTTTTTTTTTATTCATGGAGCTCTGTGCTTTTTTACCAGTGCGTATAAGTTGATGCACGTGCGAGGAAATAGATTGAAGCGACGTTGTACCAATAAAGAACGGTAACTCGTTGGAATAAACAATTTTCCATACGGCTTTTAAACCTAAGGTTTATACGTACCACGCCTTTTCTTTTATTTCAATCTCAACGATAAGCACGCACGCATATTCGAGCAGGTGCATCATTAAGTCCATAACGCGATATTGAAAAAAAAGCATCCATTACACAACGCAAATATTTATTTTTCAGTATGCTCTCTTTCTTGTTGAGACCTTTAATTCAGCAGTGAATAATGGTCTAATAGACCGAACGTCATAGAGAGAATATTCAAGATCTAAATTCAGCTGATAGCTACGTGTAAGTCAATGGACATATTGATCAGCCCGTCACACATATTTACTAACTTACAATATGCAATTACCGAAATGCTAATAAATTGTTAGTCTTACCAATGAAAAGAATGCAAATGACCTGTTGAATATTCGTGTGTGTATTTATAAGGTTTAACGCATATCAGATTAGGTGGAGCTGACCTCTGGTGACCCCCTAAAGTTCAATTTATCGCCAAGTCGATTCTGGCATTTTCAAATCTCGAAGAGACAGCTACAGTATTGTTATATTGGGAGTTCCTGTCTCCCCCAGTCAACATCTGTTACCCAAATGATGTCCCTCTCTCCTTCTCCCTCTTTCTCTTCCTCTCTCTCTCTTTCTCTTCCGCTCTCTCTTTCCCATCCTCTATCCCTCTCTCTCTCTCTCTCTATATATATATATATATATATATATGTTTATATGTTAAAATTTCGATTGTAACTGACAATAACAGTACCTGTCTGAATAAGTGTTTATTACTGGACACAATCATGTCTAATATTGTCGATGGAGAATTCTGCGTAGGTAAATATATCATTTAGTTCAGACATGCTGACCGTCTGGTTCTGCGTAAGGCAGGGCTAGAGCATCGGCCTCTTGGTCTGAAGCGGAGGTTTCGAACCTACTCAATGGTACTGGAAGGGATACTGCATAGTCTATAGCCACATTCATTAGTTTTATTTCACAACGAAACAGCTGTCTGTGGATGACACAATTATTAATCATTATAAATATCAACACTCCCTCCTTCAGGTCTGAGCACTCTTAGGTAGGGCATTTGTCTACTATAAGCTACTATGCAATGCTCTTCCAACTTGGGAATGAAGTTCTCTTGTGCATAGGTGAATATACCGCTTAAATTTTGAGCGAAGGTTTCGATCCTACCTAGAGGTACTGGAAGAAATACTGGATAGTCTAGAGCCACACTCAAGCGTTGTAATACAACGAAACAGCTGTCTGTGCATGACACAATTATCAATTATATATGTATATATATATATATATATATATATATATATATATATATATATATATATATCAAAATCATGGCAGAAGTGGAGATGATGTTGGATAACAACTGGTGGGGAACCATGTGGACATGACTGTTCCGTTTTTTTGAATCCCCGAAATAATTATGTGATAACCAATTGTACCAACAAGAAGAAAATCATTCACTGAACAATGATATCAAATTATGTATAATACATAAAAGAACATTGAATGGAATTATTTAAATTACATCAGAAGGTATTGGGAAATAAGTTATTGTAATGACATTTGATTAATTTTATTTATCTTCCAATAAGTGTTTGAAGCTGTAAAGCTTTTTGACAATATATATGTTGTTTTATAACTAGACGATTGCCCAAAGCAAAAAACTGGGCCAAAACTCATGACAGAGTGTATCGAAAAGACGTTGGAGTTCATATATATATATATATATATATATATATATATATATATATATATATATATATATATATATATACTTTGATATGTCCACCTGTCGAGCTTCTGCCATAGGCTGTGATAAAATTATTTTCACTGTTTTGTAACAAGTTTTGATATTTTTATTTGAACTAATACATCAAAGGTGAAGAAAAAAACTGCTTGAGGTATTAACCTCTTTATCAGTATTCTCAATATAATTTCTGATTCTACAGCCTTTGTGATTCACTTTCTCGATTTATTGTTTTTGCAAAGTCTTTGTTGTTGAGAATTAATATCCTTGACACTTATGTATCATTTCCAGTTATTTTTTTCGAAATATTCAAATTAAGAGATTGACCTTTGATTCTGGGATCATTTTCTGATATAAAAATGTGTACTTGGTTCAATCATCGATGTATACAATGTTGGCTTTCAACTGATGGGCATAAGCAAGAATGTCTACTTCTGGACAAAGAATGTTTCGGAGCATTTTGCAAATTCATCATCTATGACGACTGCGGCCTCCCAGATGAAGTGATCATAGAGTTAAACAAACGGATCATGCTCAAACCCACACCTTCTCAAGTACAAGACGCAATAATAAAGACCAGAGTAGACCATTTGTTGGACCAATTCATATATATATATATATATATGTATATTGGAAAATATTAAATTATTTGATTAAATCATGTATTCATTAAATGAATGAATTAAATGAAAATTCTCATTGCTTTTTTTCTTTTTTCATTCTTCTTTAAGATTGATAAGAATTCCTTCGATTCCTTCGATCATTCAAAATGGAGGAGAAATCCTTCAATATCTTTCTTTTCCTTATTGCATGGATTGTCTATATGAAATAATCATTCCAAATTATTATTTCACTTTGCCTGATCATTGGGAAAAAAAAAACACATTCGAACATTTTCATTTATTTTGAACGAAAAGAAGAAATATCTTCTATTTGATTGATTCATTTAATTATGAATAAATCCATCCAAAGTTGTTCCCATCTCTTATATTTTAGTTCACTCCCGTCCATGATACTATATGTGATTCAATGATGTAATATTTCCATAAATCAAATATCATCATCATCATCATCATCATCATCATCATCCAGGATCCACCACGTTTTTCTATCATGGGTATCGCGAAGCCAGTATTCTCTAAATTTCTCAAGACCATCTTGTATTCTGTCGGCTTCGGTTTTGCATGTGATATCTGTTCATCCATTTTGTGAGTTGTGATGTCCATCGGTTGTCAACCATTCTTGCAATATGACCTGTCAATTGCCATTTAAGTTTTTTAATAGACTCTAAGATGTCTCACACTCTCATTTTTTCCTTGATGTACTGTGTTATCGTGTGATCTCTCCACATGAGGTTGAGCACAATTCTCTCATGCGGGCGTTGCATGCTTCTCAGTTTGCGGGTCTAGCTTTTGGTTAGCAATAAATATTACGAATGATGTAATCATGTCCTTGATATTGTATTCAGTCTTCATGAATTTAGGCATGTATAGACGGAGGAGTTTTGATAAATGAAAATCTTCCATAATTGCTTTTGATGATCGTGAGCACAACTATCCACGATTTACGCCTGAATGCCAAACCTCCCCTTGAACGGATAATTGACGAACCGAATGTTGATATCTACAATAAGTGCAAACTATAACGGCTCGCCATTTCAGTCAATGATTGAACAAACATAATATCAAAATCCGAAGGCATGAAAATCCATCAAAAAATAAATATGATCTGAATTAAATCTATACATTGCATTGCTAGCGTTTTTCACCAGAAAAAAAACATTTGCAATATAGTAAACAAATCCCTGTTAAAATAAAGCCCCCCAAAAGTCAATATTTTTTTTCCAGAAAAATCCCTCAAACCCTGATACATTTTTAGAAAGTTTCAACTACTGTACACTATCATCTGGAATGATGGAACAAGCAAACACACAAACATCAGATGTATGCACATGAATAGAACCCTTTTGACACCTTTGCTAGCTTCGGTTATTCAATGAAGCCTGAAATAAATCCAGGATAATTTCAATGAATGTTTTCAATGATTCAGATAAAATGTGACATATTTTCTAAAACAAATATCTGTACTACCAATGGAGGCCACTGGGATGAGAGGTTGCAAATGTCATGACCTTCCCTTGCTGCATTAGGTGTTGTCACCGAAGGCAGGGTGAAAGTTTGGACCTTAGAGTCACTGAAGGATAATGGTTCAGTACAATTGTTCTATGTAACCCCAACTTGATATTCCTGTACAGAAAGACTTTTTCATTATTTGCTGGTGCTCATCCCATCGTGTCCCCCATGCTCAGGTAATGTATTTTAATCAACAATCAAAAGCTCGGTCGTAAATCTGTGATAAATGATGTCGATTCTGTTATATCAAACAATAATGTTTTTAACCACTTATTATACATCCGTCATGATTTTGTCGCAAAAATCTTATGTTATATTCAGAATATTCCAGCCACTAATGTATGAGACCACTCATCATGGATTTCGACATAAATCTGTGGCAAAACATGAAATCGTGTTTGGAGTATTTCAGCCATCAATCTTCAAAAGCACTTATTACAGAGCTGTCATGAATATGTCGAAAAAATGATGTCATATTCAGAATATTCCAGCAACTAATGTTTAAAAACACTAATGTAGATCCGACATAAATCTGTCGCTAAAAGTGATGTTATATTTGGTACATTTCAGCAACAAATGTTCAAGACCGTTCATCATAGATATGTGATAAATCTGTTGCTAAAGGTGATCTCACTTTCAGCATATTTTTGCCACTAATATTTAGGTACACTGATCAGCCAAAAATCTGCCCCGAAAAGTGATGACCTTTTCAAGGTATTTCAGCAACTACTGTTTAGACCGAATTACAATGGATCTGTTATAAAATCATCTCTAAAAGTAATGCTGTCTTCTATATTTCTACCACTAATGTTCAAACCCACTTAACATAGATCTTTCATAACTTTGTCATTAAAAGTAATGTTGGAATACTCCATCCACTAATGTTTGAAACAACTTATATAAATCGATCTTAAATATTTTGCTCAAATGATATTGTTATCATAATATTTCTGCAGCCAATGCTCAAAACCACTTATAGATCCATAAAGTGATGCCATATTCGGGATATTTCAGGCATTACTGTTTAAACAAGACAATCATAGACCAGTTATTTATTTGTCCTTAAAAGTGATGAACCATTTGATATTTCGGTCAGTTCTGTTGAAAACCACAAACCATAGATCAATCATGAATCTCTGATTAAAATGATGTCGTTATCGTGACATTTCAGCCACCAATGTTTAAAATTACTTATTGTAGATATCTCATACATTTGTAGTAAAAGTTAATGTCGTATTTCATTTCAGCCACTCATGAGAAATACTACGTATCATAGGCCAGTCATAAATTTCTTGCACAAGAGGATGTCGTAATCGGTATATTTCAGCCACCAATGTTTAAAACCACTCCTTATAACTCTGTAACGATTTGTAGCAAAAAGCAATGTCTTATTGAAAATATTTCAGTGGATAGTTTTTTTTAAAGAAAGTATCACAGATCTGTTATGAAACTGTCACTAAAATTGATATTGCATCCGGAAGAATTCAACCCTTAATGCATGAAACCACTTATCATAAATCTTTCATTGATCTGTTGCAGAAACTGATGTCACATTTGAAATAATATAGCCATTAATGTGTAAACCACTTATCATAGATTGGTCATAAATCTGTCGCCTAAATGATGACGTTATTGTAATTTTTCAGCCTCTAATGTTTAAAAACACTCACAGTCGACATTTCATACCTTTATCACTGAAATTGATGTTGAATTCAATATTTTAGTTTCGAATAGTCAAGACTAATTATCTTAAGTCATTCATAGATCCGTCGCAAAAGTGATGTCGTATTCGTGATATTTCAGCAACTGATGTTCAGGACCCATTATTGTAGATCTCAAAAATTCGTCGCCGAAAGCGATGGTGTATATATATTTGCCACCAATGTTTAAAACTATTCACGATAGATCTGCTATGAATTTGACGCAAAACATGATGTTGTAATCAATATTTCTAGCACTAATGATTAAAATCACTTATCCTTAATCCGTCATAAACCTGTCACTGAGAAGGACGTCGTATTCGATATTCCAGTCACTAATATTGAAAACCACTCATCATAGATTTATCATAAATCTGTAGCAAAAAATTAAGTCATATTCGGAATATGTCAACCTGTTTATGTTCAGAACACATTATTGTATATCCGTCACGAATCGTTCATTGGAATAATGTCAAATCCGGTTATCTCCAGCCATTAATGTTTAAAACCACTCATCATTTATGTATCACACTTCGGTCGCAAAAAGTGATGTTGTATTTGATATTTTAACGATCAAAGTTCAAAATCTCTCATGAATCCGTTGCAAACTTAATGTCATATTTGGAATATTTCAGCCACTAATATTTAAAATCACGTATCAAAAATCTGTCATACATCTTCGAAGAAAGTGATGTGTTCGGATTATTTTTGGCAGTAATGTTTAAAAATTTTGATCATAGTTCATTTTTCTATTGCAAAAAGTGTTGTCATATTTGGAATATTCCAGCCGTAATGTTTTAAACAAATGATCTGAGATATGTCATAAATCAGTATCTAAGTCTTATGTTGCATTTGGAATGTTTCAGGCACCAATATTTTGGATCACCTGTCATCAATACATCATGAACTCTTTGCAAGAAGTGATGTCGTATTCCATATTTGAGCGACTAATGTTCAAAACCTCTAATGATAGATTTGTCATAATCTTGTTGCAAAAGGTTGTAACTTATTTGGAATATTCCTTTACCTTGTGTTGAAAATCACTTATCATAAATCTGTTATACATTTGTCGCAGAAATCACTTTCTGCGACAAATCTTTGACAGATCTATGATAAGTGTCGTATTTGAAATATTTCAGCCACTGCAGCTATTGTAACTTTTTAACATCAGTGGGTGCACATAAATATTTCCAAGGCCCACAAGACTCCTCAATCGTGGGCGTTACAGTTCCACTATCTATCTATATTTCATAAATTGTCACGCCTTTTGATTGGTTCGCATGATCTCAGGGGATCGACTTCGTTAGTCGTGATATCCATTGGTTGCCAGATTCTCATGCAACATGGCATTTCTGATATTTTTATGATATCTCTCATACCTGTTTGATTCTTTTTTTAATTAAGATCACTTTCAAACAAAAGGAGGCAGAAGTAATTTATTCATTGACTGCTTTTTCCTCCGATCGTTCCCCTATGATGTGCTCATTTGATGTTGAGATGGATCGTCCCCTGTGCATGTAGTATATTTCTTGGTTTCGAAGCTTATTTATCGGTTAGTGGCCATGTTCCAGCTCCATAGGTGACTAACGGGAGTAAATGCTGATTTCAAACCCGACTCTTTGAATCAATTGTTACCTGTTTTTGTAGGTAGAGCTTTCAAAGTAATATTTGTAATATCAGTAGATATCTAACATAAGAGATCAAACCCCAGAAACAATCTATTTTGATAAGAGAGGAATCATTTGGAGCGTAGATTTTGCTTCCTTTTTTTTAGATTAGCCTAGTATCTCTATAAGACACTTTTCAGTCGATATGTCGGTCCCTGATATGTTCAATATCGGTTTCTCAGCCATGTCCATTTGGATCGATATGAGTATTTGTCCAGATTGTGTGAATAGTCACCTTATTTTTTCTCTTCTTCCCTCTTCCTCCTCTTCCAGCTACTGCTATCATAACTAGTGATGCTAAGTATCAATTCTCTCAGAAACATCACGTTGGATTGATATGATACTTGGTGTAGACATCCAAATAAATCTCATCGTCCCTTTCTTACAACTATTTCCACAAATAATGATACTGCTGCTATCACTATCTCTTATCCTTCGACATTTTCTGTTGCTGAGGACCGTCAATGGCCAAGGGCGTAAGACTTGATACTTCCAAAGCTCATCTCTTACCCTCTCTCTTCATTGAAGGTTGCTAGTAATTGAACTTTGCTAGTAATTGAATCAATCGAATGGAGAGATATGGACGTAAAGATGGTGGACACATTGGCGAACTTTTGCATCGCTTTTGCTTATATTTCAATTTACGCTACATTCCCGACATTGCAATTTGTGAATCTGATTAACAAAACTCAAGAGACGAATATCAGTTAATGAATCGGAAAAATCTCTTACATAAAAATCGGTGACAACCATCAAACTATGACCAGCCACACATGAAAGCAGGTAATAATACAAACAGACGTTTGAAAATCTATGAACAGAGTTTCTTTTGGATGTGATTTTTTTCGCAAAACGATTTTTCTTATCTTAGTGGGAACATTAATATTTTATATGTATTACTATGTGACGATAGGTAATTTTTATTTCTTTCAATTTTGGCCTTGTCCCAAAGACTGCTTGTCTTCCACAACTATACATATATATATATATATATATATATATATATATATATATATATATATATATATATATATATATATATATATATAGATAGATAGATAGATAGATAGATAGATAGATAGATAGATAGACAGAGAGAAAGGGGGGAAAGGAAGCAAGATGAACGGATACATACATTGAGAAAGAGAGGTAGAGATACGTATAGATTGATAGAAAGATAGATTGAGAAAAAAATGAAAGGAAAAATTGGTAAATATTTACAGTCTCGTTTTTGTGGTTTGTTTAGGTTCTTTTTCAAACTGTTGGACAATATTACAATTGGTGTAGCAACACCTGCAAATAGCATACATTTACTCACACACACACCCATACACACACACTTACACATACATATATATATATATAATTATATATATATATATCAATGCACACGCACAGATATATATTTAGATATATATATATATATATATATATGTATATATATATACATGTATATATATATACATATATATATATATATATATATGTATATATATATATATATATATATATATATATATATATATATATATATATATATATATATATATATATATATATTAACGCACACACACAAACATAGGTCGGCATTTGCAAACTCTCACACATGGGAGAAAGCATGCACACGAACATGCTTGCAAGTACATGTATAAATAGATAATACATTTTATATATATATATATATATGTGTGTGTGTGTGTGTGTATATATATATATATATATATATATATATATATGTATGTATGTATTGAATATATATATATACATATATATATATATAGTTAGATAGATAGTAAGATGCATAGATGGATAGGAAGGAAGAGACGGACTGATAGACAGAAATCAATGAAGCAATGTACCTGAATGTACCGACATACAGTTCATGCGTCGCTGTGAATGCAGGGCATTCCCTGCAAGTGCATAGAAGTATCTGTATGCAGGCATTTGTGTGTGCGTGTGTGTTTGTACGCATTTGAATGCATTTGTGTAAATGTCTTTTAGTCAACGTACATACATGTGTTCAATGCGTGCTCAAGCCTCTATGAATGTGAATGTTTTAACAGATATTGATCGACAGTATACGAAAAAAAAGTTACAATTACTCAGAATTAATTGCAGTGACCGAATTTCGTAACTCACCATCCTCTTTCTCTCTCTCTCTGTCTCTCCATCGTCGCTATCTACTGCTTTAAAAGCATTGTTTACTAACGCCAGGGTGCACCATAGGCTAAAAAACAATGATTTGAATATTGGATGAATCCAGGTTTTTTCTATATAGACATCTCTATTTGAAAAAAACAAACAGAAGAATCATAGTATAAACATTGTAAGGTGAGTGACGTCTTACCTCAAAGATACTCATCTACCCAACACCATGCAATTATTGACAGTAAAAGACAAACATCTTTAATTTTACAGTTATTCACATACATGTGAAAAGAAGAACCCCAAACTTCGATTTTTAAGCAAAAATAATAAAGAAAAAATATAAGGAACGTAAAAACAGATAAAACAGAGACAACTTGCCGCAGTATATGGTACAGATGCAGTATAACCAAGTAGAAATCGTGTTCCAATCTTGGTACATAAATTTGAGGAAAGGCTAATTGCATCGTTGCACATGTGCACGTCTAAGGAAAGAGCTATTATTAATCAAACCGTCTATAGAAGTCACATGAACAGTTTGCGGAACACAAATGCAAAAACAAAAGCCAGATTTGAAGAGGAAATTGGGGAGTTCAACTCAAGATAGAAGTAGAATACGTAGACTGGAGAATTTTAGCACCCCCCCCACCAAAAAATATGTCGGCATTAGCATCGTGTATCGAGACCTGTACAATCGTCCGTAGTTAGTTGTTCAGTCATCCATCCCACATGAACACTATCTTGCAAGTTATTTCATCCAGTTAGTCAACAGGACATATCCGGGTGAGACACGTATCACCGCCGTCCAACAAAGCTTGACTGCTGACTTGATTGCTTGTCCATCTTAAACTTCTCCTACTTTTTGTCCAATCAGGAGCTCTCAGAAAACGTTGTGACTGTTCCAGCACCTTTGCCCAGACTGCATACTATAATTCTAATTTCTCTCTCGCTGACAATATTGCTCAAAGCGTCTTTGTTTAAAGAGTCAATGAATTAGAATAGAAGGCAACTTTTTTAGCTGTTTGCTAGTCTGGTAAGCGAGTAAAAACCCTCCGTAAAGAAAGCCGAACAACTAATACCCTTTAAAGCTAATGATTTTTTTTGTTCGATGTGCAAACCTGAGCTTCGCAACACAGTGTCATTCAAACAGAGCTCTTACATTAGTAACTAGACTCAGCTACTAAATCATAGAACGATCAACAGATCAGGTAGATCTTAGATAAATAAAACAAACAATCAAATTTGACAAACTTGTGAGATATTGTTTCAATAATCTGAAAAATTCAAACATTCATTGTACAATGTATGAACTGATTTCTATTCAGATTCAACCAATGGTTAGGATTCTACCAGTAATCGGTAGCTAAGGTATGCGTTCTCTGAAGGCTTTTTAGTTATGAATGATTCATTTTATATACGTCAATTTATTTATTTATTTTTTTTATTTTGCCTTTTCTAGCCCTAGTATTTCTTAGATTGATTATAACCAATAACATTGCTGTAGTAATATACCAGAAGCATAAACATACATACATACACTTGGCTACGCATGCGCAAACAAATATATAATTGGTTGTGTCGGAATATTTTCTATGTCTCGGCATTTGATCATGTGCGTTAAGAGTTATATTATTCAGCTGATCTCTCTATACGAGTTGATACCTCCAATGTTAGCTCTTTTGAAATTTTCGAAATCAAATATTTTGACTTCCTCTCTCTCACTCTTCTTATTTCGATCTCTGCCTGTCTGTCTGTCTGTCCCCCCCCCTCTCTCTCTCTCTCTCTCTCTCTTTCTCTCTGTCTCTATCTCTCTCTCGTTTGCCTACCTGTATGTAATTTTTTTGAATACGTCACACTTTGTTTTTCGTCGATAACCAGCATTAAGGTTTAATCAAACAAAATAAATCTTGGTCACAGACTTGAGAAAACAGAATATTCTACTCTCTACACCATGTATCCAAAATAATTTTGGTTAGTCTGCCCCTTTTTTATGTTCTCCTTATGTTTTTTTTTAAATTTTTATGTATCTACAGATTGAAAAGATGTGGGAGACTGTAAGTGTGAAATGAACACCCTTTTTCTGCGCTGTAGACCAACTTACAGAATACAAGACAGGAAGTGTGCCTTTGAGTTTATGAGTAGAAAAAAGGAAGAAGGGCCCTACGACACTGGAAGGCGACTGAATTGAACTGATCCGTAAGAAAGACCATTCAAAGATATTGCAGGTTGAGGTACCAGACGTATAGGAAAAAGAAGAGTATGCCTCTCAGAAAAGAGCTTCGACACTTTAGAATAGAATCCTGAAAGACCTTATGGGTTAGTCATCCAAATATAGTGAGAAAAAAAAAATGGATCAAAATGAAAACAAAATTATAACTATTGCAATACTTCAGCTACAAATATCAGACATGTTCGTACGTTATGAAAGAGTTAATAAAAAGTGACACAAAGCCAATGTCTTTTGGCAGCATGCTGTATTGGGGGTAATGGATTAAAAAATTTAAAATACGGTATAAATTGATAATTTATTCAACTTTGTTGGGTGAGGATCATGAAGTTTTTCAAAACACAAGCAGAAACTCTACCGGACAAAAATTAAGGGATTGATTTAGCAAAATATAAGATTGCAAACTGAGCCCCCACTAAAAACCCATTTCGATGTGTTTTTTATGGTGTTTCTGGACATAAAAAGGAGGGACTGTATAAATTTTCAGACCATAATCTCCATTGCTGCACTCGTGCGAGCGTTTTATACGTAGCCAAACCAGCTTAAAAACTGAAAAAAAAACAAGTCAGCACGCTATCTGGATGTTTCTCACATGTATTACTCTTTCTAACTCAGACAAAATCACCATATCTGAAAAAATGATGAAATTAACAAAGATGAGGAAATAATTTCAAAGGAATCGAAATACATCGATACAGCATCTTGTCTAAATAAGATTCAGACAAGAAAGTATTCCTCTATTCACTTATTAATACTTCCTCGAACTGGACTCTTCCTCTGATATGTTGCCTTTCCCGTCTTGGGATTAAATTATCCTCTTTCCCCTCCCCTTAGCTCAGATGTAACAACCACTCCCCGACCGCTGACCTCGGCAATGTTCCAATTCCCACTGCTCGGCTTTTCAGAGACTACTGATGGCCTTTGCTGCTTCCACTTCCGTCTCCCTTCTCTGTCTGTCACGTGAATCACGCTTGGCAACCCGTTCCAGGACTCCGTCTCATCAGTATGGAAGAAGGTGTCAACAATATATCAATTCCATCGTAACTATACAGTGATATGCAATTTCGTTGGCCAATCGTTGTTGGCTGGCTCGCTTTCTCCTGCTAAGGCAAGAAGAAATGTCCAGAAGAAAATCTCTCACTCTCTCTCACACAAATGCACACTATACTCACATAACTATGAGGGAGTTTTTTTGGTTCGTCATTTTTGACCACTGAGTCAACTATTACTTCAACATTCTTTTTGGATAAAAATTAAATTCCAAACTCCGAAATAATTTCAAGTCAAAGACATAAATTTTCAAATTACATCAGAATCAGATTTCATTTCGGTATCTGTTCCTGGTATAAATAAAAAACATGACCAGCACGGGTAACAAATAATTATCTAAAAAAATAGATGTTTTATCTAAAATTATATCTAAAAATTACCATGACGAAATATGGGCATCGTGGTCCTAAATGACCATTGGGACCCCAAAAAGGCACTTTTTTTAAAGAAAAAAAGCAACTTATTTTCCAGCAACGCCTATTAATATGCTCATGCAAATTTCAAAGGTTATAGCCCCAGGAATGTAAAGAGGCGCCCCCGGACATACATACTTACGGACGAACAGAAAAAGAGAAAGTAATCTCAGGCCACTTTGGCTTATTGGTCGTTGGACTATACTGATCCGATTCAATCAAAACAAAGATAAAATGTAGGATGCAGAACCCAGTATTGTTTTATACGGTTAAAGAGTTCTAAATTCTTTCTGTCAGCCTCGTTTTAAGAAAATTCACTTAATGTTTTGGTATCAGTGTAATCTGAAAATCCGTTCCTTCAATTGCGAGGTCCTAATTCCAAATTCGACTTCTCAACTATTCCAGCTTAGTAATATTCAGTATTGAAAGCATTCATTAAGGTAGATATAATTGAAATATGAGGTAAATCCACAGGGAAGCGGGGAAACATTCAAATCGAGTAACCGAAATTAAAACTTTCAAATATTTGCATTTGCAACAGAGTTAAATAAAGCATAGCTTTTAAATTGCTACTTCATGAAAGTTTCTGATATTAATCTCATCCACGAACTATTCTCTTTTTTATTCTGCGCGTTTTTCTATAGAGTATTTTTTCTAAATTCGTACATACATACGCAAACACATACACACGTGTACACAGTCAATTATTTAGCGTGTTTATCCACAAAAATTCCAATGTGGATTCATCGAGATTCTAGCATATATTACCTTTCTTTCTTATTTTTCTCATGTGCAATGTTGATGCATCGACACATTTAAACCGGTAGTAGACGATAAAAATTGTTCTGACGGTAAAATGAAAAATGTTGGGGAAAAAAGCGATGCATAAAGGCTCTGGTAACTCATCCGACATTTCTCTTTCAACTTAAGCTTATTGCATTTGGGAACCAGGAAGAGAAAAAAAAACAGAACAGGTCTGGCTAGTCACTCTATAGAAACTATCACATGACCAATGCCTTTTGGTACCATACCCTATTGGGGATAATCAATTAAAAAAAAGTGTTCAACTGATAAAAAGTCAGAATTTTTTTTTTAAGTTTAAAAAAAAAAAAAAAACAAGCAGCGAGTCAAAACAAAGCAAGGGACCAATCCTGCAGAAAATTACTTTGTTAATCGAACTTCCTTGTAATAATTAAAAAAACATTGAAGAGAATACATAATAAAATGTTTTTTTCCAGACATTATCATCAGAGGCGGCTTTCAAAGGTTCATTGCTGTGCCAATCATGGGTGTTGTGGAGCCAATATTTTCTGAACTATTTCATCACGCCCTTCTTTTTTTACCAGTCACAGTTGAACACATGATCTCTGGGGATCTTCGTCGTGAGTCGGGATATGAAGTAGTTCTCAGACAACTAGCTACATGGTTAACCAATAGCTGTTTAATTTTTCTAATTGGTTCAATGGTGTCCCTGACTCCTAATTCTTTTCAAATATACTGCGCTGCCTTGTGATCCCTCTATGTAGTGTTGAGACGGTGTACGTTGATTGTTGATCCCTGCAGCACCATTAGTGTGGTCTGTACAAGTGACACATCCTGCCAGCCAGACTCACTTGAAAACCTGAGAAACCAACGTTGACAGTACTGGTTGACAGTTTTTGATACAAACGCAAATTTTGCCTGAAAACTACAAGTTTTGTTTTCACTGACTATGAATAATTTGTAAAAAAATCGAGTCAACAAAACCATTTTTGCAGGAAGCTATTAGAGAAAAAAACAGCATTGAAAATATGTAGGAGTGAATATTCAACAAACAAGATCAAAATGCGAAACACACGCACATACATACATACACACTCACATATATATATATATATATATGTGTGTGTGTGTGTGCGTGCCTGTACATATATATATATATATATATATATATATATATATATATATATATATATATATATATATATATATATATATATATGTATATATATATATATATATATATATATATATATATATATATATATATATATATATATATATAGTGCGTTTCGAAAGTAAATCGTCGGTTAGAAATTTTGGTTGGACAGAAATTCTTTTGGCACAATTTCCTCAAGTCTCAAGGTAAATGATTTTTTTTTTTAATCTCATCCCAGTCTCGTGTTTTTCACATTTTCTAAATTTATTTGATCAAAGTAAGCATAACAACTGAGTAGTTTTTAGGGTTTGTTAGGGGAAATGAAGGTTTCAAAATTAGCTCAAATTTTATCTAAAATGGCATTAGTAGCATTCATGCTGTTCATTTTGACAATAAAAGTTGATATGATCGATATTTTATGCCATCTACGTTTGGTACCAATGATGTTTGAATCCTCTTATTTATTGATTCGTATGTGGAATCAAGGTATCCATTTGTTATTTTACGTTGGCAAGTACTGTGAAATGTTGCGATCAAAACGTCTCATGTCATCGGTTTTTCGTCCGATTTTTCACCTAAAACGTTTTTGACTTTCCCAAAATGCCTTCTAATATATGTAAATCAAGGGAGTTGGCTGCCTAGTCAAGAAACCGACTTACTAGCTGAAAAAAAAAACAGTTTGAGACGGAACGGACAACGTGATAGGGGGTATTACCTTGCTCAAATATCCGATTTCTTGTGTTCGTTAGCAAGCATTTGAACGGAAAACGTTAGCCCGGTAGAACGCTTACATATGTTGTAGAATAAATCTGACCTTTAATGACTTAAGACACCCTTGTTTAGTAAAAGAAACTACACCGTAAATCGAATACTCCAATAAAATCATATACTAGCTATTTCCAGCTTGTTCTTGCAGGGGGCGGAACGAAGCCTCTGTGTTCTCTATTTTATCTTGATTTGAACATTTCCTTGTTGTTACTGATCTGGAATATGCTGTTCTGAAGGGTCAGATTAAGGTTCCTTCTGAGGGAGTAACGACGGCGTGTAGTTCAAATCAAGGACCGTACCAAAAATCTTATGCAGTGAGATTCTCTCAATTGATGGGACAAGGATACATTAATCACAATTCACAATAAATTTCCGCACAGAAAATAAATTATGTAATAGATAATATTTTCCAAAGCAATATGACCTCCAAGGTTAAATAGTGTTAAGCCTGATCGATGTCTTGATGGGTACAGGTTAGTGTCTGTGAACAGTATGTATTCTGAGCCACTTGGCTTCATCTACTGGGCCTACTGTGATGATACTGGTAATTTTTTTAGGAAGAGGCCGATCTGTACACTACACTCAATAACAAAGGCCAAGGGCCCTTTAGGGAAAAAAACTTCAAATATAACTAAGGAGGGAAATAAATTATACTTGATGAAGTTTCCAAACAAATCTAGTTGATTTCTTGAGCACAGATTTAGCTTTCTTGTTAAATTGTAAATTGAAACCCCCTCCTAAAAATATAATGATAATATTATCATTGATATAATGATATTTTTCAAAAGTAAGAAAATGCAAAGGGAGACAAAGGCCTTGAAGATATGACACTAAAAATGGTATGCAGAATTTATTTATTTCATTTCTTCTCAAATATTCAACAAAACCAAATATCTGTGCAAGAGTTGACCAGGTTTTCGTATGGGACTGACCGGTATGGGGATATATTGATAAATTGGAACAAAATATTGAAAAATGTTTTTAAGAAATAGATTAAAGTTCATCAAGTAAAAATTCAGGGATAATTAGAATTTTAATTGGGCAATATATATATATATATACATATATATATATATATATATATATATATATATATATATATATATATATATATATATATATATATATATATATAATATATATATATATATATATATATATAAATATATATATATATATATATATATATATATATATATATATATCAAACGTCTTTGGAAGATAGATGTCTGATATTTTTTTGGTTTTTATCATTTTTTGATAGCAGGCTGTGTTCCCTATACCTATCTGACTCAGATAACCCCGAATGACCTCTGATTCTATATTCACAAAGCCAATGACCTTTTCTGTAAGAGGATGTGCCTTTATATCAAATTTCATCTTCTTAGGAGGAGAGTATAGTACGCAATTGCTCCAATTACCTTGAAATGACAACTAATAACACATGAAGAGGCCACACAACAGTGCCGTACATCTAGAAAAAGACAGGAGTCAAGGACATCATACAATCAATAAAAAAAATCTCAAATGGCAATTGGCTGGCCGTGTTGCGAGGATGACTGACAACCGATGGACATCCCGACTCACAACATGGATCCCCTGAGATCACATGCACAACTGAAGTAGATAGAATTTTAGATGGAGAGACAAACTAGACAAATTAAGAAAGTACTGGTTCTGCAGCACCCATAATAGATTAGTATGGCAGATCTCGGGGAAGGTCCATGTCCAACAATGGACGTTGGAAGACCGATGATGATGATGATGATGATGATGTAGAACAGATGGACTGACTTGAAGTTTCAAGTCAGTAAGACAGATTCCTCGAAACTAGAAGGTCGTGAGTTCAAATCACGGTTGGGGAATGTGTATTTCACGTATTGGTTTATTCCTATAATGTTCATGTTCTCGTTGCGGTTAGAAAACAAAGTCTGAAGTTCGGTGACCAAATTGCTACCATTGTAAGAACCAAGCTAAAATGTTTCATAAAAATAAAGCAATATCTACAGCCTGTGCATGCAATTTCCGATAAGGAGTTAATTTCCGTCGACTTGGACATACGAAGCATTGAATTATTGTAAACGTAGAATTCAGTGGAATTCAAACTATTGCTGTGATTTCGGTAGTCAGTTCATTTCTGCGTCGAACAAAGTCTAGCTCGTTTGATAATCCCAAATGATTCGACTCGAGGAAGTCAAGTATGTAATCTAAAATTGAAATTACGAATTAATGTTAATGTATGAGGTGACAGGTAATAGCATTTTACATAGGGAATTACTTATAATTCACTTACTTTACCAAACTTCCTGTCTTAGTAACAGAGGTTTTTATATAAGTTTACTCAAATCTTTAGAAGTTGATAATAACTTGGCTGAGTATTTTATGGAAAACTTTAAAATTATCTTGCTATAATAGTATTTTACCCTGTGAGAGAGACAGCCAAAGAATACCCTAAAGTGACAAATTGCAAAGGATTTAGTGGAGACAAGGATAACCGCTAATCATTAAATTTCATTATATGGATTTAAGTCCATATTTTTTGTTGATTTAAACTCGTTAAAATCAGACCTTGAGAGTTGACATTTCATGTATGTTGCAACATAAACAAAGAGCTCTAAATAAACTCTATGTTGAATGTAAATTCATGTTTTATTTAATTTTTTGTTAAATCCTTTACGTACACCTTGATCATCATCTTTTTTCGACATGCTATAATTTTTCAAAAAGCTCTATGTACAAGCTAAAACTTCTTATAATCTTAGCATTGCTGGTCCGTTTTTAAACATTTTTACTGCCAGAAAAACAAAAGGGAAGCCAAATTCATATGAAAAGTTTTCAGTTAGTGGTTATCTCTGCCTCTGCTATACGTTTAGCAATCTATCAGATTAGTTCTTTTCCGTTATCTTTACCCACCATGAATTCAATCGTTGTTACCAAATCTGCATCATTATAAGTTTGTAACTGTGTATATCTATCTCTCCACTAAAATAATTTTAGATATAACCAAACAAAGAAGAATATGTTATTTGGTATATTTCTTCCTACACAAACACAACCAATCAAAAACAGTAATCAAACTATGACCACATGAAAAAGTAACGACAATGGAAGAAATATTCTTATACGCAAAAAAGAACGAATTTTGTTGTCACTTAGTTTGACAAGGTTTTTAGATATACAACGTGCATGTTTCTCCTATTGGGTAACAGGGTTCAACCCTAGAATCACCAATAAACAGCTGTCTGTAGAAAAAGTATGGAGGTCTCACATAAATGAAAGTGATCTCGAGAGAAGATCCTAGTACCTTGTAATGATTTCAAGTAATAACCACCGTAGACCTCTACTGACTTCCAGCATCGAGCTTACATTATTCAAAACAGTGTTAAGATATGCCCCGTGGCTCAACGTTTCAGTAAGGGGTTCAATTTACAAGGCAGGAACAATGCAGGACTGGATTTGTAGATGATCTCATGTTTTCCATGTGATAAGATTTGTTTTTAAAATTGCCTTTTCACATCTTTCATCGTGTTTGTTTCCATGACACTGATGCTGTTCAGTCAGTTAATGTTCATGTATTTATTTCTTTTAAGTAAGTTTCGAGTGTGTATTAGAAAGCATCAGCAAAAACTGTCAACATAAATTTCTTCAGTTTTTTAGATTGCACACACAAGCCCTATTAAGGAAGTGAGAGAATTGAACTTTCAATATATAGTCCTCATTATGTCTATAAAAAAACATTTTTTCAAAGTTTTTTGATTCCTCTTACACCTAATGAGTATTTAAGTGGGGGTTCTAATTTCGAATTGCAGTTCAGGCTAAATCGATCCTCAGTCTGAGCCAGCATTTGTGGTTACTTTTCAAAATATAAGACTTTTCAGTGATCACTGTCCAACCAAAGGCTAAAAAAGTAATTTAAATATTGATCAACTTTTTTCCAAGCGTTTAATCGATCAGCAAATCCAAAATTCCAATAATTACATGTATATGTGAATACAAAAGTAGAAACGAAAGTTGCTTTTGAAAGAGTTTCCAGGAAAACCTAATTATTGAAAAAGGGTTCCTTGGGGAATTGAAGTTTGAAGATTACTAATCTATATTGTTATCAGCATGTTTTTGAACATAGATTATATCTTAACCATCAAGGTACAAACGCTATTTACGGGTCTCACATGATTTGTCGATTCGTTTGGGGTTCACGAATCCCTGACGCTACTTGTTGGTCGATTTTGTTTTTGAATAATGTTCATTTAAAAGATTCCTAATGTTGATTGTTTTATTGCCCTTACTTAAAAATTCAGAGATTATTTTTTTTTAGATTTTTTAAATTGAAAATTAAGATTGTATGGATTGAAAGTATTATTATTATTATTATTATTATTTGGAATCTCACACCAGTTGCCTGGTGGTAACCGCTGGAGTTTGAGTGACAGCAAGTCTCCTCAAGTCTCCAGCCCTCCTCTCCTAGTACTAGCAGGTCGCAGTAATTCTGCGATTTACAGTTTCACACCGGTTGCCCAGTGGTTATCGCTATTATTATTATTATTATTATTATTATTATTATTATTATTATTATTATTATTATCATTATTATTATTATTATTATCATCATCATCATCATTTTGTTATCTCACACCAGTTGCCTGGTGGTTACCGCTGGAGTTTGAGTGACAGCAAGTCTCCTCAAGTCTCCAGCCCTCCTCTCCTCATTCTCATAGACCACAGTAATACTGCGGTTGACAGTTTCACATTGGTTGCCTGGTGGCTATTGCTGAAGGCTGAGTGACAATAAGTCTCCTCAGGTCTTCAACCAACATCTCTCCTCTCCTTCGCCTATCATGCCAGTGCTGCAGTTTGCATTTCCATTTTCATTTCCCTTCCTCTGTTAGGTCACTGCTAAGAATTAATGTTACAGTCTTTATATTTCTAGCACTTTCCTCAGTATCTGCGCTGTTCCTAGCAGTGCTGTGGTCTGTACAGTCTCCATCCTTCCCTCTATCCCGATCTCCTCCAGTTTCAGCCTCAGTGTCTTTAGGGCAGTTCCAAGTGCACCCACTATGACTTGCACTACCCTGGCTTCCATGTTCCGCATCTTCTTCAGTTCTCTCGCTAGATCCTGGCATTTTTCCCGTTTTTCATTATCCTTCCTCTTTACTCTATGGTCTGCAGATTATTATTATTATTATTATTATTATTATTATTATTATTATTATTATTATTATTATTATTATTATTATTATTATTATTATTATAACAATAATAATAAGTTATGACATGACAAATGACATATTTTTGTTCGAGGTTGTAGTTTTCTATCCCGACCGTGATCACTAAAGTGAATTAAACATGCCTATCACGACTGAAAGAATTAACACGACACTGGGAGTGACGTTCCTTTGTTCTTGTCCAATCAGTAAAGACGTGGAACACTCCGTCGGAACACGATGTTGCAGCAAAGGCAATAAAGACATTTTTTTGCAAACGCCAGGTCAAATTTTGGGAGAACATGTATTTTTCCTTGGACATTTATTAGGTTGAAGGTTAAAAAACTACCGTAAGTCATGGAAATTGGAATGAGTTTGGAGTCCTGTGGAGAGGATTCACCAGGAACGTGACTGGAAATGGTCAGTCGTCACTATCAACCCTTTATCGTCCGTTGTTGGACATACACTTTCCCAAAGATCAACGGGACTTCTCTATTTTAGCGTCAAGAGGCCAATACTTCCCAATCTTGTCTAGTACATCACACCGTCTCCTAATTTATCCAAGTTTAGCACGTAATCTCTGGAAATCCAGCGCATGTCTACCATTCTCATAACAATACCAGCCCATCGCTATTTGAGCTTTTTGGATTCTACGATATCTCAGACTCCTGTTTGACACTATGCTATCTTGTGATCTCTCAATGTGATATTGAGCAGGATTCTCTCTTGTGCACATAGCATTGATCTTAGTTGGAGGGCCGATATGCTGGTTTGGTTTTTGTTTCATCTCCATAGGTAATTATTGGAAGGATGCCTTCAATGCATACCCTTCTTTTGGGTGATTTTTTTCGTTCATGAAGTTTGATCTTGATCTGAGATCAAGTTGATTTCCCAGAGTATTTCTTGCTTGACTTTCACTTTTGAGGATTCATTGTCCTTGGTAGATGTAATGGTCTACTATCCCCAGTTCGGCCTGTTAGGTATTTTAGTATTTGTATAAAATAATTTTCATCGTGAGTGTCTATAAAAATCGGAAATATATGGGGAAAAAAAACGATCATTTCATCAAAAGTCTTCAAAAATTATTTCAACTGAATTAAAATTCAATTATTGCTTTTTAATTTTCGGGTCTTGCAAGGACAATCAAAAGACAAAGATATATAGTACGAACCAAATCGATGTCCCCTCGCTCTCAGTTAACTGGACACATTATTTTGGAAAATAATTGCAAAGACAAGAGAAATGAATACTTGATAATTGACGCTTGACGCTATTTCGAGAGCCGATAAGTGAGCCAATTATATGATTTGATTCGTCTGTTCTGGTTCATTGGATATAAATGCTGTCAAAGGTTGTGTAATTATCATACATTATTGAGTATCGGTACCAATCTCTATGGATCAAGGGTAGAGTGCTCATATCCGACTTGGTAGGCCTAGGTTCAATCTACCACCGAGTTTTACTAAAGTCTGGTAAGATGATACTCAATACCTCTCCACTAAGCACTCGGCTCAAAGAATTGGATTTGGGAATTTCCTCCCGGGAGATGAAGAAGATACTGCCAAATCACGTTGGCAGAATCACGGAAGTTCGACATTATCGACTTGGCAGTACTTAGATTGGTGAACATTGGGGAAATCTCGCAACTGTAAGCAGTAAATGCATAGACGAGCCTGGCAAGCTGGAAATGGGTCTTTCTCAAAATTACCCACACAACATCACGTCACCTGGATGAGCTTAAAAGCAGAGAACAATGACACATACGTAAATAATGCATTGGGTATCGAATAGTGTTTACTCTCTATCCATTTTATCAGCAATATATACGTAGATAGACCTATAGAGGGATAGATGTTTATATTATCACTTATAACCTTTAAACTATTCAAACAAAATACTAGGGTCTCATTTAGTCTAATATAAAAACTGTGGCACGAATTTAGCAAAATACCAGGATGTTTGGGGAGCAATTACGTATTTTTGTATTCGGGTAATAATTATACATCTCTCTGCAAAAGAATGGTACGAAACAACGTCTGGATTTAGTCAATTATCTTTTTCAACTGGCAATATATCGTTTATAGATTATAATGAAGTTTAATACCATGGAGGACAGAGACTTTAAAAAGCATCATATACGCAATTGCTTACTGTATGATTTTAAGCACGGGTATTACTGCAACCCAGGTAATGAGAAACATTTGTGAAGTGTATCCTGGTCTTGTGAAGACCGTATATGTGAACTGTTGTTTGAAAACGGCGATTGTAATTTGGAAATACGTCATTACTTCCCAAACACCTTGATTTATGTCACAGTGTGTGTATGTGCGTGCATTAGCCCGAATGTGGGTGTGTTTGTATATGTTTATATGAATACTTATGTATACGTAGCATAGGACTTTGAATAGTCACCGATTCCGTTTATCAGTGCGGATTTCAACATGTTGTCTATGACTGTCTTTCGAAGATAATTTGGGTTCAATGAGTTTCAGAGAAGATCAAGGTATTTTATTGATATATATATATATATATATATATATATATATATATATATATATATATATATATATATAGATAGATAGATAGATAGATAGATAGATAGATGGACCACTGTAACCTGCGCATGTAATCATCGAAAATCATCTAGAATGATCGAACGAAATGACTAAAATATAGATGTTTCATCTATAGTTTAAAGAATAAAAGCACAAGATTTGAGCTATGCCGGTCAATAATGACCATAGAAACCGTTGAAGGCTCTTTTAAAAAAACAAAAAAAAGTTTTTAATGGTGCTTAATGGTACACTCATATACATTTCCAAGGTTTTAACCTCAAAATTGTGACTAGGCGCATCCCTAAAGATTGAAACATACACATGTGAACGAGGGAAAGAATCTATAGCCTGCTTGACTGATTAATATGTTGGACAATGTGAGGGGCTACAATGCTTCGATAGAAAAAACAAAAAGTGATTCTCCCAGGAACTATGAGAGCTGGGTGGTGTCTGTACATCGTTCCAGGAATCAGAAGGCCAAGGGGAGTCCAAGTGTCCCTTAAGTAGACCTGTACTTAACCTTGTGGTCGATACAATTTGCCAGTTGATAAAATCATTTGTTGGTTAGTATATCAGGTTTAGTGTGCTAAGATGGCTATCTTAGATTAAGATAAGTTGGCTGAAGGCTAATGATGTTTAAGAAGTTGGGAAAGGGGGTTGAACATTGCTTTGAATCATCTTTCATCAAAGCCCTCTTTAGAGATCATGAATGTTTTTGACACGGCCATGAAAACAAAGAATGGATTAAATATTGAATGTGACGAGTGAAAAAATTGTATTCTCTATAAAAAAAATTAATTCATTCGTGACAAAGAAAGGTAGGTGAACAGGAGGTATTCTTTGGTGAAGGGCTTTAGCAGAATGTTGATACCAGTATCCTCCTTATAAGCGGGATCTCCTGCTTCATCCAGTAACTGATGTTTCAAGACAGTTACTCAAGTAAGGCCAGGCTCGGCGTTGCCTGAATGCGGTTATTGTACGAGAACCAGTGTTGCTGATGTGATTTGGACGTAACAGAAATGTTTATGATAGTGTTAGACATACCATTTTCACAAAACTTATCAATACATTCATTATTTTCTTTATCAACATCATCTTTATTACAGCGAGTATTTTATCAGAAAGTTTTCGATTCTTTTCAAATCTGCTGCGCACCATAGGCAAAAAGGTTAATTAAGTGCCAAGTATATCCGATTAAACACCGACACCTTTGCGCCCGTGGGCGTATCTCACGCGTTCTTTGTTAAAGACTAATCAGAACCGACACTCCCAAGGTTCCCAAGGCGTAGGCTCATTAGCTTTCCTCACTGAAAGTGAAAGTGAAAGTGAAAGTGAAACAAAACGGATGTTTAAGTAGCACCATTCTAATGGGCGAGTAAAAGCAATTCGAATCATATCAATTAGGAAAAAGTAAAGTCAGGATGTTTGTGTGTGTCTTGGTGAACACACAACACGCACATACGAACATATATATATATCTATTTATCTCTATCTATCTATTTATATATGTTCATATACATATATATATATATATATATATATACGCAAAAAACATACTCTTATAACTATATATATATTTGTATGTATGATGAGTGTGTGGATACGATATCCGACGATATCATTAAGCATTCAACTAGGAAAAACGTTGTATCTAAATTAAATCTATTTTACTAACATGTTTTGCCTTCTGGCTTTATCAAAGAAGTGATTTCGAATTAACAGTATTTAAAAAGTTCGTTTTTCAAGTGAATAATGCTATGCATAACCATACTGCGGGCGTGCAAACGGTAAGAACCTCGAATCACATTGAAACTACAAAGCAAAAAAGTGATCCATGAATTCAATATTGTTTCACTGGAAATTACTACTTGGACCAAACCAAAAGGCAAAACATGTCAGTACAGTAAATTTGATTCAGAAACTACTACTTCCATTTTTATTCACTGGATAACGTATTTATCTTAAAATCTGAGTTATATGCATACACTGAAGTGTTCTCCTCAATATTAGAAAGATGTATAAATAGGAAATAATTACAAGTTACACTAGATACGAAATTGGCACAGAAATAATTAGACTTCATGAAGATACTAACCAGATATGTTTTAGAAGGAGTAAGAGAAAGGGATATACTATCTTCAAAGCTCTTTACCATGAAACTTGGGAGCATCTACCTTAGAAAACTCGGAAACGTTGGAGTAAACAACATGGACGAGAAATGTTAAAGGGTCAGTGACCATGACTAATCAATATAAGAAACTGTCGAAAATCTTTTAACATATTTAGTGATCTAAATCGGGAAATCAAAAATATGGAATTAGATATGAACGGAATGAAGACAAAAGAAATGTTCAATGACAAAATCCTGAAAAAAAAGACGTGAGAATAAACGGTGAAACATCTGAAGAAGTTAATGAATACATTCACCTCGATAAGGTTTTGAAGCTACAGAGAGACAACGATTGGGTGGAGCGCATTTGGTATAAATGTAGTCATACTGAAATGGGAAAGAGCCAATATGCCTAAAACACGATAGGAATAACAATATCAAGAACAATTCTTAGCGATAGAACAAGATAAACATGGATGCAAGTTGATGAAGATGGGGGCATTGTAGAACTAATTAAGTAGTAAAAATTGAGATGGGGAGGATATATAGCGAGAAAGACGGACACCAGATGGATTAAAAGACTGACCAATCAGAGTGAGTGGGACAAGGAACACAGCAGGAAGAGAAAAGATAAAAAATGGAGCGAAAAGGTATGAAAAACAGCTGGTAAAGCAACTGAGAGTTTAGCGCAATCACGCTACACACTGAAGTAACTAAGAGAGGTCATCATCCAGCGGTAGACTTTTAACTCCTGGCGCACACACACACACACACACACACACACACACACACACATATATATATATATATATATATATATATATATATATATATATATATATGTATATATATATATTAACAGTGCAAGAGGCGGGTTGGCGTCACCCGGATGGAATCTTAACTTGACTCTGCTCTACCGACTGCGCTATCCACACATATCACATTACTTTGTGGTCGTGGGCATTAATATTTACATGTGTGTGCATATTCCTGTTTTGCTTACAATACGTATATCAATAGATTGGACAGTTTATATTTGGGAACACATTCCATCCGGCACCAGAATTAACCAAGTAGCAAATGAAATAGCCAACCACTTGAATGAACAGAAAAAGAGAGCACCGTACAGGATTCAAATTGGCATCCTCCAGGACATCCTGTCCGTCATAAACTGCCAAATCTAACAATATATATATATATATATATATATATATATATATATATATATATATATATATATATATATATATATATATATATACTCTCAATTGGATGGGAACACACATATACGTATATCTTGACATTTATGCCTAACACCGAAGAGATGGATGGTTTAAGAGGCTTATTTCGATCTTCCACCAATCATGAGTACTGTTAGCTCTGTCAGTCAAGACTGCTGTGTAGTAAAGCGGGTTTGCGTCCTACATGGCTCTCTTGACTTTATTTATCATATGGTTGGTAGTTCAATATGCATCTCATTTAATTCCTGTGCCGGTCAAAATATATTCCTTAATATGATGTTTCTATAATTATCATAAGTATTTGCGCATGTGCGTTTCCATTCCTCCTGGCAAATAAAAAAAGGTCGAATGGGATCAAATGAAAAAAGTAATCGTTTTATATCTGTGTAAGGTGAATAGAATCATACATTCACAACTACATGAATAGACGAACTCTTACAAGTGCATAGACACAAACAAATATATGTGCATGTATGTGTGTGTGCGTCTCTATACGTACATATGGACAGATAGAAAGAAAATAGGAGAGAGTTGCCATATATATATATATATATATATATATATATATATATATATATATATATATTAGTTTATGCATGTATATACCAGCAGGAAGAAAACGTGTACAAATTAATACCAAAGAAAACAGGACCAAAGAATGTGTAGCTGGTCAATGAGTCGATGTAATTGTAAAGAACTTAGAAACCACCAGCAAAAGAGTTTAATACTAAATAGACCAAAAATAATGTAGTGACACGAAAAAGCTATTCGTCGTGGTATGTATCCACATGGAACTGAACTCTGTGTAAAAACAATTGTTCAATTTTGCAACTGCATATATTTTTTCTCTTTTTTTTCATGTTAAAATATATTTGTTCAGTATTTTTCACCGTTATTCTTTACAGTTATAATAGCCAATTGTGCATGGATGGATTTTTTCACAGATCCTGTTTTCTTCAATATGTACACACAACGTCATCGACGATAGAGACTTCCTCCATGATTTACCAGTATTTTTTTTTTATGGTCGGCGTCATTGAGCCAATACTTTCTGAACTTATCTAGTTGGTCACGCCATCTTATATTTTCTGGGTCCCGGTTCTGCATGTTATTTCCTAGAATCAACGGTGTGAGTCGTGATGTCCAGTGTTTACTCTGTCATCCTTGCAACATAACCTGCCCATCGCTAATTAGGGTTTTTTACGGATTCTATGATATGTTGAACTCCTGATTTTCTCAATATATTGTACTGTCTTTTGATATCTCCCCTGGAGGTTCGGGATGATTCTTTCCTGTGCACGTTGCATAGTTCTCAATTTACGGTCAGTTCCTTGGTTGGCTATCGGAGGGATACATTTGTTGCATACCCTCCTTTTCAGTACAAGTGGGGTTTTCTTGTTTTTACCGGTTGAGCCTCCACCGTCAAAAGCTTATCAACCTAGGATCATTTTTTCGTATGATTTCTTCCGAGAATTTTATGGATATTCATTGTCCTTGGTAGATGTAGTTTTCTCGAGATCTACATGTTAAATGTTGATTGCTATGTTTGTTTTCATTACATCAGTTGTATTAGTGATTTTTCCACTGAAATTCAAATGAAGACCAACTTTCTTTCTCTCTCGGTCCATTTTGTCCAGCATCATCAGGAGGTCATGGAAGTTCAAAGCAAAAAAGACGATGTTGTCTGCAAATCTTGAGCTGCTTAGATATTAGCTGTCGATTCTTACTGCTTTATTTCCTCTAGTTTAAATCGTGAGGCATGCTGTGAAGAGTTTGGGTAAGCTGGTATCCCCTTGTCTTACACATTTTTGAGCTTAAAGGTGTGAGAATCTCAACAGGGTCTGATGGAAAAACTGCTGTGTTTGTAGATATGTTACAATACTTCGACTTATACTGGGTCTACGCCATGTTGAATATTACTATCAATAACTTTCGAGATATCAACTGAATTGTATGCCCACTTGGAGTTAGCAATGGCTATAGTGAGTGCTATTCTAGATTCTCTTCCTTTCACTTTCAGTACATTTACCGAATCCAGGTGGTCAACGATGGAATACCATTTTCTGAAGCCATAGTGTTCCTGTAATTGATTTTCATCTTGTGATCATTTCGGTAAAACTTTGTAGATGGAGTTGAGTTTTTTTTTTTACTGGCCTTCAGTTGTTTAGATCTCATGGGCTCCTTTTTTTTATATAAAAGTATCACGCTCGCAGTGTCCAAATCTTTGGGATCTTCACTTTGTTTGAGGTTCAAGTTGAGTAGGCTGGCTAACTCCTTAGTGAGGATTTTACCAGCTTTTTTGAGTAGTTTGAAGATGATGTTATCTCGGCGAGGGATTTTTTTTCTCCCTTTCTCTATTTGATGGCTATTACATGGTAACTTCTTGGACGTTTTCTAACTGGTTGTTAGTGATTCTTTTTTTTTTTCATTTTTCTGTGTAATTTTTTTTTAGAAATAGAGTTGGGTTTTTTTTCCAGAATTCCCAGGCACAGCCAGCAATCCATCCCCTCACGTTGTTTGGTCTCTGTCATCTTCAAGTGCACTGGTTATTTGTTTTCTCTCTCGCATTGAAAGTTCTATCAATAACTTCGAAGCCTCTACCCTATTAGAAAGTTGTTTCAATGACTGCTGTCGTATTTTATTCTATCTGTGCCCCGTTCCTTTAGTGTGGTTTTATTTAGTTTGATTGCTTCACACTTTTCTCTTGTTGTTGTTGGTGATTCGAGATTCCTGCATTCTTTTCTGAGATTCTTGGTCTCTTGTGATATTTTGCTATTGGCTTGTTTGCTCTGCTGTTTGAACATATCGGCGTCTTCTATTAAAAACGTTGTTATTTTTATGTCCAACTCGTTCTCAACTGGTTCGGTGAGGAATATACATATTTTGTTTTGTTTTTTTCCAATTCAAGCTTGAGGGTTCTGATGAATTTTCTTGGTATTTTCAGTGGTTGCACTTTTGGTGTGAAATATTTTCCTGTTTCTTTGTTGATGTCAATGTTACATGTTGCCATTCTGTGTTAACTCCATGCGTTAACTTGATTTGGAACCTCAATATCTTTGATATAGTCGCTCTTTTCTGTCAGCATGTCGTTCATTCGGTTGTTAGTTTTATGATTAGGACTATTTCAAGGCCATTTCCTTTTTAGTTTCTTCTTGAAGAAAGTCTTCATGATTTTAAAGCAACTATACATATTCTTGTTCAGTTGGTTGAAAAATGTCCTTCCCGGTTGGAATCAAACAACATATATCCCGATCACGATTTGAATACACAAACCAATTTAGTCTCAGAAACATACGTTTTAGAGTTCATCGATTATTTAATATGAATCATTCGTGCTTGATCTTCAATATCTTTCTTATTTCCATCACTATGGCTCTTTTATATGTTTATAAATAGGGAAATCTTCTGGGTCCTTGTTTTAGAAAGAAAAAACAACAAACATATGCATGTATATACAAATATTATATGGTTCACTTCAACAATTTAGGCATGCTTTGCATTATATCAAATTCAAAATAAGATTTCCGTGACAAGTTGAATCTTACGTTTTTCAGAGCCATTTCCATGAGTATCTATAAAAAGGAAAGGTCTCTACAAAATGACATAAATTTCATTAATTTTTTAATAAAATTGAAGTTGTCGATTCATGTGAAAATGAATTCACCCATATCAAGGACAGAGCTGTACACGCGCCTTTCCAATACATATATATATATATATATATATATATAGAGAGAGAGAGAGAGAGAGAAAGATAGAGAGAGAGAGAGAAAGAGGGAGAGATGGATAGATAGATAGATAGATGGATGGATGGATGGATAGATAGATAGATATGTTTCCATGATTATATAGGACATTGAATGTATGAGTGCGTCGGTGAATATTGCTTTGAAAACTACTGCTTATACGTGTGTACGTGTGTGTTTAAGCGTATTCACTTGAAGAATATGTATGTGTCTATAAAGTCCGTGTATCATGAAACACGCACACACACATACACACACACATACAGACACACACGCACACACAGAGGAGTAAAGAAATTTGCAAGTTCTTTAATCGAGAATTTCATGAATCAATTCTTTTATACATGCCTAATTTTCCATTCGTTATAATTTATATATGCACACACGTACATATATACACAAATTAATACGTGCAGAAATATGTATAGGGAGCAACACACACAGAGACACACACACACACACATACATATATGCGTATATATATATATATATATATATATATATATATATATATATATATATATATATATAAGATATATATATATATACGTATACTAAATATATACATAGTCATATATATATGTAATTATATATATATATATGTGTGTGTGTGTGTGTAAATAGCAGAGATGTGGAAGGGATTACACATATGCAAAAACCTATATAGACAGAGATAGATGGATAGATAGATAGATGGATAGATAGATGGATGGATAGATTAAAAATATCATAGATACTGATACAAATCTGCATGGATTGAAAGAAAGAGGAAGTTGAATAGGGGGTATAACAAAAGAGATATTAGCTGAACAAAAAATGTAATGAACCATATTACGACGGCCGGTTACGTCGAAATTCAAAGAGAGATAATTGACTGACCGCGAGCGGAGGGTAAACGTCATAATGCCCGCCCACCGATACCGGTATCAGCGGAAATCGTACGGAAAATTAGCGAAAAGAAAAGAGAACGTTATTCGATGGGGAAGAAGCGTGACAAACAAGAGGGACATGTGTGATAATTGCAGAAATGTGAGCAACAAGAGGCTTTTTGGACTCTATGAAAAGAAAGCTGGAAAGAACATCTCTGATGTCAGTTATTAGAAATTGTCAACCAAAACTGTCAACAGTTTTCTTCAGATTCCAAGTAGGTCCAGCTGGCTGGCTGGCTGGCTGGCTGGCTGGCCATCTATGTATCAAGCATATACGCTGCATCTATTGAGCTAAAGGACCAACAATTCAAACATTTAATCATTATTAAGTCAACACAACTGATGGACATGCAACTCATGGCATGGATACCCCTTGATCACATGCGCAACCAAGGCTGGTAGAGTATTAGATGGAGGGATGATCAAGACAAAATCAGAACGTACAGGTTCTGCGACGGCCATGATACGAAAGCGTTGAAAATCCTGGGGAAGGTCTCTGTCCAACAACGGACCTTAAAAGACTGATGATGATGATGATGATGATGATGATGATGATGATGATGATGAAGATGAAGTTAACAATAAAGATTTTCATTGTTTCTTTCCACTATTTCCCTCTTAAGTACTTTTTTGAGTGAGTTCAGTTTGGTTGATTAATCCTTTGTTCTGATTATGGTTGTTGGGGGGGCGGTTCTATTTTTTTGAAAATTCAGATTTTTTAGTGATCATCATCATCGACATCCGCTGCAGCAGCCTCTTAGCGTTGGACGCACACTTTCTCCAAGATGCATCGAACTTCTCTCTTGTGGGCGTCACGGAGCCAGTACTTTCTGCAATTATCTGGTTCATTACTCCATTTTTTTTCTCATGGCTCCCGCTTTTGTACGTGATCCCAAGAGATCTACAGTGTGAGCCATGATATGCAGCCATTTTCGCAGCATAACCAGCCCGTTGCCATTCAAGTTTCCTTATGAATACCTCAGACTCCTGTTTTTCTTTTAATATACTTTACTTAATGTTATATTGAGCACAGTAACCACTACGCAATAAAAGGCGAGTAGAGAAACTTATCCACTGATCATCACCTTCAGCCAATTTTCCGGAATGATCATCCCCAACACGACCTGCTGCTAAAATACATCGATTGCATGATAGTTTTTTATTGAGTGATTAACCAGACCTGTATCATTTTTAATCATTGTGTTGTAAAGGTTATCGGTACAAAAAACATAATCGACTCACTGTGTCCGAATTTCGGTCGAACCATTACGGTGCATTGTCAGAGATATGCTGAGAAAAGACTTTATTGCTCATTCATCCATTACTTGTCACTTGTAATAAGGCCAGTCAGGTATTTCAGCAGTGTACCTCCATTAGAAACTATCAACAAGAACTGTCACCAAAAACTATCATCATAGGTTTTGTCACTTTTCAAGTTGGTCTAGCTGACTGGTTAAGTATGTATCATACGAACTGGCCGTTCTCTAAAGATTTTTTTACTCATCATGTCTAAAAAAAATTGTTGCTCTAAATCCTCTCTCTGAATAAGTTTTTAGTATTGGGTTCGATTTACGATGTAGGTTTATGCTAAATTGATCCTTCGCTCCATGTCTGCTTGTATTTCAAACATTCAGATTTTTGTTGTTATCACTGCCAAACATAATGCGAGAGGAATAACTTCTCTTTTTGTAGTTCTTCAATTGATCACCCTAACACAGCATGCCACCGAGGGCCGTTGATCATATGATGGTTTCTATCACTTTCTTTCTATTCCTTTCCAAACGTCCTTTTCAATCCCACACCCCAATCCTACCATCAGACCTCTTTTTTGACCTAGGTTTATAAATACTAAACTTATTTATGGATCACCCCTTTTCCAGATTTTTAATTGATTACCCCGAACAAGGCATTACGTGTGAAGACATTGGTTGCATGAGAATTTTTTTTCAGTGACTAACCAAACGTATTTTTTTGTAGTTATTGTGTGCAAAATTTTCATGCTGTGAGAAACTTTCTCCGTGCGACTAAAGTATGCGCAAACTCTTAAATTCGACATAGTGAATCAAAATGAGCTATCAACAGATGATATCCATTGTGCACACATCAGTTTCCTTTGTGCACTGGATTCAAAACGTGTGTTCGCGTACCCGGGCACAGCTTTCAGGGGAGTATGAGTTCAAGAAGGAGAGGGGCATTCGGTTTGTGGTATTGTGCCACGTCTTGAGATCAGCTTTGTCCTTGAAGGACTAATATGGGTTAAAATCTTCCCACGGGTGTTGCTACAGATTTGGATGCCTGGTTGGAGGGGGGGGTTGAAACCTGGATGGCTACGTTGAATGCAGTAGATGGACTATTATCTTTTAAGTTTGGGGCCTTAATTAGGGCTTGTGGGATATTTCCAAAAATTTGTCCCTTAATTACTTCAAACAAAGCTGATGACTTAAAAAAAAGTAATCCTGTGCAGTGTAGTTTTTGTTTCTGGTCAATAAAAGTTTCACTCTGATTTCTCATGTGTAAAGGGTGTAGGATATGGCTATTATTCTAACAAAACCTTACTTTCGTGTGTTTGTATGTGTGTGTGTGTGTGTGTGTGTGTGTGTGTGCGTACATTCACACTTTTTATGTGAGAAGTTCGCAATATCCTATTTATGCTCTCACGCTTGAAGAATATGTCTCATCCAGAATACTGTGATGTTGATATGTTACTGTTTTTCTCAATTTATGTGATTAAAAAATGAGCAAATTCGCCAGTTGTTCAATAGGATTTCAAAGTATCATTGTCTTGGCCACAAAACCAACATTTGAAGGGAATAATTAATGTTTTACGCTTTTTAGACATAATTAATTGGAAATTAACTTTTATCACCGAGTAACTTGTTTGGAGGCTAATGATTTGATGAGAAATTGACACCTTGTAACGCTATTTTGTTCTCAGGTGATAAGTGGTGTACGTAATTTCTCAGTATATATGATCGAAAATGTGTAAATTTGCCCGTTGTCTTATTGAAAATAAGTCCATTGAGAAAAATCACTACCCTGGTTAAAACAGCAAAGATAATTAAGCAACAATAATGACGACCTTAAAAAACAAGTAATCAATTTAGTTAAAATACGATATATATATATATATATATATATATATATATATATATATATATATATATATATATATATATATATATATATATGGGGGGGTTTATGTGTCCTTATGTGAGAGGTTTTCAATATCCTAGTTATGCACTGACAGTTAAAGTATATATCTCACCCAGAATACTATGACTCTCAAAGCAACAATATCAGTGAACAGAAATACTAGTACCCACTTATATAAGATGCAATTTGTGTACATACAAACATACATGCATATATATATATATATATATATATATATATATATATATATATATATATATATATATAATATATATATATATATATATATTAAGTGATTGATAGGAAGTGAGACAGACTCAGGAGTAAAAGTGTACGGAAACTTAGTTTATTAAACTAAATGTTTTCATTGATGGTTTAGACAAGTTTCGGGAGGTATTCACATCTACATTAATGTACGGTGTGAGTGTGTGTGTACCATTTAGTGGCTAAAGGTCTAATGCGGAATATAAATTCATCATCGGATGCTTCGCTTTGCGGATGAAAATCGGGATCCCATCTTTCAGGGTCATCCTGATGTTTGGGACTTAGTTCAGTCTATGATGAAGTCCGTGATTGTCAGTGGTAAGCTTTGGTGTTAGCAGCAGTAGCAGTTATTGGAGAGACCATAAGGTGTCAGGGTAGGGTTAGTAATGGATTGTGTTGGTGTGTTAAAGACCCTTTAGATGCTTGGATGATGAGGTCAAGGAGCTTCATACGTATTAACCTTTCAGGTCATTGAAACTTGGTTTGCTTTGATTTGAGCAAGTGGAATACCATACAAAGGTTTTAGTTGTTATGGGTCTGAGTCACTTTGAAGTTCCCAATATTAGATATACCTGAGGGAGGGTAAAGTGTGGATGCTGGGTACCAATCAGTTTCAGCGGAAGTATTATGATTGAGAGATCTGTGTGGTTAAGGTTGTCAAGTTTGGTGTCAAGTCCATTAGGGGAGAGAGTTTTAAGTTTGTTGATCCGCATATTTTGTGTCCTTGTGGAATTTTTGTTACGTCAGTGGGTGTATTCTTATATGTATTTTTCATATATACATGCGTTTGTGTGTGTACGTGAGTATGAATGTGCGTATGTGTGTGCAATTGCAGGACGACAAAGAAGACTAGATTACAATGCATACAAAATACAGTAAATTTTGCATGAAAGATGGGAAAAACAATAATATGCATACTATGAGCTTAATCCCTTGAGCTCGTAAAAGCTCTGTAGTTGTTTTTTTTATGGTTTTTTTTTTCAGATTCTTTAATACAAGCGGATTCAGAAAGGGAAACTATTATTGCATATTTTCTTTATGAAGAGAAAGAAAATAAAACCCATTTGTAATTCTGTACAGTAAGAGGGAAAATGTCTCTTTTGTCAGGGACAGAATTCCCATTTAATAAAGAATGTAATAGATACACCCATTGGTTCGAAGCGGCAAAGATGCGTTTTCCCGGTCGTTTTTTCACAACCACCATTTTATTTCTCTGATTCTTTTCGAGAAACCTGCTGTGTCATATAAGACACATTGCTGGGATGAACGAGGTATAATTTTTGCAAGTTTTGAATTTTTCTTTTTTTTTTCCACGATCAATTTGGACTCGTTTTTATTATATTATTTTAATTATTCAAGTACAAAATGGTTTCGTCTTTTGCTGAATTCTACTTTGCAATGAGTCCTTGAAATATCTCCACTCCTACTTCCATTCCAACAGAAGATGATTATTGCAATGTTCGTAAAGTATATATAAGGGACAAAGCATTAGGGAAAAACACATTTTTTATTATAAATGTTTTTATCAGAATGGGAAAAATTGCAAGCATGAAAGCCTGGGTGAATACTAAAACACGAGTAGCGTGAAGCAAGAAAAATCTTATAACTGCCATTGGATTGGATGGATTACATATGCACCCATGGGCACACACACACGTACACACACACACACACGTATATATGTATGTATATATATATATATATATATATATATATATATATATATATATATATATATATATATACATATATATATATATATATATATGTATGTATAAATATATATATATATGTATAAATAAATATATATATATATATATATATATAAACATATATATATATATATATATATATATATATATATATATACATATATATCGAGCACTCTATGAAATAAATCCATTGCATTTCAGAAGTGGCTTTATATTATTGATATATTATTATATTGCGTTAAACTGCTAGCCTGATTTGTACCACATATACTGGATATATATATAATGAATATCAAAGAAAATACTTTATTTACAGGAGAATTTCGATTAAAATTATGATAAAATCTAAAACCTTTTGACTTTTAGAATGTAAATATTTCCATTATATCGAAAGTGATGTTCAAATTTGGAAGAAAAAACTAAGCACGCACACACACACACACGCACACACACACACGCACACACATACACGCACACACACACACACATATATATATATATATATATATATATATATATATATATATATATTAGCAGCAGCATCAGTGGCAGTTATAAGTCACTGCAGGTCAAAATCTTCCCCATCTCTCTCCATGAGGAACGAGATTGTGCTAACCCCTGTCATCTATCCTCAGTAAAATTCTTCAACCGATCTCCATTTTTGTTACTCGATTACATGTACAAAATACTCCATTCTGGTCCTCGATATATTTTGTATTGTCTCTTGTTTCTATTCTAGGTTTGTTTTCATCCAACAGGGCCGGGTGTTAAAGCCCGAGAGAGAGAGCGAGAGAGAGAGAGAGAGAGAGAGAGAGAGAGAGAGTGCGCAGAAGTGAAAAGAGACAGTGCATAAAATGATTGGCTGAAATATCAGTAAATGGACAATTCATATCCGACAGAATGAGATAATTATTGAGACAATTAATTTAGAAATAATTCCCAGTTTTTGTTTATACATATTTGTTGGACATACATAGTGCCCCTTAATTCAGAAAAGGATTATTAACGACAAATCAATAAGAACAATTCAATGAAATAGAACGTATAATTATTCTTTTCATTATATAGATCACTACGGTCGGCCGATATGTTTCTATACGTTGACTATTTTATCAAGTAATCAAATAATTAAGTAATTACCTGATGAAATGTTCAATGCATAGAAATACATGGACCGACTGTAGCGATCTACATAACTGAATTAATTATGTATTTTGGTGTGGTGTGCATATATGTCTTTGTGTATTTTGTGTATATGTTGGATCTGCTCATTAAGTCGGGTTGATATGAGTCTTAAATATACCTATCACCTCTCGTTATTCATATGCATGTATGTGTGTTTAACAGAGTGTCTCAGTGTGCATGGATATATTCATAAGAGACTTATTATACATATGTATATAAACAAGCAATCTATATGAAGCCAAGTTCTTATAGTTATTACCAATAATTTTCAGAAACAAGAATATGTTATTACTCTTAAAGGATTACAAAGAAATATCCCGTCGCAAGATTGCTAGGCTTTTGATAAGGTGAAATTCATTGAATAAAATAATATTGGTCTACAACCAGTACAGCGACCCAATCGTCACCTACCGAGCAGAGACATGGAACCTAACCAAAAAGATTGACCCTCAAACTGAGAACCATGCAACATACACATAAGAAAATCCTGCTTAGTTAATTAAAATGTATGCCCTTAATTAGTCTCCTCATAATTAAAACCGCAGCTTTCAATTTCGAAATTCAATTTTAATACTGATCGATAATATGTATAATATATTGACTCAGACTCAGTGGAGATCCCCAAAGTCATTGATGCTATCATACAACACGTATATCTTGGTGCATTGCAAAATATCTACCATCGCATCAGTTCATTCACCAGGTTACATGAAGACTCTGGGCCGTTTCAACTCGAGAAATGAGTGAGGAAAGGTGATAGCAGCTCACATAAAATCTTCACGGCTTGCTTTGAGATGATCTCCCAAGATCAAGACGGGGAAAATAAAGGTATCAAAATAGACAACAAATGCCCAAGTGACCCCAGATTTGCTGACGATGTCGTCCTTCAAAATATCCAAATAATGCTAGATGGACCGAATTAAGAAAGCAAGACAGTTGATCTCCGCATAAACTTCTGTAAAAGAAATATCCTGTACAACAAATATCTAGAAGACAAGAATATAAAGATCAAAATTGAATACGCAGAGATGAAGATGGAACACCATAACATCTACCTTACATAGCAAAACTGAATGGAATCCTCAAAAGTATAAGAAATCAAGCAAATAATCCCTCTAGCTTGGTAAGGTCCCGGTGAAGCAAATTCACCTTTCAAGAACAAGAAAATACAAGTAGACCTAAGGAAAAAGGGGAAGGGGCAACAACCATTGCAACTTCCTGATAGTCACCTATGGACCTGAAACATGGAACGTAATTTAAAGATTGACCCTTAAACTGAGAATCATGCAACGTGCTCGAGAGAAAATAATGCCTACTATATAAGAAAGAAAAAAAAACAGGAGCCAGGGATATCATAGAAACCATTTTAAAAAAATCAAACGGCACACAAGAATATTGAAAAGCTGCTGGAGACCACAACTCGCAACCTAGATCTCCAGAGATCATATGTAAAAATGTCACCAGCAAAAATCGACACGAAGACTCAAGGAGAGTTTATGTCTGAAGACATACTTTAAAAGGTTGCTACTACTTTTGGTACTGCTGATGATGATGTTGATGGCAACGACGACAATGAACCGTTCCAGACAGATCCCAAATATCCACTAGGTACATTGTAAGGGTGTAAACTGATTTGTTTACGAATTCTACCCATGTTTTCTCGGTTCTGGGATTGGGTCAGCGTGACCTGGTGCTTCTTCCACAGAGAAGCCAGTATTTGGGGTGTCTTCAGCAAAGACTTTCACCCGGAGCGATATACAAAGATAGAATGTATTATCAACGAAGGCGTCAACGGTGCCAAGCAATTATGTCATCTTTTTGGCCTCAATTAATTAGAATTTATGCCTTTAATTAGTCTCCCCATAATTAAAGACCCGCGCTTCAATTTCGAAATTCAATTTTGATACTGATCGATAATATGTAAATCCTTTAGGCGATCGGACAGATAATAGTTTGTTCCAGGAATGAAGTTTGGCCCATTTATTTTCGTAATCAACGAAATCGCTCACGGCAATATCACGTTGGATAGATGGTTTTGTTGAAAGTACAGGAGTTGAGAACTTCCAGCCAAGACAGTACTCAGATGGGTGACTGGTTTGGAATATTTAGAGCTGTAAGCGAGGATAATCAAGTGAGTGACGCTATGTGTGATGCTTGCTCTCTCAAAGTCTATTTCACACATTGCAAGCCGAGACAAGGGAAGTATGTTATATGAAAAGCCCGGGCAAGGACGACTTATGACATAGCAAATGTGAAGGCACTACCATGGGCGTCAGTGGATCGAACCTAGAGCGAGGGGATTTGAAAGTTGGAACCTATAATTAATAATGGATAACTGGGCAATGTGATTGTTTAAGTAGCCCCCCCCCCGTTGCACTCCTTGCCATACTGTTTTGCCAACAGGAATTGACGTCAGTACCCCACTATAGATCATCAATTTTTTTCCCTAATCCTTTGTGAAAATAAGATTTTTGACCTTTTAGGGTCTTATTCTAATGGATTTATCATTAACATCTTGATTATGTAAATGTTTCTAGATGTTTCTAGATATTTGTATACTCTACTTTAGAGGATTCCTCAATTGAAAATCCAAATGATTTCATGAACAGAATTTATTATTGCCATGTCTGTTTCGATGGGATTTTTTCGTACATGACTCCGAATTCCATCGTTATGGGTGATCGATTTTTGACCAAGTTGATGGGTTTTTATTTACTAATAGATGATGAATGGTGAACAGTTATAATACATTTTCGACTATTGTTCACTGTCATCTAATTATGTAAATCCTTGCTGTAGTAGAATAACAGGCCTTAGTAAAAATGTAAAAAAAAAAAAAAAAACACAAGAAAATCTAGATGACAGTGAATGGTGGTCAAAAATTGATTATATTGCAGTCATTTCACACTTAATTAGATGTCACTTCTGATCAACTATCTTCACCAAGTGTCGTAGATTGACGGCTTAGATTGGAAAAAAAAGAACTGGGAAATCAAGATGGATGTTAATAGTGATCAGATGTACACAGTTGTATTGTATGAATCTATGTATGCATGTTTTCAGGTATGTTTGTTCTCTTATTACCCGGAAACTACGCACCCAAAATTGAAAAAAAGTTAACCGAATCAGAATCAATACATTTTCAGTATGCATTTGAGGTTGACGAGTCCCGTTTTTTTTTTACATTTCCGAGGAAGGATTCTACGGTCAATTCAGAGGGACAATTATTCATTTTATATCATCATGTCATTTATCGTTTGACGTTGTACATAGACCTTTCCCAGGATCAACCAGACCTCTCTTTGTGGGCATCGCTTAGCCGGTGTTTTCTGATCCTGTTCACATCGTCTTACCATCTCACATTCTGCCGGACTCGGTTCCACTTTCGATCCCTGAGGATCCATGTTGTTAGTCGTGATGTCCATTGGTTGTCTTTGATTTTTGCAACATGACCAACCAATTGCCAGATGAGGTTTCTAATTTTTTTTTATGATATCGTTGATCCCTGTATTTTTCCTTGTTATATTGTGCTGTCTTTTGACACCTCCATGTGATGATGAACAAAATTCTCTCATGTGCACACTGCATGGCTCTTAGTTTGGGGCGTCAATACTTGGATTGGGTTCGAAGTTTCAGCTCCATAGATGACTATTCGGATGATGCATTGATTGTGAGATAATTCATCAAAAAAAGAAAAAAAAATTGAACCAATTGGTCTTTATCGGATAAGTTCCACATGATATCTCAAACAACAAACTGCAAAAAGACCATAGTCACATAAAGGCTTCTATTGAATGACTAACCAGACCTATTTGTAATAATATTTTACTCCTCGTTATACGTGAAAAATGGCATTTTTTTTAAAAATCCCCACAAAATATATCTTAAATGATGTGGGGATGTTTTAAATGTGAGCATATACTAAATGTACCCTTTGGTTTTTTGCTGTTGTGTTTGCATTTGGGGGAGGGGGCGAAAATTCGGACATTTTATTCCAACCACTACCACAATCCCATGATAAGTGAGAGGAGTAACCTATTCGATAATCACCTGTTCCGATTTTTTCAATTGATCACCCCTAACGCAGCATACTGTGTAAAGATATCAGTTACGAGACAGTTTCTACTAAGCGACCAACCAGACCTTCATTATAACTAATTGTAAAAGCGATGTTCCGAAACAATTCTCTCATCTGCTATTAACACGTTATGATTTGAAAATCCAAAAACAAATGTTTTTAATATCCTCCATAATCTTCTGTAATCATTTCAGAATGAACATCAATACTATCTTATAATTAGAGACTACCAACCAAAACTGCTACCAAAACAGTCAACATAGGTTTCTTTCAGTTTTTAAATCGGTTTGACTGGCTATGTATCACGTGTACTGGGTGCACCATTGAAACCCGACGGCTCGGAAATTTAAACAAGTACTCTTAATCGTGGAAAATTTTTTTTGAAAAAGAGATTTTTTGTTTGTTGATTTCCAAAATACCTCAAACCAAAATACTTTATCAGAGGGAAGTTCGGTTTGCAATGTAAATTTATCCTAAATGAATCCCTTAGTTTGTTTTGGCTTTTTCAGTGGTCACTGTCCGACAGAAATGAACAAAATCACTGTCATTTTCCCAATTTTTCTCATTGATTATCCCCAACAGAGCATTCTGTCAAAAGTGGTCAGTTGCATGACAGTTTCTATTGAGTGACAAACTGGACCTGCATTCATGTTTTTAACAAATATTTTTGATTATATTTTTTGTTATAATTCCTCACTTGTCCATTTGAATCAGTTGTCCAATCATCCACCGTGTAATATAAAAGGCATTAATGATGATACTCAAAGCATTTCTCCTGAGCAATTAGCACGAGGACCAGGATTGAGGATTCTTTCCACGAGGCTGAAACGTTACGGCATAATCCTGATAGAGACACAAGTTAAGCAACACCAAACCAAATCAGAAACTAAGTAAGTGATCTCAGTTACCATAAGCTGAACGGAGCTTCGATCCACCTAACAGGCTAGGATTGGGTCATACAAAGAGGTACCCATGTATACCCCACCCGGGATTCCCCCTATGTGGGTATAAGCTCAGAGCAATGATACATTCATACGTAACCCTTGGTCATCATCTGATATTGACCTGTTATAACTTTTTGGAAAGCTCTACATCAATTTAGAATAGTTTTAGAGCGAAAAAAGTAACCGGAGCTAAATTCACATGATGAAACTTTGTAGTGAGCGATTATCTTTTTCTGCTAAATATATAGTTTTATCAGTTAAGTATTTTCGCTAGCACACATACCAACATGACTAACAACTTAAATACACATATATGTACAATAAGTCATTGATGTTTCGAGGGTGATTTATCTAATTATATTTTTTGGCTAACTTGATTTGATGATGGTTCCAGGATTTTAAAATGTTAAAATAATTAAATTACATGCACAGCGATTATCATTTCAAAATTTGATATTATTAAAATAATTAGAACAATAATTGTTGGTTGAATAATGCCAATCAGAATAGTTTATTTGCAGAAGATCATCTCCATTTGTTTTACTTATACGCGGTAAAAATATCAGTTCCAGCATTAAGACTGATTTTTTTCCTATAGAAGTTTCTAAATAATGATAACATAAAGCAAGTGTTTCTTCATTAAATATTGTATTGCATTTATGTATATCTTAGTGGTCATATATAGACACTGATATATGAATAGAGTAAGAGCCATAAGTTCAATAATGCGTTGATCATTCGTGATGGTAATATCTGGAGAAGATGAGCGCGTAGTCTTTTCTTTGAGTCAATTAATTCCCATACTTGTAAAAATACTACGATTTAGAAATATTGCGAGAGTATAATTCCGATAGATACACCGCCTCTTGTAAGATAACTGAAGTTAAGCAATGCTGAACCAAATCTGTAACCCGACAGGTGACCATTTCAACGGGTATGGCAGGCGAAGAATGGGTCTTACAAACAATTGCCGATATGTACCTAACACCCTCCTGACACCCTTGACAAGGGGGCAAATACAGAATGATGAAGCCTACGTACATGGTTGGCACAACTAACGAAGATGCTGATAAATAGCTAAAATGTTAGCGGGAACAAAAATAACCGCTAACTTTCATGGATTTATCAAGTTAATGGCCTTTCTGTCCATATTTTGCTTCTTGAATACTAAATTACTGAAATTGTACGTTCATCCATAAAATCATTGCAGTTGGCTTCTTAATGACGTCACTCTTCAAATGACATCATACCTTTTCTCTCCTTCCTATACCCATTATTTAACGTAACTTGGAATCACCGATTAATCAACCGACCAAAATCAGATGTTTTGGGTAAATTGCAAATTTTGATCATGGTGTAATCTGTATATTCGTTTCTTCAATTGTGAGGTCTTAATTCCACATTCAACTTCTCAAGTATTCAGGTTTAGTAATATTCAGCATTAAAATTATTCATTAAGGTAGATATAATTGAAATATGAGGTAAATCCACAGGGAGGCGAGGAAACATTCAAATCGAGTCACCGAAATTAAAACTTTCAAATAAATGCATTTGCAACGGAGTTAAATAAAGCATAGCATTTAAATTGCTACTTCATGAAAGTTTCTGATATTAATCTCATCTATGCACCATTCTCTTTCAATTTCGTGTGCCCCATTGTACATTAAATCTAAAAACAGAAAACCTTTTTAGAATGTGCCAAGTGCCGTACTCATGCTCTGTTTGAAGATAAATGTAACAAGGAACGCTAAGGGAGACACAAATAGCCAGAAACATACCGACACTTGATAGATAGAAGGACCGGTAATTCACTTGGCTGGTTGCTCGGGTGGGCCACTTGTGGGACTACAGTGTTTCGATACGTGGAAGTAGAAAGGAGACAGAGCGGATATGATTGAAACTTCCAGAATCCTTGAACAATCGAATGGAATCTGAACCGACTGCAAATATCTCAAATGTCCCTACAAACACATGCTTTAGTTTATTCTTATCATGCACACCCATGGACATAGCTATAAACTGAAAGTTCAGAAGTTCGTGGCCATGTTTTTTTCTCAGACGAGAATAGAGTACAACTTATCAAGAGTCTACAGTTTCCGTGGGCAAGCGAGCACAGGTCAAGCAATTACTACAAAAAGAGATGAACAAACCCAACCCTAAGCCGATACAATCTCTTACTAGAAAACGACCCTTATCTTCAGCTTCTAAAAAAAACCAAGCTAGATGTAATCTAAAGGCTTTCTCAAAATGACCAAAGTTCACAGGATCCAAATCTTAACTTTTCTCAATATTTTATCAAAGGGTAATTGCTGTCGTAATAAGTTAAATCAATAAAGTACACTTCCACAGAGAGAAGAATGAGAATCAATAAAACGTTGAGGGCAAGGAGAGTTTGATTCAAAATTATCAGAGCCCTACCAAATAGGATAGACAGGACTGTATAACAGTCAAAACGTTGTGACTACGGTTAGCAAAAAAAGAAGTCTGATTCTGATGAATCAAAGTATGATATTATTGACCCCTCCTTGTTAAAGTTCTGACTGAAATAATCAAAATTCATGTATATGCATAAATGTAACACGTCTTGAAAAAATCTTATTGATATTTGAATTGGTAACTTTATCAAAGTTGAATATCTAAAAAAAAAAATAATGATTGCAAGACCGGTCCACAATTTATCAAGCATCAAAGTATAAAACGGTCTGTGAATCTGATAAAATCAACAATCAACCAATCAGTGTTCACAGTCTAAAATGTCTGTACTTCAGGCATTCAGACATTAGCGTGGCCTTGCAGGCGGTGGTTGATAACCCTTAGATAACAAAGCTCGTCCGTAACTAGGCAGATCCTACAAGAACTCGTCGGTATTTCCCCTATGATAACCTGTAATATACATTTCCTATCGGCAGTTGCATTTAGTCTCTGCCCTTTATAAAAGTTACTAGAGGTTTCACATGAACCAGCAAAATTATTTTGTTACAACTTTTGTAAAACTCAACCAATTTTAGTAAAATTTATAACCCTTTTATTGAGACCTTCTTCATGAGTAACTCTTTTCATAACATCAACTCATAGATATTGCTCTGAAAACTGCAAGATACATTTTTTTAGGTAATTTCACATCTAATTTGATACAACACGAATCACACATAAGCTGTGGAAGTGGATTACACCAAACTTTCAATATACAGTTAATTTAACACTTCTATAGGATTATCTAATCTATAAACGTATAACAGGCAATCGGGCATTGGAAATTAACATAATTTCGAAAGTCAGACACATGGGATTTATATCAAGAATAGATTATCTCTAGTACATGCATTTCCGTGGTACAGTTGGATGTTGTATTGATTCAAACGTAATCGATATGTTGATGGTTAAATTCCCCGGAAGTACCTTCCTTTTAAAACAATAGCAGTTATAGTTGAGGAAGTCGTGTGCACGTATCAATTTTAAACAAAACAGGACCAGTGAGAAAAACGTGTAGTTACACAATGCACCAATATAACTGTAAAATAAAAAATACTAAACAATAACAAAAAATCGATAAAAAAATATCAATGCATTTAAAGATAATGTTTTTTTTTTACAAAGTTACATGTGGGTACATGCCGCTATAAATGGCTATTTAGTGCTACTACACTCATATATTTCGTCGGTTTTATGTTAGATTATTCTTGTTCGGTGTTTTTTTTTCAAGTCTTTACAATTATATTAACATATTGAGCAAGTGTGCATTTTTTAATAGTTTAAAATTGATTTATATAATGTATCTTTTTTTATAAGAGATATCGCTAAATGCATTGTTCATTTTTGAAAAAGGTATAAGCAAACATTGCAATTGCCATTGTTAATCCTTCATACCAGTCTTTTCGCAAAAACAAATTGTATTGTCTCTTTCCAATGTCACTGCGTACATATTCCAGTATATCATTAGAAACTAACAACCAAAACTGCCACCCAAACTTTCAACGTATGTTTCTTCAAATTTCAAGCTTTCCAACAATTCATTGATCACCCATAACACTGCACGCGACCAAATATAACGTTTTCTATCATGAGACTAACAAGACCTGTTTCTATAACCGAATAATTCCAGTGAGTTTCCTTTATTTGTTTTATTTTTATTTTGCTTGTATTGATCTGTGAAGTGCTACATCCAGCTTATATAATGAACGATTTGATTTTCTTAGTTCTCTGTCTGCAACCACGGACTTTTCCACTAGAAAGTAACAGTTTTGCCAACATAATATCTTTTACACAACATTTAGAAGAATACGCCCTCCCACTGATTTACCTGTAAACCTTTGATTTTTTAACTTTTAATGTGGTTACTATGCTGGAATAATATCTTTTACCCAACATTTAGGAGAATACACTCTCTCTTTGATTTTTTTGGTTCTCTTCTCGGAACCATGGACTTTTCAACTTGAAAGGTAACAATTTTGCCTAAATATTATCTCCTATCAAATATTTAGAAAGATACACTATTCCAGTGATTTTCTTACTTCTCTTTCCGTAACCATGGACTATTCAACTTGGAGGCAACAATTTTGTTGATATCCTTTCGGGAATTGAAATTGTTCAAATACTTCTTTTTTTTTTTTATCTTTGTCCTAAATTTTGTCAATTTCGGAGCTATATAAGGGTATCAAATAATTTTTTTGACACGCAGAAGATAATTAACACTCATCTTTGTTCTGATTTATAGCAAAATATTCGATAAGAAATACTTTTTTATCTCTCCTTCATTCATTTTAATTCTTTATCTAGTCTATCCCAATTTTTCTAATTATCATTTACGCCTTTGGCCCCCAGGATTCTTCCTCGTTTATCTCCTGGTCCATAAAGGTGACAAATATCTGTTTTTTTTCGAACAAACAAGAAGTGAATCACAATCTTTCTCTCGAAGAAAATTAATAGAACCAATTCAATTATATGAACTTAACCAAAAACGAAAAACAAAATAAGTGATAATTATAGGAATTGGAATAACAACGCCGCAGTAGTTTATGATCTCAAGTGAGGAAATGAAACATTGAAAACAAATTAACTTTGTTTGATCACCGATAGAGATTTAATCATTGATTATGCAATGAGGAACGGGGCAGAAAGTGGAAGATGCAGGAAAAGGAGAAGTGCTAAAAGAAATGAGAATCATGGTATGGAATTATGACCGTTTCAAGTGTTGATGTGATTTGTTGTCACTTTCTACAGTTATGTTATAATTAGTTTAATTATCATGTGATGACCAGGGAAGGACTTTCCTAATACATATGCGTATTTTTTTTTTTTTTTTCAAGTTTTGAAAACTATTTGAATTTGTCCCTTTGCTTAGTATCTCGGAGGGCCAAGACGGCCATTACGAGTACAAAGCTCCAGGATGCAATCAAATACGACGTCTTTCAGCTGGATTCAAGAGTTACAACGTTGGTTCTGTCTTCCTATTCAACTATAAGCTTGTGGACTGGAATTGGATTCGTGCCTTCTCCAAAGGCATCAATAATTATCGATTACAAACTACCTTCAAATTTGAAACCGGTTCACCGATACCATTCTCAGTTCTGTCAACATTTAGGCTGTCAGTTACATCTGGAAAGAACATTCAACGAATGGAACGTTTATTCTGATAATGGGATTATATACACTATAACAAAATTAGCCACAGGTTCACTGGCACTCCCTTTACAAAGCATTTCATTATGCGCACTTTGTTTTATAACACAGGTGAATGGTAGACTCAAAAATATTATTCCACTATCAAAATAGCTAACTTTACTTTGAAAATACCTAAATCCAGCTCGAAAATAGCGGCTCGGTTATAATGATATCGGCTTTTGTGGATTTTGTCATTCAAATAGGGAAGGTCGATTGAAGAACGTGGAGAAGAACAATTACAACGATACCACACAATGTTATTTGTTATCATTTTTTGGACAAATATTTTTTGATTTGTGTCCACATCCTTATGATACGCTTTCGGGCCGGTTTGTACGCCTGATAGTCGGTCCCAGTTACGTTAAACTTCAGAAAGTGGAAGGTTGGTTGTCTTTCATTTACCACCCGCAATTATGTCATAAGAGGTGTGATATCCTAAATAGATTACGTACTAACTGTTTGTTTTTCACTGTGTTGCCAAGTGTCGCTATTTATTTCACTGTTGACAAAAATGGCCAATGTATATATGTATATATATACATATATAAATATATATATTTGTGTGTGTGTGTGTGTATCCCAATCTTAGATCCATCCATCAAATAAAATGTACACACACTATCACTCCAGAAAAAATACTGACAAAAATTGTTCACTCACACTTCCTCTACTTCCTGCTACTACTAACAGAACTACTAAAGCTATTAGAATGCCTTAGAATTAGAAATCATAATTATGGACATAAGTATAACAGAAGTATTGTTGGACCATTGGTTCTTTACTCCTGTCTAAACCAAATTCTTGATATCAAGGCTTATGACAAATCTTTAATAAATTTGAATGATGGACCTTGGTATTTAGTTACGGGACTGTAAATAATTCTGTTTGCTAATGGGGCTTCCCACCACAATAATTAATATCGTATTTGTAAGCGTCTGAGTCGGACCGAAAATTAGTTATTAATTCAAGTTTAGTTCAATATTCCCTGGATGACTCGACTCACCATCATAAGACATCGTTGTGACAACCGGTCTGTTAAGTTCAGAGAGTCTAAACAGACTGATATGATCCATTAGGAGAAATACACAATGCTTGAAAAGTCAATATACGCCAGCGTATACGGTGTTTGTTTTCTTCGTTTGATTTTCTCTTGGCTTCTCATCTGCTTCCTTTTTTAATATACGTGTGCCAGTGTGTACATGTGCTGTGTGTGTAAATATGAATTCATTTGCGTATCTATGGACGAGATCTGGCGAGACTTAGTTGCCGTCTTTTTCTTTTCTGCTGAGTGAACTCTTCTAAGATGATTGTGAATTCGTTCTAACGCTAATAGACAAGTTAAAATCAAAGTTTTGGCTTTTAGTTCTTGAAGTAGTCCGGCCTTCATCTCTGACTAATAATAATAATAATGATGATGATGATGATGATGATGATGATGATGATGATAATAATAATAATAATAATAATAATAATAATAATAGAAAAAAAATAAAAATAAAAAAAAAAAGTCGATCCAAAAGTTCGCTTGGTTTTTTAAATCGAACTAAACAGCAGATATCTTCTTTAAAAGTACGGAAGAGAGAAAGTGAAACAATGTAGAGCAGGTTTCCTTATCAATAGGAAACTTGGAGAAAACGTCGTTGGCTCAAAAGCTATCCCTGATTGAATAGCCAGCGTCACCATGCAACTCTCAAAGAGGTACAAACTGAACATCCCCTAAGACAATGTACCCACTTCATTGTCAACCAGAGGGAGAATAGACAACTTCTACAATGGCCTTAGCTCCCTATTCTAAGGTACTAAAAGACACTTCAATGTCATTACAAGTGACATCAACGCACAAGTGGGACAAGGAAATGAAGGCCGTGTTGACGAGATTGGATATAAAGTACGGAGCAAGAGAAGTGAGGATCTTGAGAACTTTGCAACTGCGAACGTGTTCAAAATCATGAACACCTTCTTCAAGAAAAAACAATAAGAATGGACTTGGAAGAGCCACAAAACAAAGGAAGAAATAGACTACCATCAAACGGACAAAAGCAACACCTTCAAAGATATCCAGGTCCTAAATCAAGTCAACGTAGGATGCAACCACAGAATGGTAGGATGTAAAATTCAAATTAACACCAACAAATAACGTGAGATGTTTCACATCAAACTGCAACCACTGGTTGTGCAAAAAAGGATTTACTTAATCCTTCAAGCTTGAACTGAAAAACAGAATTTCTTACCAAACCAGAATGGGACAGCGCTAGCATTAACATCAACGAAAGAAAAAAACAAATCAACAGCTTTTTTAATCAGAGTCGTCACTATGTTTAAACCGAAGAGCAAACACACAAGACGAAACCAAGAACCCCTGGAAAAACGCTGAAGTCTTAAGTCACGACTAACAACTACAGAGAAAATTGAAACAACCAGACTTGTTCAAACCATCCTGAAGGAACGAAGAGCAGACCAATAAATACACATGGCGGCATTCATTGTAACACTTCTTGGAAAAATCCGGGCTTCAAAGTAACTGAAAAATCTCTCAACAGAAGATAGAAACAAATAACCAGTGTACTCAAAGAAGGTGGAAACCAAATAACTCAGAGGGACTAGATCGTCGAATATGCCCAAGCATTCGACCAAAAACTCTAACCAACAAAATAAAATTAATGAACAGAATGTGCAAGACTCGAGCAATCAATTCGACGACTTCGTAAAGCCCTCAAAAGTGTAAGAGCATTATTATACTTCGTGAATAACTCAACTTCCGTTTTTTGCCGCCTTTATGTTCCTCTTCAGTGCAACAATGTGATACATGGATTTTAAGTAGGGACATCTGAAGCCGTAGTCAGCATAAGGACAAAAAAGAAGACAAAGGAGAATATATCCGAACCGGGCATACATGAATCACCGTAACCTGTGCATGTATCAAATCTTATTATCCGAAAAATTATCTGAAATTATCTTTAAAAAAAATGAAAATATCAGAGAAGGATTTGGAAATTGTTTGAGCAAAAACGACCACAACAGGAACAGGAAAATGTGACAGGGGGCGCTTGGAGACATGCATCCACTCACAGCCCCCCCAAAATAACCAGTAGCCCAGTTGGCTGATTGGTAGGGCAGGTCATCTGGAGTAAGGGGGCTACAGTGATCCGATATAGAGAATGTTTATTCATTACCAGTGTGTACTACAGTGTAGAAGTGTGTATATTTACATAATCTTTCAAGTATGTCAAGCGTGGACATCGTTAATGAACTTGACTAGATATATGGACTCGTGTTAGCATATGCCAACAGATGTTTATTTCTTGGAGTCTTTTGAAGAGGAGAAATTTTATGTACGCACATGTTTATTAGAAACCATCAATTAATACTGTCACGAAGACAGCCAACAAAATTATCCACAGTTTTTTTAAAATGATCTGCCTGGCTATATATGTATGTGTGCATCATTCAAACAGGCAGCTCTAACGGAGCTAAAGGGATGAAAATAAAACATTTGCTCCTTTTTACGTCAAGTTTTTTTTAACCTTTCCCACGTCTAAATAATACGTTTCTAGTGAGAGGGTTCAATTTGCAATGTGAGTTTATGATAGATTGGTCCCCTAGTTTATGTCCAACATCACGCATGCTTGTTTGTTTCTTTCTTTTTTAAATCGGGACTTATTACTTATCATTGCCCAACAAAAAGTAAGATAGGTAACTCATTCATTGATCATCCCTTTTTCCCCCAATTTTTAATTGATCACTCCCAACTTTAAAAAAGATGTGACAGTTTCAATTGAGAGACTGACTAGTTCACTATAGAATCATGTATCATTGTGGATGCACTTTTATGTGAGACGGTGATCAAATTACTACAAACAATCTCTCCCCGTTTTGTTTTTCTTTTTTCTCTCTATTTTTACAATTTAAATCCAAAGGGGGAAAATTCCTCCTAATTGAATTCCGGTTTGATTAAACAACTCGCTATAACATCAAACCAACTTGCTTGTCTTTGTCACACACTTCAGTGCCAAAAGGTTTCTACTTTTCTTTTTTTTTTAAGTCGTTAAAAAAACTGATTATAAAACTTTTGAATTGGAATCTCTGTTAAAATGGAATTGACCGAATTTACTTTTTCGTAATAAAGATGAAGGATAGGGACATCAAGTTATAACAGGAAAAACGGGAAAGCATCAAACAAACAAAAAAAGCAATTGAATAACTGTTATCATTAATTTCATTGTTGTTGCTGTAAATGCTATCCAAGGTATCAAAGAGAAAAGACGAGCACTAAACAAGTGTATTTGTTATCAGTGAAGTGCAGCTCTATCTCGGTGTTGCCAATTTAGCGCTTTTTGTGCTAAGATTATTGCATCTCTGGTTTTTGCATCACAAAAATTCAGCATTAAGCGCTATTTTCAGCCAATTTCTATCGTCATTTTTCCTGCAATTTTAACCGATTTCAACCGATTTAAAGAGCAATAAAAAGGCTAACAGTGCATTTAATGCATTTTTTTTTAAATTTTCTTTCGAAGTTAATTTAGCACGGAAAATCTCTCTAACTTGGCCTTACTTGTCTATCATTCTGAGAATTTCCATTCCAGTTATATCTATTGTTTCACACCGCAGATCAAGCAATTGCAAGTGTCCTGGAAAATACAGTATTCCCATGTGGTATTTTGGCTTATTTCAAGTTATCCTCCAAATTTTTCTTCGGATTTGCAAATTTTCCTGATTGCCAGAAATAGCAAAAGCCTGAAAACTGAAACTCCCTCCGATTACCAGACTCTCTCCTGCAACCAAACCTGATTGTCAAACCTAGGTGCTGATTGCAACCACCAGAACTGCAACAGACTTGGAATTCCCATTAAAATCTTTTTGTGTGAAGTAAAGCCACGGTAGGCAAAAACGTGGCATCTTCCTGGACTTTTCCTCTGAAAAGTTTCACAAAAAACAAACTCACAAGGCTTTAGTTAGAGTAAGGATAGCATATATACAACAGTCGTGAAGGCAAAAACATATATCAAAGACAAACTAAAAAAACAATTTTGAATAGATTATGAATCTTTACTAAGTTGAGGAATCTGTTTACCTATTTCAGGCGGTTAAAAAAAAACAACAAAAAGCACAACACTGAAATAAAACGGCCCATAAGGATTACTTGGAAATCATACACCTTTACTAAGATGACTAAATACGAACGAGCTCGTGCGTTCTCCCTTTAGCGAAATCAATAATGGTTATCACGTTAATACAATGTTTCTTATCTCCTGCAAATCTAGTGCAACGTGTTTTATCTTGAGTGTTCCTGGATTCGTATCCTTCTCATTTGATTCGCGAGGGTGCTCTGTGTACAATGCAAATCTTATACTGGATAGAACACATTTTATGCGACCATCTAAAAAAAGACCTTAATATGATTCGAATCGCGTCTCTAATGATTCAGAGAAAAATTATTTTTTTCTTTTTTTTTTTACCAGTTAGTGGAAGGATGAGAATTGAAACTTTTGAAACAACGCTGTACGAATTGGGTATATGGCTTTCCATTCACAGTGATAAATGTGTTTATTAGAGGAAGTATGTAAACGTTATTTTAAGACCTTACCAATTCTGAGGTGAGATTCTCTCAGTTGGAGAGATAAAGATAGATTTATTAAAATTTTCAAAAGAACTCATTTTTTAATAGATAGAAAGTACATCCCGAAGCAGGTTCTAAATAACTGATATCTCACTCTTTCCGTTCCCATACGACCAATAATATATATATATATATATATATATATATATATATATATATATATATATATATATATGTGTGTGTGTGTGTGTGTGTGTGTGTGTATATGTATTTATATATATGTGTGTGTGTGAGTCTGTGTGAGAGAGAGAGAGGGAGAGAGAGAGAGAGAAAGAGCGAGTATGATATACACCAGTCAATCTTTGTACATAAAGGTGTTTTCAAGAGAATGTACCGATTCACCCTTTAGACATGAAAGAAAGTTTTTCTCAACTTTCTTTTACTGTTAAGTGTTTACTGACTACTTACTTACGATTTCACTTCAACACATTTTATTCCCACAAAACAATTTCAGTCTTTGATTTTATTAAATTTTCCCGCAATCACTCTTTCTTCTATCATCAAACACATCCACAAATACGCACAGATGCATATGAATACACATAAACATGCAAATACACACACACACTCACACCAACTCATACACCAACACTTACACATGCAAACACAGATATTCACACAAGCACATTTCCTTGCTTTTTTTCCCAACGAATAAAGTCACATAAGTAGACAAAAATAGCCCCCCAAAATTACGATACACAACTCATACTTAAAAACAGACATCATCATCATCATCATCAGCAGCAGCAGCAGCAGCTATGGTGAGTCTGCGGCTGGACAATGGCCTTTCCCTATTTCTCAATAAAATCATCGTCATCATCATCATCATCATCATCATCATCATCATCAGCAGTCTTTTAATGTCCGTCGTTGGACATAAACCTTCCCCAGGATTTGCCACACTTCTCTATCATGTGCTTCGCAGAGCCAGTACTTCCTGAACATGTCTAGCTCGTCTCTCCATCTAATATTCTGCCGGCCTCGGTTGCGCATCTGATCTCAGGGGATCCATGTCGTGAGTCGTGATGTCCATCGGTTGTCTGCCATTCTTGCAACATGGCCAGCCCAATCTTTGCCATGTCATACCAGAAAGTATTCATATCTTATTCTGCCATCCTGACTAAGTTTTTTTCCTACTGTGTCCTATCCCTAGATTTTCAAAATGCTAACTTTTTGCCTGTCAACTTCTCTTTATTGCAATATGTCCAACCCGTCACTTTTTTGCTTTTTGGTTATTTCTATGCAATTCTTTAATCTAATCTCTGCTCTTCTATACCAGGTTATCCCAAACATTTCTCTCTCCTTCGTTTTTCGTGTGGGTGAAAAACAAACGTATTGTGCAGTATTTACTAACGTTTGTCAAACACATACACATGGAATGTACGATATGCAAGCTTGTAAAAAGTCTTTTTTTTTTCTCTGTTTTACATACCAACACAGACTTAGAGAGAATTTTTAAAGGTCAAGCATTACGAGCGTTTATCGATATTCAGTATCTGAAGTATGTTGATCGTGACTGTCGTCGTCCAAATACGTCGTCTTTTTTTTTCATTAGTTTCAAACCGCGCTATTACCATGGATGAGCGTTGCGATGTTATTGGGTGATATTCTGATCGAACAGGATAATCGAGTAACTCGAATAAAAACTAGTTCCATCAGGCATTGAAAAACAAGATTCGTCTTACAAGAGCTAAAAGCTTCAAGCATGAATACCCGAATTGGATTGTACTGTAAACACATAGGGTTGATGAAAAACGAATACACATAACAGTTAACAAATTTCATCAATACAATTCAAACATTGTATAAATCATATGAATGTGTGCGTGTATGTTCAAGCCAATTAGATCAATTATGCACATCAAAAATGTGGCTAGTGTGCATTATAGTTACGTAGCTAGCCAGTCAACCTGCTGGATCAACTTGAAAGTGTCTTAAAACAACTGTGTTGACAGTTTTGGTTGACAGATTTGGTGCAAAAATAATCACAGTTTCCAACTTCCAAACAGAATATACCAGCTTGAATCAAAAATTATTAACTAAATCATGTATCTTCAGAATTCGCACATTTTTGCCAACAAGTCTTTTAATTCTAGAAGCAAGGAATTGTAAGATCCTGGAACCGATGGATTCTTCGAAGGCGTTTTGAGCTGCTACCAGGCTGTCAAAGACCTCCCGTTGCTTGAAGCAGTGGAAATGCTTAAAACGATGGCAGTCGTTCGGAGAGAGGTTCAATGAGCAAACAAGTTAAGGTGGAGTTTCGGAGTCTAGTTTCCTCGGTTTCTGCTTGGTTTATTTGCATGACATGCCAAGCATCTTAGCTTTTTCTGTTTTGGTCAAAATGCCAACGAATTATCGAATTATCAACGATTAGTCCCTCTGCAACCTATCAACTTGTTTTGTTTGGGTCAGCTTCAAAGATTACCCTGAATTGGATTTTGTCCATCACAGGAGAACGTGCACGTATTTGAAAGCTTTTATCCTTGTTTTGAAATTTAGGGAGTTGATATTGAGTCGTAGGGTCATTGACAGTCCCCTGGCCAAATGATTCGTTGATATTGCGATCAGTTTCCTCTGATTTACGTCCCATTTTGAACTCAAACGACGAATTTATCGAATTTGCTTTTTGTCCGTCTTCCATTTGGCAGTCTAAATAAAACAGAATGTATTGTGTGAAGAAAAACTTCTGTCAGATTAAATAAAGCGAAATGATATACTATATGAACATTCTTGAATGATGTTTTTTTTTTAATTAGTTTCCAGATTCAAAATAACAAAAACGTGATTTTTTTTTATTTGCACCAACCTGATACAATTATCAGAAATTACATGCTCTTTGTGAGCACTAAATTATGATGATCATGTGTGTATAAGTGCATTCGAATTTCCGTCCATAGTTTCGGAAGTTATGACGATATGCTAACCAGGGAAATATACGATCCCCAAACAGAGGTAGAACATTGATCCAACCTGTCATCTTGCATTAAGTTGTACTCGTACTGTCACCATCAGCAGATCATAATAAAACGAGGAAAAAACTAGGAAACAACAAGTCTAGTTAGTCACTCGATAAAAACTATGGCCAACATCTTATAGCAGTGGGTCGTGGTGGAGGTGATCAGTTGAAAAATTGTTAAAAAAAAGGGTTTAATTAATGAATAAGTTACTTTCTTGTCACTTCCTTTTGATATCTATATGTACTATTCAAAAATATGAATCATCAATGACAACTGCAGGAATAAACTAAAAGATCAATTTATCAGAAACCTACAATGGCGATCGGACACCCCCTAAAAACCATGTAAACGGTGTGGAGGAAATGGAAAATGTTTTTTGAAAATACGATAAGGAGTACATATTGAATTATTCAGTTTCTTCAGGCCACATTTGTAGCGTGTAAAGCTTTAAAGTATTCCAGACTACATATATATATATATATATATATATATATGTGTGTGTGTAAGCATATATATATATATATATATATATATATATATATATATATATATATATATGTATGTGTGTGTGTGTGTGTGTGTGTGTGTGTGTGTGCTAGTTTGAGTACGTGTAGGTATATATATATACATATTTATATATATATATATATATATATATAAATATGTATATATATATATATATATATATATATATATATATATATATATATATATATATATATATATATATATATACATGTAACCAGTAATTGCATATAAACAATCATTGCTTAGAAATAAAGTATTACAGTTAATACTAAATTTTGAACAAATACCAATTTTGGTTTCCTTACCTATGCTTGCATGATTTCTAAATGTGTATTGCTTCAGTTGAATACGATTCAACTAACAAGTTTGGTAACTTTCCAAAGAAGCAATGATAGTTAAAACCTGTTTGGGAATTTTTCCAAATAGCCATGTTTGTTTGCTTTTTACATTACCCCAGTTGATTTCTAGCAGGTTATGATAAAGAAAAAATACCTTGTTATATTTATTTATCAGTAAAATCTTCAAAGAGATATTTTCCTAGAATTCAGAGCCACAATATATGCATAAATGAATGCTTTGTTGTGCCGGTTGCAATAAAATTCCAGGAGATGTTTTGTTTTCAACCATGAAAATAAAACACGCAAGCAAAAGTTGTGTTCATTACGTTACTGTCCTATCATGATGTATATGAGAAAACATCCACCGAATGTGTCAACCAAAACTGCCAGCACAGTTGTCTTCAGTTTTCAAGTTGGTCTGGCTGGCTGACTCGCTAGCTATGTAACCATCATGCGCTTAAGCCACACCAATGGAGCTAAAGAGCTAACTATTTTACTATATACTCTTTATCACGTTTGAAAATGATTCTTTTTTGCTCCATCCCGAAACGTTTAAACAGAGGAATCGATTTGCATATATGTTTAAGGTAAATTGATTCCTTAGTTTGGGTCCAGAAGTTTTCACGTTTACTTTTTTTGTTTGTTTTATATTTCTTAGGGCTCTTGAGATCATCACCCAAAGAAAGGTGGGAAAAAAACTTATCCAGTGATAACCTTTTCTTTTTTCTAATTTCAATTGATCACCTTCCAAAAAACCAAAAGGATGTCGGTTGCATGACGGTTTTTATAGATTAACCAACAGGGCCTGTTTTTTTTTCCTAATATTTATGTGTATTTCATTTCAATTCATAGCACGTTTATAACATATGCTACAAGATCTGTCTGTACTAGCCTATTCTGGTACCAACGCAAACACTCATTCAGTGTGATGTATACACACATGGATTTTTCTGTTAACATAGCCCTTGGCACAAAATACCCAAGCAAATATATGTGTGCTTGCATACTGAGAGATATTCCAAAGACCCTGTATATCTTACGTTACACCAGAAATTGTTATTATTCATACGAAATGCCAGTCCTATATATTTTTTGCAAAGGCTTATAAACAGTTTCACATCGTTTTGTATTGGTATGAAGTGATAAAGTTTTAAGTATGCTGTTTCCATATTCTATATTCTTTCGCAATGTTGTTTGAAGAGAAAAAAAACTTTTCCAATAAACAACTATGTCTTATTTCAAATCGTCTGGATCGAACAAAAGACTTGTTTTCTTTACCTGAAAATGGTCAGATGTGGTTGTAGCACCCTACCAGACGCATTTAGAGCGCTGGGAGATCTAGAAACAGCGATAAACCGATTATTCCCAAGAGTGAATTCCTACCCGAATGAGAATGATCAGTAGTTGCTTCTTAGATACACTCGATGGTCGAAGCAACAATACAACGCGATGTGTAAACATTCTGTCTTATGATCCACGAATGCATTCACTTTATCACGAGATTTAGCGATTTGTAGCGAATCCTGGCATATTACTGACTCCGGATGATATGTCCTTTAATCACACCATCCATTTTATTTGTCAAGCCAATTTATAGAATAGTATTCTTATAAATGGTAATTTATACTTATATTTAGGGTCATTTGAAAAAACCTCAAAATAGTAACAAAAGTAAATACATCAGTGCCTTTGGTAGTGCAGTTTTGATTAGTGTGGGTTTTGCTGTAATACGATTAACGCATTGCTGCACAAATTGATATGTTTAAGTATCAAGTGGAAGGATCACATTGAATTATAATAAAACTTTGAATTGCTCTGTTTTGAACCGTACAGTAAATATGAGGAACGAATAAAACGAACAAATTACAACCTTATTTCCATATACTCATTAAGCTTTATAGATTCAAACATTTAAAACCATTGATTTTGTGTCACTTCAGTCACCTATAACCAAATATCTGTAAATGCGATTTAAGTAATTTTCTACTTAGTTTTCCCCCGTTTCAAGCACATTTATTTATTATTACAACGTATAAATTGACTCCAGTAAGGGTAATACTTTTTTTACCCTATAACTGTTTCGAGGATTTTATATGATTTTATATTCTATATAATGTTCTGATAAAAAAATTCTAATCAAAAATTTTAATGTTAATAGTTTAATTAAACAGATATTCGTCTTAACTAGTGCTTATGGCATCCAGAACCACAATATATATATATATATATATATATATATATATATATATATATATATGTATGTGTATATATATATATATATATATATATATATATAAAATATATGCATATATATATATATATATATATATATATTGTTATATACATATACATATATAAGAATATATATATATGAATATATACAAAGAGAAAGAGAGGTAAACGAGGGGTTTTACACACACACACACATATATATATATATATATATATATATATATATATATATATATATATATATATTGGGGATAAGCAATGGAATTTAGCAATGATAAACCTCTGTGCACATCATAAGACTTGGCTTATATATGCTTGCACCTACAAACGCACTCACGCTTTCCTATGGACAATGTATGTACAGATATAAACAAATCAGCTTCTCCCTTTGTTTTGCTTTTTTCTTCCAATTTGTTTTCAATTTAGAAAGAGAAACATCAAAAGAATCTGAAATATCCTCAAAGTAAAATCAATTTTGTCTGAATGAGAAAACATAAAAGAAATCCTTACCATATTTTAGGATATAGAAATGTATACAAATTCCGTATATATATATATATATATATATATATATATATATATATATGATTATAAATTGCGTTATATTAAATTGGAAATATTTTTTCAAATGATTCCCTAACATTACACAGTTAATGTATTACTTGGTTTAGACTATCGAAATTTTATGTGCTCCCCTAATATTTCTCTTCGTGTTTTACGTTTACAGTTTTAGGGTTCAAGTATTCAAATAGTCTGTGACACTCCTCACTGTGTTCTGCTGTTCCTGAGCTTGACCAATATCCCTTTCATGCTATTCTTATAATGTCCAGTACTCTTTGATAGTATTTTTTCGTGCGTTTCTTTTTTTTTTTTTTTTTTTTGGTGTTAGGTCAGCTTTGTTCGGTTTTTTCCAAGTTTCCAAATAAGAAAGCCTCGTTTGCACCACTTTGTAAAAAATTCCATATCCTGTTTTACTTTTTTGATTTTCCCATTTTATGTAGAGAGCTTTGTTATGTTACTTGGCATTGGTGTCAGTGCCGGGTTAATTTATTATATAGCAAAGGTAGCACATACAACGACTCTGCCATTTCAAGAGTACAACGGTAAATCCTAGCAATTCTATACAAATGCAGCGTGTCTACACTTATTCCATCAGGTGGTGAGTTAGTTAAATATTGGAGGTCTGCTTTGACACCGACAGAAGACAATGCCCCCAGCTCTCGTCATTCCGTCGATCAGACTCTTTGATATATTTGCTCTTAGATTCCAATTTCCTGTAGGCATATTATGAGTCGACATTTTAGTGAGAACTAGTTCTGTTGGTTTTACCTCACACATTAAACGGTTTATCTTATATCCCTTCCATCGGATCTGTTTCCGAGATGACATTTGATTGAAATAGTAATGTACGGTCCTAAACTTTTATGTACGACTGGATGTTTGAAATTAACGATTTTAGAACTACCAGTTTTATTTAGAGTAATTACTTTTATGTTGTTAATAAATGGGATGCAGCGTCTATGTGATATATATATATATATATATATATATATATATATATATATATATATATATATATGATGCATACGTGCGAGGATATTTGAAACTGAAGTCCTAACCTCTGCACAAATATCGGAACGGAAACGTAGTAATAATATTACTGAAATGACGGTTGTATGTGTTGTATTATCTGGCTGTACAACGAATGGGGAACATATTTTGCGAGTAATAAAGGTGACTATTGAATCACTGTGGCCTACCAATTGCCGACCGAGCAGCCAAATAGTGTAACGATTTTTTTCTCTTAGAGTCTCTCTCTCTCTCTCTCTCTCTATATATATATATATATGTGTGTGTGTGTGTGTGTGTGCGTGTGTGTGTGTATGTATGTTGGTCATATTCCTTGGAAATGAGCTTGATTAAACAACTAGAAATTAATTTTTTTTAAAGGGCATTTCTTGCTCCGGATGGTAATTTGGGACGAACAATGATATAATCTATATACTTTCAGATAATTCTAGATGAAAGATCTAATTTTCAAGATAATTTTAGATAAATGGTCTCTTTCTCTCTGATAGACAGTCTTAGACAGTTTCTAGACTATCAGTTTTAGTATATACGAGTAACATCTATTTATGAACGATGGGTGGTGTTTTAAACCATTTGCTAAGGGCCCTACACCAGCATTAGTTAGACCTGCATTGAGTATATGGATCACTTCAGAGTTGCATGCTCCTCTCTTGCATAAGTGTAAGTTAACCTTGAGCAATATGTAACACCTACCGGTTCCTCCTCTCAAAAGCTGGTCATAATTCAAAACCATAGATGAAAAAAGTATGACAAAGATGATTCAGGAAGCGGCTTAAAATCCGTTATAATTCTTATGGACGCATCGATTAAACAAAAATGCATATTTATAGTTTCCAGTTCATGTGCACATCTTTGTATTTGTAACTGTCAAGCAGAACTGTCCTCTATACTATCAGTATAGGTTTCTCTGAGTTCTCAATTTTTTTTTTCTTTTCAAATACCCGTCCCAAAATAGTTTTTTTGGGGGGTTCAGTTTGGAACGCTGAATCCGCCCCTACTTCACATTCTTTTTTTTTTTTGTTTTTTGGGGGGATTTTAGTGATTACTGCCGATCAGAGGGCGAGAAAGTAATTTATCCATCGGTCACTTCTTTCAATATTTCAATTGATCACCCCCAACACGACATGTTGCCAAAAGACATTAGTATGGAGATGCTTTCCATTGAGTGACTAACCAGACCTATTTACATAAGACGTCGGAAGGTACGTTACAACTTGGCAAACTTCTTTTCTCTTTTTTTTTTTTTTCGCTCACTTATGAGCACATATCGTTTTCCTTATGGTAATCATAGAATAAATAAATACTTTAGATATAAGATTAAGCTCCAACGTTTCCTGAAATAAAAAGAACGACTGTCAATCCAACTCACAAGCGCTCCATCTCGAGGCCGAAGAAGGAAGGAAAAAAAGGAAGGAAAAAAATGAAAGAAAAGAAAGAAAGAAAAAAGCAAATGAAAAAAGAAAAAAATTCAACTTGACATCTGACAAGACTCTGGTCCTTTGTGCACATGCGTGTGCGCATGGGCTTGTCAAATCTCCTTTGGAAAATAGACGCAAGGCTGCCATGATCGTGTCAACCATTGAATGAGATGTCCACCTTTATCTGAGGAAATTTCAGATGGGAATAAATATCGTATAGCATCAGGTCGGAACAGAGTTGCTAAAGATTTTTGTCCCACAAGAAGAAACTTTGCCTTGGATATCGGCCAAAGATCATTGTATGAGCTTAGAGAAAGTCCCTGGTGGTTTGCGCGCGCAGATTAGTGATGCCAACTTGAAAAATAACTTTGCGCTAATTTGACTGCCAAAAAGCGCTGAACGTTATAAAGGAAGTAGCCAAGATAACATTGGAGATGACCAAAATACCACAAAACGATGCTAAAATTCGTCAAAAATACGTCTGTAAATGGCTAAGATGTTTAAGCACGCTCGTACACATTTTTCGCGCCGTCCAAAAGAGATTACCGGTGAGATTAGCGCGAACAGCAACACTGATGCAATCACGTGAATGGCAAGATATTTCATCGAACAACTTCAGATCGAAATTGCAAAATACACGTACACATACTCCTCGCAGATACAGACATACAAAATGAATACATGTGTATGTGGTTCAGGAACGGTGATTGTTAAGGACAGCGTTATTCATATTCATAACAAATTAACAGAAATTATTGTACGAGGGTCATTCTCTGAATTTTTTAGATGAGGTATTATTGTTATCTCTATTATTGTTCGGACTATCCTCATCTTGGTTGTTTTCCATACAACGTTTTGGCCGTTGTATTCTACAGTCACCATCGGGTATCGTCCAGTAGGTGTCGGGGAAGTTACGAACTGAACCTTTTATTTAACTGACGTGGGTATATAGACCTCACTACCCTCTTAGCACTAGTAGTATCTTCGAATTTTTATTGTCTCACACTAGGATTGGACCTAGAACCATTAGATTACTTGCAGTAATTCTGTCTGACTCTCTAACCACTACGCCATCGACGTATATACCCCCACCGCTTAAATAAAGGTTTCGGTTCGTTACTTCCCCCACTCCTACCAGATGATACCTGATGAAGGCTGTAGAGTACAACAGCTGAAACAGGAAAACAACCAAGATGAAGAAGACTGAACAATAATAGAGAGGGCCATTCTATCTATATGTTTCACTTACTTTGCTCATTCTTCCACACGTGTGTACTTTCCGACCTTTCACGAGTATTTGTGTCCTCGATCGAGGGAACTAGTCTCCTGCAATACATCTTCGTCCCACGAATCAGGCCGCGTCTTATTTTAGTATCTTTATATTCCAGAGGATTATCTGGCCCTGACCCGAATGCCAGGAGTTGTTTCTCTCTGAACAGGTAACACTCGACGAAGTTGCTTTTTTTTAACAGAGTCTCGATAATGAACCCCAAGCCTACTTTAGTTATTCTTTGCTCTGAAGAGTGGAGACCAGTTCTTGCAACACGTTCTCCTTGTTATACCTAGCAGGTCAAGTCTTTGTTTTGTATCTCAATAATTAGGGGGATTATCTCCATCGGATCCATACATCAAGAGTCACTTATCTTTGACCAGGTGATATTTGTCTAAGATGCTAATTTTTGACAACAACGATTCGGCCTTTTTTTTTTTTTTTTTTGCTTTTTTTTTTTTTTGTTTTAGTTCTGAATCATTGAAACTTCTTGCAACACTTGCCCCTTGCCGGATTCCGCACGTCATGTTCTATTCTGGATCTTTATGTTTTAGGAGTTATCTCCTCTTGACCTCCGTGCCATTGCTTCTCTTGGACTGAATGACACTTTTCAAAAGGTTATATCCACAGGGAATTTCCCTCATCAAATGTTTCTTACAACAAATAAACATCAGGAAAGTGTCTGACCGATGATATTGCAATATACATATCAGGAATCGTTGACCAGGACTGTCATAAAAACTGTAAACATGGGTTTCTTCAGTTTTTAAGTTAGCCTTGCTGGCCTTGTATGGGCGTATCACGCGTAGATACCACAACAGCAAAAATAAAAGGGCTGAAAATGTTGTCGACATTCACTCCATATAATGTTTCTTGAAAACGTTTTTCACCCTTTTAAAGCTGCCCCCGCCTAAAAATTGGTTCTGTTTATCATATATGTTCATGCTATATAGGTCTTTAGTTAGTGCCCAGCTCTCACACTTGTTTTCTTGTGGGGATCAGGCGGAATCCAAACTTCTCAATGATCACTACCCATCAAAAAACAAGAGAAGTGACTAATTTATTGATCACTCATCTTTCTAAATTTCCAATGATCATCTCCAACATACGCTGTGAAGAGATTTTTTTTTTCATTCAGTGACTAACTTCTCCTGTTTATGTACGTAAAGACCATATCATCAGGTTGGAATGCTAAGAATATGATGTCCACTTTTTATGTCTAGGAAAAACTTTTTCTTCATTTTTTTCTAAAATCCCACGGGGAATTCGGTTTTCAGTACAAAGGACAGGCTCAGTTTGTAATGTAAGTTTATGCTAAATTGATCCCTTGCATTGGTTGCATTTGAGCTTGTCTTGTTTTTTGAATTCTAACATTTGTTTTTTGATCTCTGCCCAACAAAAGAAGCGACTTTTTAATTGCTCAAGCTTTTTACAAATTTTAATTGGTTACTCCCGACACTGCATACTGCCAAACTTTTTTCTTCGATTTGAATCACTGCTCGACTTTGTTTTCCCTAGAAAAGACGTTCCATCACTTTGGATAGAGAAAAAGATATATATTTATAAGATGGAAAAAAAAAAGAGCCAACCTGGAAACCGAGTTAAATACGAATATAAGTTATTCATTCATATCTGTGGTGATAATTTGCCGGGGAACAGCTTCGACAGACCGAGAATGATAAAATGATGACCCAGAATCCAGTGACACAAGTGACACTGGGCCATTAATTCATTATTCTCGGTCCGTTGAAGCCGTCCACGGTGATATATCACCATAAATATAAATAAATAACTTACATTCGTATTTAACTCGTTCTCCAGATTATATTTTTTCATCATAATGTCAGATACACAACATCCTTCCATACAACAAACACACACACACACACACACACATACATATATATATATATATATATATATATATATATATATATAGATAGATAGATATAGATATATATATATACATAAATATATGAGATTATATATATTCGTAAGCCGCACACTTCAGCAGAAAAGAATTTTAGTTCAGAACTTTCTAAATTTGGATACAAACAGTCTCCATAATCCTCTCATGATATTCTATCGTGCAAGTCGGTATTTCCCAATCCCTTTACGGCACTATGTTCATAGATTTTGCATTATACAGAGAATATTCAATTTTATCACTTTTGTTTACAATTGATTCTAATGATGCACGTTAACTATTTTAGTAGGGATTATCATCTGTTCAACCACAGACCTTTTCCAGGGATTAAAAACAGTACAGATATTTTACTACAGCTCTCCTTAACTGTATTGATCGGGCAAAACGTCCTCACTTATATTTACTCCAATGTTTAATGACTTTCACTTGTTTATAGTTATCTATATCATTATATTTACGTTTTTGTTTTACCGTTCTTCAATGAATTGATTTGATGTCCTGGATTATATATATATATATAGACATATATATATATATATATATATATATATATATATATATATATATATATATGTGTGTGTGTGTGTGTGTGTGTGTGTACAAAATTGGCAGATATATTACCAAACACGTGCCTCTCACTTGAACAAATTGTCCAGTAGGATGAATTATTTTTAGTTTTGATCAAATTAAATTAAAACTAAAAAATAATCCATCAGTCTCAACTTAATTAGACTAATTAGATTAGCATTGACAATTGATTGAATTGAGAAACATGTGTTGGGTAAATACTCATGTAGCCTTTGTGCATATTGCTCAGTATTTTAGGATTAATATATTGACCACTTTCTCTTCCAATTTAATGAAAATGATTAGATTTTAATTAGAATCAAATTTGTGAGTATATTGTAATGAATTTAGGGTTAATGAGAAGAAACGAGAGTTATGGGTGATTACAGTTATTTCACACATAGCTTCATTAAAGACCTCAGCCTTTCTAGCATAAGGAACACAGGTTACACCATCAACAAACCACAAAACACCTACATCCAATAAAGTACCAACAAGCCAGGACATCAAATTGATCAAAATCAACATAGCACACAGAAATGTCCATCCTTTCTGTGAAATCATCATAAGAAATCCAAGACTACACGACCTTAGCTAACATATATGCTCATGAAATGTTGCACACTATGCAAAAATCAATGTTTTTTTTTTCTTTTAAAAGTTCTCCAACATAATTTTTGGTTACTCGAGTGCTCTCCCTTTCGAGAAGTGCTCAGATGTCATTTTTTAGATTTTTTTTGATCAGGCCCCTTTAAATGCATTATATCCAAAGAATCATTCTATTAACGCTACATAGATTACACCCTCCTGATATATCTCCAAGATACTAACCTACCTTCTCTCATACAAAAAAAAGCCAAGTAGAACCCTCCGTAGACTTTAGATATGGATTGGAAAACAGTGTTACTCGACTCTAACAGAATATCTTAGAGCACAGTATCGACACCAATCTTTAAAATAGTGTATACCGTAGGATGACCTACTCAATTTTGCCCCAAACGCATGATGAGAAATGATCATGGAATAGCAATGTTCAAAATTCATAAAATCAGCTGTAATTTCCCAATTACCTTTAACACCATGGATCTTTCAATTTATATTTAGCAAAATTCATCGTCAAATACAACGATTTCTAAATCAACCTCACACAAAACCATAAACTTCTAATATCGGATAAATCAACAGCTCAGATGACTAAAAGTCCGGCTGGTGATGTCCCAAGGTGAATAACTAAGATACCACCACCAATCTTACCACAAACATGGTTTATCAACACATGATCTCTCCAACCCATCACAAACACACTGACCAACTATATAAACATTGATTTCTTTATTTTTTTGGCACAGTTCAGAATGAGGAAAGTGTTCAAATGAAGAAAAATTCATCTCAAGATATCTTCTATTATTGATGTCTTACTCACCATTTTTAGCGAAGATTTGTAGGGTTTTTTTTTTTCGAAAAAAGTGCCCAATATTAATGGACAATTGAGCAATACAAATAAATAGTAATACAACGAATCTGCTGATCGATTTGGAAAACTGAGAACACATTGGCACTGTCGATAAAACGAAAACATTACTTTTCGAAATTAGAACTCATCTTTTTTAAATGTTGAAAAAATTAACAAATTTCAAATTTCAAATGAACAGAACGCCATGGAAAAAGAATAAATTTGATTAGCCCAATCGATGAATACAATGAAATATGAAACATTTTTATTTCACGAATACACACATACATGCACTCGCATACACATACACACACACGCATACACACACACACACACACACACACACATATATATATATATATATATATATATATATATATATATATATATATATATTCTCTTCCAACTCTGGAATGGAGCTATCTGGTGGATGTTTCGATTCTACCTCTGGGTACTCTCTGGGATATTAGATAATCTTTACCACTCTGAAGAATTGTTATACAACGAAGCAGCTGTCTTGGATGACACAATTATATATATATATATATATATATATATATATATATATATATATATATATATATATATATATATATATATATACATATGTATATATATATATATATATATAGATAGATAGATAGATAGATAGATAGATAGATAGATCATCAAGCTATTTATTGAAATCATATCTCAGAGGGAGTTACTGTTTGATCAACCCTACTAGGGGGTCATATAAATATAACTGTTTTCAAATATTTGCACTGACTACGTGGTAAGCATATCATGTTCAAAACAAGGAAGAAATGCATGGTTCCATAAAAACTAATCGTGTGTAAAATATAAAACCAACTGGGAATATTTTTTATAAATTTGACGTTTAACGAAGTAAAACTTTTCCGGCTATGTGTTTTGTTTTGTTTTCAAAAAAGTTAAGTGATGTGTAGTATATGAAATCATCCGTTTATCCGTTTACAATGATGATATTATATAGTTTATCGCAGACTATATTTAGTATGACATGAACTTTAAACTAAAATCATATTTGAAGGGAAGTAGTGTTTTGATAAACACTGCTGGGGTGTTATGTTATTACAACTGTTTCGTTCTTAAATCTCCGAAATAATTACTTTGTCATCGACTGATGATCCAAACGAGAGGAAATTTACACATAAGCCATCATACCGAACTATGTGTGGAGCATAAAAACAGTGGAGAAAATTACATAAAAATATCAACAGATACTTGGAAATAAGTGAGTAAAATGACACAAAATATGACTCCACGAAGTTTTTAATGTCTCTAGTGTTTAAAACTGTAAAGTTTCAAATGATATATATATATATATATATATTTATATATATATATATATATATATATATATGTATGTATGTATATACATATATATATATATATATATATATATATTTATATATATATATATGTATGTATATATATATATATATATATGTATATATATATATATATATAAATGTATATGTATACGTATATATATATATGTATATATATATATATATATATATATATATATAGGAATAACAGGGGAAAGTCTTTTCTTCTAGTCGCAAATGGCATTACAGCAGCGCCAGGTGTGGCTTAGGGGACTGAAAAGGCGGGAAGATGTTTATTGTCAGCCAAGTCGAACCATACGAAATGGAGTCCGAAGTTTAAATGCTCTTAACTCTGACATTGATGCTAAATGGTTGTGAGTCATGACAGAAAAGTGTTGATAGTACTCGGACAACGGATAGATCATCATCATCATCACTGGTCGTAATGTCTTTGAAACTGTGGCAAACGTGTGGTGTATCTGTTAGCAATTGAAAGATCTCTTGTGAAAGAATGAATGTGTACGTATGTTCATAGATGGGGTAACATCTAATATGTCCATTCTAGGATAGATGGAAAGGTATGATTTCATATAGATAGATAGATAAATAGATAGATAGATAGATAGATAGATATGAAGATATGGTCAAACTAAGATAAATACATACATACATACATACATCTGAGCAGACTGTGATAGATGGATAGATAGATAGATAGATAGATAGATAGATAGATAGATAGATAGATAGATATACATACATATAGATAGATATAAATACATATAGATAGATAGATAGATAGATAGATAGATAGATAGATAGATAGATAGATATGGACAGACTGGGATAAATAGATAGATAGATACCTACCTACCGACCGACCTACCTACCTACCTGCATACATACATACATACATACATACATACATACATACATACATATGAGCAGACTGTGATAGATAGATAGATAGATAGACATGAACAGACTGGGAAAGATAGATAAATTGATACATAGACTGAAATAGATATTAAAAGACCGATACAGATAGGTTTACTTCTAAATATGTTTTTGAGAGTTTATAGAATTCAATAATTTATCGTTTCTAATTGGAACTATCAATTTTCCTAAATTGCCACAATTAGCAGATTGAAAGAGAAATATAAAAGAGCAGAGAAAAAGTTTTGAATTAGTTTTTTTTTTTTTTAATTCCAAAAATATTCTTCCAAATGACATTCCTCACAGGACTACCCTTCAGAAAATGTATAAACATATTTTGTTGGAATGAATGGACCAATTTTGACAAAGTTCTGCTAACATAAACATCGAAAACAAAATACAATGAATTACAGGCATAGTGATCAAAAAACAAAACGTGCTTAAAATGCTGATTTTTTTTTTTTGGTTCAAGTCTTAGCGTGGTGACAAATATCTTCATTTGTCCGGTACCGGTTTTATGATTTTGATGTTTATAAACGTAAACATTTTCTGACGGGTCAACGTCTAAAGGAAGCTTTTAACGATCTATTTTTGTAACAAATTTAAAACTTTTCCCTTCTCTTTTATGTTTTACTTTGCATCCTCTAATCACGACAATTTAAAAACTTTGAACCACTAAAAGACATTCCATCCAATAGATTTTCCTAGTGTCTTCATTCAGTGAATTGATTCTGACAAAAACAAAATTCAGATTTAACAATACGAAGATCTCGTTAGATTTTGACAGCTTACCTCGCAAAAAATAATGACCACCAGCACGCACACGCTTGCTGAATATTGGAAGACCATCCCTAACCTCTCAACCCCATGGGAAAAAATGTCCAAGGATTAATATCCACTTTCTTTACAGCCATTTGATACGGGTTTAGTTTCGTTCCCCCACTTGTCCTAAGAGGAAGGGTACTAAATCAATGCATCCTCTTGATAGTCACTTATCAAGCTTAAACATTGAACCTAAACCAGAGGTTAACCCTCAAACTGAAAACCATGCAACGTGCAAAAGGAAGAACCATTGTCAACATAATATTGAGAGAACACAAAACGGCATAATATATGCGGGGAAAAACAGGAGTCTGAGACATCATATAAATCTAATGATAACCCAAATGACAATGGGCTGGTCATGTTGCAAGAATGGCAGACAACCGCTTGACATCACAATTTCCAACCTGAATCCCCAGAGAAAGTGTGGCCAGCGGAATATTAGATAGCGAAACAAACCAGACAAGTTCGGAAATTATTGGCTGCCCAACGCCTGTGATAAGGATATTTGGCGATTCTTGGGGGAATTCCATGTCCAACGACGAACGATAAAAGACTGATGATGATGATGACGACGAATTTAATATATTAGATTTCAAAACTATATTCATCACAAATTGTTCTATGATAAAAGTATTAAATAGTTAAGATGATTTATTTGTATTTTTGATATATGAAATATTGAAAAATTATCATTAATGTTCCATTTTGGTAAATTCTATGGCTTTCTTAAAGATACATATGCATTTTTAAGGGGTAGAAGTCCATCATAACAAAGTGTCCAAAGGGATATTTTTTTAGTTTTTCTTGTTTTTGTTAAACATGGTAATGGCCTCGTTGGTTTTTTCCTTTGTAAAAGGGATCTTTGTCAGGGCAAATGAAGTCATTGAAAATAAAACGCTCTCAGCGAAGACACATACCAAAAATGTCCTGATGGAAGTACTACTTACTTAAAAGTTCACACCATACTCACAGGTTTGTAATTTAGAACTACCAACAGACATGCATCCCCATCAAACGAAACAGAATTAGAGCAGGCAATAGCCATTCACTAAACTATTACAAATAAAATGAAAGAAGACCCTACCACCCAAAATAGTAGACACCATCCCCCCTAAATAATGTCTCGAATAGGAATCTAAAAAAAACTAATCATTCGCCTGAAGAAGCCCCAAAAAGGGATAAGCATAAACGTGATAGATAGATAGATAGATAGAGAGAGAGAGAGAGAGAGAGATGTACGGATAAATAGATGGATTTATGGATAAGCACAGATTATCATTTGTTGATAGATAACCATGAACATATAGATAGATTGATAATTTTCATCTGAAATATCCATGGATAAATGAGCAAAATCAAAATTGGTGATCGATAGAAAAATCTGAGAGCAAAAACAGAAATGAAATTGTTTACCTTCAAGTTGTAGAAACATGAATGATAATATTAAGCGATTACATGTTTCAACTGAATTTTCCGACATCATTACAACTAATAGTTCATGTCATGTCACTTCGGTGTCATTCTTCATAGGTGTATATCAAGCCCGGTTGATTGATGCTACGGACACTACACATGTAATATGGACGGAAGAAACGGTGATGGTAGTTCAAGAAGGAAGTAGTTGAGAAAGTCAAATAGTTCAACAAGTTAGGTTAGTCACTCTAAAGGAAATTGTAATGAGACAAATGAATTCTGGCAACATGATGTGTCGGGGTGATAAATTTAAAAAATGTGCAGTCGTGGTGGCTATATAATGAATTACTCCCTTCGATATTTTGCGGCAGGGATCGCTAATGAGAGTCTCCATTTCCGAAAATAGACACAAATTGGGGGTTCAATTTAGTGAAAAGCAACATTGCAAATTGACACCTCCTCCTGGAAATCTCGTTTCCTTAAGTAATTTGAAAAAAGTTTAAAAAAAGTTTCTTTACACATTATGAAGAGTTATTGTTTAAAGTTCCAGCCCTTTAGCTCCTTTCGTGCGTTCTATACGCTTGATGTATACATAATCATTCATCCAGCCAAACAAACTTAAAACATGAAAGAAATCTATGTTGACAGTTTTGGTGACAGCCTTGGTTGACTATTTCTAATATGAGGGTATTGAAAGGAGATGAGTTAAAACAGAGTCATGGTTTGAATATTATATCGAGTGGAATATCAATAGTTCTCCTTTCATAGTAAATTTAATTTAAGGTGCATGGAGGAGTTAAAATACTAAAAGACGTAACTTTGGTTTTCTGAAACCAGAAATTGGTGTATGTGTCCACGTTTTCACGTAATTATTAAACAGACGAGAAAAAAAATGGATGAATGATATTTTCGGTGGATGAATAAATGGAGTCCTGGAAAAAAGGGTCTACATCCAGCGCATCTTCCCGAACATCACTTATGGAGCTGAAACATGGAAGACTGATTCTCAAACCTTGCAACATGCACATGGAAGAATCATTATGAACATCGTATGGAGAGATCACAAGACAGCACAGTGTATTTGAGGGAACAAAAGGAGTAAGAGATATCATAGAATTGCTTTAGAAATGTCAAATAGAAAACGTTCGGTCACGTCGTAAGACAACCAATGGGCATCACAACTAACTACGTAGATCCCAAGAGATCACATGCAAAACAGTGGCAGGCAAAATACGAGATAGCGTGATGGAATTGACTAGTTGAGAAAATATTGGCTCTGAGACGTCGACGATACGGAAGTCTGACGAATCAAGGGAAAAGTCTCTGTCCAACGATGGACATTAAAAGACAGATGATGATGATGATGATGATGATGAATGATGATGCAACGATAGTTTTTGACAGTGATTGGCAATATTTTTTCATTCTTGTTTCTGTAATGAAACTCATAGTCTCCAATCGATTTCCCAAGTTAATCAACGTTAAAACGTCCGAAATAAAATCATATAATCATTGCATCAAAAGATGAAACGAAAGATATCGTCCGGAATGCAGCATAAAGTAATGCTATACACACTCCTCCCATGAGGGGTTTAACACTTTTAGATAAAGCACCTATCTGCTAAAAGCAATTATGCAACACTGTTCTAACTCTGGAATTGAGCACTCTGGTAGTTGATGAATTATGCGTAAAAACGATGTTGCTAAATTCAGGTCCTTCTATCCGTCCACTTTAGCGGATGACACTATATATGTATGAAAGGGATAAATTATTCATGAATCATTTTATTGCCTACTTCTTTTCCTTAATTCTTCATTTCTTGTGTTCTTTTTTTAACTTCGGAATCATACTTCAATGGAATATGACTTGGTGTAATATGAAAAAATGTTCCGTATTTATACACTTACTCTCTATGTTGTATCATTCTATTTCTTTTAACGCTTCCCTCCCTTTTTCATATTACTCCCCAACCTCTTAATTTCTTTCTTTGTTAAAAACGTTGTCTGTCTCTCTCTCTAACCGTTCTCTTTAGATTACTCAATTTAGAGTACAATCATCGTTAACTGTTTTGAATTGGTCTAAATATGGAATCTTTGAACCGTCAACATATGACGCAGTTAGATATGTACACATTTGCAAGTTGTGTTGTTTTAGTCTGACTACGGTTTCAATCACCCCTTACATTGACCTTACATGTCGCAGAACTACTTCATCATAATTATAATTAGCAACAGCAGCACAAGTAGTAGCTTTTTAACGTCCCCAAATATTCAATAGATCTGTCTATCATGGGAGTCGCAGACCAAAAAATTTCTTGTCTAAACTGTCACGCCACCCGTAGCCCGTTTGTAATTAAACTTGCAGGCAACAAGCATCCAAAGTGGTGTCACTCACTTTACTTTGTGCTTTTTAACCCATACGAGACGGAAAAGAATGGGTTCATGCCTTCATGTTGAAGACATTACTGCAAAGTGAACTCAATCTGTCAGCACCAAAGTATGAACTCAGCGTTAGTACGAAGTGAATAGAAAGTGTCAGAGCTAGAGCTCGAACTCTGCTTACCAAGTTTATTCCCCCATACTTGTTCAACCACCCAGCACCACTTAAAACACGAAAGAACGAAGGAAAAAAGCCCAGAGATTATAAGTAAAACTGAAATTTTCATAAAAGCTTTTTAAATGGCGCCGTCTTGTCACTTTCTGTACCAGAAAGGTTTGGAAGAAAATTAGTTTTGATTGATGGCCGTTTAAAAGTCTTTTTTGGTCATTTTTACTAAGATTAAAGCATATATATATATATATATATATATATATATATATATATATATATATATATATATATATATGGGGAACTGGAAGGTTTTCGGTCCGACCCACTTGCAGAGATGTGAATATCTCGAAAACCAGTCATTCAGACTTAATGTAACTTTGCAACCAATTAGAGAGGACCTTACTACCATTGTGTTGACAGACACTCTCTGGTTGGGTTACTCTGTCGACAATGGGGTGCCATAGATTTGGCAGGTCAGACTGAAAACTTTTCATCACGCACGCGTACATCTAGCTGTGTGTATAGTTTTATTTTTTAAAAAGAGATCATCTCATAGAAATTCAAGTAATTCGTTTTTTTCCTCACAGATAATGACTAGCACAATATATATATATATATATATATATATATATATATATATATATATCGAACGATAAATAACTTCTGTTATGTATTTTTGACCATATTATTATGTATGAAATTGAAACAAAATTATTGCCATTTAAGTGATATATGTTTTGACGGGAATAACTTGAATTTAGTGACAGGTGTCCCTTAAAACAAAACAATTTTGTAATAAATATTTTCTTCACTTAATATAAGGAGACAACTGAAAACTATCTTCAGACTTTTTTTTATAGTAGGTTTTCCCACTTTTTTTTGCATTTGTTATTTACACGAATCGTGAGACAATCATGTTTTTATACATATCCGACTATTTTTATACGCATCTTTTTTCTCATATCACAATTCATCATCTCAGTTTTAATAAGATAATCCTTCAGTCTTATAGATGGTGTCTCCAAAAAGAAATCAGACAATGTCTTTGTATGGGTTTAAACTCGATGAAAGTGTAGTCCAAGTTCCAAAGAATGTCAGTTCCGGATTTGGAATGATATCTTGTTCAAAAAAAATTGTCAGACATCGGTCCCCAAAACTTTGCCCCAAAGAAATAAGCCTAAATAATGATGCCCTCGGATGTCTCCAATTGTTGATGATGAAAAATTTAAAATATGCTGTTAAAACTGATACAAGGACAACTAGTTGAGATTTTGCTAAAAATTTATTCATATCCAAAACGACAAAATGAAGGTTGTGTCCAATCATAATTTCATTTCAAAATCGGCCATTTTATGTGAGACACCCTAACAATAAGCTTGAGTCCGATATTTAAATATTTTCAATTAAAATTGAAGCAGTGTAATGGTCAACGAGCTGGCTCTTACGGGTTCAAACTCAACACCTGCTTCTATTCGTCTGCAGATGATCTTTTTAACTTTTTTTTATTGCATTTTTATCAAAGAGAGAGTATAAATTATAGATATTTCTTGATATAAATGTATCAAATCTTCAGAATGAAGCAATATCTGGCGTATTTGTTACATACAATTTCACAAATATATATGACTTTTGAGTTTTGCTCAGTTGGTAAGAGATCAGCCCACAATTCACTCGGTTGTGATTGTTTTCCTTTTCTATGCATTGGTTTGGTTCAACGGGGCAGCACAAATAGATGATTTAGATTTAACCCCCATTGACCAGGTGGAGATTTTTTTGTTACGGTAGAGAAAACAAAATTACCCCCTGCCAGCAACAAAGTGGATTCTAATAAAATCGTAATTTGACAGCAGAGTATCGAGCACAGATGGCATAACTACCTGGGCTTAAATGATTGTGCGTGGATCTACGATAGTTAGAAAATTGTTATGCTCTTCTTTTCAAAATTGTCTCCTTTAATTTTTTGATCCCATTTAAACAACAATGTAAACAGGAACATAAGTCCTTACGTATGTAAGATTCTTCATTCATTTTAGTATCCTGTACAAAGAGAAATTTCAACCCTTATTGACCTTATATAAACAGGTTGATCTCAAGCAAACTTGAGTTCATCCTACCCGAGGCAGTGGCTGATTTCAGGTATGACTAGCATTTATAAATGTATACAACAAACGAGGTTGAATGGACACGCGGTTGGAAACAGAGAATCTTAAAAGGGCATCCTAGTTCACCTGAGATCAGCAACCACCCCTGGGTAGGATAAGACCAAGTTTGCTATTGGTCACACGAGGTCAATATTCATTCGGCTCCTTGCATTGGATACTATCAGAGATGCATAAGAACATGTATCACTGTGTTCATCTCTATAGTATGAAGTTTTTAAAATTGAAATAGTCAATTTTGAAAAAAGAGAGTTCACAGCAATCTTGACAGGACTATATGTCAAAATGAATTGCTTGCAACACTTGAAAAGGTCATTTGTATTAAGGTAAATCTCGACAACCGAGACGAACTGCACCACAAATGGGTGAGTATATTTGCTAGATTCATTTAAGGAAGTTAGAATTAATTTACATGACAATTTCTGTCAGGTACAGGAATTGAATAAGATGAGACTGAAGATGAAAAAAAAAAAGAATTTCATTCAATAAAGAAAAAAGAAAGAACCAAAAGTTCAACAATGCATCACCCATCCGTGGTTAAAATGGCAGAGGAAGGAGGAAAAAGAGCAAATATTCCTTTTTTAAAGTCAATTGATCGTCATACTAAAAAATTGTAATATTTTTGGAACATTATTTTCACAAAAAATTGTGATTGGATTTTCTTCCGTAATTTGATCATCGCATTAAAGATGCCATGCCTTCTTTAACTTTCTATCCCTTCCTTTTTTCCTACATCTGTTGTTTAAATGAGATTGACCAACCAAAAAGCATATGATAGAGATTCTTTGACTCATCTGAAAACATAGAATTTCAGCAGTATGGTTATCACTACAATTGAACTATATATACACAACTAAGCGAATGAAGAAAAACATAATTTCCTTGTGCAGAGCAAAGCTTTTACTTCCATGTGTGTAAAGGAGAGTCGAATAATAGCAGCAGATGAATATTGTAGTAAGTAAGAGAGTCAAATGATTAAAGCAGAAAGTATGTAGACTGCAACACAATCAACATATGTACAGCATCGTCCGTAAATAAGTACACACAAAACAATTTCTTTTTATTGAAAGTTGATTTTTACACGACCTTCAACTAATGCTAGAAGAACTAAAGGAAGAAAGCAAAAAGGTTCGGCCAATACATGGACTTCAATAAAACGAAAATCATGTACAACAATCACGTTGCGAATAAAAACATAACTGGTGAAATAGAGGATGCAAAACTCTGCAAGGTAAACCACTACATCTACCTTAGACAACAAATTTCTATGAGATCCTCAAAAGAGAAGGAAATCATTGAAGAATCACTCTAGGATGGCAAGCCTTCGGTAGAGCAAGTTAAACTTGCAAAAACCAGATGATCCTGATAATCCTGGAAAGAAAGTATACAACCAATGCATTCTCCTGATAGTCATTTATGGAGCTGAAACATCGAACCTAACAAAGAGACAGACCTTCAAACTGAGAAGCATGTATCGTTTGCATGAGGGAATCATGCTCAAACTTACATAGAGATATTACTAGACAGCATAGTATATCAGGAAGAAAATGGGAGTCAGGTCCATCATAGAAACTATTAAAAAACTCAAATGGCAATGGGCAGGCCATGTTGCAAGAATGAACGATAACCGATGGACATCACGACTCACAACATGGATCTCCAGGTATCACATTGGAAACCTAGGCCAACAAAACACAAGATGGCGAGATTAACTTGACAAATTCAGGAAATACTGGCTTTACAATGCCCATGGCGAATCCTACGGAAGGTCTTTCTCCAACAATGGATGTTAAAAGACTGATGATGATGATGATGATGATGGATTCTCTTCTAAACCAAACATATCAGGATTTTATCATTTCCTTGGGAGTATTACGTAACCAAAACGGATTTCATCGGGTATTATTGATTACCAAACTGTACAATATTGCACGGGGCAATTTTTTGTAAGACCCAAATCTGGCTTCCCATGCCTATCCAAGCTTCGTTCTGCTCATGGTACGCATGTCCGTTCTGATCAGGTTTTGACTGTGGCGATGAAAACCAGCAATTTGGCCATTATTTAATGAGTGACATTCAGGGAAAAAATGAACTAATAAGTAAATAAATTGTTATATATATAGATAGAGAGACGAATAGATGGATACAAAAATAAACGAACAAAGAGGTATACAGATAGATAAATAGAAATACTGGTAGATAGATGAATGGATGGATGAGTTTAAATATGCTCTCCAATTGTCACAGAAAATTTGCAAGAACTAAAAAATTGAGAATTTTGCTAATTTTACATTACACAACAGGCAGATTTTCACTATTTTTCATGTTGAAAGTACTTTTCTTAATATGTACACTTTTTGTAATTCCATATCAACTTGAGGAGGTATCTTTTAAATAAACTTACTCAGGTATGCTTTTCTTCGAGCGCTATTCTACCAGTAATGGCATTCTAGGTTAAGGATATTTTGTAATCATACTTGAAAGACTCTGATTCCAGACCTGCTACTTCAAATGTGACTAAATGGACACATATTCGAGAATAAGATGTCTTGAAAGTGCATGCTAGTTCACTTGAGAAGAGCTACGATCCTTGAGAGTGATGAGATAAGGTTTGCTCCTGTCCAACCGAGGGTCACATAAATGCAGACTCAGGAATGTATTAGAGCATGTATTACTATTTACAACTTTGCAGTTTAAATATGGGTTTGAAATCAAATCAGTCAATTTTTTGAAGAGCTTTGGAAAAAGTTCACAAAATTTTGACAGTTCTGTATATAGTCTGATAAGAAATCAACTGAGTCCGTAACAGGGATCTACTTCCCATCTTCGTCGGCCCTGAACATCGCAACAGTATCCTATGGACCTCGGAGAGAGGATCCTCTATCTATGTCATCGTACTATATACTTAGTTTAGAAACATTAAGTGCAATTAGAAACCGTTAATCAAAACTGTCTCCAAAACTGTCAAGATAGGCATCTCCCATTAAGTTTGCTGGCTATGTGTGCACGTATGTGTGGCACTTACAGGCCGCCCCTCTACCGATAACTCTACCGCAGTTAAATTGGGGATACAATTTTTGTCTTCTGTCACTTCTAAGGTTAAAAATTGTAGAGATTTTTTTTTTCCTTTTTTGGGGAGCAGATTATAAAGGCAATGTTTTTTTTATTTGAGTCAAAATGGAAGTGAGATTTTTTTCTCTTTTAGAATTCAAGATTGATGGGGATTATTTTTCCCCTTTAGGGGGCGAAATCAAGGGGTTATTTTTATTTTTGGAGGGTTTTTTTTGTCTTTTTTTTACTTTTAGAGGTAAAAATCGAGAGTACGAATTCTTTTGATGCTTAGGGGTCAAAAATTATTTTTACTGCCAGGAGTCAAATTTGAAGGGGAAGATTTTTCTCCGACTTTTAAGAGACAAAATCAAAGGGAATTTTTTTATCTTTACTTTATAAGTTTGGATAGGGGGAGTTTTTTTCCATAGAATTTTGAAGGTCAAAGTTGTGCAGGGTGACTTTAAGAGGTCAAAATTGAGGGAAGATTTTTCTATCAATTTTTGGGGGACAAAATGAAATTATTTAGATATCAGGGATCTAAATCATGGTTTTCATTCTTTTACTGTTAGGAGTTTGTTTCTACGTAAAGGGGTCCCAAATGAGAAGCAATCCTTTCTACTTCCAGGGGTCGTAAAAGGTTTTTGTTTTTGTTTTTGTTTTTTGTTAAGTGTCATAAAGTGGGGAATATCAAACATTATTATCTGTTTGTTCACAAAAGTCAAATTCCCTTTATACATTAGCAAGTTTTTTTTCCAACATTAACTCATTTTTTTTAATTGTATAAAAAGTGGTGGGAAATCAATTTTTAAAACGAATTAAATTAAACGTGATTTTATCTCCATTTATCGATCTTTCTATCTTTGGGGGGTGGGGTTAATCATTTGGTCACATAAAACTACATTGAGTACTTTCTGCTTATTACATCATATTTACGAAATGAGATTAAATCTGATATATGATTACAACTTTGTGGCCACTTGAAATTACATCATTCATATAGTTACAAAAAATCTCTGATAATGTCACAAAAATTTAAATAACAAAATGGATATTCTTTCATTAAGGAGTTTTTTTTTCTTTACCTGATCTCATTTTGGTTCTGCGGAGAAACTCAGTACAAGTATCATCTGACAATTTGCAATATCAAGGACGCACAGATTGCAATCAAAAATATCTATTATACTGATGAGGGCATTCGTGATATAATGTAGACTCTTTACATCGAGTTTTATGATATATATGTATATATATATATGTGTATATATATATATATATATATATATATATATATATATATATATATATATATATATATATATGTATACATATATATATACATATATATATAAATATATATATATATATACATATATATAAATATGTATATATATATATATATATGTATGTATATATATCGTATATATATGTATACATGTATATATATATACAATATACACACAATCACACACAACCTCACACACACACACACACGCACATATATATATATATATATATATATATATATATATATATATATATATATATATATATATATATAATTATAAATTACGTCACATTATATGGAAACTTATTTGAGATGATTCCTCTCCATTGCATGGATAAAGTATAACTCGCTGTATATAAAGTAAATAGAATAAAGAGGTAGAAAGAAAATCGGCTGAATTGTTTATTCTATTCACATTGTCTAGGGTGAGTGAAATATTAACCGTGTAATGGTAGTAAATCATCTCAAATAAGTTTTTGTATGATATGACTCAATTTAGAATAATTCTGTCAGACCATAAATGTCCAATGCTCAATACGCACACACGTATATATTTATATATATATATATATATATATATATATATATATATATATATATACGTATATATATATATATATATACGTATATATATATATATATATATACGTATATATTTATATATATATATATATATATATATATATATATATATATATATATATATATATATATATATATATATATACGTGTGTGTGTTTGTGTGTGAATCTCATTCTGACACAGGGGAAGTGATGTGAGAAGAGATTTCTTACATTGTTGTAATGGGAGGTTGGAATTGAATGTGATGTTGGCTTGATGCCCTTGTTAATTCTTGATTGGTTCTTGAAAAATGCGCTTGTTGATTGGACATAAATTTCCTCTCATTTTTTATCTCTTTAAAAAATTGTATCCCTTTTCTGATTGGTCAGGGAAGATTGCAGATGAAATTCGATTTCTTGTAAACCTTGATCCTTTCCACAGATTTTTTACCCCACATTACCGTTGTGCTGTTCGCCAGAATGTCTAGTCTTTCCGTCGAACGCTCCGTCACTGACAAAAGGTGCACCGACAACAGCTCCAATAAATCTCAAACACTTTTCCCCTACCATTTAGAGGTTGAAAATAAAGAATAAGATACAGTGAAATTTCTATAAAATACTTTCATTGTATATCTTTGAAAAAAAAACAATATTTGAACAACAGGATGATAAAACGTAAATTATAAAATGTTTTTTCACAGCATCAACACACTTTTTTTAAAAAAAGCAATCAAGATTGGAAGAAATTAACTTTTGAGTTCTTTCCTAGCTTCACCAGGAAAAAAAAAATCAGAATTCTATCCAAAAGCGGAACAAAAAATGTTTTTCATCAATTATGAAGCAGGATGTCACAAGTTTCAAAGTCATTTTTTCTATAATTCATTTCTTTTTATTGAATACATTGTCGTTGAAAGGTTAGTGAGTATAACTTATATATTCAAGTTTATTCTTTCTCCTTAAGTATAGAATATTCTATTCAAACACATCTCTTTCAAACTTTGAGACGAGCAAATCCTGCTAGTATTATAAAGAAAGTTGAACAGCCAATTTAGCCTTTCTATAGTCACCTATGGAGCTGAAACGTGGTACTTATCGAAAGGCTGACTCTTTACGAATCGTGCAACAGGTACAAGAAAGGATCATGGTCAACATAACGTTGAGAGACCACAAGACATCACAGTCTATTAGATAAAAGAAAGGAGTCGGAGATATCATACTGAAACTTAAATGGCAATGGTGTGGTCATGTTGCAAGAATGATAGACCCCTACTCGACATCGCGTCTCAAAATGTGGATTTCATAAGCTTATTATATTCTATATTTTCATCGATAACAAGGCAAACAATTTCTCTCAAAGATGTGTCTCTCTCAACAGAGAAATTAAACTATTCTGTCAAAGATATTTAATAAAAAAATCTTTCCAAACCAAAGTAGTTAAAAGATAATTAGTCAATTTAATGATTGATTGCCTGGGTTTTGGAAAAAAAAAACTTAAGATGTAATGAAAATTAACCTTTTCACAGCTGAGGTGTCTACAGTATTTCAAATTTTAATCAAACATTTTCTACATCAAATTTTAGATTATTTGGTTGCATTCGTAGATGCAAATCAATATTTAGGATCGAGAAAAGACTAGCCCCATTTAAAAACAAATTGAGTGAATTATCAAATTAGGTGACATAGTTGACTTACCATCGGTGATGGGCAAGGATTATGGGGACGCTCAACTTATAAACCGCTAAAAATTTAGCGGAAGTAAAGATAACCTAACGCAAACTTTTATTTGATGAATTTAGCTTCGACTGGTTTTCTCTTTTCTCTAAAACCGGTAAACAGACACAGATAGTGACTTATAGTTGATATCAATGTTCCAATCGTGTTTTGGCTTCCCCCTCTCCGTTGGCAGATCAGCGGTGTTAAAGAGATTGACACTCCTGCATTTGAAAAATACAGATGAGCAGTAGTCCAGTTCGCCAAAGATCATAAAGATTGGAGATTAAAACGATGACCTTTAGTGACCGATCGATATTTAACCTCCCCGGGTCTGACAGTTGGAGGCACATCAGGAGATTGATAAGCTAAGAGTATCAACTACATTGTATAAGAGCAATGCATAAACACGGTAGAAAGGTGGTTATAGTCCGGGATTATATTAATTGAGAATGGTGGTCGCGTCTCCCGTTGAATTAACAGAATATTGGATAAAAAGGTTTCATTTAAAGATTTTATACAACGTTGCCCAAACTGCCATCCAAACCATCAACATAGATTTTTTTCCGTTTTCAAGTTGGTGTATCTGGCTTGCTCTATATTTGTCAGGAGTAAATGTTGAAGATAGAGGCTGAAAATTTAAACGTTTACTCATCCATATTACAAAAATGTTTTCAATTCCTGCAACAATAATCAGAGGTCAAATTTGCAATGTAAGTTTATGCTAAGATTATTATTTTTTCTGGCAGTCTCCACACTTGTGCCTAAAGAATTTAGACATTCCAGGAATCTTATTCAATGATTATCTCTTTTTTCCAATCTTTAATTGATCACCACCAACACTGCATGCTGTAAAAGTCGTTATGCGAAGTTTTCTACTGCGTAATTAACCAGACATGTCGAATATGGTATATTATCGAACATCCAAAATATTTTGGGGCAGTCGTGGGTATCTCAGTATGATAGCAACCAAAAACATTCTGTCAGACCCTATACAATCGCCAGATACCACCCAATCAGAAAATGATGGCAAAGGGTCCAGTAGATATCCTATACAATAATTGTACAATGATCCCTTCAATAATAAGTCTGGTTTGTCACTGAATAGAAACCATCCTACGACCAATGTCTTTTTGTCACATGCTGTTTTAGGGATGGACAATAAAAAAAAACAAGTTGTTTACTTCTCTCATCTTTTACCACACAACTACAAAGTCCAATTTTCAAGGGAACAAACATTGTCAGAAACAAAAAAAGGATCGATTCAGCATAAATTTGCACTGTGAATTGAACCTCCCCCACTGAAATTTCATAAATAAGGAGTAAATAATAGATATTCACTCCCGTTAGCTCCGATGGCGTAACCTATGCACGAGACATATATATATATATATATATATATATATATATATATATATATATATAGCCAGCAAGCCAGCCAGCTTGCTATATTCACTTGAAAACTGGCGGAACTATTCGCCAGACCCCTTGATCATGGGCATAGAGGAACCAGTATCATTTAGTTCGCAAGCCGTATCACTTTCTGTCAGACACGACTCAGCATCTGATCTCTTGAAATCCACGTTGAGAAACGTGATGTCCAGCGGTTGTCAGACTCTTTGGCAACATGTCCAGCCTATTACCATTTGAGTTGTTTAATTTTTTTTTCTCTGATATACTGTGCTATCTTATGATGTGTGAGGTTGAGCATGATTTTCTCATTTGTGCGTTGCAGGGTTTTCAGTTTGAAGGCCAATCTCCTGGTTGGGATAAACGTTTCTGCTCCATATAAGACTGTCGACAACTATACTGGATTTACACCCCTTTTTAGGACTAATAAGATTGCTTCTTCTTTGAAAATCAAGCTTGTTTTACCGGAAGAGTGATGAAAAAAAATAAGATGGAATATTTCCAATTTAAAGCCAATATACATATCTCAGCTGATTGGCGTTGCAATATACACATACACTCAAACAAACATGCCCACCAATACATCCATATATCCATATATATATATATTTATAATTGTATCTTCCACAGACAGTTGTTTTGTTGTATTACAACTCTTCAGTGTGGCAATAGACAATCTGTTATCCCCTCTAATACCACGCAGCAGGATTAGAAACCTTTACTTCAGACTTGGAGGCCGGTAACTTACTGCTGAGCAACGGAACTGGACAGTCAGTAAAGCTGAATTCGAGCAATATATTCTATTTTTGTTTAAATCTCTCATCCACCAGAGTACTCTATTCCTAAGGAAGAGCATTGCATAATGCTCACAGTGAACAAACTGCCTCACAAAAAAGTGCTCAACACCTGATACATGTTACTCGAATGACCCTACAGATATTCGACTAATTGGGCTATAAAACCGTACCCCAATCAGCTTATTCATTGGACCAGTTTCCGACTGGCTATCACTTTTCCAAACGTTTCCATCACTTGCTACGATAGGAAGGTCTCCAACGACTAAGCAGCAGCTTGGAACACATTCAAAGAATCTCAGAATATTATGCTTCTGGAATAAATTGAATCGTATCTTGATAACATAAATGTGTATATTCTGGTGTGTGTTTCTTTTTCCTATTCTTATGGATAAATTTTACTTTAAGCTGGAATATATATACATCATACATACATCTCTAAAGGTGATGGTGAAAAACACAGATATTTTTGCACCAACTTATATCAATATTATATATATGTATATTATATTCATTGACCAAGTGCAGATATTAGCACATAATCGTCAAGATCAAACGACTTTAGTCTGTAACTGTGAGTTTTTGAATGAGTATATCACATGATCAATCGGACTCGACGTTTGAAATTCAATAAACGCGTAATCTATTTTTCAATGAAAAAAACTTCACAAGACTTGACTGATATTTTGAATTTTAACGAAGAGACAGCATCAGTTCCATTCTTTTTTTATCCCACAATCTGCAATAACCTCAAGAGATTACTTTATTATTTTGTTTTTGCTTTGTATCTTATTTGCCCAAATTACAGAATGATTTATGAATGTTGCAAAATCCTTCTTCTTTTTTTTTTTGCGATGGGCCTTCGTACTGTCAAAGAACAATCATGCCATTAACAATTTATGAGACAACACTGAATAAATCTTACGCGATTCCTTTGATTAAGAATTTTCATATAATATTCAAAGATAATTACTTCGGTAATTTTTGTAGCGACTTTTTCATAGTTGGAGTGAAAGTCATGAGTGGCGACGGAGGGGGGGATCAATAAAGGAGATTATCCAAATAATTCGAAGCTTGTCAGTAGAGATGCATGAATAAAATAGGTCTGGTTAGTCACTCAAAAGAAACTGTTTCGTGACCAGCGTCTCTTGGCAGCATTTGAAGAAAAGGAGAACAATTAAAAACATACTTCCTTTTCTCACAATTTCTTGTGCGGTGATCACAGAAAAACACATATGACCGCTGGGAAATAGTTTTTTATTTGAAACGTTATAAAGAGTAAATGTTTCAATTTACAGCCCTGTAACCTAATTGTTTTAGTCTGCAAGGAGAAATCAAAGATCAATATCTATTTGTTTCGAGATATTAACTGATTCCCAACCTTCGCAGCATTGGATGAAGAGGAAAATAATGGAAAAACTACTTCCTTTGCCCTTTCTAGAGCGGTGATCACAGGAAAATACGTCTGACCACTGCCAGACATGAATTAAAAACCCCTTTTACGATAAACAAACACATGAGCACACATTAAAACCTTTACAGGAAAATGTATTTTCGTTAAACATGATAAGGAGTAAATGTTTTGATTTTTCAGCCTTTTACCTCGATCATTTCAGTCTGCAGGGAGAAATCAGCTATCAATATTTTTTTTTTTTGAGATATTAACAGATTTCTACCTTTGGCAGCATATAAAGACGGTGAAAACAATGGAAAAAAATTCTCTCTCGCCCTTTCTTCACTGACGGACGCAAATCAAAGACCACAATTCAGTATAAACACACTTATAAAGAGTAAATGTTTCATTTTTTAGCCCTCTAGCTCAATTGTTTCAGTGTGCAGGGAGAAACAAAATATTTATATTATGGGGTTTCAGGATATTCGGTTTTAATTTTTCCAACTTTTCTATTTCCTTCGATCAATTTTTTTTTACTCACCGGCAACGTAAACCCATTTAGAAAATCAATTAATTTATGTTGATGTGGACTTCGTTGATGTTCATAGCTTTGGTTTACAGTTTGTAAATATTGCATTAGAAAAAATGTAAGACAAGGAAATATGGATAATCACTCTGTAGAACATGTCATGAAACCAATGTCTTTTGACTGCAAGCTTTGTTAAGGGTGATAAATAAAAAGATAGGAAAAAGGGATGATCAATGAGTAAGTTACTCCTCTCTCTCCTTTTGGGGACAGTGATCACTAAAAAAGCCTTAATTTTAAAAATAGAGAATTAGGGGATAAATAGGATTGCAATATACATCCACATCAAAAACGTACTTGGTGAGGATAAAAAGAAAAAAAGAGAAGTATTTTTCTTTGAGATAATAAGAGTGTATGTATATGTTCAACCCTCTAGTTACATGGGTGCGAATGTGTTATACACACATAGCCAGTTAGCCCAGCCTAAAAACTGAGAGAAACCTACGTTAACCGATTGGCTTACATTTTTAGAAGACAGCTTAAAATAAATGAATAGAAGATCAATAAAAGGATCCATTGAGACAAGAGGACGGAAAAGAAGGAAGATATAAAGATATTAGAAGGATTGAGGAACTTGTTTGGAGCCGTTTTGCAGGCTTCAGCTTAAGCAGCCGCAACTTTAATTTCTATTTTGTGGCTTGCAAGAACTGTTCTATACCTTTTCCAAAGCAAGTAAAGATTACGACAAGCAAATAGAAAATACAGAAATCAAACAGTAAGGAAATAGAATCAATGAACTTGAATGATCAAATAAATATTGATCCTGATCTAATCACTTCAAAGGCAATTTTTCTTTTTTCTTTGTTTTAAGATAAATTAGTTTTATCTTGACCAAAGGTTCTCAGCGTCTTGGGGTAAAGACGGTGCCAATGGACAGTATATCCCCTGGGAAGACATAATTATCTAAAGGCACTTTCACACCTGTACAAGGGAGACAACTGTCTCCTCTTGTCCTCCCGTTTCTACACCTCTTCTTTTAGTAAAGAAATTTTCAATAATACACTCCAGAAGTTCACGCCCGTAGATTTTCAGATACCACCCGGAAGAAAATTAGATTGCATTTTTTTCCTGGCCGATTTAGAGCCAAAATAATGACTCTAATTCCTAACCAGGAGGAAGGTTACTGACTAAGAATACTGGTAACTCAACTTTCCGTTTGGTTTGGGGTAGCAGAAATTCCGAAGATACAGTTTATTTCGTAATATTTTTAATTTTTGATAGTATTATTTATTTCTTCGGGTAAAGCTGAGAAAATCTGATAGCTTGATTGATATTGAACACATTCAAAAAATATACCAGACTTTCTTTTCTGTTGAGATAAGGGCAACCTTGGTAAATACCTCCCTGTTGCACTATAACCAAACAAATATGAAATACTCACTTATTAACAGGCAATAAAGATGAAAATGAATCGGGATTTTGAAGTGACTACATACCAATACGGTAGCTATACACAATAAATCTACTAATCAAAAAGTCTATGAAATGCAACAAGTCACACTGTTTGGCGTTTGTAGATTATAAAGAAGTATCTGTTTTGGTATAACAAGCAATCTTAAACTCAATGCAGGATCAAGGCGTTAGCAATAATTAAATATAACTCATTCAGATCACTTACGAGAATAGCACTGCAATAATTAAAATACATAATGACACAACCAAGATGAAGATCACTGAAGAGATATCATCCAAACAACATACTGTGGGCCTTCATAGCATATTCCAGAAAATCGACTTTGATTATGGACATTCCAAGACTGAAGAAGCATAAGAAATATCACAAAAACATGCTGAGTGATAGAAATGGGAAAAGCAAAAAGAATACTGATGGACAGAACGAAGACAGAGGTAGCGATAAAGTGCCAAAAACACCGTAAGAATCGAGGGCAAGAATCAAGAAGCGGTTGAGGAATGCATACAATTAGAACACATAATGAAGTTATAAACAGATCATGAAAGCGGAACTATTGTCTGGAAATTATTTGGTATGAATAGAGACATATTGAAGAGTGAGTATGCAAGGTGGTTGAAGCAGGAAATATACAATGCATGATACTTTATGGATGTGAAGCATGGAAAATAACAAAAGGTAAGACTAGTGAGAGATATTATAAAGATATCTCAGTTTAAAAGATATCATAAAGATATTATGAGGATGGAGATAGGCGGGATACTTAGCAGGAAAGTATTACAATGAATGAAGCAAAAGGTTAGCTGATTGGTATCCGTGTGACGGTAAACACGAAGGGGGAAAGACCAATTACAAGATATAAGGAGGGGATGGAAAGGTTTGCTGGGTAAAACATGGCAGAAGTTAGCCTAATTGCGGTCGTCATGGAGAGTAATAAAAAATGCCTCTGTCCAGCAATGGACTTATACTTGCTGCTACAAGATATGAGGATTTCTTTTTGCCCAATATAAGAATTATTCATTATATATGAAATTGTATATCTTAATTTATGCATTGTATATTCACAAACGAATATACAGTACATATATTCGTATATATAAATATATATATATATAAACACTTGACAAATAACAGATGCGCACATATCTATCTCAGCCTATCTCTCTCTCTCTCTCTCTCTATATATATATATATATATATATACATATATATATATCTATATATATATATATATATATATACATGCATAAGCGTATATAGATATTTGTCTACGTTATATATTTGTGCATCTCTGTAGACAGATTGATCGATGGATTTGCAACTCAGCTATAATACCTATATCCCACCACTGCCAGAATAAGTATCCTCCATTTAATCCCTCTTTAAGTATTATAGCTTTACATTAATCTTTCTGAAGGAGATATCCCGACCAACGGAGGTCGATTGTAATCCTAAGTGCCTAAGACAATTCTCTGTCTATAGATTTGAATATTCCTTTTTCTTATTACCTGAAGTTATTTGCCTGGACGTCTAGTATCATAAATACTTCATGCACACACACGCATATATATATATATATATATATATATATATATATATATATATATATATATATATATATATATATATATATATACGTGTGTGTGCATGTGTATGTGTGCGTGTGTGTGCGCAAATATATTGTATACAGTTCTGAGAAGGATCATTAACATTCAAAATGATTTTTGGACGGAAAAACTTATTGTGAAAACTTCCACTCAATGTTTCATACTGATTCATTCTCCGAGCTTCTTCAAGCGTACTATCAAAATGCAATGGCGGGAAACAGAATAATTTCCCCGATTGAAATAACACTACAACGTTAGATTCGAGTGATATCTTATATTCTCTTCGCCAGGCCCTGATTACCCTACCATGCCTCCAGCCAGGTGTAGCGGATAGTACTCATGGAGAATGCCGTAGGATAGATTGGCCGAAACGTTGTGTCGATAACTCACACGAATTACTATGAGAAGCGTAATCATCCAGGGAAAAAAATTCTCTGGATTTTTGCTCAAATGTACATGACATAGCAGTGATATGCCAGAAGTAATTGCTCTTCTCGACACTATTCGCTTTTTCTAGCTTATGTTCTTAACAACATTCATGACTGTGGCCTAGTGGTTAGACACTAATCTCCGCTTCGGTAGAGTCTGGTTCAATCCATTGCTTAGTCATATCAAAGTCTTGAAAATAGTACTCAATGCCTATCTGCAATGCAATGGATATATAATCCGACTGACATATATATACATACATGTATGCATGTATGTATGTATATATATATATATATATATATATATATATACATGTATGTATGTATGTATGTATGTATATATATATATATACATATATATATATATACATATATATATATGTATATAAATATATATATGTATCATTGTGTCATCCACAGACGGATGTCTCGATGTATTACATCTCTCCAGTGTGGCTATAGACTTTCCATTATCCCATCCAGTACTGCAAGGGAAGATTGAAACCTTAGCTTCCGACCAGAAGCCAATATCTTACCTCTGAGCGACGAAACTGGAGGGTCAGAAAGGATAAATTTAAGAGATATATATATTTAATTTTACAGATAAATTCCACATCCACCAGGGTGCTCTATTCCTATGGAAGAGCATTGCATGAGCTTACGATGGATGAGTTACCTAACTTGAAGAGTGCTCAACCCAGAACAGAGAATTTTCAAAATGATATACCACACGCACACACACACACATGCACACACACACACACACACAAACATACGCACATATATATATACATATATATATATATATATATATATATATATATATATATATATATATATATATATACACTGTATATGTGGTACAAATCAGGCTAGCTGTATAACATACAAAGAATTAGACTTACAAACCAATAATTTAGAAACTAGAATAAACATAGAAAGCAAAAGAATAACAGACAGATTAAACATAAGTAATAGAGTAGGTAGATTACCAAACAAGGATGCGTATATATCAATAAAAGACCATAAACTCGATTTCAATAATAAACCCACTACTAGGCTCATCAACCCAACAAAAACACAGAGAGGTAAAATAAGTAAGGATATATTACAAAAAACCAACAATTGCATAAAAAATCAACTAGAGCTTAATCAATGGATAGGAACAAACGATGCCATCTCTTGTTTTAACAATATATGAAGCAAAAAAATGTGCAGCTTCATACAGTTTGACATCATGGATTTTTACCCATCCATATCCAAAGGCTTATTTGAGGAGGCCATGGAATTTGCTAAAACATACACTAACATCAGCAACAGGGACAGTGAAATCATCACACACTGCAGACGTACGGAATCGTTCCATGATCAACAACAATGAACAAAAAAAAACCGATGTCTGGGGATTTGATGTCTCCATGGGCAGCCTCGATTCAGCTGAGATGTCGGACCTTATAGGTCTGTATATTTTAAATAACCTTACACACAAATTAGACACTAAAAACATAGGATTGTTCCGGGATGATGGACTACTAATATTAGAAAACTGTAACGTGCAAAAGTCTGAAAACATCAAAAAATGTATCATAGAAGAAATGAAAAAAATGAGTCGAAATTAAAGCTAACTTAAAAGCTGTTAATTTTTTAGACATCACATTAACCTAGACAACAATACATACGAACCATACAGAAAAGATAACTCTATCACTAAGCGTATCAGCACTAGTTCTAACCAACCGAACACAATAATCAAAAAAATCCAGAAATCCAGAGAGACCAGATTAACTTATAATTCTTCCGATGAAACAATATTCAATAAAGTTAGAAATAATTACATCAAAGCCCTAAATGATAGTGGTTTCACGGGAATAAACCTCGAATATAATAAAAAAGTCAAGTCTAACAAAAGAATTGAAAAAAACAATAAGAAAAACAGAAATAGATAATCATCTGGTACATTCTTCCATCTAACTTGCAAGTAAAGACAAACTTAGGCAAATTGAAAAACATTTCCCCCCCAAACAACCCACTAAACAAAATATTTAATAGAAATACTTTGAAAATTAGTTTTAGTTGCACAGAAAATTTCAATAGGATCATCACTAAGCACAATAACAAAATTATTAGAAATAATAGAAGTAAAGAAAACACTAATACAAAAAAATCTGACTGCAATTGCCCAAACAAGAATAACTGCCCCCTGCAAAACAAATGCCTTAGATCCAACATAGTTAACCAGGCAGAGATATCAATTCAGGAAAAAACCCTTAGATATAAAATATTACATCGGCATATCGAACACACATTTTAAGCTTCGATCAGCCAACCACATATCATCATTCACTAACGAAAGATACAAAAACAGAACATCCTTATCAACCCACTATTGGAAACTACACCAAATGAACCACAAGTGGGAAATCCTTAGACAATCCAACACATGCCAAAATTTAGAAAATTCATACAATGTCTGCCTCAATGGAAAATTCTAGATTCTAAATTTTACAAGGATCTCGAAAAATCCCAAAGAACACCTACTAAATAGAAAAAATGAAACCATGATACAGAGCAGGCACCGCACTAAATTTCTTCTAATCAACATGAAACAATACCAATGGATCATAAAGTAAAGTAGACAACTTGTCCCCATGTCCATCATCTCAAAAACTTCCTATTACCAGCTTTTACCTTCAAACATACCCAAACATATTATAAATTAAACATCGAGATTAATACTATCCACTAGAGCTACAAAATGCACCAACCGGGGCAATAAAACCCAATGCTAAGATATATAGATCAAATTAGGAATTACTCCCGGACTACTACTAAGCATCCTTACTGGGATGACCCCTATATGGAGTTCAAACTCCTTTGACAAAATAAATATCCCCACACCACCCACTACCACACTCACAACATTCTCACCAAATTCCCAATAAATAGACCCCCCCAAAAACATAGACAATCAATCGCCTGAAGAGGCCCAGAAAGGGCCGAAACATGAGCTAGTTTGTGTAGCAAATCCACAACCTACTATTTCTCACTCTGTCTCTGTCTCAGTCTCTCTCTCTCTCTCTCTCTCTCTCTCTCTCTCTATATATATATATATATATATATATATATATATATATATATATATATATGGTATATCATTTTGAAAATTCTTTTCGAGATTATGATATTTTCATCATATAACGATGGGGGATCATTTTAAATAGAGTTTGAATAAATACGACTTATTTATAATCATATTTTTACATTCGTATGCTATGGATGTTTGGTGATGGCGCAGAATGAAAAATGTTGGTAAATGACGATTGGAAGGCAAATACAAATTTAAGAGAAAAACAGGTGTTATATCTTTTTTTAAATTTTACTTCAAACCAACCTGATTCTCACCAATCACATAAAATCATCCCCCACTCCAGCAACACAGAAATCTCCTCACTTCATTTCTCAAATCGCAAACTTGTGAACTACATACAATTTCCGTTACAAAACTGCAGCAAGTTTCTCTGAAAAAGGTGATTGGCTGCCAACGAAATTCTATAAAACATGACACATGATAATAAAAACTCTCAAGATGTAACACCCGTTTTTCCTTCCATATTTCTCCTCAACTTCTAATCGTCATTTTACCATATATATATATATATATATATATATATATATATATATATATATATATATATATATATATCAAAGACAGTTTAGTCTGGTATGAGTACACAGTAATATGAGCACCCATTGAGATTCAATTCCGACGCTCTGATATATTATCATACATTGTGTCCAGAGATTTGAAGAAATCACCATTTATTATGAAATTCTTTGGTAATTTTGTTCAAAAGCAGATCAAGATTGTTATAAATTGTTTATAAGTTATTTAAACATATTCTATATGGTTGTGAACTTTCTTTCAATTTTATATCTTTGGTGACAGTTTCATTAAAAACGTATTAAACTGTTATCTAATTATCAAAAAAAACTGTACAAAAGTGAATAGTTTTATTTATCAATAATTATTTGAGAAAAGGTTGAAACTTTATGGCTGCACTGCCTTCAGAACCTGATTGACACAAATCGTCACCAAGTTAGCAAATTTAGATTATGTAGATCGAGGGTAATTCTTTTATACATTCATGATAGGCTGTTTTAGCCCTTTGGGGGTGGAATTTTGGATGTTGCCAGCATACAAATCTCTTACAATCATTCTCCAAACATTTTGCTATGGAATGAGGTCTGGCAACAAGGCTTTATTGCAAACAAAGAGCAATCACGTAAATGCAAAAGTTATTTTGCTCAATGGCAACTCACATTGTCTTGCAGAAGAATCAACTTTTATTTGCTCTCCTTTAATAGGTATCTTTTGGATCAAAATGTGTTCAATCATCTCCTTTGCCCAGGGGATTCAAGTAACAATAACTACACAACGTAACCAACAGACAGTAAAGCCACCAAGACCAGAATTCTGCCACAACCGAACCCAAAAACGACCCTTTTCAGTGTTATGAGTAGTAAACCTTGTTCCGAAAAGCTATAGTAGTCGGGGGGTCAAGATTGGAGCGCTTTTTCTCCGTCCAGATCATATTCCGTAAACAGGGCGTGTCTTTTTGGATCAACTCTGCTCACTATCATTTCGTTTCTTTGTGGCGTTCATGTAAACACAGTGTCAGATTAGCTCGCACCAGTGGTACATGAGAGTCGCTGGAGAAGATGTTGTTAACGGAAACTTTTCGATACTTGCTGCATCTCTTAGATAGCTTTTTAGATTTCCGAAAAACGTTTAAGTCGATTTTTTATACCAAAGCTTCTTTGAGTTCTCACAGGAATTTTAATTATCCTGACATTTAATTCCCATGGTTCACCATAAGTGCAAAGATTTCCTTTTAAAAAAAAATCATTAATCACTGTTATAGATCAAGATTTTCTTAATTTTTGTTGAATAGAGCTTTGCAGCGCCCGGAAAAATCATGCAGAAATATCGTTACCCAATGTTCTTCATTATTACAGGATCTTTCCGTGAGCTCTTCGGTGTTAGAATTTTAGGGAAAGATCAAATCTGCTAGTGTTTTCATAGTTGCTGAACACAATAGTCTTGGCTTCATTTACAAAATTGAATTCTTTTCACAAAGGAACATTTTAGAAGTATATCTGCATTCCAATCAAACGTACAATATAATCTTTGGTGCATGAAATACTTAATTCAACCAGAATTCAGTCATTTTCACTGTGATTTTATAATTTCTTGACGGAACGTATAATTCTCATTTTTATTTCAATATAATCCGTCTCCAATAATTAAAAAAATGTAGTATCTCAGTAAATAATTCCGTTTTCCCCTGGTACATTTTAAGAATGTTTTTCATCCTGAAAGCAGAAGCTTGGACAAAGAAGTATCATCGATTTTTTCTCTAAATTACAATTTTTTTTCACTCACATTGTGACAGTATCATTGGTAAGTGTCGTCTCCCAAGTGACAGTCTAGACATATATTCGACCAATCAACAATACGAATTTCAGGAAAATCAGACACCTATTCTTCACGAAATCTTAATGAAGTCAGTAAAGTCTGTTGAAGATGCTGAGGAAGATTGTACTATCTGTATCACTCCCACATGATAGAAATAGAGGATGTTGATTATTTACAACGAGGTGAACGCGGGTTACCGTCGGACAAGTTAAATGAACCACTACTAATCGTATCCAAGTCTGGACTTCACCCCAAAAATATAATGTTTTGTATATAGTAAAGCTGATGGAGAGTCCACTACAAATACTCGAGTCTTGTTGATAAAAAAATGCAAATGCCTAGAAGGATTGACAACCTAGAGCAGTTGTGCGTCAGATCGGGGGATTTTTTTGCTGTAACCACATGTTCTGGCAAAGAGGTTCAGGTCTGTACAGCAATAAGATTAATCACCGGAACTTGTTGTTACAGTAGAGAAGATAAATACATTTAAAATTGCCTGAATGAGATTTGAGAGATTTTGTCTGACAATTATAAGGCCCACATTGAAAATATTACCAGAAGTCATGAACATAAAAAAAAGATTTGAAATCTGTGAGTGTAGTGGAGAGGATCTGTCCGAAACCTGACTGGAAATTATCGCTAATCATTCATTTTCTCTAACTTATCATGGAATAATGGAAACATAAGACAATGGTATATTATGCTTATTATTTTGTCCATTAAAATCAACTTGGAACTTTTCTTCGTATTCTCATATCATCACCCAAAATTTACAAATTAGAGTATATACAGTAATTTTGGAAGGGAATCCATGTTTACACTTATAGTAGAAATCAAATTACCATACCGTTCTTTTGGTCCGACTGCGCGTGTGTCTCCTCATGCACATTATCATATTTTGGGAATTACAACAATATTTGCGAGGGTATATCACTAAGCACCATTCAAAAACCTCTTCTCTCTTCAAAAAATATAATTCTAGAGGTCTCTATGTTTATTTTGGATCAACGATGCTCAAATCTTCTGCTGTTATTTTTTTGATAATTTTTTAAATAGATTTCCAGACGAGACATTTTTTTTATATCATTTCTTTAGATTTTTTGATAACTAGTTCTGGTTAGTGATTCACATATGCTGAGTCAGGATATCTGATATATATTTGAAAAAAGTCTCTGTGTATGTTAATCATCTCCAACCGAATAATCAACAGTCTACATGAAAATCAACAATGGGAACAAGCTGGCTTTAGAAGAAACTACTTGACCATCGACCATCTCTAATCGATAAATCAAGTTAAAAAGCAAACAGCAGAATAAAAAATGCTACTGGCTGTAGCATTTATTGACTTCAAAAAGGCCTTATCGACTCACTATACAAACCTTGGACAACGAACTTCGATAGAATCCTCAAAAAGACTAGAAATCAAGTGAAAGATCACTCTAGAGTGGCAAGCTTTCGGTGGAGCAAGTCCAACTTTCCAGAACAAGAATATCCAATTAGTCTTTAAAAGAACAATATACAACCGATGCATTTTCCTTGTGATGCTGAAACATGGTGCCTGACCCAGAGACTAACCCTCAAACTGAGAAGTACTCAAGGCAACGTGAACTTGAAGAGTCATGCCCAACTGGACAAAAATGAATGACGACAGTGATGATCCAAATCCAAAGAGGCAAAAAAACTTGCAACATTTGCCATTTGATAATTGTGCGTTGTTAGCATTCGGACTCACTGCCATATTTTTCGATCCTCCGATTCCCCCATCTTCCAATCTCTCCCCAAAGCTCCCCGATATTATTCCAAATGATTTCATGATAATAGGTACAACTGTCATCTTTATCTCTTGCAATTCTGTCAGGTTTCCTCTTTGCAACCGTTTCCATATCGTCTCATCTTCAACCCTTGTGGCTGTCTCTTAGATACGGTTGCTTTCTCTTCCCTATTTCGGCTCCTCTATTTTCCGTTTTCTAACCCAAAGTTCATTTTTTGTCAGTTCAGCAGCGGCTCCTGAGTTTTTCTGGTCAATATCTCATAACATTATCTTTTGGACTTACCAATTCAAAGCTATAGCAGAGTCAACACAGAGGTATCGGTGAAGGGTCAAGATGGGATAATTTGAAAACAACTCAGGTGTAGTCAGTCACTCAACAGAAACTATCACGTGATCAATGTCCTTTAATGGTTTATAGTGTGGTGGGTGATCAAATAAAAAGTTGGCAAAATAAGTGATCAATAGATAAGTTACTTGTGTTGCTTTTTTCTTGGGCACAGATTGCAAACGTCCAAATCTTCAAAAATAGGCGAAAATAAACTTACGTTGTGGATTGAATCCCTTCCCCGTATTGAAACTATTGAAGGGGTTATAAGAAAAGACAGAGGAAGAAGTCTGTTTGCTTAGAATTGAGAATCGTCTTCTTCTTTTTTGTTATGGCCAATCACTTATTAACCCCCACCTACGCTTATCAACTCTATGGACACATAGCGTAGTGGTTACAAAATAAAACAAAAATCCTGCAAGTAATTTGATGGTTCTCGGTTCAATCCCAGTGTGACAATGTAATACTGCTAATACTAAGTGGGGAGTGCTGTCAATATATCCCTGTCAGTTAAATCAAGGGTTCGATTCGTTTTCCCCCACACCTACCGGATGATACCTCATAAAGGCCGTAGAGTACAACGGCCGAAACGTTGTATGAAAAACAAGATGAGGATTGTCCGAATAATGATAGAGATAATAATAATACCTCATCTCAAAAATTCAGAGATATACCCCACCCAGAAGTTTTCGTTCATTGATAATCCTTCCTTTTAATGTCTTTTATTGATCACCCTCAAAAATGCATGCTACCAGAAGAAGTTGGTTAGGTGACTGTTTCGATAGAAAGACATTCCAGGACAGTGTTTTTTTCCCGTTATTGTCTAACTCCCACTATTTGACTTTTGTCTTTATTTTCGTGTGTCCAAACATTGACAATGACCATACCAAAATATAGCATGCATAACAATTATATAAGCTTGAACTGATGATGAATTCACTACCACTTCAAAAGCCCAAATCAAGATGACTTGTTTCGCTAAAGTTTGCAAACCCTATTTACAGGAACTACTAATTACAGAGATTAAATGAGACACGTAGTTTTGGAATAATGTTGTATGGAGAAATGATCTCTGCTTCGTTTACTTTTGGAATTTTAATGAAGCAGACAAGTTTGACCCTAATGCAGGCCACTCGTCTTAAAATAATTCTTTTTATTGATGTAGTCTATTCAAATCAATAAGAATATGATTCGTGTAATTAATTTTGTTTTTTAACAAACTCTTATTGAGTTTTGACTTCATTTTCGAACGTAACAAAGACGGATGACAATGATCAGAAGATAAAAGAGTCACATCATCCACAAATAACAATGACAAAGAGACGTACGCAAAAACTGATGATGAATTCACTACCAATTTCAAAACCCAACTCACTTTGATTTGTTTTGCTGGAGTTTGTGAATCCTGTGAAGAAAAACTACTGATGAAGGAGTTGAGATGGGATGAATAGTTCGGGGATAATATTTCATGGAGAAAGAATGCTGTTTTCAATCTTTATTATTCTTGGATTGGTTCCAGTCGTATGTACAAGTCAAAAAACAGCAACAACCAAAATTGAGTTAGAGAAAAGAACTAGTCAAAATTTCAATGAATTTTGTTGTATTTTTTTAGATTCTAAGGAAACAAATGAGTTTAACTCCAGTGAAGCCAAACTTGTTCGTTCATTAATTTTGTGTTGAGGTAATTGTTCGCGTTCTATTCTTCATTTCATTCCTTATCGTTTCAATATCGGATATATTTGTGTTGAAAGACATTTTGTATATTGTCTCTACTCTTGTTTTCGTATATGCTCTTAGTCTATTTGTCATAACATACTATTACAAACTGTCAACCAAAAAACAGCCAACATAGGTTATTTTCTTTTTAAGTACTTCTAGTTGACTGGCTGACTGGCAATGAGTCCATGACGCGTACAGGCCATAGCAAATTTGAGTTAGGGGACTTGAAATTCAAAAACGTAATCTTTACATGTTGAGGACAAAGACTCGTATATTTACTCTGAGAATGCAGAGCATAGGAAGTAGACCACTACCAAGGACAATAAATCTCCCTGAAATCCACAAAAGAAGTTGAAATCAAACGAAGACCCACTTTAACAGAGCAAAGTTTCGGTAAAAAGCTAAACCTTCAAAAACAGAACAATCCTACCAGAGCTATAAAGAAGGGTATGCAACAAATACTTCCATCCGATAATCTCCAATGGAGCTGAAACATGGAACCTAATGAAAGGGTTGAAGCTCCTGTTGAGGATCATGCGTGGGACACATTGGTGAATCATACTCAACATCATAGGGACGGTTCACAAGTCAGCATAAATAGTACAAAAAGAAACAGGGGCCCGAAGTAGCATAGAATACTTTGAGATTCTCAAATGGCAGAGGGCTGGTCATATGGCAAGAATGTCAGAATAATTTCGGATCTCATGACTCGCACTGCCAACCTCAAGAACCCATATGCTAACTGTCGCCGGCAAAAAATACAGACAAGTTAGGGAAAATATTGGTTCTGTGACGCCTATGATAGATATATATATAAGATATATAGTGAAACATGGGAAAAGTCTATGTCCAATGACGGACACTAAAGGGCTCATGCTAATGCTGATGTATAGAATCCCCAAACCTCTTATCATTTTTAGTGAAGATTTCAAATTGCTATGTATGTTTATGCTAAATTGATATCTTAGTTTCCGTCCTAGAGCATTCAGGCTTAATTTTTTTTTCTTCAAATTCAGACTTTTTCGTTGATTGTTGATCAATAAAAAGCAGAAGAAGTAACTCATTCCTTGATCACCTTTTTCTTTTCTTTTTTTTTTTTTTTTCAAAAAATTACAATTCTTTACTCCCTACACGATTGGGTGCCAAACAATGTTGGTCACGTGATTGTTTTTTTTTTTTCATTGACTGACTAACCAGACCTGTGAGTTTTATCTCAACATCTCATTACTGCTTTCATATATCATTATAATCGTATTTTCTAAAGGTTCTTGAAAATATAGCTTTATTCCTTTTTTCCAATCCAAAAGAAAAACGAAACAAAACATCTGCTCTAAAGCGATTATTTAATTGGTCGCCATCTTTGTTCTTATGGTTTTAGTTTTCAGTTAAACTCAATGGAGTCTTTTCTCTTTGTTTCTTTCCCCTTTTTTTTACTGTGTCTCCTTATTTCCTTTTGCAATTTTCATCTCATTTTTTTATTTATTTTCAGCATTTCTTTGTTTGTTCATCTTGATCTCTACATTATTTGATCAGGGCGTTCTATTTCAAGGCACAATATGTTGTTTGTCTTCTCGTTAACGTTGGCTACGCTGTCTTTAAAGTTTACATTATTTATCCAATCATTTCAATGTTTTAGCCTTGTTATGGAATTGTTTTGTCTTTTTCATAAGTTCCAAGAGATTTTACCGTGTATTCCCCTTTCAGGGCTTTTATATTAGTAAACATTTTTATTTTACCAGGAAGTTTTCTTCCCGGTCATCTCAAACATAGTGATGACCATTTGTATCAGTGGGCGTACATGAGTAATGGGCGTATGAAAACTCATCCCAAAGGGGCAAAGAGGGCTTGTTTTGCTCGAAAATCCATACAGTTTGGTCTGAATTACACTGACTAGATCAAAGATACTCTGTTTTACCCAAATTTAGTAGATGCCTCTGCTGGCTCTTATGCCTATGACTTCAGTTTGGTGTTTACGACTAATTGATATTACATTTGCCTTAATTTAACCTGAGCCAAACATCAGCATATCAAAACTTTGATTCATTTGCTACTTTTTTGTATCTATGTATCATCGTTTCCGTGTGTACCCACATTTAGGGTGGTTGCAGGCTTAGGTCCACACGGGTAATTCTAAGTAAGGCCTACTTCCAACTTGCAAGGTCTATCAAAGCTTACATTTACCTGGTTGACCCATCTATGTACTGAGCTGACTGGATGTTGCTTAACTTCGGGGAGATTACGAGGACCAGTGTATCCACTGAGATTTTGCTGTTACCTCATCGCCCCAGGGAGAGACCCTAAATCAATCATGGTCCATGCGTTGGGTGCTTTACAAGGTGTCATTGAGTACCATTTTCAAATTGTGTGGTATGACTTGCCGGTGGATTGAAGTATAAACTGGAGGGGAACGTTCTATCACTTAACTACAGCGATTTCCTGACCAGAAACTGTAATCTAAAACTGGTAAAAAAATTTTCTTCAGTATTCAAGTTGGCTGGTTATGTATGTATATATTTATGTATATATGACGCATACAAACAGTACCAAAGGATTCAGAAGCTAAAGACTTAACCATTACTTATCATTATTTCATAAGAATCGTCTTTTC
>OY735235.1:9047335-9077335 GCA_963457665.1 Thysanoteuthis rhombus | reverse complement strand
ATTTTGATGGTTGGTGGTTTGTAAGAAGGAGAGAAAAGGAGATGAAGAAGAAAAAAGGATGAAAAAGAAAAGGAAGAAGAAAAAAAGAGAAAAAAAGCGAGAAAAGAAGAAAAAGAAGAAAAAAAAGAAGAAGAAATGAAGGAAAAGAAGGAAAAAGAAGAAGAAGCATATTTTTATTAACCAATAATATCAATGAATAATGGAAGATAAAAAAACTAATATCGGAATAGAAGAAAGAAAGGGGAAAGAAGTGAAGTAATGTAAGATAAAGTAGATATAAAGTGGGGAAAAGAGAAAGAGAAAGATATAGGGAATGAAGGGACAAGAAGAACGAAAGAATGAGACAATGTATAACCCGGAAGAATGAGATTTGATGAAAAAACTGTCTTTGGTAGCACACCTCTACGGGTACAATCAGTGAAAAAATTGTAAATCGTTGTAATCAGAAGCAGAGATAATCCTCACATCTCATGGTGGTTGTCTAAGAAATACAAGTTTTCAAAAATCAAAAGTCAACGCCGTTGAATCAATATAGCATAAACTGACATTGTATAATGAAACCACATCCGTTAAAATTTTCGGTTGATTAAAAAAAAAACATTTTTCTAGAAATGAAAATGAGTAAATGTTCAAAATATCCTGGTATATCGAACAAATCTGCCTCTATAGATAGATAGATAGATAGATAGATAGATAGATATGAACAGACTGAGATAGATAGATAGATAGATAGATAGATAGATAGATAGATAGATAGATATGAACAGACTGAGGTAGATAGATGGAGAGAGAGATAAATGATAGATAGATAGATAAATAGATAGATAGATAGATACGAACAGACTGAGATAGATAGATAGATAGATAGATAGATATGAACAGATTGAGATAGATGGATAGATATGAACAGACTGAGATAGATAGATAGATAGAGGGAGAGATAAATAGATAGATAGATAGATAGATAGATAGATAGATGGATATGAACAGACTGACATAGACAGATAGATAGACGGATAGATATGAACAGACTGAGATTGATTGATAGATAGATAGATGGATATCAAGCCAACCAAAATCTATTGGAAACTGGAAGAATCTATGTTTCCTGTTTTGGTTGACAGGTCTTAAGAATTACAAGAAAATCAAAATGACGGTGATGGCATACCTCGTAGTTATGCCTAAACATCGATACAGTAGCTGTTATTTCGTTTTACGGTGTATCATACTGATCTAAAAAAAATACCCCTTAACTGCAGCAAAGGTTTTCTCATCTCTATTTCATCATTCCTTAAATCTGAACAAACGCATTGCCAATTATAACAAGCTGTGGCCACAGTTGCTCATAAAAGTGTAAATGTGGTTATTGGCGTCCGAACTTTAGCTCAGTCAAGATCTAATGTCTCAGATGCAGTGGACGAAGAGTTATTATGCATTTGAGAGTGATTTGAAACATCATAAATTCTCTTCTATTTGAAGGCAACAGATGGTGTTAATGTCCTGCTGAGGCAAAGCCCGTAAAGTATTGTATAAGTTATGGCAAAATCTATTTTGCCTTTTATCAATTTAATGGCAGTGTGCGGCATTTGGGCTGAAAGCCGAAAAGACCTGTTCAAAGCTGATGTCTGTGAGGAAAGAGACAGAACATCGAAAGTTTTCGGACACAGAATTATATAAGTTCCAAAACTATTTCATTGTCTCCCATAAAAGAAAGGTTTCGTTGGTCAACTCTAGAGTTTTGGAAAACTGTGGATAAGAAATTGTAGTACTGTCATTCTGAAGTATATATAATGCTGTTATACATACATACATACATATATATATATATATATATATATATATATATATATATATATATATATATATATATATATTTCAGTCTTGCTGTTACTGATCTGTTTCACGTTTTTGCGATTAATGAACAACCGCGGTCAGTTTCCCGTCAATAACAATCGTGTGAAACTGAACATGTCATAACAAAACTGCAATTATCTATCTATTTGCACTCTACCTCTGCAATATTGAGGCTATATATATATATATATATATATATATATATTTCTATCCATCTATATATATATATATGTATAACGGAGTACTCTGGTGGACGGGGAATATATATATGAATATATAAACACATTGTTCAAATTCAACCTTACTGACCGTCCAGCTCCGTGGAGTAGAGAGAGGATACTTGTCTATGGGTACGAAGTTAGAGTTAGGGTTTTGAAAATCCTGGTATTGCATGGGATAATTGATAGTCTATGGCCATACTGAAGAGTTGTAATACAACGAAACAGCTGTCTGTAGATGACACAATTATATCTATCTATCTATCCATCTATCTATCTATATATATGTATATATATATATATATATATATATATATATATATATATATATATATATATACGAGAGAGGGAGAGAAAGCAGTGATAGATATGCAATGAGCGTGTGTATATGTATCATTGAATTAAGTGGAAGTTCAAAAAAGTGCTTAAGAGCATTGGTTGAGCTGTTATACAAAGGGTAAATGCCTTATTACTGATTGAAAACTCTATTCCACTTGAAAAAAAATTCTAAATAAACCTCCCTATTCTTCCGTTTAAAAATCCCCTTTTGAATGAAACATGATATACAATCTGTATCGAACCATTAAAAACTATTATATTCATTGTATGTATATACATAGAGAGAGAGAGAGAGAAGGGAGAGATATAAGGGGGGGAAGAGATTGTCTGTGTAATCTTATTATCCCAACTCTATTGATTAAGGATAAATATACATTTAACCATTTAGAACTAAATCAAAATTAACGGATTATGTCAAGTTGTCAGGGGTCAGCTGATGCACGCAAGATTGAGTACTTACTCCATTTCTTCACTGATTGTAGCTTCTGTGGGTTCTTATTTTGTCGTTAGATTCTTAGCAGTACGAGGACCTGTGATATGAAAAAGAAAGCGCCCGATCATATCAAGTTGGTAGCACATTAATTCAATCACCAATTTACAGTGTAGAGCAATGATTGACGATATAAGATAAATGTCCATTGTTGAACAACCGAAGCGTTCAAAATTGAAGTCATGTAAAACGTCCAGTGACGTATAAATATGGTCAGCATAAATTTCATTTAAGACATCACCAGGAGTGCCTAAAAACACTCACGGAGCAGAGAGAGATAAAACTTTAGCGCATCAGGCTGGTTGGTTGGGAAAGTCATTTGTTTGTATTCGATGATTCGATTATAGCATCAACAGAAGTTCACTTTGAGACAAACAATTTTAGAATTAAAAAAAGCAACACAAGTGAATATTCAAGAACAAGAGCGAATTCATGAAATAAAATTTCAGCAAACTCTGGAAGTTTTATATATCTGAGAAGGTGCTCCGCAAAACATTCCGTTATCTTAAATCAGCTGGTATGACAAATGAGAAGACAAAAGAGAGACCTCTGTAGACACTGAAGAAATTAGATTTTCAAAATGACAGTCCTGATTTGTGATAAATAGTTACTGCCATTTGACGAGCGTATTTTAGAAGCATGCTGTGCTGGGGTGATTGCATCGAAATTTGGAGAAAAAGCGGTGATTAATGAATAAGTTACTTCTCTCGCTTTTGTTGAGCTGTGATCAGTAAGAAAGTTTGGATTTCCACAAGAAAAAGCCACACTCAAACTAAATGATCAATTTAGCATAGAATTGCATTGTAATTTTATATCCCCTCAAAATCTACTAAGGAAGCGATCAAGCCAATCAACTGGACTAACTTGAAATTGAAAATAACTATGCCATGTTGATGACGGTTATGGTAGAAGGTTTCTAATCTGAAAGAAGCCTACTTGAATGCTTCAGAAACAGTGTAACATAAAAGTTAAACTTTCAACAAACCCAACTATTTTTCTCGATAAACGAATGGTTGAATTAATTATTGATACTAGTTGTATGTCTTCACTCTTTTTGATCGTAGTTTCCTACCATAGAGCCAAAATAAAACTTCATTATCTTCCCAATGATGTTTAACCACGGTGATATGTTCTTAAGAGATTTGATATTACTGAAGTCTTTGTTCTTTCATTTGACAAACAAACAGAAGCCAAAGAAAACATTTCATTTAGAGATAAACAAATAGTGGATATGTCGAATATTAGAATTGGATACTAAGCAAGTTTAAGCCGGAAAATTATAAGATTGAAATCAGAGGAGAAAGCCTCTGAGATTTTCATACAGCACTATAGAAATGAAGAAAAAGAAAAAGGATTTTATTCAAAAACTTCAGCGTTGTTTACACAATTTCAAATTAAACTAAATTGAGTGACATGAATAAAGAGTGCTTAAAGAGAGACGGACTGAGATACTAAGAAAGGGAAAAAGTAATCATCATGGTACGTGGGGCGGGGGCGAAACAGGTTTGGTTAATGATTCAATAGAGAAAAGAAAGCGTGCCCTCTCAGAGGCCAGCAATTACAGAAAAGGAGATCAATTACAGAATTTGAACATCACCTACTGAAGATATATCTAGAGAGGACTTTTAAAAAAATTAAAATAAACTTTTTTTCAGACAAAATTTAGAATGAATGTAAAAGATTTCAGCCTGTTAGCTCCATTGGTATGACCTTTTTGCATGATATATACATACATAGCTATCCAGTGAGCCAGATCAAATTGAAAACATAAGAAACATACGTCAAGAGTTTTTTGTAGACGGTTCCAAATAAGAGTTGAATGAAGTATAGAAAAGCGGTTCCCACATAGATCTGTATCAAAATGTCCGATATGAAAATCCAGAGTCTTCTGTGATTCTGCTCCAAGTCTTTGGAGGGCATTCATATGAGGCCATTTCTGTATAGTCTTGCCTTTTGTTGGAGATAGTCGAAGTTACTTATTCAAATGGAAAAATTGGAATGAAAATTTACAATGAATTTAACAGAATAAAAACATTTAAAGGAAGGAAAATTATTGATGTTTAGTCATATTTTTCCAGAAATATTTGACTGTTAGAAATATTTTGTTGCTGTGAAGCTAAAAACAACAGGTTTGGTTAGTCACTGAAAAGATACTTGCATGCGACCAATGTCTTTCGGCAGAATCTTGAATTAAGGGTAATCAATTACAAACTTGGAAGAAAATTGGCCCATAGATAAGTTACTTCTCTGGCCTGTGTTGTGTACTGATCACTAAAGAGTTTTAATATTTGATATACATGCAGACAAAATCAAAGAGATCAATTTAGCAGAAACTTGCATTACAAATTGAAGTTCTACTAAAACCTCACTTTAGGCAAATTTAAAAAGTTAACAGAGGAAATGTTTTTTCGAGACATAATGAAGAGAAAATGATTAAACTGTCAGCCCTATAGCTCCTTTGGTACGGACATTAAGTATGATACATACTTATCCAGCCAGCCAGCCAGAACAGTTTAGATACTTAGAAAACCTATGTTGACAGTTTTAATGACCATTTTGGAAGATTTTTCTTTAACATTTGGTTGATAAAACTCTTGTTAACGACTACAAGCTCTTTCAGGTTTTGAAGGGCACAAATTTTATATTGACAGGGGCACGAGGAACCCCAGGACCTGCCCTTTCGAATGTTGAGCAATACATCAATGACGTCATGAGAAGCACTGATCAAAACATGATTGACAAGCCACTTATTGTTAGGAATTTGAACTAGTCGCGTAAGTTCGTCTTCACTTCATCAAATAGAGGAAAAGTTTAGTACTAGCAAAATTGAAAAGGGAAAAGAGTTACATAAGAGAAGGAAAATACAAGAAGCAAAACAAAGATATGAATTATATAGTGTTGATACAAGTCTTTGAAGAGATTACTCAATGCTTGCGTAGAATTATATATTGAGAGCCATCTGTTAGGTTTTAACCCTGTTATCAATCAACAGTTAGTTCACTGGCTGAATGGAGATAGATGTATAGACAGGTCTGGTTCGTCATTAAATAGAAACCGTCACATTTAAGATGATAATCAAAACATTGGAAGAGGGATGATTATACCAGGAAAGCCCTTTTCTGTCCTTTTTGGCTATGATCAAAGTGTATTATCTGAACCACAGCCTTTTTGAGGTATCAGCACTGACAGTTGACAACCAAATTGGACGGAGACTGTTGTGGTTGAAATGTTCAAGACTGAGTGTGAAGGTGCAATGCATTAGCCAATGGAAGGACACTGCACATTGCTAAGCGCATTTGTAACCTTTCGATTCGTCTTTGGCTTCTCTTTCTATTACTTGGCCCAGCTGCAGGGATTTAGTTTGCCCCGGGGTGGCGATATCCCATTGCACTAAGGTTGGGATCATCCTGACGCTTTTGCGACCTCAGTTACTTTTGCAACAATGGTTGCGTCGGCTGGAGCTATTTTTCATAGGTTGCTACACTTTCCCACCTTAAGCGTGATCTTGTGTCACGTATCGTTCTTCATAGGGGTGCAAGAAAATTTGGAAAAGAGAGGTGATACACGAATGTCAACATCCTTGTCTTTTGGGGAGCAGGGGTCACAGGAAGAATCTGAAGTTTCAAAAAACAAAAAAAAACAAAAAAGTCAAACAAACTGATAGAGCATAAAGGTACATTGAAATCGACCCACTTACACTAAAAACCTTTATCGAGGGAAAATTTGAAAAAGATTACGTTTTTCAACTTAATGGGGAATACTTGTTCAAAATTTCAGTTCTCTAGCTCCATTGTAGGGCCAGTACGTGCCGTACATAGCTATCCAGGCAGACAAACGTAAAAACTAGAAAAGGCTCTGTGGACAATTTAAGTGATAGTTTTGTTTGAAAGTTCAAAATATTTATATCATGTGAACAGTTGATGGTCAATAGAAATATGCATGTATCTCATGGGGTATCAGCTCCGTAAAGTGGACGAAAAAGCCAGTCGACAGGGAAGCATGGGGACACAATGTCTAACGAGCAAATTCCGTTGCCAAATCCCAATGAAAGGAGGAAGCGCCACTAAGCAAAGGCTCTTTCCAACAGCAGGGCGTTTTCTCGTTACCATTGTCTGTCTTTCCTGCATTGGCATTGCTGGCAAGCTGAGAGTCTGAAACAGACGTGAAGACCCTTCCAAAACTTTCGTTTGCAAAACCAAACAATAATAATAATAATAATAATAATAATAATAATAATAATGATGATGATGATAATGATAATAATAATTGCAATCGGGGGTAATGAAACTGAGGGCGTTATCTATATAAGATAAGCTTGCATACTTCAGAATGTGAGTGAAATGACAATATTGGAAGACTTTTTCAGAACAAATGATTCATATGTTTGGATACTTCCATCATTGTTTCGTTTATCATCAGAACTGTATCATAGATAATAATTAATGGATCATTAAAATGAAAGAATATTTGTTCTCAACAGGTTTTCCAATATCATCATTTCACTCTCATATTGTGTGATTAACTATAACCCAAATGATATTTGGATGGTACCTTGAAATGAAATCCACAAAAAATCCATTTGAACCACGATCAAAGGCACAAGTGAAGAATACACAGATGTTTCAGGTATCATGCAAAATAAGATGAGTGTGGACCAGACGAAACGTTGTTGGAAAAATACAAACATGGTCGGAAAATTGTGAATGTTTACGAATCTTCTTGAAACAGGTCTGATTAATCATTCAAATGAAATCGACAAACAACCAGTGTCTTTGACAACATGTCGTGTTGGGGGTGATCAATTGAAAAATTACAGAAAAGGGTGATCAATGAATGAATTACTGCTCTGGCCTTTACTGTCTCCAACATAGATACAAAAAAGGTACCGATTAAACATAAACCTACACTGCCAATCGAAACCTGACTAAAAACCTATCTAGAGGGGTACTTTTTTCATAGTTATTTCCTGACATAATAACGAGCGGATTGCAGAGATTTTAAGTCATGTAATTCTACAAATGCAGCCATTACTCGTAATACATAGCAGGCCCTGCAGCCAGCCAATACTGCTGAAAAACTTGGAAAAGTTATGTTGATATTTCGGGGAAATTCTCGGTCTAGATCATAAAAAGATTCGTTGATAATATCTGATCCGAATGATCGAAGAGGCCCTGTTCAATCAAGGAGGTGTGAGTTGGAATCTCACCATGGTTTTGCTCTACATTATCTGATTGTGCTGTTAAATAATCGTTGCACAATTACGGTTCGATTCGTACTGGTGACAAGAAGGCTAGATTAATGATGAATAAAACTTTCTTCAGAATGTGTCTGTTGGTCTTCCCACGCAAATCCCAAGGACGTTGCCCAAAAATGTGACCAAGAACGTCAAGAGACAGGAAGAATCTGTAGCCCACTTGGCTGGCTGGCTGGCTGGCTGGCTGACTGGCCATTTGTGGGTCTACAGTGGTTCGATAGATACAGAGACAGTTAATTGAATGAAGATCATGAATGAGTGAAGCTAGACTAGTTCTGATGATTTTATTACGAGCAACGTATCGTAACTAGTTTAACGATGTCTCTCCGAGGTGAATATTCAGATTAGTAACACGACTTCCTTGCTTGTATATTGTTTGCATAATTATCTCCCTTTGAAGTGAGTTTGAAGCTGACTAGGAATCAAGATCAAGGCATTATTCCACATTGCCGGCGTCACTTATGTCCCTTTGATGATTTCCAGCGGATGAGATAAAAAAAGGAATATATTATGTGAGAAGAGGATTTTATCGAGAGGAAAATGACAGGATTATAAAGCCGGATTAATTAGACACTGGAGAGAGAAAAAGAAAAGAAGAAAGAAAGAGAGAAAGAATGGGAGAGACAGAAAAAAAAGAATGGAAGGTGAAAAGGAGGGAAAAAAGGAAGGAAGAAGATGGATGGGTGGATGGAATTAATGATGAGAAAAAAGAAAGGAAGAAAAAAGAGGGAAGGGAAGAGGGAGAAAACATTGATTGAATTATGAAAAAAAAGAAAGGAAAAAGGAAGGAAAGAAGATGAATAGATAGATCGATCAATCAATGAATGAAATTATGGAGGAAGGGAGAAAGAAAGAAAGAAAGAAAGAAAAAAAGAAAGAAAGAAAGAAAGAAAGAAAGAAAGAAAGAAAAAAAGAAAGAAAGAAAGAAAGAAAGAAAAAGAAAAAAGGTAAGAAAGAAAGAAAGAAAGAAAGGAAGGAAAAGAAAGAAAGGAAGAAAGAAAAAGAGGAAGAGAGAAAGGTGGGAAGGGTTGGATGGATAAAACTGATAGAAAAAGAGTGAAAGGAAGAACAAAAAAGATAAAAAGAAAGAAAAAACGAAAGAAAACTTGGAAGGGGTTCGAATGGATGAAATAAATAAGGAAAGAAAGTAGGAACAAAAAAACAAAATGAAAGAACACAAAACAACAAGAAAGTTTTTTTTCTTTTTTTTTTTTAGCTGCATATCAACCTCTGTTGAGTTATTTAGCGTCGAGACTGATTTGTATTTGAAGTTGTGGGTCAGAGGATGATTCTGTTATCTTTTGATTCGGTTTACAGGAGAAAAGAATCTTTTTTATAAAGTTACTATTGATTCCAGCTTGTTTTTCTCTTTTTTGTTTTTGTATTGATAAGAGGAAGTGTATGTGTGGTCAGAGTATTTGGGATGTTTGATTGAATTTTCCGGTAGATTCTGACTTTTTTCAGAAGAAACAAAAGGAGAACAGAAGAAAAAAACAAAACCAGAAAAGTATAAATAAGGAGCAAAGGAGGGGAGATAGAAAGAAACGAAGATAGACCAAGAGGTCAGGGGAAAGAATGAGAAGAAAAAGTTTAGAAGATAAGAAAGAAAACAAGAAAAAAGTGAATAGTAAGAAAGAAAAAGGAAATAAAGAAGAAAAGAAATAAGTTGAATGTTTGCAGCGAAAAAAGGACCAAATAACAAGAAAAGAAATAAATTTGGAATTTCGAGAACAAACAGAGAGCAGAAAAAAAAGTAAGAATGACCATAAATTGTGAGAAAATCATTCCATAAACATCAACAAGGAAGGGCCAATAATAACCTCTTGGAAAAGTGGGAAAAAAGAACAAAGAATAACTCCAATGAATAATGAAGTATGATGTAAATGAATGAAAGAAATGAAGAGAAAGCAAGTGAAGGAAATCCACTTTTAGCAAATGAATAATGATGCAATGAAAAGCAATGGAAACTATATAGCACCTAGAGATCGCATTCAGCCACCGACACCGTACAACTTGAAACTAAGATAATTAGGAATATCTGTACATCATATAAATGAATCTCAATAGCCCACACGAGTACCACGATTAAGTATCGAAAAAACAATCCTCTATGTAAAGTCATCTAGAAAAAAAATATTAGCACAAGATTCGGAAAATGTTGGTCTAAAATCACCACAAGACTCACAAAAAATCTTTTTTGAAAAAAAGAAATATGTTCTTAGATGGTGTTCAGTGATGTAGCCATGTACATCTTTTTGGTTGTTGCACCAAAAAATGTGACCAGGGACGTCAAGATACACACACACACACACACACACAAACACACACACATATATATATATATATATATATATATATATATATATATATATAGATAGATAGATAGATAGATAGATAGATAGATAGATAGATAGATAGATAGATAGAGAGAGAGAGAGAGAGAGAATTCCTCAGAAAAATGAGAATATATAGCCTACTTTGGCGGTTTGTTCGGGCAGGCCATTTGTGAGATTATGGTGTTTGATAATGAAAAACAACGGAGGGAACACAAACCCCAGCAATATGTACAATTACTGATTCACTACCCTTGAAATTTAAATTTAGCATTATTTTAATGATGTTTTTAACAGGATGATGAAATATTGTCCGATCAATTTGATCACATTTTTCTTGTCCCGCTCTTGGCCCACCCTTCTACAAGATTTAATCGAAATATATTGAAAAACTTTCAGTGATATTGTATGCGCAAATATCAGCGAATACATTAATGTACGAGGAAAAAATGAGGAGAAAACTCTCAATCGAGACCTTTTGGGGATACTGTGTAGACAAAAATACAGAGGCCTAGAAAGACGAACGGAGGGTAATACATATTGTTTTCCTCGTGAATAAGATGAAGAGAAGACCAAACAAAGTCAAAAGAAAGGCAATAATTGCTATAAGAGAATTTAAAAAACGAAAAAAAAAATTCCAGAAGGAAACCTCAGGATTGCAAAATACATGGCTTTGAACAGTGATTTCTGCAAACATCTTACGGCTATGTTAAAAGTTAAGCAAAGAAAAAAACAGTTCAGAAGATTTAACAACTTTTAATCAAAGACAACTTTTAGTTTATTTTGGTCTCCAGTTTTTTTTTAATCCGGAATCTGCCCACCAGTATCGTTTTAATTTCAAGCAGATGCTACCAGCATGAAGATTATTTTTTTCCTTTTGTTTAAACTACAGAACCATGAGTTCAACGATGCGTCCACCGTCCATGGTGGTTGTGGTAGGAGGAAGGGGGGAAAATAAAAGCATATAGTCTTTGGATCAATTGATTCTGATACTAAAATGTTGCCCTCTGGAAATATTCTGAGGCTCTCAGTTTCCAATTAAAATTGTAAAAGCTTTTTGAAAATACAGGAGTGCTGAACTCGTACAAACTCTTATTACATCACAGCATTAATGACGTCACACCTCCAACAATATCATATCTCTTTCTTTCTTTCTATTTCTGTTCTTTTAGGTAAGCTTGGTCCACCAACCAACAGAAAGACCGAAAAGCGTCTGAAAGATGTGTCCATATATGAAAAGAAAGAAAAACATATCATACTTGAAAATCCATTTTTCTTCATATGTGCTCAATGACAAAAATCGAAATTAACGTTTTTAGCGATGTGTAGAATAGTAAACAGTTAACATAGTAGTATCAATGAATTCTTCTGTTATCATCCTAAATAGCAAGGGAGGCTTAGTCTGTTCTCAAGGGGAAAACCTCCACCAGCACTTGAACTACAAATTTAGTATGCATTCACTTATATATGCATAATACATTCATTCTAAGTTCCAAACTTTGATCATGAGAGCTTGAATGAGAGCTTGAATGAGAGCTTGGATATCTCATTGCAGGGGGATGCCGGTGTCCAGTTGGTTAAAAGGGCAAAGAAATGGACTTGGCAAGCCCAATTCAATCTCCGTATGAGACTTACATTAATACCGTTTGGAAAGATATCAATCCAACTCCTTTCCAAAGCTATGTGTAGAATATCAGGTGTTGAAGTGAGCGACACCACTTCAGATGTTTGTCGCCTTCAAGTTTATTTCACATGTCAAAAAAACTTAAGTACTCCAAGACGTGACTAGTAAAATCTGGGAGGGGATTCATGTTGCCGTGGCCAGCATGAGGGCACTTATTACTATCCACCTCTATGCTTATTTCAGCGCCTTGTATTAAGTGTTCAATCTTAGGTAATAGATAAGGACAGGGACAATCATTTTTAAGGCTCACAGATCCAAAAAACGGCCCTTCAATGCTACGATACTTTTTATAGCATTCTTATGCATATAACAGTTAATACTTGTGAAAAGATTTACGGATATATTTGAATTTTCGTGAATTGATTTTTTGAAAGAAAATCTTTAATCAGTATCAGTAGAGATTCCCGTTATTTCTATGACATTCACCCAACTCTGCTTGGTCAATTTTACATCAAAAAAATTGTTGACGCCAAATCGCAGAACTAAGTCTCCAACTGGCAAACTGTAGGATGGAGGAAACGTTCGGTCACAAAAAGTTCATTAAAATATGCTTTTTTTTTTTTTTAGTTCAAAAGCTCTTTTATTATTTTTGACGATGAAGTTCATCTCAATTTTTTTGAATTCGAGTGGTTAGGAACCGTGTATACACAGGGCTCTAGTTCTGTGTCACGACTAACTCTCCATGGCAGAGATTTTGGATGCGATTTTTGGTGTCTCTCCCGGGCGACGAAGTTTATGATTCTATCTATCTCCAAAACTCGAGATATTTATGCAGTAAGGAACAACTGATAAGAATTGGACAAGTTTGACATAACATTAAACGCAACACATTCTGGAATGTTTTTGTTGCAACAGAATGGAAAAGAACAACTAATTTTGAAAATGAGTAGTATCAACGAATTCATCTGCTATCATTTTGAATAGCAAGGGAAGCACTCAAATGATTCGTCATATTCTTATGTATACTTTAACTAAAGCACAACCAGAATTACTTAGTACCATATGATTGACAAGTTACATTCACACTATTCCTAGTTTTCATTTATTGTTCATATGACTAGATATGATTAACAAAATCTAAAAGTTAAATTTCTGATTTAATTTTTTTGCTAACGTAAATTCTACATGCTTATAAAAAACAAGACTTTTGTGGAGTCATATTTTGAGTGGTTGCTAGTAGATATTTAGATGGACTATGAACTGAACATACTATATAGAAAAAGTCTAAAGAAAATTGACCATGAAAAATATTACCCTGCCAGATAATTAGATACCTATTTCTACCGTTTCCTTCGAAGTAGACTTCTGGTGAATCAGTGTAGTGACTCACTGTTGCACCAGAAAAGCTGAAATTAGACGCTTTTCGAAATACACTATTATTCTTTATTACTAAAAATCTCACTGCATATTTCGACTATTTTTAATCTGTTTAAATTATTCCTCTTCACATTTTTCATTTCGTATTTGGGAAGTCTTACTTTCTGAGGCACCTGACAAGCGCCCTGGCACTTGGCTTCCTGGGTTGCTGCCTGTGTTGCAGATACATGGACTGACTTTGTTCACTTGCAGTAAATATCTGTACAATTTCTTCGAGCATGCTGGTCAAATTTATCAAAACATTTCCGCAGTGCATCGTGAATAGACAAGATACACGAAGTTTATTTACATTGGTGCACGTATGATTTCAAATATCCTACACTGCTACTATAGACTAAATTAGTCAAGATTTATATGATTGTATTAACATATTGACCTAGTAACCATCCAATATAGTTAGCATACAAACACGCACTAATTCGTTCATAAGCAGGGTTCGTGCACAAAGGAGGATTACTTCACACAGCCAAATTCAAACCAACACGCTATCAAATCATGTTTCCAGCAGTGCCTTCGCTCCTCTGTAAGAGGCTCTGTCGGTCCTTGTGTTGGTAGGTAGGTCTGTTCATATCATTTTTCAGCTGTTTTACGTCAGATTTACTTGAAACCTGGTAAGAGGACGTCCATTGATAAGACGTTCCTTACCTGAAAAAAAAACCCCACTCCGTGTTGTCTGATACATCAATGATGGGGTTTTGACTTCATTTTTCAAAATTGATTAATATCGATTTTCAGAGCTATTCCTGATTTATTCAAAACTTGTTAGAGAGGTGTTTCTTGATAAGATGCTTCTTACTTATAAAAATACGTGATCTGCCAAATTGACGTTTATACTTTGTTTTAATATCGATTATCTCGACTCTGTTGTGTGTTTCACTTGAAATTTGAAAAGAAGATTCCTTGATGTAATGCCTTTGCCTTATTTTTCTTTTATTTCACTCAAAATTTTGGGATTTGTCTACATTAGCGTTCAAACTTCATAGTGGATGTCTCATTGAACTTTCAGTTCTTGTTTTAAAGTTGGCTGCGTATTTTTTCGCCAGGGTTAGAAAAATCTGTGGCTTTCATAAATAGGTACATGATTTGCCAAAAGTATACAGTCAATTTATCCAAGCAAAACAGGTGGTAGGTATCTGGCTCGGGTTATAGATTGTTCAGATTACTGACTCAGTCATAAGAAAAGAAACCATACTCAACTCGAATACATCAAAAAAGCATATTCAAAGCATTTGATTCCTTTCGGTCGATGAAATGTGCACAAAAACAAGATATTGCTTCAGACGTCGTTTTGACAAATTTACAGCTGAAATATGAACTTATGTCATTTAAAAAACGGAAATATAGAGCCGAAAGCTCAAAGAAACAAGGAGTAATCACAAAAAAGAAAAAGAAATGACGCTCTCCAAGAACTGCAACATTGTTTAAACAATTTTTGACGGCATATGACGTTTGACAACATATGTTTCTATTTCTTTCCAATTGACTTCTCATGTTGATCCGTGTTGAAATATTTAATCATTGCATCAAAGATAAATCGAGAAAATGTCGCCCGGAATGCAACATAATTCATTGTTTATGAAAAACTCATGAATATATACATGAGGTGTTAATTTAGTGTGGTCTGCTTTCTTCTTTTTTTTTTCTCTTTTGTTTTTATAATTTCTATTTTTTTATCTCAAGTATTGATTGAAGATGGGATTGATACGACGCAGTAAGAAAGAATATTTCCATTCATTTGCTCTCTATATACTATCTCTCTCGCTCTCTCTCTCTCTCTCTCTCTTTCTCTCTCTCTCTCTCTCTCTCTCTATTAAGATAACAGCTTTTTGTTTTTGTAAGAATTGTTATCTCCCTGTAACCTCGCCCTCTCGCTCTTTCTCTTTCTTTGTCTCCTTCTCTCTCTATTAAGATAACAGCTTTTTGGTTTTGTAAGAATTGTTATCTCCCTGTAACCTCGCCCTCTCACTCTTTCTCTTTCTCTGTCTCTCTCGCTCTCTGAGCCACTTAATTTCTTACAAACGCCATGGACCTTTTCAACGTGGAAATTTTCGCTGTTTATAGCACCATTGACTTACGTGGTAATTAGAGAAACACTTAGGGGCAGGCACGGGACGATCACAGATTATGTCAAAGTTCATGTAAATAAAATTCAATGAGGCGGTGATCGATCATAGTTCGTGGAGAAAATATCCAGTCAAAAACCGGATGAAGGCACCTCTATAATGTTAAGTTTATCAGTTGTCATTGAACAAACGTAGTCACTAAAAATGGAGATGGGTTCAATCTTTTTGTAAAAATATGTGCTTCTAATTGTGAATATGTTTATGTGGGTTTTTTATATGTGTCCCAGTGCCCCTGACCATACCATTTTATCTACAGACTTGGATATAAGTATATGTGCTCTAATCAGCGCCGTCTGAAAATATTTTCTGGGTTTTTTTTTACATATTTGGGTCCTATTTTGACGGATTTAGTAATAACTATTCCTAGATGTGTGGGGTTTTTTTACGCTATCACAGATTGTTTCCCTTGGAAAACGCCCAGTGATGTCATTTTTTTCTTCGATGGAATATTTTCCTTATGATTTCAAATTTTAATGCAACAGTTATTCAAATATTCACTGTGACGGCGATTTTTTTTTCATTTCTTCAAGTGACCAACCGATGAATATGACCAACCTTTCTATCTTCAGAGACATGAGAAAAGCAATAAACTTAGTCACTTAGAATAGATAAATGTGAATCCCCCTTCCCATTGCCTAACCTCCTACAAAATTTAATCGAAATTCGTTGAGAAAAATTGGGAGTTATTGTTGTGTGAGCATGTAGTTTTGACACATAATTACGACGTAAGTGAGGATATCGTGCGCAGATCAGTTCAAACATTCTGCAAAATCCTATTGCATCTCATAGACAATATTTGTACACATCTCTCCAGCACACGTAAAGGTATGGTAGTATATATCAGGAGAAGGAGAATTCCTGGATCCACCGACGAATCCAACCATTCTTTCCTTACCCTACTGTCAACCTTTATATGAAATTCTATTAGAAAGTAATGCGTACTTTCAGAATTTTGCGTGGAAAGACACAGGAACAAACTGAGAGACAGTTGGGAAGAGAGTCAGAAAGATGCGGCCAAATACATACACTTTTCCAACTTCGCATAGGTAAACAATGCTTTTTAGATATTTGACGCTACAACAGGAACTATAAATAGAAAGGCATCATCATCCCAGTTGCAATGTTTGTTTGTTTTTGTTTTGTTTTTTGGGGGTTTTTTTTTTCAATCTAGATGGAATTGCAATTCGTGACAGGCATACGCCTACTGGTTTAAATCAAAGTTTTGATAAGATCTACGTATGAATCTTATTACCTGAATGACAAGACCCTGAGGCTATCAAAACGTATTACGCTCATCTAATGTTTATGCCACAAGTCACTCGTCAGAGATTAATCTCTTGATAGCTAGTTCCAATGAATATATCCCTTGGATAATTTAGATTCGCCTGTGCAATATTCACATCACATTCAGTATTGCTCGGCGTTTCTTTGTGCGCTTCACTTGAGAGTTGCTGACAACCTCCAGGGGCGGTACCGGATGACAAATGTGCTACTGAGCTACAAGGAAAGGATATAATTTGCCGATATGAAACGCCATGAATCAACTGCACTTTTTTTTTCAAGTTACGCTTCCAACGTCCCAGAATGAAATATAATCGACTCATGCTTCCAATCAACTGTAAAAATTAAATGGATTAGACGGAAAGGTATCAGAAGTCGATGGACTAAACCTTTTGGAAAATCTATTCCAACTTCCTTCCTCGGAGGGGTTTTGGATTTTATCAAATTTCTTAGATAAGCCCTTTTAGAGACGAAATTGAGTCTATTAGTCACCTATAAATGACTTATAGTTTGTTTATAACCAATATGCCGGTCATGATTAAATCCCCAAACCCTAACCTCCGGACCCCAAGAATATTATCAATATCAAACGTGTTTATAGGTTCGAAAAAGTTGAATCGATCGTCACTATCACTGATTTTTTTTCTCGACAGCCAGTAAAAAAAAAGACATTCATTTTTTTATCTTCTCTTCACGCCACCTACAACATTCAATATCCGTTCAGCCATAACTTAAGCTAGAAATATCTTTCAGTATCGCGAAAAACTTTCTTTCAGATTTCTTCATTGAAACGTATTTTATTTAAAATGCTCGATATTTACTACGTTCATTTTAGTATGATAAAAGGCGTACACGGAGTAAGGAGACTGTTTTGCGTCATTCAGGGCGAGAATGCAATGTATTGAAAATTTGAATCCCAAAACCTTGTTTTAATGATGGTTCAAACATCGAATATATGGCTAATAGGAAGTACTCCGCTACGCTTTGATGAAACAATTTTGGTCAACTAGGCTAGTCACTTTGCTACTGTCTGTTATATTGTCAGGAAACAACTAAAAAAACTCTTAAATCTTCGTATGCAAAGGGAGAGATTTTGTCGGATTTTAAAATGGTGTGTTCAAATATGCCTAGAAGACATCATAAAAAAAACAATCTCAAATGAATCGAAGTTTTGCCTGACATAATTACACTGAATTAATCGAACTATTTTATCCTTAATTGAAGTCTTCAAACAAATAGACGATTGGATAAACAATCGTGGTGTTCACCATTCAACAATAACAACTTCATATCTAATGAATCCACGGAATCAGTTGTTGTATACAATGTTTGTTAAGTGGAGCTTTCTCTCCAAAACCAACTCGTTGTCTCGTTTTGTATGTGGTTTTGTTTATTTCCGTTGTTCCAAACAAGAATGCAAACTTGATTGTCTCATTTTGCAGCTGGAAGCGTTGAAATTAGATTTCTACGTCTGGATAAACATTGGCAAAACACGTTTTAATTACATCAACGGTTATGCCTTATCTGGGATTTTATTTCTTCATTGTTGATGCTCATTCTTTTCTTCTGTGTTGACTTTGTAAAGTGGCTCTTTATTCATTTTCAAAATTTATTGAGTTTCTCCTGAGCTAAACGAAAAGGAATGACATGTCTGGTTGGTCCCTCTAGAGAAACTGTCATATCTATTGACAGCATGCTGCGTTTGGAGTAATAGATTTTTTTTCTAAATGGCAAAATAGGTGAGCAATGATTAAATCACTACTTACTTTTTAGGGGAGGAAGTGATTACTTGTGGAATTTTATTTAAGGCCAACTGAAGAATAATTTAACGTATATACAATCACAGTAAATCCTTTATCAGACTACATGAAGACACTGAATCCCTCCCAACTTTAAAAAGGAGTAAGACAAGGCGATACCAGCTCAACCCAACTCTTCACAGATTTTGAGATCAGCTTCTGTCATCTGGATAGCACAATATATCAGAAAGAAAATGGGGGTCAGAGATATAACAGAATATATCAAAAAACTCAAATGGCCATAGGCTGGTCATGTTGCGAGAATGAAAGGCAACTGATGGACATCAGAACTCACAACAGGGATCCCCCGAGACCGCATGTGAAACCAAAGCCGACAAAAAACAAGATTGAGAGATGAACTAGACAACTTGAAAAATACTGGCTTTGCGATGCCCATGATAGAGAAAGTTGGCAAATCCTGAGGAAGGTCTATGTTCAACGACAGACGTTTAAAGACTAACGATGAGGGATAATTTCAGCATACACCAACGTTTCAATTTGAACTCCTTATTTAAAGCCTAACCAGGGATGGGGATTAGATACGAACAACCTTTTTTTCCAATCTTCTGGCTATAATGATTCAGCCTGTATGCATGATACATTCATAGCCAGCCAGTAAGCCAGACCAGCTTAAACACTGGGAGAAACCTATGTTGACAGTTTCGGTGACTGGTATATGACAGTTTCTAATACATTCTATGATGTATTTTGGTGGCCTTGCCTTTGTTGTATTCTACTTTCAGGATCAAATGTAGAATCCAGACCCCATAATTGATCAGAGTCGAAGAGCAAATATTCAAATTACACCGTAATCAGATTTCAATTTAATCAAAACAAGGGTAAACTTTCAAAGTAAATCAAATGATATTGTGGTCCCAAAGGTTAGCACTTCTGGGTTGAATAAATTTTGAGATTTATATCATGTATTCTGTCCTATTTGCATTGTATTAGCAGAGTAACAGTCAAAAATGATGAGATCATTCAATCATGGATAAATGAAATAAATGCATTTTTGTTATAACTGGATTTATTGCATAATCCTTTGTTGACGACATTCTTCAAAAAAAAAGAGAGATTCCAAGATTCCAAGTCCAATTTGTTGATAGTCATTGATACTGCGTGAACGCTTCTACAAAATGGGCAGCATACCCCTATTATAAGAGGCTTGCAGAAAGACTCTCTTGTCGAACCCACAACCTCGCGGCCCTGTTCCTATTCTTGTCATCTCACAAGACAATAGAATACAAAGTGTTGGTTTGAAGGGTCAGTTCTTGGTGAGTCGTATTTCACTATTAAACTCTATTGCTCAAGTTGTACGGGTTATTTTGCACACAGCATCTGCCTTAAATTGCTGTGAAAATTCCTCACAAAAAATCTTGTTTTGCAAAACCAATGCATTCGTTTATATTTGTATAGATCCATGTATAAGAAAATTTGTCTTTTTTTCTAATTCGATATTTTAAGTGCTTTTTCGAATGAGATTATACATCGTACATAATGTTCTTTCTTCACAGGGTTAATTGAATATTCCAAGTGCTTTTTGACTGAGATTATATACCCTAGAGAGGTTTTCCTTTTATTTACAATTGAATTGAATATTTCAGGTGGTTTTTGATCGAGGTCACATACCCTACATTGGTTCTTTTTCATTGACAGTTTTAATTGAATTGAGCGATAGCAAAATTATTTTTACTTTTCAAAAAAACATTATTCTTCCAAAGAATTTTTCCAACGATTGACTTTTTTTTGCTTACGTTGTTAAGACGAAGCTTCGATCAATCCATTCTACGGCCTCCTTTAAGGTGTATTATCTGAATGTGAGGCTGTCTATCCCAATGTAGTTTATGCTAGTCAGAGGGGGGGGGGGCAATGGATGGATGTCCAGGCCGAACGAGGAGACTACAAAAAAAAAACTGAAAGAACCCTACGCTATAAGTGTTGCTACAGTCGGAGATATAATTCTGTTTACCACCAACGAGAGTTTATATCAGGAAAGCAATAGAATGGATCGTTGGAAACGACATCTTAACTGTACAAACAGAGAGAAAGAGTTAAATTGTCCAAAGGGTCCTTTCACAAAAATTGAAAACTGTAAAGGGCTATAAGCACTGAATCAGAATGATCAGAAGTGATGGTTTGCAAGCAGTTTGCACGGGGCTCTTGAAAATTCTGGGCTTATAGCATTTGCAGCTTTTGCTACATAAACGATCTAGCACAGTTTTCAAGTGGAACCACTGAGCCAAGAAGAGTTATTATTTACCACAAAATTGGAACGGGACCGAACAGCATTCCTCACTAGTCACTCAATAGAAACCGTCTCGTGACCAATACTTTTGGCAACATGCGGTGTTAAAAGTGATAAATTGAAAAATTGGGAAAACGGATGATCAATGCGTAAATTAAATCCCACGCCCTTTGTTGGATAGTGATCACAAAAACGTCTAAATTTTCAGGAAAAAAATCGATCCATCGTAAAAGTACATTTCAAATTAATCCTTCCATAAAAACAAATATTGGAGGAAAACTGAAGAAAAAATAACGTGTTTTTTCTCGACCTAATAAAGACTAAAGGATGAAATTTTCAGCCCAAACCCTCCTTGGGTACGGTAAGTATGCATGATTTGTATATAGGTAGCCAACCAACTTGAGCAACTTGAAAAACCGATAAAAAAATTGACAGTGTTTCTGGACGATTTCTTGTCTGATGTTTACAATTTGCGCCATAAATGGCCTCATCCATGTTGGGGTGAAATGTTGTACACTGAGACTGAAAATTTGTTCAGTTCTGTTTGTGCAACTACATCTACATGGTATGCTTTGTTGAAGTGTCCAGCATCCTCACTTCTATTGTATATAGCATATCAAACACTGGTTAATTCCCAGAATACGCACGTAAAATTGAGATAACTCCTTAAAAACAAAATGAATTATACACCATGTTTCGAATAAATTGAATTGTTGAATTGCCTTTTTTGTGCTCTTTTTTAACATCAATTCGGCAAAATTTTGAAAATAGCGCAGAAATAAAAAAAAAATAAATAAATAAAAGCTTTATTTCCATTAAAGCCTTCAATGTTTCACTTACTCACCCAGTCTGTGTTGAAAATTGCTCAAAAGCATTTAAGCTTAAATCTCTGCGTTATTTTCAAAATTCAATTAATCCAATGCAATATATTTTTTCCTTTTAAATATTGATAACTACTTGAATATTAAAACGAACCATCTTCATCTTACGCAATTGGGATTCTACATTTATTGAACTCCATGTAACAGGATAACGTTCAGGGTTATCACACCCTATCATAATTACAAATAAAGCAGGTAGTGGTAAATATATGCAAGTTGATACACGGTTACGGAAGTGTAGATCACCTGAAATGAGATTGGTTTCAGATCAGTGATCTGTAATTAAGTAAAAGTAGGTGATTATTGCAGTTACCGGTTCTGGAGTATGTAAACTAATATCAATAACGATATTATTGTACCAACTGCAAGGTATGCCTTCAATTTCCGTTATTCTGGATAAAGACACAATCTAACAGTGGAATCTTGCAAATGAACCTCTTGACAAGTTTCCGAAGTTAATCAAACATACGATACCCTCCTTTCTCACGTCTTTCCATAGATCTTGATAGAGAAATGATTTCAACAGATGAATCACTTTTCTTGATACTTTTATCAGTGTCGAATGGATGCTTAAGAAGAAAGGTCATCAATGAGATATTTATATTGTCTATTTGAGATCATTTGTATATTCACTATACAGTTATTTCTTTTTTGATATTTCACAGCTCATCTCACATCGTATGCAAATATGATTTTTATTTGTTTAGAAAGTGATCTCGGATTGTTTCGTCCTTTTTTTTCAAAGGGATCAATATGACTGACTTTAAAGATAATTAAACAACTGTTCCTTGTTTTGTCTCGAACTTCCCCAGCAGAAAGCGAATAAAAACCCCAGGCAATGTGCCCGTTGAAGCACAACTGATTATATTTGTGTAGGGAACTTCGAAGCAAATCCATTGTGAATGCATCGATGATTCTACAAGTTTCTGATTAGAGAAAAAAAAACTTTTCGTGTTCGTTTTGATGTTAATATGAGGTAGCGGTGGCGAAATAAATTCTTATTTATAAAAGCAAATAAAATTGACAGATTTGTTTGATGTTTTGCTGTCAAAAACATCAATTAGATAAAAATAAAATGAAAGAGAAATACTCTGAAAGTGTTTTTTCCTCCAAATATCGTGTTACCAAAATAGAAAACACTTCGGAACTTTCTAAAAAAAAATGTAAACTAAAAGTGGAAAAGAAAACAATCAGCAATAATGCGTACGGAAATAACAACCAAAACTTCAATAAAAACAAACGTATAAAATAAAACATATAATTCTCATAATATAACAGTATATTAAGCAACAATTTTATATATTTCGAGAGACAACAAGTTTGGCACAAGATATATTCATACAGAGCAATGAATGCACTTTTCATAACCAAACTGCGTCTGTTGGTGCTCAACAAAATCGATTACGGTTATCTACAATAACAGCAATGAGGTGATTTGTTCTTATATTTTCTATCAGTGACATTTCGATATTGTTTGTCAATGCTGTTTAGAAACAGAATGGAACGTTACAAATGTCTTGTTCTGTATTTGATGTGATTTTGTAAACAGCATTGATCAGTAACATCAAAATATTACAATTAACGAGAAAACAGACTTTGTTCGATAACTGCTGAAAAAAAATTGTTGTATATACATTTTCAGAATTTTTTAAGCTACCCCATTAAAATAAGAATAGTGATCGTATCAAAGATAAAAGGGAAAGTTCCATAAAAATGCAACATATATACGTGTGTGTGTGAATTTATGTGCAAAACATAGCAGTCTGCTTCCTTTCTTTCTTTTTTTGTTTATTTATTGTGCTTTCTATTCTTTCATGTCGAAAATCAATATAAAAAAAAGAACAATATCACGTCGTGTGGCGTTCAGGAAAAAATATTCCTCTTTTTTTTGCCTGGTCTCTAGTTAGTTTTGTTCTATTTTCACCAATGCCTTGGACTGGTCGGAAAAAAACTGCCTATCTTTCTTTAACCACTTTCTCTTTGGGTCACCTAATCCCTCACAAATGCTGTTGACCGATTTTTAAATTAGTGTTAATATGAAATTTCCCAAATTTGAAGGACTTTTGACTACCATAGCAGTTGAAAATAAATAGTACATGCGCTGCAAGGAAAAAATATAGATTTATCATCACCGTGCTTTTAAAAGGTCACTAAAACAATAATAATGTCTGGTATAGTATCAATGCACTCAATACTAATAAATATTGGTGATGGCAATAGAGACAATATTGCTGCTGTCATAAATAATGACACTGAGTTTAGGGTGGGAAGCTGTAGGAGACAGTGTCACTTTGCTTCCAGCAATGACTACCAGATTTGTAGTGAGTAACTAAACCACTGAAAGGGACTGTGGGAATGCTGAGATGAGGGTTGGGGACTTAAGGGGACTTGATTCAGTTTCCATCGACAACCATTAGATATCTAATGTGAATATGCAGTTACACAAAAAATGTGCTTTAAAAGAAAGCCGTACCTTAATTCATATTGAAGATATGGCTTTTTAAAGCTCTACCTCTTATGTACAACATGGTAAAATTTTAGCCCTCTATGTTTTTGAAACCCCTCCCCTAGAAAAAAAAATCAAGGCTAAAAAGGAAGCAGTGTATTTTATCATCATCATCGTAGAATATATTAGAAAACTCAAATAGCAATGGGCTGGTCATGTTGCAAAAATGAAAAACAACCGATGGACATCACGATTCATAACATAGGTCGCCAAAGACCACATGCGAAACCGAGGCCAACAAAAAACAACGTAGAAAGATGAAATAGAAAATTTCTGAAAATACTGGCTCCGAGACGCCCATTATAGAGAAATGTGGTGGATCCTGAGTAAGGTCTATGCCCAACAACGGATATTAAAATAATGATGATGATGATGATGATCTTCATCTGTTTGGTATGTTACACATCTGTCTCCTACCCACGACATATCAAATTCTAATCTTTTTTGGCTGGTGTCAAGGGTTTTAGGGGGCTCACAAAAAGAAAAAAAACAAAACAACAACGAAACTAGATATACAATTAAAGTTAGCGGGAAGCGGCTATCTTTGATAATTCTTTAGTGGTATATCAGTGTAGGGAAACAGCCAATTGTGACGTGAACACATAATGAGTATCTTGTAATCAATGGCTGATCTCACACTTCATTTGACTTATTGTGCAGAACATTTTCTACCTTTGTCTCTTAATGTTTATAACTGATAGCCATTAAGGCACAGGGAGTCGTCTCAGAGACCTTCTAGAGAGATTGAAAGAACACAATACTCGGAGAAGGGTCAATATCAGTCAGACCAAAGCAGTACCTAGATAATGAAACATTTGCACCTCTTCACGTATTCTTCCTTCGAACCTACCAAGAGTTTACAATTTCAGACTCCACACCGTACAAAGCAAAGCAATTTGAGTTAATGGAAGAAGTTTAAGTGATAAAGCATGGTCGCTCGGAACCCCTGCAGACGGATACCCAGTCACAGACGCTTAATTAAGAAGACATCCGAAGGAAAAAATTTAAAAGGGGTTGAAAAAAAAGGTCAGTGTATAATGATTCTAAAAGTAGAAGTAAAAAAGATAGACAGTAAGTTTAGTAGCGTGAGGAACGGAAGGAAGCAAAAGTGGAATAGGGTAGGTTACCATTCAGTCACGAAATCAGGTACAAGAGGACGATAATTTAGTAAATGGAGAAAGATATAGAATAAAGACGCTTGTATATGAGTTAGGGGACCAAGAGTTTGTCAGCAGTGGAGTAATGCAGCAGACAAGGCGAGATTAGCTGGGTAGAATACAGGAGATGCCTTAGTGGAGTAGACCAGGAAAGGGTCGGGTGGTCTACAGTTCACTGCCCCCTGGCTGCTGGCAGAAATGGGACTGATTACCTCCCCCCCTACATACACACACACACACTCTCACTTTCTATAAACCATGCGACAAATGGAATAATATACGTTGCAACGACCCAAAGTACACCAAGACCTTCAATAGCCTTACCACTATCCCCAACCAACACACACAATCTTAAACGAAAGCACTTCCCTTCTAGCCTGACACCCTATGTCCTTTCCTAGACCTACTACTGCTGCTAACACCACAGATTTCATCACAGACTGAACTGTATCTCACACAAACCTAGCAGATGGGATGACCCCAGCAGATAGGATACAATTTTTTGCTCAAAAAGCAAAGCCCCTGATCGTGAACTAATGTTCTACATCAAACTTATAACCTCTGAAAGTACAAACACGCATAGCACACACTACTGAAGATTGGAATACCTTCCAAAACCTTTCGAGACCATCAATGAAAACATTCACAGACAAATAAACCTAACTTTTATACACTTCCACTCCTGAGTGTGTCTAACTATCTTTAGTTCGTATTATATGCATTTATATATATATATATATATATATATATATATATATATATATATATATATATATATATATATATATATATATATATATATATATATATGTGTGTGTGTATGTATGTATGTATGTATGTATGTATAGATATATATATATATATGTGTGTGTGTGTGTGCGTGTGTGTGTGTGTAAGTGTGTCTGTATGTGTGTGTGTGTATGAGTGTGTGTGAGTGAATTTTGATTTCATTTGGTCTTCAAGCAAAGACTATCAATGTAGAAGAAAAAGAAATAAAGGTTTGATTTTGAATTCTGACAGTCTTGCGTCCTTCGTTTCCTTCCTTTGCTGTAGCCGTGATGGTGCCGGAACAGTCAAAAATTGTCCCTAGACCATCATCAGTCGGTAATTTATCTGTTCCCTCCCGATATTTTTCAATTTTAATTTATTGTTTTCGTTCCTTCTGCATTCCTATTAACGACAGCAGGATCCTTCATTCTATAATCTGTGTGAGCTGAATTGTAAAAATAAAAATTCAATCAAAGTATATAAAAGAATTGATGTTTATAGTAAAATACATATTTGAAAAAAAATTTTATCTGCATAGTGCAAATACTGAATAGTTTTCCTAATGAAATAGTGCGTTCAAAAATTCTTTCAAGAACGGACTTGATAAATATTGGGATAAATGGAAGATTCTATACGACTACAAATCTATAATAAACGTTCTGAAGTCATGTAAAAATCTAAAATGATTACATGAGTCTGGAGAAGAGGATACCATAAAACCTGTCCGAGAAAATATCACTGAACTAAGCTAATTACTAAGGTCAGCGAAAAGACTCAGGAGATTGCTGAATATTTAAGCGAATCGAACACATTTGAACTTCAGGAATGGCTACCGAATATCAATAATAAATGTCAAGTCTCACGACTAAGATTACTGTAAAATGAATCTGCTCCTCGCATAAGTGAATCACCCTAGCCAACGCATGTAAAAGAACAAATTAGCAAAAAGAATATGAAAAAGGATCTAAAAATATGGATTTCCTAAAATTATTTGAAAAAAAGACCAGCTTAAGATTCGGGGATTGTTCGTCCCAAAATGTTTATGAAAAAAAAATCAAGGGAATATTGTTTTTAGATGATGTTTGTCCCAAAATGTCTTTTGAAAAAAACGAGGATAAACAATTTTAGATGGTTTTTGTCCCAAAACGTCTAGAAAAAAAAAGTTTTTATATGGTGTTTGTCCAAAGCTGTCTATCAGCAACAAAAGAAAAAAAGCACGTTTTCCGAAAAAAAACCCCAGACAAACAAAATCCTTCTTTGATGGCGACTTGTGATTCATGCAATGATTAAAAAAGGGACGACGGTGAATTGATATCTACTCTTTCTTTGCTCTACTAAAGCAACACTGTGCAACACAATTCATGTTCCTGGGTAGTGAGTATTATTTTCTGATAGCAATTATTTCTTTGAAACTATTCATATATCATTGTTTATGTTACTTGATGTGATAAAAAAAAATGCTAATTCGTCCAAAAATAAGTTTATTTTAATTGATCACTGTCCTGGTCGTAAGTTCAAAGTTTGAAGGGAATGATAAATAATCTTAATCCGTTTTACATATAATTGATCAAAAAAAAAAACACTTATTACTCAGGAGCAAAAAAAGCTGCTCGACTTTTTTTAATAGTAAAGTGTAACGATAACGTTATCAGTACTATTGCTATCAATGTAAATACAACTTAGAATATGAACACGTGTAAGGGGAAAGTTATTCACTGAGGATTGTGTAAACGGACTCTGCTCGGCCAATAAGATATCTAGGAGCATAAATCGAAACCTATCCCAGAAAATATGAAAAGATCAATATGTTTGAACTTCAACATCTGCACAATATCCGTAGCCGTGACTTAGTGATAGAGCATTTTGAAAGTTCAGTAGGATGCAGTTCAGCAGACTGCTTATCAATACAAAAAGACCCTTTAAAATAATAGTCAGTGCTATCCCTTAAGAAAAGAGCCCGAGGACTGAGATTGGAGATCCACTCCCAAGGATTAAGGGTTACAGCAAAATCACTGGTTTTCGTAAGATCACTGAAGTTAAACCTGATCAGTACATAGAGATTTGAACATAGGGGAATACTATGTGATGTGAACGAAACGAAGCTTTGACAGTCCTGACAAGCTGGATTTAACTAACAATATCCCATGTGCATCTACTCCTGGAACACCGTCAATCATGTTGTAAGTGAAGGATGATAATACGATATCATGCTAAAACTTGTAAAGAGAATTGAAAAAAAATCATGAATTTTCTTTTTAGAGGTCTCGAGCCACATTTTGGAATCACCAACCACCCCAGAGGATTTGGTTGCCCCTGGTTAAGGACCACTGCTCTTATTCTTCCGCGTTAATTGGGTGTGTTCAAAAAGTTTCCGACCCAAACCCGGTTCTCAATTATGTATCCAGTCTTTGTTATCAAAAGTGATAACTGGGAACATTTGCACCTGCACAGGGGTGTATTCATTGACATTCCTAAGGCTGCAACCTCAAAAATGTGATCAGGGGCGCCTAGGGATACACACACACACACACACACACACACACACACACACACACACACACATACACACACATAAAAACATGCACGAGCGTGTACACACACACACAGATGAGCAAAATGATAAGAATCTACAAAAAATTGTGATTGTTTCTGCGACGCCCACGATAGAGGGGTCTGGCAAATCTTTATCAGAATCAAAGACACAGAACTGGAGAAAGTATATCACTACGTATACCTGGAACAACAAATCTCCATGAGACTCTCAAAACAAGAAGAAATCAAGCAAAGAATCACACTAGGATGGCAAGGTCTTGACAGAGCAAGCCTAATCTTCAAAAATAAGAAGACCCCATTATTCCTAAAAAGAAAAGTGTATAACCAATGCATCCCCCCAATAGCCACTTATGGAGCTGAAACTTGGAACCTTACCAAGAGACAGATCTGAATATTGAGAACTATGCAACATGCACATGAGAAAATTATGCTAGGCCTCACATGGAGAGAACACAAGACAGCAGAGTACATCCGGGGAAAGACAAGAGTCAGGGATATCATAGAATCCATTAAAAACCTCAAATGACATCGGGTTGGCTATGTAGCTAGACTGGCGGACAACTGATGGACATCGCGACTTGCAACATGGATCCCCCGAGATCACATGTGCAATCGAGGTTGGCAGAATATTAGATGGAGAGACAAGCTAGACAAATTCAGAAAATATTGGCTCCGCGACGCCTATGATAGAGAAGTGTGTTCAGTCCGGGGGAAGGTCTATGTTCAACGACAGATTCTGAAAGACTGATGATGATGATTTCCAAGAAATGTATGATAAGGAACCGATGATGATGACAAAGCAAGAAAAGTGAAAGATATAATCAGACTGTTAACTATGGAAATTTAAAAAAGAAAACCAATTATGTATTCCTAGGTTTTAACTGCAAAGCATATAGGACAGAGCCTTGATACTCGACTGTCTTCAGTTGTCTACCAGCAGTTAAAATTGTTATGAGATAATATTTTATACTGGTTCCGAGCAAATCGAACAGACGTTTTGGCGTATGTTTATCAAGTGCTAGGCTGAGATAACATATTGTTCCGGGAGAAGAAAACAAGCAACTTAATAGTACGAGAGACAAACAATTCAAAATTTTTTTTTTTTCTTAAATCTCGAAGAATCTCGCTTGTGTGCTAT
>OY735235.1:9007335-9042335 GCA_963457665.1 Thysanoteuthis rhombus | reverse complement strand
AGACACGCACTTGATAATATCCTAAATAGGAAACCAAATAAACCCAATCATGCGACTGAAAAAGCTGAAACAGTGAAGATACATAAATTTGTTTGTTTCATCACACACACACACACACACAGACATATATATATATATATATATATATATATATATATATATATATAAAACATTTGGCTCTTGCCCATTTGTCTGACATGTACTTGGACGGGACGAGAGATCGAACATGGAATGCCATGTAACAAATTGTCTTAGTATATTAGTCGAATCACCTACTGAGGTGTTATTACCCACTATGAAATAGTTTGGTTATGTTTCAACCATGTATATAGATACTTTATGTGGCAGCGATCTTTGGACCACACTTACCAATCGGAGTTCCCATAATGCGCTGATTTCCCTGTACATACCATCCATATTTACATACACTCTTGATAATCTTAACCCTCGCAAGAAAGGATGTGACACAAGGTTGGTTTTAAACGTGGGGATACCGTACACACATGTATGTAGGCGGAAACTCAACAGGGAAAATCCTCTGCTACTACGCTGAAGAGACATGAGAAAGGTGTTAAAACTCTGGGCAAACTGCTCAGTTCTCTCGTTTTGATTTCACAGGGTAGTACCATAACTGAAGGTAAAACGCTCACCTGCATCCGTCTAGACTTTACTGATTGACAGTACTGAGGCCGGAATGCCTTTTATATATATATATATATATATATATATATATATATATATATATATATATATATATATATATGTATATATATATATATATATATATATAAGTGTGTGTGTGTATGTGTGTATGTGTGTGTGTGTTAGTATACGTTTACAAATGCTCCCTTTCCCTTTACGTAACACAATTTTTTGAACAATAACTACACAAACACACACACATGCACAAACATACACACACACACACACACACACACACACACACACACATACATGTGTGTATATATATATGTGTGTGTGTGTGTGTGTGTGTGTGTTTGTGCATGCGTGTTTTTTTTTGTATGCAATTGAAGGAAAATATAGTAAACATCGAAGCGCCCCCGGGAATAAAGTATAAAAAAAAGTACAATTACTCTTCGATACAGTAATGAAAGTCAATTTGTGTGTGTATATATATATATATATATATATATACATATATATATATATATATATATACATATATATATATATATATTCAAACAAAAGAATCAACTTACGTAGAATCTCTACGAATGTGAAATGGTCTATTGTTTTATAAAACTGGCGCATATTCACTGAATGTACATAGAAGTAGTTTAGAAAATAATATTTAGACTTTCAATCCATCACATGAACGCTTCCTATGAAAACTATCAGACTTCAGAATTGAGAAATGACGAAAAAAGAATTAATTATCTTTACCAAATATCAATGAATCACCATATTCTTCGGATGTCCCGGGAGTAATTGCGGGAAAATTATCAAAAATTATCTTCTAAAAAAGACTTTACTTTCAAATTTTTTTTAAAAAATAGATGTCCATTGAAAACTATCAAATAAAAAAAAAAACAAGTTAGATTTCATTATCTGAAATAATCATTAAAAAAATAGATCTTTCGTCTCAAATTATGCTTAAAAATGGATCTTATAATTAGAGTTATCTTCAAAAATGCGTTTCCATTAGAAATAATCTATAAAACAAATTTTTTTAACTAAAACGATATCAGCAGAAGATTAGGGCATTGTTTGTTCAAAATGACTCAGAAGATAACAAAAACCACCTGAAAAACAAAACAAAAACAAATAAAACCGTATTTAGATGGTGCTTAGTGTGGTACCCATGCAGGTTTCCAAAGATATGGCCCTAAAAATATTACCAGGAGTGGCCAGAAACATACACTCATAGAGACAGGAGAATCTAACGTCTACTTGGCTTGCCGGCTGGTCAGGTTATTTGTTGAGCGAACCATGAAACCAAAACGAAATTGCCTACATCCTTGCAGACGGAAACGACACCATCAAAGATATTCAAATTCCTAAGCAAGTAAACGTAGAAAGCGACCATAGAATGGTAAGATAGAATATGCAAGTAAACACCAATAAAGAATGTAGAAAAATGTTCCACACCATACTGCAACCACTGAACGTACCAAACAAACTTACCCAAGCATTCAAGCAAGAATTGAAAAACAGATATAAGATACTTACCACTGAAAATGACACCAACGTCAACGAACTCTGCAGTGAACTAACAACCTCTCTGATAGCAGTTGCCAGTAAACTAAACAATCAGAAAGAAACTAAGAGAAGACAAACGAAGGTATACGACAGCAATCATCGGAACCACTCTCGAAAAATGTCGAGGGTTTAAAGCAATAAACAAAGTTCTCACGATAGGACAGAGACAAATAACTACCATACTCGAAGAAAACGGACATATAACAACGGGCAAAGATAGAATTATTGAACATGCCCAAGAATTCTACTAAGAACTCTACTCTTCAAAACACAGCCAACAAAACAACGACTGGGATACGCAAAGCGCTGATAATCAGATCGTGGATTTCCTAGAAGTTTCACGATAGGAGGTAAAACAAACCATCAAACAAACAAAACAAAGAAAAGCCGTTGGACCAGATAACATCACCATTCATATACTAAAAAAAATCTAGTAAGATCAACTCAAAAAACTTATTACTCTATTCAACTTGTGTCTATAGCAGAATAAATTCCTGAAAGACTGGAACACAGCAATCATGATGCTTTTGCGTGAAAAAAAATCCCAAATCCTTATTAACTGCGGATATATAAACCTATGAGCCTTTTCAAACTGCATCTATAAACTCTTCACAAAAATCAACAACTTGATCACTAAAACACAAGATGAAAACCAACCACGGGAACAGGCTGGATTTAAAAGTATGTACTCGAACATGCACCTTTTACTTTCAATTAATCAGCTGAAAGAGAAAGCAGCAAAATGCAAAATTCCACTTGCTGCAGCATTTGTAAACTTCAAAAAGGTATTAGACTTTGTAGAAATTCCTGTGGTTATGAACACCATCACTATACAAGGTGTGGACCCTATATATGTTAAAGTACTACAATATATATACAATCACAGCAACTTTTTATCAAGCTACATAAAGACTCTGAACCTTTCCAGCTCCAAAAAGGGGTAAAACAAGGTAATACAAATTCATCCAAACTTTCAAAGCCTGCCTCGAGATGATCTTCTAAAACCATGACCGGGAGAACAGAAGAATCAAAATAGACGACGAATATCTGAGCAATCCAAGATTTACAATTGGCATCGTCCCTTCTGCAGAAAACCTACGTGACCTACAACTGATGCTACATGAACTAAACGAAGAAAACAAAATGTTCGCGTACTCATAAACGCCAGTGAAACGAAAAATCATGTTCAACAATCACATCAAGAATAAGTACATCAAATCTTTCGAAATCAAAGGTGCGAGAATGGGAAAAGTACAATTACTTAAGACGACAAATCTCCATGAAACCTTCAAAAGAAGAAGAAATCAAACGAAGAATCACCCTAGGATGGCAAACCTTTGGTAGAGAAAGCTCAACCTTCAAAAAAAGGAGAAGTGCACATTAATCGTAAAAAAAAAGAGTATACAACCAATGCATTCTCTTGATCCTCACTTGAGGAGCTGAAACTTGGATCCAAACCAAGAGACAAATTGCAAACTGAGAAGCATGCAACGTGTGTATAAGAGAATAATGCTCAACCTCACATGGAGGGATCACAAGACAGCACAATATAACAGGAAGAAAACAGGGGTCAGACACATCATAGAATCTGTTAGAAACTTAAATCGCCAGGGACAGGCCATGTTGCAAGAACAGAAGACAATCAATCGACATCATGACTCACAACATGGATCCCCAGAGATCACTTACAAAACTGAGGCCGATAGAATACAAGATGGAGAGATGAAGTTGACAAATTTAGAAATTACTCGCTCTGCAACGTCCATGATAGACAAATGTGGGAGATTCTGAGCGATATTTATGTCCAACAACGGACATTAAGTGACTAATTATAATGGTGATCATGATGATTCAATTCAGATGGGATTCAGGTTGGCATTCGTACATCGAGTATCATTCGTCCGCCCAATTTTATGTACAAACACGACAAACATTTTGCCAACAAAATACTAAATGCACAGATGCAGTTATTTCATTTCTTTCGCATCTTTCAAAAAGCGGAGAATGTTTAGACTGACTTTGTGTCTGTGGTGATAACGTAATGCAATCGCTTTACGTGATGTAAATTCAATTATTGAGAAGAAGTTAGCTAAAAGCAAACGTTCTTTGCTGGGAATGTTCCTTGGACAGACTACAAGTGTCACTGATTTTTTTTCTTACACTTACTAAAGAAAAGCCAGAATAGTTTCTTCAACTATTTGCTTCAACGTAAAGTTTCATCGCGTACTTTGTCTTCAACTATCTGCTGTCACGTGGAAGTTCATCAAGTGCTTCGTCCTCAAATATCCATCGTCACATGGAGTCTCATCGGAAACTTACTCTTCGACTATCCACTGTCACATATGGTTTCATCGTGATCTTTATCTTCGACATATTTTATGTCACGTAAAATTTAATCTTATACTTTGTCATCAACTATCCGTTGTCAAATATACTTTCATCGTGTACTTTGTCATCAATTATCCACCGTCACATAGAGTTCCATCGTGTACTTTGTCATCAGCTATCCACTGTCACATAGAGTTTTATCGTGTACTTGGTCATCAATTATCCACTGTCACATAGAGTTTTATCGTGTACTTGGTCATCAATTATCCACTGTCAAATAGAGTTCCATCGTGTACTTTGTCATCAATTATCCACTGTCACATAGAGAGTCATGATGTACTTGGTCATCAATTATCTGTTGTCACATGGAATTTCATGGTGTACTCTGTCATCAGCTATATGCAGTCACATAGAGTTTCACTTCGTGCTTTTAACGTAGTTATGAATCAGAAACAGCATCCTTTCTGGAATCTCTTGATTTTAGCAGAAAGTGTAGAAAAAACTTCATATATATATATATATATATATATATATATATATATATATATATATATATATATATATATATATACTTTTGGTATATTTCATACCTAGGATGCTTATCGATGTTTACCATCTTTCAGTACTTGGATGTCTTGAACGAAAACGGGAGCACAGGCTGGAGTACATCAATAATGTCACTAAAGGATATAAAAAATGCGGTACAATTCAAAATCAGCATATCCCGGGAGGAAAAAGTAAAATATGTAATATTTTATTTACTGATGTTCAACTGTAACTAACATCACTATTCTATTCTTTTCTCTCTCTATCTTCATATATATATATATATATATATATATATATATATATATATATATTGCATTATATCATATTTAAACTTCTATTTTAAATGATTTTCTGTTATTGCTCAGTGACAGTATTTTTTGGCCCTGACAACGTAAATAGAATAAACAATCCAAGTAAACTAGGTGGCTTTGGGAATCAAACTTGCAATCGATAGTGTAGCTGCTTCAGCGTAGCATTGTTCTTACCGTTGTACACCCAGAACATCCCGTGAAATATAGTGAGACACTGAATCACAAAATAAGTATGATCAATTTTTTTTTAAAAATTAAGAGGCTAATTTAGCGTAGATTTTTATTTTAAATTTTCCCCCTTCAAAAATTGTTTTTGTGTACGTACTTTTCATAAACTGATTGACTTTGTGCGGCGTTACCAATCGCCAACCAACCATTTTAGGTACATTTGATGTGATTTAGTTTGATAGTAAATAAAGTATGAATGTTGCTCGACACAACAAAGGAGTCAATTCAGTAGAAACTCCATAACAAACTGACCCGTCCCGAAACCATTCAGGACAGATATTTTCAGACATTACTAGGCTAAAAAAAAACTGCTCCAAGATTCCATTGATAACCACATACATTTCAATGGTCATAACTCTGTCCATTTTTAGTATTTCAATCACAAACAGATAGATAAATGAACAGACATTTGGCAAATCATAGTATGATATGGAAACGAAAAAATTAGGAAAAATGGATTGTAATTATTTCTGTTACATGTTTTGGGAGACCAGTTTAACCCGTTGTCAAACGTCAATGTGAAAATGATTAAGTATGTGAAGAAAAAATTTTTGAGAGGAGGATGAGATCATGCATGTATGATTGCCCAGAAACTTATATCAGGGAAACCTCAGGAAACAAAGGGAAAAGGAGATATGAACACCTGCGTGCTGATACAGAAGACGATCATAAAACGTCTTAGTACAACAGCTACAAAACATGTTTATGATAGACGTGCATTGCTTATCCTCACGAACGACATATAAAAGATAAATATATAAAGATATACACACACATATATATATATATATATATATATATATATATATATATATATATATATATAGCGAGAGAGAGAGAGAGAGAGAGCTGTGTGGCGATGTGTGAATAGAAAATTCATTGTTTACGATGACTCTGAGTTTCATGACACCGGATATAATCGTACATAATTATTTTATCCTGTATTTTGCTACATTCCAACGAAGTTGGCCTACACATAAACTTCAGTAAAACAAAAATTATGTGCAATAATCATGTTGAGAATAAGAACATAACTGTCAACATAGAAGATGCAAAACTCGGCAAGGTGAACCACTGCATCTATCCAGGACTACGAATCTCTTTGAGACCATCAAAAGAGGAGGAAATCAAGCGAAGAATCACTTTAGGATGGCAAGCTTTCGGCAGAGCAAACTCAACTTCCAAAAACCAGATGATCCCAATAATCCTCACATGGAGAGAAAGCAAGACAGCATAGTACATAAGGAAGAAAACAGGTGTCCATGACATCATAGAAACTATTAAAAAAACTCGAATGGCAATGGACAGGCCACGTTGTAAGAATGAAAGACAACCAATTGACATCATGATCCACAACATGGATCCCCAGAGATAACATAAGAAACCGAGGCCTACAGAAGACAAGATGGAGAGATGAACTAGACAGATTCTGGAAATACTGGCTCTGCAACGCCCATGATATAGAAATATGGCGAATCCTGGTGAAAGTCTATATCCAACAGCAGACGTTAAAAGACGGATGATGATTAATTCAAGGATTTCAACTTTTATTTTCCAATAGTTTTTTCTCCTCGTAGCTGCATCATATCGTACAGCTTTTTGTTTTTCCATCCTTATCATACTGACTATCACTGTAGCACTTCAATTTGTAAAATACATCTATTGTATTTGTTCTGTGTTTATAATCCATGATGTAATTCTACTCCTTACATTAGTGTAAAATCATCTGTAATTTTAAGTGTATAGTACAGTATATATTATTTAGTCTTTGGAATCGCTGTCTTCGTTTTCATATTCAGATTTCTTATCGTATCTGTATTCGGAAATTATTTTCCTTTTTTCTTTGATGAGTTGTTTTTTCTGTTAACAAATACAAAAAAAGAGTAAGACTATATACATACATATATATGGAAATAAAATGATAAATGCTCGGTTTCTCCGAATGATTGATTTCAAAGAAGAAAACTGGATGTGATAAATGTCTGGAAGATCCTTCATCTCGAAGACGGTGGAACGTAATTGATTTGGAGCTAGGAACGTGAAAATTTGCCAAGCCGAAAAATCGATGTTCTCCCAAATCGGCTATTATCCACGTTATTGATAGTCGGAGATGTAAAGGCAGTTTAAAACAGGCTCGTAAGCACAGCAGCTCAAAATTGTACCTCCACTATCAATCCTCACATTATTTTCAGTAGTTTATCACCAACAGCTGTAGTAGTAGTAGTGGCTGCAGAAGCAGGAGCCTTTTAGTGTCTGTCGTTGGATATAAACTTCCCCTAAAATTCGTCAAAGTTCTATATCATTAGTAACACGGAACCAATACTCTCTGAATTTGTCTGGTTCGTCACACTATCTTAGTTTGTCGCAAGACGTCTGATCTCTGAGGATGCCAATTTTGAGTTGAGATGTCTAGTGGTTGTCTGATATTCTTGCAAAATGACCAGCCCGTTACTATTTGAGTTCTCTGGAGGTTTTTATGATGTCTCTGATTCCTTTTTTCCTCTAGTATACTAACAGTCTAATAGGTTTTACTTGTTTTTCATGGTTCATATTGTTGTGATGGAGTGATCAATTGCAAGGTAAAAATAAAAAAAAGTATGAGAAATGAATAAGTTCTCTTCTCTCTCTCTCTCTCTCTCTCTCTCTCTCTCTCTCTCTCTCTCTCTCTCTCTCTTTCTTGTAAGGCATTGGTCGATAGAAAAATCTGAATTGAAAACACACAGACAAAGTTAGGAATACATTTGGTATGAAGCTGCATTGCAAATTGGATGCCACACTGGAAACCCTATCCAGGGGTGCAAAAAAATAAACAAAAAAAAACCCTTCCTTAGTCGTAATAGAGAGTAAATGTTTGAATTTCCAGTTTTAGTTGATTCTTTCTACTATATAGTCCAGCAAAACTCTATAGTTTTGCATTCCATGAAATTAGCTGCCCAAATACGTTTGCACACTTTCATACATATGTATACATGTATAGATAATAATAATATCATAAGAATGTTAGATGAACTGCCAAAAAGAAACAAGGATGTAGACTTTCACATGAAAAGTAAAAAAAATCTCGTGTACAACAAACGTATTGAGTATAGAGATACAACAATCAGAAAAGAAAATGCAGAGCTGAGGAAAAAACACTATATATACCGAAGACAAGAGATTTCTATGAAACCCTCAAAAGGAGGAGACATCAAGAAAGTTATCCACCAAAGTTGACAAGCTTTTGATGAATCTTTATCTACCTTACAGAACAATAAAATCCCATTACTCCTCAAAAGAAGAGTGTACAAACAATGCATCCTCCCGATAGTCACCTATGGAGCTGAAACATGAAACTTAAGCAAGAGATTGGCCCTCAAGCTAAGAACTATGTAACATGAACAAGAGAAAACAGTGTTCAATATAACATGGAGAGAATTCCCAACTGCACAGTATAGTAAAGAAAAAATAGTCCAGAATATCATAAAAATCAGAAGGCAACGAGCAGTTCATGTTTCAAGATTGTTAGACAGCCGCTGGACATCGCGATTCATAACATGGATGCCAGGAGATCATAGGATGAACTGTGGCCGGCAAGATATAAGATGGTTTGACGAACTAAACAAGTGAAGAGAGTATTGGCTTCGCGACATCCAGTATCGAAATGTCTGGCTAATGTCAGGGAAAGTGCATGTCCAGTAAGGGACGCTAAAACTCTGCCGATGATGATGATGATGATGATGATGATGATGATGATGATGATGATGATGATGATGAGAAATTCACGGCTATGAAGAAAGCATCATAGCAACATTGAAGAAGAAAGTTCAAAGAAAGGCAAAAGGGAAAGAAAAATTTTTTTATAGACAGGAAGGTAAAAAGAAAATACCAAAACAGGTTTGGTAAGTTGATCCACAAAAATCATCACGTGACCTACCTCTTTTGGAAACCTACTGTGTCGGAGAGATTGATTTAAACAAAAAGGAAGCTGCTTCTTCGGTATTTTGTTAGGCAGTGATCACAAAAAACTCCAAATTTTCAAACGAATCTGCCCTTATTAAAATCCAATTGGGAGGGGAATTTTTTTTTTTAAATGAAATTTTTCTTGACATGATAAGGGAAAAATTTGGGAATTTCATACTCTGTACTTTCATTGATTCGGTCTGCACACATGGCACTCACGAAGACCGTCAGTCAACCGGACCAACTTTGAAACTGGAGAGACCTATGTTAAAATTAAGCGTAGTGAGTACGAATTGCGTTGTCTGAGAGGAAGGGAAACTGGGAAACATTTTTAAAAAGGGAAAAAACATTTGTGCTTTGTAAAGTTGTTGGTGTATGCATGTATGTATATTTACTTATGAATATGATCAAATCGCATCTGACGCAGCGGATCTTGTAAGACCAACGCTAAGCAATTTCGAACTTGGTCATTACCTATGTGGGTGGCCCACTGAGGATATCAGATGTAGTATACAGCAACGAGATTCTTCTGCAGTCACCTTGTCTTATGATCTGCAGCCAATCAACATAGTATTCTGCCAAGCTAGGATCGAACTCGTGAACCCAATCTCTTTGTCAAGCCCAAGCTGCTTCATTGGTCACAAATGACAGTGCACTTTATTGGGGAGTGGTTGCTATACAGGCATCTGAATGGCAATGATCACTGAGTATGTATGCATCATTGCCTTCTGCTTATGCCAACATCGAGGGTATCGCAAGCTTAGAAGAACACGGGAAATAGTTAATAAAACCAACTTCTGGCTTGTCAGGGGTATCAAAGCTTTGTTCTTGACACGAAACCTGTTATTCCCGAATTGTCACCCATCTAACTATCTACCAGGCTCGATTTTGCTTAAGGTTGGTAGAGAATTGGCTAACATGTATATTCAAAAGACGGCTCTAGTCAGTCACTCAATAGAAATCGTCATGTAACCAACGTTTTTTTTTTCTTCTTCTTTTGACAACATGCCGTGTTGAGATTGAATAATTAGTAAAAAAAATGAGAAAAAAAGGAAGATTGGAGAACGATTTTCCAGGCAACGATCAATAAAGATGTCCGAACACGCATAATTTTGGTACCAACTGATCAATTTAGCATAAACTTACCCTACAAATCAAACTCGGATCAACTAAGGTTGATAAAAACAGTAAAATTCTTTACTACTTATATGATAAGCAGTGAATGCTGAAGTTCCCAGTATTGTAACTCCTCTTGCCTAATCTGTACGCATGAGACATACACACCCAGCAAGAACAGCTCGAAAATTGAAAGAATCCTACGTTAACAATTTGGAAGGCAATTTTGACGACGGCCCGTAATAAAAGCAGGAGATATATTATATTGAATACCGTAAAAGCAGGAAAAGTCGGAACAGAGAGTTAAATATGGTAGATAAAAAAGATGCAATAGAAGTAAAGACTCTCAGTAAACAATAAAACAATAAATAGTGGGAGCAACGACCGTGTATTACGAAAGATAAAATCCTTCTGGGGGATGAAGAAAGAAGATGGAAGAAAATGTAAGCAAGCTCAGGAGATTGGCATTAAAGGAAACGTAAGAATTTTGAAATAGACTTGCGGAAGAATATCCGTACGTTGCACAAATGAATCACACCAGCACACGCGTGTATCAGAACTAATCATCTAGAATATTATCGAAAATTATCTATAAAGTATACATCTTCTCTCAAGAATTATCTCTGATGATACCTGCACAAGATTTGAGCGTTGTTGGTCTGGAATAATCACAAAGACCTGAGAAAAAAAAGTCATTTTTTGAAGAAAAAAGTTCTTGAACGGTACATAATGATAGATCCATGCAAATGTTTGAAGTAGGAACTACAACCAAGGATTCATGAAAAGACAGAAGAATATATAATCAACTTTGCTGGTTGGTCTAGTATGCCGTTTGTGATTTTTTTAAAAAGAGTTTAAGAATGAACAAAAACTAATGTAAAGAGGAAGAAAAAGAAAGAAGAAAAGGAGGAAGAAGAAGAAGAAAAAGAAGAAAAAAGAAAAAAGAAAAAGGAGAGGAAGGAGAAGAAAGGGGGAAGAAGAGGAATAAGAAGAGGAAAAACAAGAGGAAAAACAAGAGGAAAAAAAAGAAGATGAAGGGAGAGGATTGGGGAACGAGATGAGAAAGAAATAAGACAAGCGAAAAAAAGAAATATATGATAGACATGAAATAGAAGGAAAGTAGAATTTTAAAAAAAGAATCGATCTAATGAAGAGGAAGATATCGGAAGGCATGTCTGGTTACTCATCCAAAAGAAACTGTCGCACAACCAACCTTTTTTTGTCGCATGCCGTGATGGTGATCAATAAGAAATTCGAGAAACTGGTGGTAAGTGAATAAGTTTCTCTTCTCGCCTTTTCATGGGAAATGATCATTAAAAAGTCAAAATGTTCGAAAAAAAACTAGGGACGAATTTAGCATAAGTCTACATTGTAAATTGAACCCCCCTTAAAAACCTATCCAGGGATGGAGTAAAAAAAAAACAGCAATGATTTTTGTTGACGACTAGAGAAAAATGTTGAATTTTCACATTCAAGCTATATGCATGATTCATACAAGTCCAGCCACTTAACTGACTTGAAAACCAAAGAAACATATGTTGACACTTTCGGTGGTGTGTCGTGGTTGACGGTTTCTAACAGATTTTGTAGGTGGAAGTTTATAGCAAAAGTTCGGAAGTTCTACGAGATGAAATTGTGTGGAAATGTCAAGTAAATCAGTCTTGAAGTTCGGAGTGACACAAGATTGGATAAGATAGGAAAAAAACGCTTTGGTAAAAAATTTTTTTTTTATCAAAACGATGTGCGGCAAGCAGACAGGGTTGAAGGAAAACGGGAAGGGAGAAAATTGCTACGAGACTTCAAGGTGGAAAGAATTAAAGATAAAAATGAATCTAAGAAAGAGAATAAGGAAGAAAAAGAGGGAAAGTTCGAGAGGGAATGAAATATTGCAATTAGATTAGATGGGAGTAATATGTGGTTAAGTGAAGACGAAATGGGGAGAATAAAATGAGAAAAAACGAATGAAGTGATCGTGAGAAGAGATGTGTGATTGAGAAGAATGAAGGAAAAGTTGAAGTACGTATCAGAAGGAGAGAAAAAAATGAACTAATAATGAATGAGAACTGTGAAAAATTTCAAAATCGGGAAATTGAATAAAAAGAAAGGAAGAAAGGCTGAAAAAATGAATGGAATTCTGAAAAAAATTGGAGTAGCAATATTGTAAAACAGAAAGAAAGAAAGAACAGAGATAAGTAAGAAAGAAATAATGAATGAAAGAATTGGTGAATGAACAGGAGTCGTGAAAAAAAAAGGAAGGAAAGAAAAATTAGACATGAATGTACGAAAAAATATGTGGAGAGATATGTGGTGAATTTAGAAAGAATGAATGTAAAGAAAGAGGCAAATGAAGAGAGAAAGATTGGAAAAATGAATAGATGAATGAATGAATGAATGAATGAACAAAAAGTTGAGAAATTTAGAATTAGATAAACAAAGAGCTGGAAAAAATAAGACTAAAATGTCAGGAAGGCAGAACATGAAAAGAAACGGAAAAATCGAAAAAAAAAGGAGAGAAAAAGACGAAATATCTAAAAAGAAAAATAAAGAAAAGAAGATTAGATCAGCAAAATGTAGAGGGAAAAAGAACTGGAAGAAATAAGAGAAATAAATCAATAGACAAAATAAAAAATAAAATTGAAAAAATGTTGTTCTTAACAAGTAAAGGGAAAGCGGGGATCAAACAATGTTAATAAAAGTCCAAAGAGAAAGAAGTGGCAAAAGATGTTTGGCAAAGCAGAAGAGAAACCTTGCAGGATGTTTATCCTGTCATCTAATGACTGTTATCAAAGAATTATTTTGCCTTAATCTTAATTCCATCCGGGCACTGCCAACAGCGTATGCTGCAACGAAAATTGCGCATCAAAACTGACTTTGTTTACATTGTGCCTGTACCTCAATGTATTTTGACCATGTTTGCATTCCACTCAGAAAAGTTAATTTTCAACAAATTCGTTCCCAAGTCAGAGGCTGATATTGACTGGTTCTCCCACCCTGGTAACAAAAACAGGAACAATCTTCGTGTAATTCAGTGAATCCAACTCTTTATTGATGGTATATCCAATATTGAAAAGTTGGAAATACAATCAGTCAAAAGTTACCTTATGTTCAGCAGGAGTTAGTTTTAAGGGGATGCAACTCTCCATTGATTCGATTGAAACTCTGAGTGCCAACGTCACTTTAGTTTTACATTTTTAATGCTTTTGACTGTGTAATTGTAAGGTTGAAGGAATAAATGTCAGCTGCGCTGGTAGTCATAGCATATCTAATAAATCTATAATAGCAATATTAAGAATACAAGGAATGCAGTAATTAAAGAGTTGTCTCCCCTATATATTCATGCTTAATAGGAGTGGAGCTTAAGTCTGCGGTAGCCTAGCTCGTTGATATAATTTCTGCTATTATTTGTAATAGTCACGATTTCGTACAAATTATGACTTTTAATTACCCTCAGTATTGAGAGTTAGTCTTGACGCCTCTGTTCCTTCCTTGGCTACCCAGTTACACTATCTTTTATTGCTTGTCTCTTCAAAGTTGTTTCAAGGCTTCCAACTATAATTATCCCGATTTTCCGTCATTAGAAACGGCTACCTGAACTGTCAAAAGTTTTGTTTTCTGTTTTAAAGTGAGCCAAGGTGGTTGTCCACATATGTTCGTATCTATGTGTGTATGTAAGTGCGGGTTGCATCAATGGAGTTAGAGGGCGAAAATCAACCACTCCCTCCTTAGTGTGCTATGAAAAACTTACTTTTTCCTTTCAAAGTCCCATTCCTAGTTGCTTTTTAGAGGTAGATTCAGTTTTCAATAAATTGATCCTTTAATTCGTGTCATATTGCTTTTTGAAAATTCAGATATTTCGGTGACTACTGCCTACAAAAGCCGAAAGAAATAACTTATTCTCAAATCAACATTTTTTTTCAAAATTTTGATTGATTACCTGCAACATGATATGCTACCAGAAAAAAAAGTGTTACGGCAGTTTCTTGTCGGTGACCAACAAGATCTTTTTTCCCTGCTCTTTGGTCCGGTCAATCTAGCCTTCAACAGGCTTTCATCTTCCCTTCAACAAAATCAAATACTCTTCACTTGGGATTATTCTTGACCACTACAAATTGATATGGTCACCTGGCCTGGATGATTGGTCTTTGTAAATCTTGAAGTCTCTGAAGATTTTATGTGCTTCGTCGTCTCGGACCAATTCTGGTCCATGCACATACCATAGGTACGTAGGACTAAACTGTAGAGTTCTTAATGTTATTCTGGTTTGTATATGCTTCTGGGTGTGATTTAAGGGAATCAGAAGTTGACACCAGCAGTAGTGTTAGTTATAGGGTATCTGATAAGTCTATAAAAGCAATACCCAGAATATTAGTTGAGTCAAATATCCACGATCTGTAACTGTTGTATGATGAACTTGGTTTCTAAACATTTCGTAGGAGCTAAGATCAAGCAGATGCTGACTTTGATCCTGACTTACTGGGCATCCTTTAATAATACTGTTTTAGAAATCGTTGGTCTGATGGATTTGAAATGTGGTGGTCAGACACGGCATAAAAAGGTTCCAATAGTCGAACAAAGACTTCAGAGAGTATAACAATATAAAGCATCAATTGCTTCATTTTTGTCTTAATATTTCAATCGATGCGTTGTATAATTATAATCTCCAGAGCCTTGGCATGACTTTTGGGGATATTTGTCAGCAGTGTTCAATCACTATATTCTACCGTTGTTAAACCATGTATCGCTACAATTTTCCATTCAATATTTTGCATTTATCTAACATCCAAATGTATAGAAATATGTTTTTGGCCTTAAAAGTGGTAGGAAGTCTGAAATTTTTAACCACCTAAATAAAACATTATAAATCCCATTGAATCTTTCTTTAAAAACTTGTCACATGACCTTTCTTTCTAAATTTGTATGCTTAAAATGGCCCTACACTGCATGAAATATCAAGTAGTAAATCGCGTCAGCTATTTCTATGCTATAGCAGCGACATCTATTGGGCATATTCTGGTAGTATTGACTACGTGGTGTGCATCAAGTATGTGATTAACGTAAGAAGAGTTAGACCAATATATAAAACCACCGGACAGTGTACAAAAACATTACCGATGTTATGTTCGAACTTCAGGGGAAAATTAAAAGTAACTCTTGAATCATCATTAACTTTTACAGGCTGTTATCGACCTAAACCTACTTAAAAGCTCCCAAGAATTTGTTGGGTCTGAGTATTTTGGCTAAGTATCATATAGATCGTATATACAAGTACAATACACTATATTCAGTTTTTCAAATGATTTCTGTCTGTATAATGTTTAAACCATTCATTGTTGGGAATTCAATTATGTGACTGATTCATTGATTGGGGTTTGATGGGGTCGCGTTCTTCTCAAACAAGATTCTGATGAAGAACATACGCATTATTCTGCAACGTTATGGTCGGAATCACAGGATCTCACACTTGGGCCAAGTTTTGGATAAGTTTAGCAACGTTAGAGATAAACTAGATTGGGCCTCAGGACCTGATGGCTCACCTTGGCATAGACATTGCAAAAGAGAATTTACCAGCTCATACAAGCTGCAACTATCTATAAAAGAGAAAGAATTTCTTGGAACGCCGAGTGATGCTGAGGTACCAGAGGAATTACAGAAGAGGAAGGTGACGATATCTCTCCTCAGTAAGGTGGGAGAACTTAACGGAGATGAAAAACATTCTGCATTTGGAGGATGCTATCGAAAGATAGGAAACATCTCTGTAGGGACCGTCTTCAATGCGATTCAGCAGGAAGATTCTCGAGAAAGTACTCCTGGTTCATTTAAAGCATGAATACAGCACTAGATGAATTCTGTTTTTTTTTTCTTTTTTCATCTTTGTTTTTTTTTTCTCAGTTTCTTTTTCATAAAATGCTGTAATGGGTTCCTATGGCCATTTGGGGACCAACAATGCTCAGATTTTCCGTTTGGTAGATTTTGAAAAAAATTCTCTTTTTTTTTCAAGATAATTCTAGATACTTTTTTAGATAATCATTTCTGGTACATGTGATTTGTGAATGCAGGTTTAGACATCCATTTATAAGCTAAACAAGCAAATGAGGACTGAAGCATTTATTTTCACGGGGATGTGAAAAAGTATATTCGGAATTTAACTTAACGGTAACCTTATTGAACATTAAGCAGCAAAACCACCATTTGTGATATAAGCATGGACGACTGACTTTACGATCCAGATGCCAGATTGTGCTTTGGGCCGTTGACGGAGAAACATGACCCGACCCAGGAGTGACACAATTGAGTGAGCAACAGCTGTGAATGATAATTTCCTTGTAATGGAACATTAGGTTGAGGTTACATAGTTTTACAGCACTATTATTGTTTATTGGTTGTGAAATTTCATCTTCTGAATCCTTCCGCCCTCGATGAGAATGTTGGATCTAAAGGGGGGAGATGCCTCATTTGTACTCCGTAACCACACATATCACTGGTGTCTATGTGTTACGTTATATATGCATGTGAAGTACGATATTAATCTATAAGGATAGGTCGAAATAATGAAAGTGTCAACACTTATGATAGAATTGCTGTGTAAGTGGTTGTTATTTCTGTTCTCATACTTTTTATCGTGGATCCAGGGGTCAAAAGCTGCTGACTACCTCCCCAAGTTAGCTGGCTAGTGAAGGGACTACTTAGGGATAAGTATTGACAGTAATGATAAGAGATCAGAGGAAGTATGTGAACTTATGAGTGGGAGACACATCGATAGATGTATTTAGAGGCATGTGTGTGAGTGTATGTGCATGTGTATGTGTGGGCCTCAACTGAAAGATTTAGAGAGAGATAAGGACATATTTGTGTGTAGCAAGTCGAGGTGGATAGCAGCAAGCCTCCACTGGCTTTGCAGCCAGTGGGAGAGTTTTGCCTCCCACAGAAAATGAGCTACCTTTAAGTGAATTTTGCATATCGTTCGTTTAACATGTAATATGGAAAATGTAGCATTTTAGATGCTGGAATCTTTCAGCGCTGTTTCATCTGATAACATCATAAAAGGAGAGTCATAAAATAAATCATGGATCAATTTCATAACCAGACTCCTCTTTCTTGATATCGATATGATACGAATATCTATTTCTCGCATAAATTAATCAATGCACCCTGTACCAGAAATATTTATCAAACAAAATTACTAAAATAATAAAATTTTTTAAGATATTCTCGTAGACACCCCGTTCTTGAAATGGAACAAGTATACATCTCTCCGTTGATGCAGTGTTTCCCTTTAGGTAGATTTGTCAACATGTTTCTCAGTGACCAGATCCGAACACAGCGGACTTTCCATGAGATTACATCGAAGGACTTAGTTCAACTATAAAATGCGCACATATCAAAGACACTGTGAAACCGATAATTACGGACAATTGTTTGATCCGATTCATTAGTGAGAAAGAGGGTGATTGAAGGACTCAACCCTCACTATAACAGCTTCGATGCCCTTTCAATGTTATGAAAAAGGATTAAATTCAAAGAGGATGCTCATGCTTAAATGGGTACATAAAAGGACTCAACGATCATGTATTACTCGTCCCTTACAAGTCTGACGCCCTGCCATCACGCTAATATGAATTATAAACTGAAAAAATAAAGTAACAATAAAATGTGTACACGCTTGTATAATCATTTAGTACAACGAAAAGTTCGGAATCTAAACCGTAACAAGTTTCAATGCTCGGTTTGGACTCGAGAGACACACTGCTGAGCCGTCTTTTATAAGGACCCTTATTTATGGCAATACACCCTGCCAGCAAATTGACAGGTGTTTCAGAACGCTTTATCGTGGGGACGTCGGATACCGAAGCGAATTTATGTTGCAAAAAAAGAATTTTTTTACAATGATATTTTGAAAAGTTTTAATAATATTTACGAGACAACTTAAGGCTATAATGTGCCTCGAAAAATTTATGCAGAAAAAAAGAGGAAATGTTTCTAGCTTTTTGGCAATTGTTTTTCTTGCAATTTCTGTAGTTTTTTTAATGTATTGTATTTGTTTTGTTGGAAAAGCCATCATATATTTAAAAACAAGGTATATACACGTATGTTACACACACACACACATACACACACATATATATATATATATATATATATATATATATATATATATATATATATATATACATATGCGTGTGTGTCTGTGTCTGTATATATATATACATATATATATATATATATATATATATATATATATATATATATATATGTATATATATATATATATATTCTCTCTTCCGATATTTTCATTGGAGCCCAGCAGATGATTTTTTCCGTGAGCTGAGAAATGCAACTACTTACCCAAACCCTTTTACACAATATTCATGTTATTAAATATCAAATAATTTCCAACACGTGTGATTTCCCTCAATTTTTCTTATCTCTTTCATTTATTGAATCCTTCTGGTAGGATACTACCATATATATACACATATATATACGAACGTATCACACACGATATATATATATATATATATATATATATATATATATATATACATTGTTATTATTATGATTATTATTATGATTATTATTATTATTAGTAGTAGTAGTAGTAGTAGTAGTAGTAGTAGTAGTAGTAGTAGTAGTAGTAGTAGTAGTATTGTTATCATTATTATTGTGTCATCCACCGACAGCTGTTTCGTTGTATTACAATACGATAGACTATCCATTATTCCATCCAATACCACGAGGTAGGATCGGAATTTTTGCTACAGACCCAGGGGCTGGCATCTTACTCTGCCCTACGCAGAACTGGACGGTCAGCAAGAATGAATTTGAGCGATATATCTATTTACTCATGCATATATTCCCCATCCCTTAGAATGCTCTATTCCTATGTTAGAAGAGCATTGCATAAACTTATAATATATATATATATATATATATATATATATATATATATATATATATATGTATATATATATATATATATATATATATATATATATATATATATATATATATATATATATATATATATATATATATATGTATGTATATATACACTTGTCAATATATGTAACGAGTTTTATGCATTTTCTATTTATTTATTTGTTTTCCATGCGTGCACTCAAACAGGACAATCTAAATCTCTGTTGTACCTCCCTCAATGACATAACAATAGCAAAAAAATTAAACATTAAAATAGAAACTTTTGAGACTTCATGTCTGATTACACATTAGAATAGCTTGAGGCGAACAGAGACTTAAAATCAAAATTAACATAAAATACTTGACTTATTAAAAATGCATTAACCAATAAATTAGCCTAAGGTTCCTTGGTGCAGATTCGTACATAAATAACCCAGTTATCTCTGAAGGGTATGATATAGTTTATATATATTCACACGAAGAGGAGAGAACACAAAATAAATAAAGTGATAGATGGCTGAATAGACGTATAAATAGTGATGCTGATCATAATTCCGAAAGACACAATCTTGATCGCCGTATACCAATTATTGAAAATCGGAAATATCAGATTACCGAAAAGGTAAAATAAGATGATATAGAATTTTTTTTTAAATAAAATCTCGAAAAACTAGCATTTCCTAAGGGATTAATGTCAAAGGCTGAAATAACAGAAACATTCATACTGAATATCGAAAGACCAAAAACCATAATTCCTATTTTTAGATGTGCCCACACATCTCTATCAGACGATATTCTGCCGGTCCCACTAAACTTAAACAAGTGAAATAGGGAGGAAAGATGATGTGTGATGTTGTTAAAAAGTAGGGTGTCATCAGTTTATAATAGGTGTATAGATAGATAAATAGTTGAACCTAGTTATTCACTTAGTAAAAACATTTACTTGGGCAACAACATTTGGTTGCATGTACTGACGGGTGGTGATCAACGAAGGAGTTAAAATAAGGGGTGATAAAATGATAAGTTACTTCTTTCACCTTTTGATGGATCACTAAAAAGTTGAAAAAAAAACAAATGGGTTCAAATTGGTAAACACTTGAGCATAAAACTCGATTGTAAATTGTTCCCACCTCAACGAAAAAAAAACATTACGAGGGAATTTTGAAAAAGCAAAAAAAAGTTTTTCTTGGACTTCATCATCATCATCATCATCATCATCATCATCATCATCATTCTTTCATCGTCCGTCGTTGGACATAGACCTTCCCCAGGATTCGCGTCACTTCCCTATCGTAGGCGTCGCAGGGCAAGTTCTTTTTGAATTTGTCGAGCTCGTCTCTCCATCTACTACTCTGCCGGCCTAGTTTATGCATATAACCTCTGGGGATCCGTGTCGTGTGTCCTGATGTCCATTGGTTGTCTGCCATTCTTGAACATGGCCAGCCCACTGCCATTTGAGATTTATAATGGATTCTTTGATGTCCCTGATTCCTGTTTTCTTCCAGATTTACTGTTCTGTCTTGTGGTCTCTCCATGCGAGGCCGAGCATAATTTTTTAATTTGCACGTCGTGAATCCGTCTCTAGGCTAAGTTCTATGTTTAAGCTCCATAAGAGACTAATGGATCGATGCAGTGGTTGTAAACCCTTTTTTTTTAAAGATTATTTGGATCTTTTTATTTTTGGAATTAGAGCTCACTCTGCTATAGGCTTGCTATCCAAAAGTCATTCTCAGATTGATTTCCTCTTTTCTATTGTAGTTATGGTTGAAGGTTGCTAAAAGAAAGATAGATAGAGTGATAGATAGGTTAAGAAACTAAAGTGAAAAGCAAGCAAAAATGGCCAGATAGATAGTTTCAAAAGATGATTTTTCCGTTTATATCTTCTCAGAATTTTTTTTTCAAATCTCCGTCAGCTACGATAATTGCCTTTAAGTTATGTTTTCCATCTCAGAAAAGCAAATTCAAATTTATTGTGATTTTTCACATAGAAATTCTTTTAAATTATTGAAATCGAATCTTCTTCAGGCAGTCCCATTTTTGAAGTTTCCAATCTTGCTTAAAATGTTTATGCTTACAGGTCAGGTTAGTCATTCGATAGAAAACCCTCAAGACACCAACGTCTTTTGTTAGCATGCGCATAAAAAATATCTGTTATGGATGGATCAATTATTCCCGTTGCTTTTTGCTGTGATCACTAAAATAGTTAAAATCTCCAAAAGACAGATGTGTACATTGTTTGATGTTGACTGAAAGAGTGATTTAGCAAAAACTTCCATCGTTAATTGAACACCCCCTCGTACTAAAAGCCTATTTTGGGGTGGATTTCAGAGAAAAAAGGGAGTGTAAATGTTATGATTTCCAGTCTTCAAGTTGGTGTGGCCCATGAAGTAATACGTTTTGATGTTGACAGTTTATCTTATTATTTTTTTTGATAAAAAAAGATGTCACAAAGCAATATCCCAAATGATCAAACTGATCTAATCTAATGCTAAATGGGAATACACACACACACGTAAACCCACACACTGATATATATATATATATATATATATATATATATATATATATATATATAAGAATCACGAGGACATGCACTCAGTGAATTCAAACATATCGTGCCGCTAGCATTTGTCAGCAACCGGCCGTCTGTTGTTTCCTGTGGATTCAGGAAACAACAGACGCTTGGTTGCCGATGAGTTTGAGAGGCACGATATGTTTACATTCATTGGGTACAAACCCCTTCAAATTCTAATATATATATATATATATATATATATATATATATATGATTGTGTGTGTTTGTGTGCGTGTGTGTGTGTGATTGGAAAGTATCGAGCCAATGTATATAATTACGTTTGGAGTGTATCCAGCCATATAGAAATTTATCTAAACATATAGGTATCTCTCTCTTTCTCTATTTCTTTCTCTCTCACAAACTCATTCACATAAACACATACACACACGCACACATCTTTTGAAATAAGAAATTCTGAAAGTATATTTATATACTAGAATGTATTCTTATAAAAAATGAAATATATGAATTTGTATGTTCTCCTACCTCTTCAACCTCTCTCTCTCTCTCTCTCCCTATATATATATATATATATATATATATATATGAAAAACAGCACGTTCATTACATAATTCTTATGGTGTTGTCGCATGTTGTTTACTTACGATCCTAGATATCTGTCCATTAGTATTCACTTGTATAAATGATTTGTTTACCTTCATCAAGTAGAGACATATTCTGTAACTTTTCGTCTGTTTTCAGCTCCCATCGTCCAGATTTTCCATCGTTTGATAATTCAAAAAGGATCCCATTGAAAAATGAGAAATGTCAAACGAGATGCTGTTTCCAAGCGAGTCGGATGTTTTGTCGAACTTCTTTGTGTATTAGAGAAGATGAATTCGCTTGTTTACACACTTGTACACCCATGCTCGCACACATTCATGCACATACGCTAATATATATATATATATATATATATATATATATATATAGTGGAGAGAGTGAAATCAATGCATTATTTGGTCTGAAGATTGCAAAAATTCCAGTATCATACAAGAAATGAATTAGCTTGATCATTTACACACAGGCACGCATCTATACATCTCGAGATGATAAATATAGGGGATGGATCAAGGCTTGATTGGAAGGTAGGAAATTAAATTTCCTGACGAAGCTCAAAATGAACAAAACGTTGGGATAAAGAGTCATTTGCATCAAACAGTCATCCAATATAGTCATTTTCTCACATATCTGAATATATATATATGTGTGTGTGTGTGTGTGTGTTGATGTGTGTTTGTGTTGGCGTAAATGTGTATGTGCTGTGTAAGCAGAAAAATGAAGGTTTTATATAGTCTGAAGATTGCAGCTGTGTGAAACTTGGAGTTGGCATGGAGCTTTACGTTTTCTGTCTTCCCAGCTTATATTACATAAGCGCGTTCACTGATATTGAGCACTTTTCACTCATGGATAAAAGCAGTTAAAAAGAAAGTTGTATATATATCTCTTTCCATGATGACTATGAATGTGCTGATCCCTATATATATATGTTTATATATATATATATATATATATATATATATATATATATATATATATATGGAGTTGTGAATGTCTGTATGAATTTTTTGTCTGTTTGTCCGTTGTAACAAATGGACAAACAGAGCAATCAAAGATGGCGAATGGTTTTATCCTTTTGTTACGAGTGTTTGTGTTTTTGTCAACGTGTTTGTCTGTTTTTTATTTGTTTGCATATTCTAGCGCTCCTGACCAAACCGTTTTGTCGAATTAGCATCAATACTCCAAAAGAACTTTTCTGTAAACGTGTTTACTTTATGTCGACATGCATTGATAATATCAAGATTCTCCAAAATCTAGAAACTTCTGGATATTCTTCATTTGAATGTGGAACTCCAGGTCATATATGAATTTATTTCAACCATAGATATTTTCTAATTGATTTTTTTTTTTCGGATGACTTCAAATTTTGAGGCAACGGTTGTTCAATTATTGACTGCGATAGCAAGTAGAGATGAGAATTATCCGTCACGTTTTGAAATCTTGTGGAATAACAAGACATATTCTGTTACTGTGAATTCATTTCATACCACCTGCAATAAATATTTTCATAGGCAAAACGGCTTACTTCGTCCAAATACTTTTGGAAGCAAATATAACGACCAAAAGCTTTTCACTTGTAACTCATACTGGTATTAAAAATTGTCGTATCACTTACATTATCGATGTTTCTGTGAAGAATGGTGTAGATTGGCCTGCTAAAACAAATTTTGTTCAAACGCTAACCGTTTTTTGCTCTATGCATTTTATGATACACACATACACGCTTCCGTATTCACACAAGCACTCTCACGCATAAATACTGTTTTTTTTACTTTCAAAGTTTGTGTATATCACCTGGTAGTGTCAACCTAACTGTATATCGATAGAAAAAAAAACTTTATTACACATTATTCTCATTGAGGCACGAGTAGAACGAGTTTTGTTTATTTTGCATTCAAACAGATTTCGGCACGATAAATTCGAAAATGACAAATCTTCTAAACACTTTTTATGCTGTATGCAGTTTTAGGAGAATTCATAATGTGCAATTTTGTTTTGTTTTTTTTTTGTTTTTGTTTTTTGACAACAGTCAAAGGAAAAATACGACTATTTGTTCATACTATTAGGGCATGGTATTGATACAGAGTGGCGCAAAATCTCAAAAAGATTCAAAACATTTATATCTAAATGGGTTTACAAATTTTTTAACTAATGAAATGTATAAACATGGGAGAAGTAATTAATCTATGTATGGAAAATGGTTCCTTTTAGATCCCTAATATTTTCAACGTCAGAGGTTCTTGTGCTTTCATCAGCAATCTGTATATTATTTTGAAGGATATTTTGATATGAGGTCACCCTTTTCTCCTTGGAAATTAAACTCTAGCTCTTTTCCAGCTCTTGGCAAGTTAACATATATCTTATTCTTCAGAAGAGAATGTTCCCAAAATTCTATCAACCTTATTATACATAAATCATCGTACATGAAAACATGCTTCAAACCCAAATCTTTTGAAATGATCTACAAGATTAAGTAAGCTGAGCAGAACACCATCAAGTTGATGTGGAAAGATCATTTTCTACATTCTTTGGCATACGTTGATTCTCAGCATTTTGGTCAGGTATGGTCTTCCTGTTCTTGGTTGATCTCTAACAAAGGCCAAATCTTCAACCAAACAACGAATTATTGAATCGGATGATGGTATCAACATGTTTAAATAACAGGAATATGCTCATGGGTTAACGACTGATGGTTTTCAGAGCAAAATTCTATTGTGTTATTTCGTTGTGCAGTCCGATGCTTCTTCATGATTAATGCCCTAGGATTCCTTTATGTATACGAAAAAAGGAAAAAGAATTAGTATTAATATAGAAAAAATGTGATTGCTTTAGCCTCTTTGCGATACTGCACTACAACCCAGACTTTTCTCAAGTTGACATCTCACACAGTATTTGGAATTTCGTTGCTACGACAGAATAAGAGATTGACTTAGGGATCGGGTTTCGTTTTTTTGTTTTTTTTTTTGAGTTGGCCAAAATCAACCATCGGACAGAAGCGAAATCTAAATCAATTTGCTTCTACTTGTAAGTTTTATCACATTGTCATCAACTGGTCACCTTTTTATACGTCTTCATGACCAGAGCAACGTTTTCAAACGATGGTTGACCGATGTTTTGCTTCCATTTGACGACATTCAAAACAGATAAGTACTCTCTACACTGTTTGAAATGCATAAGTACGTTTCATCATATAGGTACATATATGATACCCCCCAAAAAAATCACGGGTATTCATATTTCTATGGAACAATTAATCTCGAATGGTCAATAGGTACTTTTTACGCTGTTTCCTGCGTAGGACAAGAGTTTAAAGCTTAGGTTTCGACCTTACCTAGCGGTACTGGATGGTATGTAGCCACACCGAAGAGTTTTAGTACAACGAAATAATTGTATTGGATGACACAATTATCAATAATTATATATATATATATATATATATATATATATATATATATATATATATATATATATATATATATATATATATATATATATATATATATATAAATAAGATACTTATGAACATGGGTATTTAAATTTCTATGGAACAATTCTTTATATGAAGAGAATGTGAAACAGTCCATAGTCTCTAGTGACGGAAGGTTGCTTTTTCAACATGAAAGTTTTTACCTCACAACGTAGAGGTAGAATCTGGTGTTATAGACAGGGAATACAAAAGAGACACACTGCACATTGTATAAACATTTAGTGTGAGTTTGTATGAAACCATCGATAAAAAGAGATTGAATGATGATCGAACCTGTAAAAAAAAACCTAGATGTATTTTTTTCACAGATAAAAACAGAGAGAAAATTAGATGACTTAGAATACAGACTATTTGCTACGCAACTAACAGTTGTATTCATTTTTCTACTGTGTTTATAAACATAGAAGTTTTGTATCAGACCATCATTAGGGGTAAGCCAATCAGGTCGCACTGGAATAATCCACATATATATTTGGTTTGAGATTTTTTTCCTCAATGAAAAACGAACTCTTTTACTTGTAAGAGTTTTGAACAATGGATAAAAATTATATACGCACATAGATACGGAGACAGGGAGAAGGGGTAGTGAGCTGTTTAAGGATTGATATTTTGAGACACTAACAAACAAACCGTGACAAGAAAATTGACAAAAGGAGACGAATAAGAAACATAACTAAAAAAAAAAATCGGTTTTTTTTATCGTTGTTATCCTAATCCAGGTTATTTTTTCCTGCACACATGTTTTCATTATATTGACACACACACACACACACACACACACACTCACACACGCATACCATACATATATCATCTTGGGAGTGTATTAGCTTCAAACACTAAATGTATCATAAGTGGGTTTTTTCCCAATTTTTGTCACTTATTTCCAAATATCAAGTTTTTTTTCTTATGAGATCATCAGTGGTTTACCATATAACTGCTTTAGGAATTTATATATATATATATATATATATATATATATATGTGTGTGTGTGTGTGTGTGTGTGTGTGTGTGTGTGTTTGTGTTTGTGTGTGTGTGTGTGTGCGTGTTGAGGCATTGGTGTGGTTTGTGGTTAATCTGACATTATGAGAGTAAAATAAGAATCGTTTGTTTCCCAATATTGTCATATTACTTATTTTTAAGAAGCCTTCTAATATTAACACACACACAGACACACACACAGCAGGATATCATTTGAATAATACAACGCACTCATGATTATCCAGTCTGAATATATATCTAATTTTCATTATAAATATTATTTTGAAATAGATAAATGACACAACAAAATTATCATAAATTGCCCCATATTATATTGAAACTAAATTTGAAATGATTTCTCGTTATTATACGGTGAATTTATCATATATATATATATATATATATATATATATATATATATATATATATATATACTATATATATATATATATATATATATATATATATATATATATATATATATATATATATATATATATATATATCAATGTTCTTCCTACCTTGGAGGGAGGACTTTGGTTGATGGATAATTGTACGTAAGTAAGTATTTCTGATAAATTCAGTCTTCCTGACTGTTCAGTTCTGCGTAAGGCAGGGATAAAATGTCAACCTCTGGGTTAGAAGGGAAGGTTCCAATCATACTTCGAGGTACTGGATGGGATAAGGGATAGTCTACAGCCACACTAAAGAGTTGTAATATAACGAAACAGCTGTTTATGGATGATTCAATTATATATATATATATATATATATATATATATATATATATATATATATATATATATATATATATATATATATATATAACAGATATAGACCATGAATAAGAAAAGTGAGAATAGGGAGTTGGAACAGTTATTAGGGCATTCGTATTACCCTCACTTTTTTGGTTCAACGGTAGAAGCAACCCTACAATGAAGAGGCTATCCTCCGATTCTGGCAGCAGACCCCTTTTCTTTGATTTTCCTCTTTTATTTATGCCGTTCAGGCCAAATGATATATCAAGTATAAAATACCAGGGCATCGTTTCCATACAACATAATTCAACAAATAATCATATATCGAAATAGGAAAAATTGTGTTAAAAGCGTTATCATCGTTTGAAACTATATTTTCACATTTTAAAAGATAATTTGCTCGTAGAATGTTTTTTTTCTTTACAACTGGCATTTTATGCCAGCTCATTTTATTTAAAAGCGAAATATTTTTTTTACAAAGCCCATGATCATAATCAAAAGCCATGAAGTAAAATATCATTTCAAATTGTCGAGGGATAACAAGCTCTTATATTGGCAAATCATTCTAAAACCATTTTATGATCACACATCAGGTTAGTAACTCAATAAAAACCGTCAGGTGACCATTGTCTTTTTTGCTGGGTGTGATCAGTTAAAAAATCTGAAAAAGTGGTGATAAACGGATATATTACGTCTCTGGTCTTTTTTTAATGCAGTGCTCAATAGAAAAAGTCTTTATTCCCAACTATGAACTATGATGGGCACAAAGTGAGGGAGCCAATTTAGCAAAAATGTACGTGTGTGAATTGAATCCAGTCCTTAAAAAAGTCACTTGAAACTGAAGAAATCTGTTGACTATGATGACAGATTCTAAAAACATAATTTGAAATGTGTTCAGGCATACCACGCTCATTTTGGCAAGGCACTTGAAAACCATTTTAATATCAAATAATCTCTACCTGAAGCGATATTTATGCAACTTCGTATTTTTCTTCTTTTTTTGCATTTCATAAAGAGTTCCCCTCAAATCTGACGCTACATTTGAAATGGGATTTAATCATTGTAATTTTTTTTTCTGAAATTGTTTAAAAGTTAATTCTCCCAGTAAGAATAAAGAGAATGTTCCCAAAATTCTATCAACCTCATTATACATAAAACATCGTACATGAAAACATGTTTCAAACCCGTGTTCAGCTTTTCCCGACTATCGATTGCAGATAGTTTGGATTTTCACAAACTGTTAAACACTGCAACCCATACCAGTCTGCTTTAATCAATGTTGCTGGGTTCAGGTCATTCGTCTTACTGACAACCGTATGTATCCATATATTTATGTATCTATTACGACTTCAAAACCCAAACTGTTCAAAATAAAAAATTGAAATTTAGCTCCTCAGTCTTCAATGAGTAAAGGAAATGCTCTTTCGTTTTTTATAAATATGATTTTAGGTTCCAAGGGTTCAATTTTAAATATTTATGAAAAATTTGTTCATTAGTTTATGCCTATGTATTGTGTGGGGTTCAATCATATATCTTTAATTAAGACTACACTGGTGGTATTTCAATCAAGGTAACTATATCTCACCAAGACCACTGATCAATTCATGATGTAAAAACAGCAAATCATCGGTGGTGGTTCCTGATTTCCATCGGAATTTTGTTTCCCCCCATCAATATATATTTGTACATCAATCTCACCTCATTTGGCAAACTGAATAAATAAGATAGATACGTTCAAAATTTCTAGTTTTTATCAGTCGTGATATTCAAACTGTTATAAAAGTAATTTTCAGAAACCATCAAAGAAAGTAAAAAATAAATCAACATAGGTTTGTTTAGTTTTTAAATGATTCAGGCTCATGGGCTGGTTATACATGTGTCACACGTACAGGTCGCACAAATGGAGCCAAAAGGGTCAAAATAAAAACGCGTACTTCCAGTTATATCACTTTTTGTTCATTTTTTCATATTCACTCCTAAAATAAATCCAATGTGAGATGGATTGTCACTGTATCTTTACACTGAAGTGATCAGACAGTACAAAATTCAGAATGATTAAATCACAATTATTCTTTCAGCATCTGTAGTTGGATATGTACCTTCTCAAAGATCCACCAGACTCTCTATCATGGATATCGCTGAGCTAGTACTTGCTGAACTTATCTCGTTTATTACACGATCCTTCATTTTGCCGGTCCCTGTGTCACATGCAGGGGGTGTCTGAGATTGATGGTGTGAGTTGTGATGTCAAATAGCTGTCTGTTATTCTCCAAAGATGACCAGCCCATTGCTAGTTAAGTTTTCTTATTTAATCTCAGACGACTGTTTTGTTTTTGTTTTTTTTTTTGCTAATATATTGTGATATATCCATGATATGTTGAGCATGATTTGTGCACATTGCATGGTTTTCAGTTTAAGGGTCTGTCTTCTGGTCATGTTCAATGTCTCAGCTTCATAGGTGACTTTCGGGAAGATACATTGATCGTATACCCTTCTTTTTAGCACAAACAGGAGATTCTTGTTCTTGGAAGGTCGGCTTGCCCTACTGAAAGCTAGCCAACCTAATGTGATTCTTCTTTCGATTTCTTCTTTTGATGTGACCAACTTTCTTGCTTCCTTTGTTCAGTCTGTTCAGAATCATCTTGGGGTTATTGGCCGTAATAAATACATTCGTTACACTTTAAATCACAATATTAAAGCAAATAGACAAATATATCTGGATAACCCTTGAAAGGAACTAACATGTGACAAAATGTGTTTTTGTGGCTTGACATGTCAGTGTTGATCAATTCAGAAATTGGAAGAAAAGCAACTCAATGAATAAGTGACTTTTCTCAATAATCTTGGTTCTTAAAAAAATCTGCATTGAAAAAACAATGCAAATCAAGACGCAATTTGACACAGACTAAATACCTAATTCATCATACGATGACATTGGAAACGGGAGACCTTCAGGAACTTTTTTTTTCAAAAAGCAAAACAAAACGTTTTATCAAGATATAATGAGAGGTAAATGTTGAAACTTTCAACCGTCTATCACCAACTATGCAGCCTGCGTGTGTTGAACGTAGATGGATGGATGAATAAACTCACCATCACAGACAATAATTGAACAACCGTAGCATCAAGTAAAGAATTCAATCGGAGAATAAATATTGTCCGAATAAATTTATGACATTGCATGCGTCGCCTACTTGAAAACATCTGAAATAAGGAAAAAAAACATCTAAAAGTATCTAAACTGTAAGAAACTTGATGTCATCAATGAACCTGTCAGAATACGTCCCAAAAAGGTTTTAAAAAAGCTTTTTTCTCCAATTATAAAAAGAGCAAAATTTAGAAAGGGCCAAGTGGAGTACTGATGCCAATTTACGAGTTAGTTGACAAAACAAAATGGCCAAAAGCACTAGATCACACAAATCAACAAACGAATCCCTGCATATATAAAGAAGGAAAAACCTTTCACCATCTTTGATGTATGAATTCATTAATTGAGTAGATGAATAGCCAGCCAGCTAGAATCACTTAAAAACTAAAAATAAATTGTTCGATGTAAACAGTTTTGGTCCAGAGTTTTAAAAAAAAAACTCTGACATGGGTTCTTTGTCTTGTTTCGAGGCTTCACAGTTGAAAGGTAGATAAAGTTGTCTCATAAGAGTATGTTGCATGCTACGGATGCACAACTGGGTCAACATATTTTAGTATCTGTGAAAAGCAATGGATAGTTGAAGTTTCTTTTGTTACAATGTAGGGACGGTGGTCCAATCGTAGAAATTAGAGAATTATTCGAAAAAAATTTTTTGAATAAACACTAGTATCCACAGATTATAGTGTCTTATCCAAATCTTGTTTTCTTTCATTTATTCTTTTGCTTCTTCTGACTTATTCACCGTTTGCAATTTCGATTGAACAAGGATGTGGAAATTTACAATTTACCAACGAGACTTCTTTCTTTATATCGTACATAAAACCTTTTTATCGTCGGTTGCTTTTTACAGTCACTAAACTATTTTTGCTTTTTTGTACATCCGTAGCGCAGAGCACACTCAAGATACAAAGCATCATATGCCAATGGTATGTAGATAGGTTGGTGAGCAAGAAAATACGTATTAATATAAAAACGAGTCTCTCGTGGATATAAACACTTTCCAATCATAATGGGTGTTTGTTATAGAGAAGAACTCTACTACTTACTGGAAACAAACTTAATTTGTTGCTGAATAAGTTTACCCCAATCCATAATGAATCGTGAGAGAATACAAACATACGGTCCGATTTTGATCAACTCAGGCAGAACAAACTTTCACAGTTCAAAGAAATAAATCTTTCTTTTCTTGGAAAACGAATTTGATAGATTATCCAATAGTTTGTCCGTCTGAACGTGGCCTCAGGGAGTTTTGTTTTGGCCATTGCTAGATTAATAAAAAAAAAAGGAAAAAAGAGAGAACTTAGACTGTCGGAAGAAATATTCGGTTACAATATATCTGCCCTGTAACGGAATAACAGTGACTGATTGTTTAAGAGTTGTATTCGCAAGGGTATGCACAGATTAGTTTATGGGGTTGTTATTCACCTCTGCTAACAATAATATAATTAACTCACCATCACAGTCAATATTTGAACAACTGTAGCGTCGAATTTTTGATCGATGTAAAAAAAATTCTATCCGGGAATTAATATGGCCGGAATGAATTATATTTATGATTTCACTGACGTGTTCAGAATGTAGATGTTATCAATAAACTATACAACCATAAATGGATAAAAAGATTTTTCTCTCGTAATTTTAAGAATGAGTCTAATGGACTTCTGATACGAATTTTCAAATCTGTAGACAAAAGTGCATGGCCAGGAGTGCAGGAACACACAGAAATACATACACAATCAGGCAAATAAACACAGAATTACAAACACTCATAAAATGATAAAACCTTTCGCCATTTTTTATGGCTACGATTGTTCTATTGAATATGAGGCCTGGACTGCATTCTTATTTTTATCAGGATTAAAGATAAATACTGCAGGCTTTTTCATATACCCCGAAGATCATTTGTTCATAAACTTGTAAAAGCCTTTGTTTGTTAATACTTAGCATAAGGGGCTGTTTGGAACGTTTGAAAGAATAATCCTCACCTGCTTTAGGCAATGCAACCTCTTTCTGATTGCCTCTCCTAAATCGTCATCTCAGCTAATCAAATATGGTTGACCTTGTCTGCTCCATCATTCTTCGTGACGTCACAGATTAAAGGTAGGAACCGGGAAACGGGAGTCAGAGATACCATGGAAAACCATTAAAAAATCAAAATGCAATGGGTTTACCTTATTGACAAGTTTGTCAACCAACCGCTTGCCATCACAACTCTTATCTTTGACCTTCAGATCAAATGCGAATAAGTATCCGGCAAAAATTCAATTGCAAGTCAAAAAAAGATATTTGCTCCGCGACGCCCATAATAATGATGAAGATGAAAAGCCTTTAAAAGATAAGGAATATCATGTCCAATATGAGTAAGGCTAACGTCACTCTAATTCCTGCCAGATTAGGATATCTTTATCTGATGCACCTTATCAGATCAACAAGCACTCCAGGTGTTTTCATTCGTTGTTTGCAATTCTTTTGATTGTTAACATCGAACTTATATGATCCTGACAAAGTGTCTAACACAGAATAGCCACACAAACACCTATTGAATATCTGCAGAAGAGGGGAAAAAAAGTTCTAAACACGATTTATATCTAGTTCAAGTTTCTGTTTGATAACAAACCTGGTGACATGAGAATCTCCATACCTGGTATAACGTTATTTTTTAGCCTATAAGTTCAAAAGGAAGCTTTAGCGCGCTTAATGTGGATATATCAGTAGGATGCAAGGGCTGTACCTCAAAAATTCACCAATAGGGGAGAGTAGGTACTTGAACCGGCTACTTTGCGACATTAGTTGCCGAGACCAGATCTTTTTTTTTTTCTTTGGCCTACCAACTCACACATACAGGTGCGGGTCTGCACGCTAATTTTAACATGTATCACTTCCTGACCTTCAGTATGAACTTCAACATAGCGTAGCCCTTCATCGTAATCATCAGTCTTTCAACGTCTGTCGTTGGACATAGACATTTTGTAGGATTTGCTACATCTTTCTATCATAAGCGTCAAAAAGCCATTACGGTCTGAATTTGTCTAGTTTGTCTCTCCATATTGTATTCTACTGGCCTTAGTTCTGCATTTGATCTTCAGGGATCCATGTTATGATGTCATGATGTCCATAGGTTGTCTGCCATTCTTGCAAGACGGCCATTTCATTTTTCTAATAGATTCTATGATGTCTCAGTCTCTTGTTTCTTTCCCGATATATTGTACTGTGTTGAGATGTCTCTATATGAGATTTAGCATGATTTTTTCATGTGCTCAATACATGGTTCTCTGTTTAGGGGTCAGTTTTTCGGATAGATTCCAGTTTCCCAAGTGACAATTGGGACGATGCATTGGTTCTTTTTAATGCAAAAGCTTACACCAGTTACGGGTTCGATACATGCAACAGCTACATTTTCTTAAATTGTTCATTTTGTCCGTGCTGTCTATGCTAGATAATATGTTCACCGTGTAATAACGGGAGATCATCTTAAATATCCTTCTTATGTAATACAACACAATTCATAATCATTCTGTCGGATAATACATACATTTAATATATATATATTGTCAGTGTAGCTTGTTCTATCTTCCATGTCAGCCTGACAACAACAAGAGGCAGATGACTAGTATCACCATATTAGAAATATGAGATATGGAACCTGCAGATTGCAGTTATTGGCTGTCATTCAGCTGGTATGTAGATTATGAGAAATTAAACAGCTGGAACCATCAACCTGTCATTCTAATTCCGTGCACAGGGGGAACACCGGCAGCATATTGCTTTATTGGTGAAGGCTGAGTCACCTGGTCAAGGGGTCAGATGTTGTGAGACCCGAAACCCTAGATCGAGCCAGGCATATAATATCACCCAGGATCATCTCGAAACTCATCTGTACATGTT
>OY735235.1:8949835-9002335 GCA_963457665.1 Thysanoteuthis rhombus | reverse complement strand
GCAAATCCCTCTCTCTCTCTCACGAACGAGATATTCTCTAAAGCGCACATAACAGTTCATTTAATCTATACAACAATTCATATCCTGCGCATTGTTCAAAGAAAAACGAATGACTCTCCTTGAAATAAAATTGTTTGTAGCAATTTAATATTTTTCATTTTGTGATTTTATTCCTTATCAAAGACAGCTTAAGGATGCAGTAAACCTGAAGCATATACATTTTTTATGAAATCTTATATTCAATTTTTTTTTCACCCAATTTCATTTTTGAAATGTTCTAGAAATTATTCTCTCCAAGTGAATCGCTTTGAAGAGACGTTTTAGTTTAAGGCTTAAAATTCATTGAGGAAAGCTCCGAAAACTGGTATTGGTGCTTTAGTAACGTTACTGCTAACCAATTTTCAAAACTGATATTTACAGGTATCAGTTTGCAAACCCTACTTCAGCAATATTGTTAGGGATCCCTGCCATTATTTGAAAGATTCCAAGGGGTCCAGAGACCCCAGATTCGAAAACGCTACTATAGGCAGCAATTAGATCTTTCTTGCTTGTATTTAAATCAAGTATTTGGCTCGTTCATAGCTAGGAATGCTGTGTTTTGAATTTCATATAAAATCGATTGATTCTAATGTTGCTTAGTTATGCCTTTCCCTGCATGGAGGTTGGCTTAATACAATCCCAATTTGTTGATATATTAGAAACCGTCAAATAAAAGATATAACAAAAACTGTCAACGTAGGTTTCTCTCAGTCTTTAAGCTTGTCTGGCTAGCTGGCTATATACCATCAATTGAGGTAAAGGACAGAATATACCATTATTCACTCTTTATTGTGTATAGAAAGAAAACTTATTTTTGCATCAGGTTGGTTTTAAGACGGGGTTCATTTTTCAAAGTAGGCTGATGCTATATTGATCCCCCATTTTGCCTGCTTTTTTAAATTATGGATTCTTTCTGTGATCATTATTAAACAAAGGCGACAGAAGCAACTTATTCATTGTTCACACTTTTTCCTGCTATTTTTGTGTACTTACAAAATCTGTGATATTTGGCCATTAAACATTCTGATCTCAGTGTTTTTATTTCCGATGTAGTTGTTGCACATGATCTTCGTCTTGCTGAAGTTCATGTGTGGGCCGACTTTCTTGCTCTCTTCATTTAGTTCATCTATCATTAGTCGAGGGTCGTGCAGGTTCTCTGCGAAAAGAGTGATGTCGTCTGCAAATCTGAGGTTCCTCAGATACTTGCCGTCTATTCTAATCCCTTTATCCTACCAGTCTCGTCTTCTGAAGATCATCATGAGGCTCTTTAAATGCTTATCTAATAACATTGATGACTACCTACCGAAAGCGGCGTTCCTAAAATGGACTGTTTCCGGCGTATCGGTAAAGCATAAATTCTCAACAATTTACATATATTAAATTTATTGAGTACTTATGACAGCTGACTTCTGCAGAAAGGCGAAATTGTTCACATTACGAAAATAGCAGAAGATTGAAAAAGTAAATTATGAAATTGCGAATGACAAAATCAAATATGATATTTTAATTCGATGTCAATTTGTTTAAGTTGAATGTTTAATGATGTTCTATATTTCTATATGGTTTCTTTCATTGTCAGATTCAATCACGGGAAAGCAGCTATATGAAATGATCAATATACACATTGCATCACCGGCTGCTGTTTAGCTCAATGGTAAGAGCATCGCTGAGTCGAAGCAAATACCCTATCTGTGGCAGGTTCAATTCCTGCTGCAGCCCCATTTCCATTGATTGTTCAAACAATTAATGTTGTCTAGATCAATTGATATGATATCCTTGTAACGATCGGAAATCATCTAAAATTAGTTCCTATATAATATAAGACAATCTATAATTAATTCAACCGGGCCAAATATGTCCATTTCTTTATATATATATATATATATATATATATATATATATATATATATATATTTATATTTATATTTATATATATATATATATATATATATATATATATATATATATATATATAGCTCTGTGAAGAATCATCAATATGAGTGCTGATAATTTATTCTAAAAGCGTTGTTTATAGAATAGATCCTGTCAGAAATAGTATAAGAAGTAAAAAAACTCGGGAAAGATTCTCAATGTATTTACATTCTGTCATAAGAAATCGAACCAACCACCTTTGTTTTAAAGTAAGATCTATCTCACTTCGACACAACAAAAATCAACAATAATCAAATTTAAATGTTTGTCAATTAAATGCCAGTCAAACTCACGATAATCTAAAATGAATAACCGTATTTTGTGACATTTTTTTAGACCAAAAACGCATCTGCATTGAGGGATACACGTTCATTTTAGCATAGTGTATTTTGTGGAAATTAAATCGTCGAAAACTTTCGATGGTTTTCCCAGTTACACTGCAATATTTATAGATCCAAAGCTTGTCACCAAACTAGACTTATCAGAGTATGGGACATGAGGTGAACGTAGAGACAAGATCTTGGAAAAATAAAGCTGCATTTTGTGGTACTTATATTTAAATCTGTTTTGATCAAGTGGTTCCTTTGAAATTTAAGAGTTAATAAAAAAGAGTTCTCGAGAACAGCTTCAAGTTCACATCGTTCGATCGGTGGCAAAACCTTTCTTTTATTGATTATGGCTCTGTATGCTTTGACTAAATAGAACAAAACTTCCTGTTTATGGGGCTTTTATTCCAGCATTAATCCGATTACTTTGAATTTAGTACACAAAGGTGACAATCAACGGAAGAAAAAGATAGAGGGAAAATGATTCAATACAAAACCTTTTCATGAAACCTGCACAAACTGCAATCCTCAAAACGTCTGGAGAACACAAATGTTCCATATATTCAGCCAGTTGACTTGACTGTTGGATTCTATCTCTCGTCGGGTTATATCATCCATGAAAACTGATTCATTTCTTTTTCTTGCTGTATCTGTGGATGCGTAAGTGTGCACGTGTGTGAGGTATTGAAGTTATCTCCGTGTTCCCGAAACATGAAAGTATTGGAATGAACAAGTGAATTTAAATCGCTTTGAATTGCACAACAAACTTACACCTATCGCTCACACAGACAGACAGACACAAGCACACAGAGACTTATATATATATATATATATATATATATATATATATATATATATATATATATATATATATTATTGTGTTATCCACAGACATCTGTTTCCATGTATTAAATCTCTTCAATCCCTCCAGTACCGCGAGGCAGAATAGAAACCTTCACTACAGACCCTCAAGCCGATATTTTGCCTCTGGACTACGTAGCTGGGGAGTCAATAAGGCTGAATTTGAGCGATATGTTCGTTTACACAGAAATCCCTCATCCACCAGAGTGCTCTATACCTACGGAAGAACATTGCGTAAGTTACCTCATGTAAAGAGTGCTGAAACCTGAATAGAGGAGCATTTATTATTGTGTCATCCACAGACTGCAGTTTCGATGTATTACATCTCTTCAGGGTGGCTATAGACTTTCCATCATCCAATATATATATATATATATATATATATATATATATATATATATATATATATATATATATATATATATTGACATTGTTTGAACAGGATTGTATTCAACAATATTAGAAATAGATTCACTAAAGCTTCACAAGACAGCAGTTCCATCGAAACGAGTTTTAAATACAATAAAAAAGTAAAAATCCAATGGAGTAAACATAGCAATGATAAAAATAAGTAAAGTAGGAAAATCATCTGATATACACTACCATTGAAGCTTCAAGTGAAAATCAACACAGGGAAAATATTCCCCACACTGATAGAACAACACCCACCGAGCAACCAACAGCAAGAAATATTTAACTTTGACAAACCGTAAATTAGTTTCAATTGTACGGATAATTTTCGTAGGATTATAGCAAAACCTAATAATAGTGTGATAAGAAATAATACTATTGAAAGGAATATAATCAAACCAAATTTACTTAAAGCAATGGATACCTTTGCAAAATAAATGTCTCAAATCAAATATTGTATTTTAAGCTGCAATATCAACCACAGAAGAACCTTCAGAAATGGAATACTATACAGGAATATCTAAAACGCCTTTTAGACTAAGATTTCCCAACCATATATCATCATTTACAAACAAAAAAGTACATCACTGTTGACTTAGTATTAGAGAGACTATCATATAGCAACCTCACACAACAGCAAAATGGAAAAAAAAGGACAAACACAAATGCCAGAACATAGAAACCCAATCTTCCCGATGCCCAAATGAATAAATTGAGATCCCAAACTTTATCAGTAGAACAGAGAAAACGGGAAACATAGTTATGGAATAGAAAAAATGAAATAACCTTAATGCAGGCACTGCTTAGAATTTCTACGAAGAACATAATTGAGCATAATTTATACCCGTACACACAAAATAACCACCATAGCTATCTTATTCTTCTTATTTTTAGTAATAGTAGTAGCAGCATTACTATTAACATTAACATTATTATTACTACTATTTTACTTATTAGGATAACCCAATCAACTTAGCTTAGATATATAGAAAAAGACTGAACCTTGAATATACAGAAGGATCAAATGAATAACTGAGGTCATGTAGAATTGAATCTGAACACTTAGGGAAGATGAAAGTATGAATAGTATACTAAAAGGAAACATACCATGTAGAGCTTATGGTTTAATAACGCTCTGATGGAAAAAAGTGTCTGCAGCATCCCCAGTTGATACATAACTACCAAACAGTAATTTATCTCTAATGTGTAAAACAAAGCGACCAGTGACCAACCAAACAGTGGAAAGAAGAAAAGGGAAAGATATATGAATAGGACAAGGGGGATGATTCACTACCCAGAAAAGTAGGCACAACCTTCACAAACGTCCTAAATAGGGATCTAAAATACATCGAATTCTTTGCCTTCAAAAACCCAAAAAGGGCAAAGAACGTAAACGTATTTGTGTAGCGAATCCTTGATTTGTTCATATTCAGACTCTACTTGAACTTAACCTGATGTTTAATTTTAAATGTATCGAGCACTTAATGGAATAAACCGAAAACAAATTGCATACTGCAATTTATTAAATTGTACTCCTGATTTGAACTTTTTATATATATACATATATATATATATATATATATATATATATATATATATATATAGAGAGAGAGAGAGAGAGAGAGAGACAGAGACAGAGACAGAGACAGGGACAGAGTGAAGAAAAGAGACTGACAGACAGACAGAGAGAACTTGTAACGTTAGATGGTGACGATGTCGAAAAATTGTGATTCGAAAGAAAGATAAGTATACGTAATATAATTAATTATATTGGACTGGAAATATCATTTAGCACTATTTCCCCTCCCATATATATATATATACATATATATATATATACATATATATATATATATATATATATATATATATATATATATATATATATATATATATATATATATATATATATATATGTATAGGGGGGGAGTGACACGGAGAGAGAAAGAATTAGATAACAGATTTTTACACATCAGTTTTGGCAATTCATCAACTAAGAGCTTGCCGAGGCAATTTTCACCAACCAGTTTCTGGACACCACCCAGAGGGTTTTCATTTGTCGAGGGCACATATAAACCGACATCACAAAATGGACTGCTTATACAACGCAGTGGCAATTGTCCGGAGTACATTTGCTCCACGTGTGTTATTCATATTTACATATATATATATACATATATATATATATATATAATGTGTACTTTAGAGAGTGAGACAGACTCGGGATTGAAGTTTTTGGTGGTAAGGTTTATTAATCCTTATATGTCAATAGTCCATACATGTTTCGGGATTTCTCCCATCATCAGTGGTGTGTGTTGTGTGAGTGTGACTTAAAATGTACCATGTGGAACCAGAGTCCACTGCCAGGGGCTATGCATTGTGGGTAATTTTTGTTGTCAGGGCTATTAGAGGCCTCCTGCTGAATGTAAGAATGACCAGCAGGTATTGGGATTTTGGTAAAGCAGCAGCAGTTGGTCTTGGGGAGGGCAGAGTGTGTCAAGGTAGGGGGTAGTGTTGTGGAGGTGGATTTTTTGGTATGTTTGGGATAGTGTAGAGGGAGGGGTGGTGGGGTCAAGGAGCTACATAGGTATCAACCTTAAAAGTTACTGAAAATGTTTTGGCTATGATTTGGACAGGGGTTATAACAGGCTAAGGTGAAGTTTTTCCTATGGGTTTAGGTGACTTTGAAGCTTCCATTATTGAATGTGTCTAAGATGTGGGTGTGGGGATATTAATGGTAGGAGTTGTGTGTATTAGTGTTCTGTGTGGTGAGGGTTGTTCAGTTTAGTATTTAATCCATTAGGATATAGGGTTTTAAGTTTGTTGATCCACATGTCTTCGTGTTTTTCTAGAACTTTAGTTATGTCAATTGGAGTAGTTTTTTTATATTTTCTCCATGATGGTGAAGCTAGCGTCAGTGGCAAAGTTGTGGTCAGGTGTGCGAAAGTGTAGTTCTACACGAAGTGGGCTACGATTATTTTTTGACTTAATCCTATGTCTATAATTGTTGAGTCTAATATTAAATTGCCACTCGGACTTGCCTATGTACTGTAACTTACATCTATTGCACTCTAGAAGGTATATAATGTTCTTACTGCGGCAGTTGCTATTGTGATATATGTGGTAACTCTCTTTTGTGGTGGTGCTTGTGAATGTGTTGGTGTACTTGAGGTGGTTGCAACATAGACTGTTTCTTATGTTGCAAGGTGTGCAGAATTTAATTGTTCTAGGTGTATTTTTGATATTATTATTGCTACTAATAATGTCTTTGATGTTTTTGGGTCTGCGGTAGGAGATAACACATGGGTCTGTGAATGTTTCTTTTAGATCTGTTTTGATCGTGAGAATGTTCCATCTATTGTTGATGATGTGTGCTAAGGGTGGGAGTGTGTTGTTGAAGGTTGTTATAAGGGGTATGCGGTTGGGTTTGTTATTATGGGACAGTAAAAGGGTTTCAACTCTGGGTATTCCAGTCGCTTTTTTTATTTGTTTTTTTGTGTCATCTAGCGGATAACCTCGTTGGGTGAAATATTGTATTAGGTTATGTTTGTGTCTGTTAAGTTCAGTATTGGTGGAGCAGATTCTTCTAATTCTAAGAGCTTGTGAAAATGGTAGGCTTCTTTTTAAGTGTTGGGGATGGGCTGATTTGGAGTGGAGGTAATTGTGGGTGTCCGTGGGTTTTGTGTAGAGGGTGGTTTGGAGGTTTCTGTTGTCATCTATATATATGCGTGTGTCTAAGAAGGCTATGGAGTCAGTGGATGTTGTGAAGTCAAACTTAATAGAGTCATGTGCCGAGTTTAGGTGTATAAAGAAGTTATCTAGTTTGGTTTTTATATGAATATATATATATATATATATATAGGAGAAAAAAATATATGATGAGTATGTGTGATTGTACCTGGTACATCTTATTAAGGAACGTGTTCGATATCATCAGTAGAGCAGTTATATAACGAATAAAGATTATCCATTACTTATTACAGATCGTACATTCTTTTGCACTGAAAAAAGAGTACATTCGAAAATCTCTCTTGTGTGAAACAGAATGAACAGTCTATGATGAACGATTTGAAAAATATGTACTCGATATACATATATAAAGAGAGAGAGGGAGACAGAGAAGCAGACAGAGAGAGACAGTGACACACACGGACAGAGAACAAAAAATTTGATGGTTTGAAAGTCAATACAATCAGGAAGGAACAATATTTGTTCAATCATCTACTTATCAAGAAAGGATCATACTTTTATATTCCATCATTGTCCCACAAACCGAACCTCGGACCGTATGCTTTCTAAGACCTTGACCTTTCGATGAATCTACGAAAGCAGCCATAGTAATGAAGCAGAACGCTATTTCTAGCTCAGTAATGATATACAAAGGAGTTAACTTCATTCCATCCTACTCCTTTGTATGGCACTGAGATAATTAATGGCCACTACAAATGGGCCATTATAGGCCATTATAATCAGCCTAGTCATGCAAATGAAAATATATGAAATCATATTAATTGTTATTGGAACTTCTGACTAGCGCTTGAGTTTCTTCAAACTATTAATTGGATTATAAAGGAAAATTGGTGGCAAAATATCGTTATTTATGAGAAAAAAACTTTTCTGGGCTGATATTTTCTTTTCAATAAAAAAGCTGAAATGTATCCAATACTTTTTATTTATTACTCGAGAGCCCCTCTCTTCCTCCTTCCTCCCTTCTCTTCCTCCCTGTCTGTCTATATCTCTCCCCCCTCTCTCTCTTACCTTCTTTCTCTTTCTCTCTCTCTCTCTATTCCTCTTTTGCGACTGCGTTTTTTAGCAGTACATTTTGTGATGTTGGTTTATATTTGCCTTCGATGTATGAAAAGACCGTAACTGATGCCCAGAAACTAATAGAAAAAGACCGTCGAATAACCATCGATGCAAGCTATCAAAGGTTGGAATCTCATAATGTCAAGCATTTCGAATATTAAACGTGCATCCCAGCCTAAGAATACTTTTGGCTTGATGACAACTGAAAGTGATGTGCGAAAATCAGTCGTCTCAAAGAGCAAATCGTTTTATCAATATTTTGGGCAAAACTGATGCTGATAAATTTGATTTTATGGAACAAATCATAACTTGGAACAAACCCTGGATCCGTTGAAACGATCCACACTGCAAAATAAAATCAAAATATGGCTCCCAAAGAGATCTGATTCAAACTGAGGGGCCAATTTGGATACGTTTGTATTTTATTCTAGAGTAGTTGCTTAGAGAGGCAAGGGCCATCACAGGGGCTTATTTTGAAGGGTTTTTTAATCGGAGACTGCATGGCTGACAAAAACTGCCAGGTATGTGGTGCCAAAGACCTTCTCATCACAATAATACATCTGTCCATTCTCTGAGTGTAGCAAGTGCAGTGTACAATCAACTCTGTAAGAAATCCTTCACAATACCCTACCTTTGAACAGAAACATTGAAAAAAAACTTTTCAAAATTGTTTGTATCACTCCAGTCATTTTTTCCAATATCTTTCAATGCAATTTATGTAATTTTCATCCTTGTCTTTTTCTCCTGTTCTAAATCTACTTGGTTATTATGGTAGAATGTACGATTTCTTCCTCTTGATGGGATCACCAGTTAATAACATGGAACCCCACAGCGTTGATCAAATATTATCATCATTCCATTTATCTTTTGATTTATATTTATATATATATATATATATATATATATATATATATATATATATATATATATATATATATATATATATGTATATGTGTATGTGTGTGTGTATATATATATATATATATATATATATATATATATATATAACTCATGTCATACGTGTATTTCCTCATTTTATATAAAGCATTACGTGTATTACATATGGATATCATCTTATACTACACCTAATTTAATTTTTCGAAACAGGACTCACTTATATAAAGAACGTATCCAACAATGAGGGTATATATATGTACAACAACGGACGTGACTTGCTGTGTGTGTCAATAATATTGTCGATATTGTATATAGTTATAAAAGGACAATGAGGAGATTAAAAGAATTTCAGAGAAAAACAGGTGTTACACTTCAATTTTTATAATATCACGTGGGCATGGTCTATTGCAGCGGCTGCAGAGAAAAATGTATGCTCTTTACGTGTTTGAGATTTGCTGAATGAAAAAAGAATTATGGTTGGCAACCATTGCAATGCATCAAAACCTACCCACGTAATGATGAAAAAATGTTTGCTATGTATTTTTTATCTTCACTTTTTCTTCACACAACAGACGTATATATATATATATATATATATATATATATATATATATATATATATATATATATATATATATATATATATGGAGAGAGAGAGATGGGGAGAGGGTACAGATATAGAGAGTGAGGGGAAAGAGGGGAAGATGTGTGTGAGCACGAGTGTGTTTGGCAAGTTAAAATGGTGGTGTTCGTTTCTGTGTATAAGTATTTTCAGTTGTGAATATGGATATGTCTGACTGATTATACTCAACATCATATGGAAGGATCACAAAACAGCATTGTATATTACAGAACAGAACAGGAGTCAGAGAGACATTAAAAAATTCAGAAGAAAATTCATACAACTGCTTGATCTCATATTTATTGCTTAGATATATACATAGATATATTAATAGATATTGAGAGACGGGAAGGAAGATAGTAAGGAGGTTAGAAAAGAAGAAGGATAGATATATGGAAGGAAGAAAGAAGAAGATGGATGGAAAGAAGAGAGAAAGATAGGAAAATAGGAAATAAAAAAAGGAAAAAAGGGATGAAGAAAACGAGGAAGAAAAAAAGGAACATAAAAAAGGAGAATGAAAGAAGAAAGCAAGGAAGATACTGAAGAAGATATACAGGAAGAATGGAAGAATGAAAGAAATATAGAAAAGAAGATGCATAGAAGAGGAAAATAAAAAGGAAAAAAAAAAGAAAGAAAGATAAATGGAAGAAAGAAAGAAAGGAAGAAAGAAAGAAAGAAAGAAAGAAAAAAGAAAGTTTGAAAGGAAGATAGAAAGGAAGTATGTAAGAATTAAGGGTGAGAGTTTAAAAAGAATGAAGAAAAAGAATGAGAGATAGATATAAAGGAATATAGAAAGAGAGGAAGATAGAAAAAAAAGAAAGAAAGATAGATGGAAGAAAGAAAGAAAGAAAGAAAGTTTGAAATGAAGATAGAAAGGAAGTATGAAAGAATAAAGGGTGCAAGATAAAAATGAATGAGAGATAGATATAAAGGGAGATAGAAAGATAGGAAGATAGAAAAAAAAGAAAGAAAGATAAATGGAAGAAAGAAAGAAAAAAGAATGAAAGAAAGAAAGAAAAAAAGAAAAAAAGAAAGAAAGAAAGAAAGGAAGATAGATATAAAGGAAGATAGAAAGATAGGAAGATAGAAAAAAAAGAAAGAAAGATAAATTGAAGAAAGAAAGAAAGAAAGAAAGAAAGAAGGAAACAAACAAACAAACAAAGGTAGAAAGAATGATTAGATTGCAAATGGTGCATACTTATAAAGGAAATTCCATTATAGCTCATTTATTCTATTGTTCCCTCTCAGTTTTCTCTCTTCTGAGAACTGTCTTCTTCACCTTTGCCCGGTGAATGGAGTTAGAACTTGCCACTTTATTACGAATAGCCAATGCAATTCAGAAAGAAATTTATGACGTTATTACATCAAGAACCATTCCAGAATAAGAGGTTTCAGTCGCTATGAGCCTTTTAATGTATTCAACATGGCAGCCAGAGGCATGACTAATGGGGGAGGGGTTATTATAAAGAGTAATTCACCTACTGCATTCCTACTGACGTATGATAACAAGGCTCCATTGCATATACATTGCACTGATAATAATTCTCTCTTTTGGGTTGTTTTTCTACAAATGTGTAATGTGCATGTCGGTTAATTTCAGATTTCCCCTTTTTACCAAATCTCACTGAATGTGGGGAAAGAGGACCCCTAAGCGGACGAAACCCTCGTCCCCAAATCTCTACTTTTGCTTCTGAGAACAGCAAGACTTCAATAGGATAAGAGAGACCAAAAATACTCTGGATATGAGGGAAAAAAGAAAAAGATGGCTGGATTTTAGAGTGGATCCAGGGATAATTTTCTGATTGAGATGTATTTTTCCATTTTTTTTCTCCAGGCGTTTATGCATTAACTCATGATTCACCGCACGATTCCCTAAAGACCTAAATGGATATCAATGAAATTCGAGGAAAGGGAGAACATTCATTTCGTGGTTAATCTTTTGGAAGGGATTCCATGCTCAGTTACATCCCTTACGTCGTAGTTATATATCCCCACAACGTAATGTTACTGAATGTCTATGTCTATCAATGCGATACCTCCAGAAGACCCAAAATAATTCCAATACAATTTTGTGAACAGTGTTGGCAATGGGTTAGGGAAAGGATGATGGAATTTTGGAGCGGATCCATGCAAAATTACTCCAACTTACGATGACGTTGACAGAGGTAAGCACTCGTTATCGGAAAAGCGATCAAACATTATTTTCATTGAATTTGTGCTATTTATGGGTACAATGCACAGTACAAAAAGAGATATCAAAAAGATTTTTAGTTGTAGCACATTTCATATCGTGTGGCCAGACGACAACAAAGCCCCGTGGGGGGTCGAAGAGACAAAAAAAAATCGATGTTTTTATATTTTTCTAATTTTAACAAAATCTTCCGATTATATCCGAAACTTTTGTTATCTTGCTCAAAAGAATAGATGAATAAACATTAAGATTCATTTCAGGAAATATAACATTCTAAAAAATGAAGGAAGCTAACGATTCATCTATAAAGAGAAAAAAGTTTATAATTGAACAACCGTAGCGACGAAACTTGAAGCAAAGTAAAAAAAAAATTACGATTGAAGAGTAAATATGGCCAGAATAAATCCTATTCATGGCAATGTTTGTGTTTTCTACAAGAAAACATATAGAATAGAGAATGAAAAAAAACTGTTTACATCTTGATTCTGGAACATAAAGATGCTATTAGATACCCATCAAAATGAGACACAATAGGTCAAAAAATCTATTTTCCAAAAATCAAAGAAAGCTGTTTCAGGAGCGTGTAGTAGGGTATGGTGTCAATAATCAAGTTCGTAGACAAAACGGGGTAACCAGAAGGGCTGAAATACACCAACCTTATTACGTACAAATACACGTGCATATAAGAAGGGATAGAACCCTTTATTACATTTAGTAGCTTCGGTTGCTCATAGTTTTTCTCAGAACACTCAATGCTGTTACTGAAATATTTATATGAATAGAATTACATATCGCCACTCTCGTTTCAAATTGAATTGTATTAAACAGTTTTGCTCTTTGTGCAGACATAGAAAAATGTCACATCTTTCCTATTACGTATTACTGTAGTCTTTAGAACATTGTTGGCCTCTACAGTGAGCATATCAATGTATTAATTATGTGGACAATATGTTCCATCATGAGAAAAAGGAGCATAATCATAATAAGTAGCAGTACGCCCCTATAGACCTGGTTGAAGAGTCTCAGTAAAATCAAATCTTTCTCTCTTTCCGCGAGACAGAAGATTGAAGACGCTAAGTACATCAACAACTTCACTCATTAATAAAACAAAAGCAGAAATATAGATAGGTTCTCGCATAATTTTTTGTTTGCTATTTTAGCAGATTTAAGGGTTCTTTCGGATGATTGAACCCTTTCTTATTGTTCATGTTGTTAACTCGCCCTTTCAACCGATCGATTGTTCCGGAACAGGGTATGGAAAATCAGGCCTGACAGATAAAGGAAATACAAAAAAGGTATCATCAAAAACTAACGTTGTGGCGTTGCAACCATTCGAGCAGAAATTCTGTTTACCACTACATCATTTAGATGATACAGCTGAAGAAGACCGTAGAATGGATCGGCGTAACACAAACAGCAAGACGGAGTTGATTATCCAGAAAAAAACTCATTGATTGTTAAAGCCCCTTATCAAAACTTCAGACAGTATCGTAGTAGTTATTTTATGCTAGATATATACTAATCTTCAGAAAAATAAATCCCGACGGAAATAACTGAGCATTTTCCACGTCGACCCATTGCTTCCACGGGTTCTCTTTTCCTCTCCGTTTCGTCAGAAATCTCCAATTCGCATTACATTACCGCTTCCTTTTTCTTTGGTTTGCACTTTGTGGGTCGGAGGGAGGCATCATCTTTTTCTTTCTCCAACAGTGTCATGCATTTTCCCTCTAGTAATTTCCCTGTGATAATTATTTCTGTTAGAGGTGTGGCAGCCTGTAGAACAAAAGTTGTTCTGTGGGCCCCAAAATGGCTTACAGGTTTTAGCTATCGAATGTTGACAACATGACTTCAATTACTTGAAAGCAATAACCTTCTGACGATAACTGGGGAAAACATCCATGGTTTCAAAATCTTAAAAAAACATTGATTTCACTGCGCAACGCGATTTTTGCTCTAGAGTAATGAATTTTGTTTCCCTAGTTATTCATGTGCAAAAGGTGAAGAAAATGACCATTATACCATTGAAACCTGGCTTCCTGTAGCCAGGACATCAATATACATATCTCTATGTTTTTCTTCTTTTATGTGATTGAAAATTCGCAATCTGCCAGTTGCCCCATTCAAGATGAGCAGAATTCCGATTACAACTGTCCTGGCTGCGAAACAAAACATGAGTGGATAACTGACATTTTCTATACATTTTAAACACGATCGATTGGAAAATAACACTTATTACCTACGAATAAAAAAAAATCAAATCTGGTGGGTTACTCAATAAAAACCGTCATGCAACATCTTCTGACAGCATGTTATTTTGGACGTAATCCAAATTTAACGTTTTGGTGTTGCTACCATTCAAGAAGAAATTCTGTTTGCCACAGCATCGTTTAGATAAAACAGCTGAAGAAGACCGTAGAATGAACTGGCCTAATATGAACAACATGACAGAGTTTGATTATCTGGAAAAAGAAATTTTCCTTTTAAACGTGGTGAGTTACTCAATAAAAACTGTCATACAACGTCTTCTGACAGCATGTTGTGTTAGGGGTAATCGATGAAAAGAAATTGGAGAACGGGATGATCAATGGAAAAGTTCCCTCCCTTGTTTATTGTTAGGCTAAGATCATTGAAAAAGTCCGAATTAAAAGGAACAATATAGACGTACACTGAAAGATCAATAAATGTTTTTTTCGAGACATAGTAAGGGTGTTTAATATTTCACCCCGTTGTCACATTTGTATGGCTTGTGTCATCTGTTACATATATATATATACACACATACATACCTACATATACAACCAGCCAGACTTATTCGAAAACTGGAGAAATCAATGTTGATAGTTTTAATTATTGTTTTTGATTAACAGTTTCTAATAATACTGATTACCCAGGAACAGAAAACGAAAAAAAATCCACTGCACAGTTATATCTATTCTCATATCCCCGATTCGATGTCTGTTCAGTGTGTTTCAAACACAATGTTCGTAAAGAAGGGTAACATTATAGAGGAGGTATTTCAAACTCGGATCCCTTTATAAAGAATCCAATATCACATGCCCGAAACTATTATCCTGTCCACCGCTAGAGAGCTCTTCAACGTGTCAAGCCCATCTCTATTTTATTAGAAGTGATGGGAACGAATCAATTGAATTCTCTTCGATCTGCTTGTGCATGCAACGGCAGTTCGGAAATTAACTTTTCAGGTCCCATTTCGACGCGTGAACATGATGCAGGCTAGTTATTTTCAGCGCCTCTGAGAAAGGGTTTCATAAGGCACTGCTGGGCTGTTTTCATTCCCCCTCTACACCCACAAACACACGCACACTGATAGAGTAGAAAAACTCCCCCTCTTTCAGCTATCCCGATTTTATCGGCTTTAACCTTTTTAGCCCGTCATATAATATTCGGTCGCCAGTAAACGTTAGAGTCAACCTATTTTATCAATGGGCATATCGCATCGAATTTGAAGTTCCCGTAGACAGCTCTGCACAAGACATTATTGAGCTCCGGCTACACCCTTCTCTTTAATGAAAGAGTAACAATTGTGGATATCACAAATGCAAATCAAGACAAAATCTATTTACTGGAGATCAGGGCCTTCGAGGTAAACTTTGTAAGGCTATATTGTTTTTTACCCTTACCCCTGCTCCATATACACTTCACACACACCCTTGTCTTTTAGCCATCCTGCTCTCATCTGCAATAACTCGTTTAGAAGGTCATATTATATATGTTAGCCATAGAAGGTCGTATTATATATGTTATAATGATAAAGCCACCATATTTCATTAATGAACATATCAATTTAATATCCAGACCTATAAAAGAAATTATTGGGCCCCATGTGTTTCCTTGCCCCCAGTTCGATGCATCGGTTGGTTATTTGACACGTGGATTTCGTCAACAGGTCCAAAACCTGACATATGTTGATTTCTGGGTATGCATTGCTATATATTTAAATCATAGGGATTCAAGCTGTTTTTTTACTTCATTTCCATTGTCTTTTTCAAAAACGATGTATAACAATTAGTTGGAATGAATTTAGTATAAATGGAAACATATTGAAAAAAACCCTTATCAATATTCCTAAAACGAAGATCACAGTTAGAACATATGTTAACCAATTGTTGCCCATGGGACAGTGAACACAGCAGAAAAAGACCAAACACAAGATGGAGGGAAGAGATAAAAGATTCGGACTTTCTAATGATCACTGCCCCACAAAATGTGAGTGAAGTAACCAATTCATCAATCACTCTTTGTTTTTTTTTCTTTCAACTTTTAATTGATCATCCCAACAAAGGCATGCTGCTAACGGACCTTAGTCACGTGACCGATTCAATTAAGAGTACTGACCAGAACTGTTACTGTCTAATTCAGAGGTATTTCTCAAAGATGAACTGTGTCGCCATTCTTATAATGACCGTCAATGCCGCCAGGATGTAGGAGTCCTCCCCCCTAATATACCACACGTACACATAGAGGCGAACCTTTTTACATCGATGTATAATGAGCACCTTTGAAAAACGTATTTCCCTTTATCAGACTGAAACATCTTCAGATCTATTTTTCTTTATGTGAGATTAGACCAAAGAAAGAAAGAAATTACCCCCAAACTTTCCATTAAAAAGACACAGAAAGAGAGTCATTACAGAGACGAAATAAACATGCATACACTCATACTGAACTGGATCCTGACTTTCTGTTTGATGTCTACAGAAGTTAATCAGAGTCATCTGAGGCACTGATTTCACTTTTCACTTTTCTTTCTATCTGATTACCTTTCTTTCTTTCTTTTATTCTTTCTTTCTTTTATTCTTTCTTTCTCTCTTTCTTTATCCCAATATTTATCCATATATATATATATAAGCTATAAAACTGATGTCCAGCAGTTATTTTAGTTTTCTGCTGGTTTCTCTGATGTTCGCAACTCCTGTTTTTTCAACTTATATACTGTGCTGTCATGTGATCTTCCCATTTGATGCTGACGGTAATCAGTTCAAATGCTATATATAATCAGTGCATGGTTGAAAAAACTTACACGTGAACGTGTACACAGCCATTTCTGCCTCCCAAACGCACAGGTGCTCGCACACATCTTCTCCTCTTTCTCTTCTCTATTTATCCCATTATTTGCCTTTCTCTGTCTCTCTCTCTCTCTCTCTCTCTCTATATATATATATATATATATATATATATATGTGTGTGTGTGTGTGTGTGTGTGTGTGTGTGTGTGTGTGTGTGTGTGTTTTTGTTTGTGTGTTTTGCATGGATTCAAGGTGAAAGTTGCAAAAAAAAGTAAAAAGAAATTAAAAAGAAAAAAATTGTATACATATATATATTTATAAATCTATGTATATATTCATAACTATATATATATATATATATATATATATATATATAGATAGAGAGAGAGAGAGAGAGAGAGAGAGAGAAAGAGTGATAGAGAGAGATCATAATATATTTTCAGTTTCTAAAAATACAAAAAAATAGGAAACATATTTTATCAGTAGTAGATGTTTGATCCCAGTTCTCAGTATCTGACCAAGTATGCAGAGTTATTAATATACAAAATATAAGAATCACATGGATATATATCCAATGAATATTAACATTCCGTGCCTACTGCACTTGTCAAAAACCAACAATTTTATGTATCCACATAGTGCCTACGATAGATTGCAGAATCTTTGACCAGAACTATCTCCAAGAGTTGCTGCGTTGCTGGGAGATAGGTGTTCTGTTATCAAAACATTATTTTTTTTTGTTTTATGCTCAGACTTTAAAATAGGCTGACAAACTATAAAAGTTGAAATTTGCTTTGTTCCATTTTACATTAAATTTCCAACCTTTCCCGTTAGAAACGTTTTATCCTTTGAAAAATGTCTGGTCTCATCTGATTGACTGAATTTCGAAATTTACTCACACACACAAACACACACACTTATATATATATATATATATATATATATATATATATATATATATATATATATATATATATATATATATTGTTTTGTCTTTGAAGGTTCAGTTATCTGTGAATGAAGAGTGCCTGATAACATGGATAGAGCATATGTTAATGGATATCCACAGACAAACCAGTGTTTCATAATGAAAGTGCAATCGTTAGACCGTGTGCTACATGGTCTGCCGCTCACACCAACATGAAAATCGGAGTCACCATAGGCACTTGATTTGTCTCCGTATATATATATATATATATATATATATATATATATATATATATATATATATATATGTCCGCGTAAGTGCCTCCTTATGCGTTCGTGTTTTTTTCTTCTTGATCTTCGCGTTTTGATGTTTTTGTACCTTCCCGAAAGAAGAAGCAAATTTAATTAAAACGTCCACTTACCAAAGCCAATTTTAGAACCTCGATATTAATGCTCTGAAAAACAAATCTATTCATGGTGAATTTCGTTACAGTCTACTGCATAAAATGTCTCCCGTACCAGATTTAGCAATGACAATTAAATTGAAATTATTGGCGTTTTAGATTTTCAAACCTCTCTTCCCAACCAGTATCTACGTCAATCGTATGTGTGTACCATTGTTCTCGACTTGTGGACGATGTCGCACGTTGAGGTACACCAAGGAAATCCTAAGTGGGACCCACTCCTGTCAGAGTTGTTGGATTTTCTTTCTGTACACGGTACCTGGAATTCCCCAGTGTCACCCATCTAGATATTGAAAAAGCTCGATGTTACTCAACAGAAATGTGTTTCCAAAATGATATTAGACGTAAAGCCCTCACCCAGGCGAGAGTTTCCTCAGTCCTAACGGTTGTGCTGATTTTTCAGTTGAAAAGGGCCGATCAGTTAATAAGTTGTTTTTCTCAGCTTTGGTTGTCACTAATCAGTCATTTTGAAAATGAAAAAAAGTGTTAGTACAACCGAATACAAAGTAAAGGAGAAATTTAGCATGAATTTATAATGTAAATGGAACCCCTCTCGAAAAGATCTCTTTTTGGGATAGGGGAGAAGAAACAAAGGGGATGACTGTTCAAAATTCCAGCCCTCTAATTCAATCTGTGTAGCCTGTACACATAAGACATACATGCATAGCCAGTCAGACAGCCAGCCGGCCAGACCTACTTAGAAACTGAAACACCCTTTGTTGATCTTGAGTATGTCGATGCCGACTGTTTTTGGCTGCTGGTTTCTTGAAAGCAAGTGAGAGGATTTCAACTTCCTAATCATATCTCTCCAGCGAATGTAACTTGGAAGCTTCCATTAATCCCGAAATGCGTATCGGCTATTGGGCTAAAAACTATCCAACATGCATAGGAAAGAGATCATGCAGAATATCACAATGAAAGATCATAAAACAGCGCAATATATGAGTCATGAAGGTAATCAGATGACATCGAGGCTCTCAAAGTGGACCCATTGAGACCATGGACAAAACTTTGGCAGGTAAAAATAAGATGGAGCGCCCTAATTTTTATGGCATTGTTCTATAGGCATTTTAGGATGTTGGCGCCTATTTCATTTAAGATCTTGTTTATTTGAAGTTGTCCTCTTCACTATATATATATATATATATATATATATATATATATATATATATATATATATATATATTACAAGACAAGGGAATATAATAACGCACTCAAGAAAATATTGTTGAGTTGATAGAAGAATGATTAATGCTAACGTTAAGAAGGCTATCAGACTGAATGATTGTATATATATGTATAACAAGGTAGGGGAATGTAATAACAAACTAAAGAAAATATTGTCGATATAGGAAAAATTGATGCTAACATGAAAAATGTATGTGTATGTATAAATACATGAATATATATACATATATATATATAATGGAAAGTCTGTAGCCCCACTGAAGAGTTGTAATTCAACGAAACAGCTGTCTGTGGAAGATGCAATCATTAACCGTCCTCTATTCAGGGTTCAGCAAGCTCTAAGTGAGGAAACTCATCCATTGTAAGCTTGTGCAATGCTTTTCCATAGGAATAGAGCACACTGGTGGATCAAGAATATGAGCTAAAATAAATATATCACTTTGTAAGGTCACCTTACTGACTGCCCAGTTCCGTAGCTCAAAGGTAGGATATCGGCCTCCGGGTCTTAATCGAAGATTTCAATCCTGCATCGTGGTACTGGATAGGATAATGCAAAGTCTATAGCCACACGAAAAAGTTGTAAGACACCTATATAGTTGTTTGTGGATGACACAATAATATATATATATATATATGAGCTGCATGATCTAGTTTGTGTAGCAAATCAACATTCTACTATTTTTTCCAGCTCTACTCGAAAACAACCTAACTCCATGAGTAAAAAGTTGTATGTATCGAGCACTCTATGAAATAAATCCATTACATTTAAGAAGTGGCTTTATATTACTGATATATTATTACATAATGTTATACTGCTTGCCTGATTTGTTCTACATATTCTGTGTATATATATATATATGTATATATATATATATATATATATACACAGAGAATATGTAGAACTAATCAGGCCTATATATATATATATATATATATATATATATATATATATATATCAGAAATACTACATCTATCATCATCTTTGTATTATTCTCCCCCAATTAGGTGCACACAAGTAATCATTAGTAATACCCATTTACGAGTCTCCAGACCTGTTGGAGTTTCATTATTCAAACGTCACCTGGAAATTCCCAAAGGCCACTTTTTTAGCTACTGACGAGTCTCCATGTTTCTTAACTCCGGCAAATTCACCAGAACTGGTGTATCTAACATGTTTTTTACTGTAAAACCTCACTCAGGGGAAATGCTCTTCAATCTTAGTCTTTATGTCGAGAGCTTATCGGATAGGCTTCCAGAACTGTTTTAAAGTCTTTGGTACAACTCAGCATTGGATTGAACCAAAGCCAACTAAAATGGAGGCAGTCAATCTTCCTCTGGTGACCGGTGTATCGATCAGTAAATATCCAAGTAATCTGAGTGATACAATTGCAATCATGCAATTGAATCTCTGTAACTGAAGACGGTGTTCAAGTTGACGTCGACAAAATAAGAAATATCTCTTGCGCAAAAGTTACAATCCAATAAAAGCGAGCTTCTGGGCTGAACAACCTCTAAACATTCTTGGTGGCTGTCTCGTTCTCGAGCAATGGAAGCAGAATGAGGCAGACAGCCGACAAGAAATACGATACGACTCCATTTTGCTCAGCTTTTCAAGCAAACGGCTTATTGCTTTTCGCCAATCTCTTTTCTCGTTAAATACTTGGGGCGAATTACTTGCAGGGTAGCGGGTTTGTAAAGACTGGAATTAGTAAACCAATGACAAGATAGCGAAATGTAATAATAGACTAAAGAATGGATTGATAAGTCGATAAAGGAAGAATTAGTGCAGACGTGAAAAGGCTACTATATATATATATATATATATATATATAGAGAGAGAGAGAGAGAGAGACAGACAGACAGACAGACAGACAGACAGACAGAGAGAGAAAGAGAGAGAGAGGGGATAGAGAAAGAAATATGAGAGAAAGAGTTGAGGGCTATCAAATGCATTTCAAAAAGTTAATTTCAACTGACTTACACCTTTTCAAAATTCACAGAATTTTGAGTAAACATTCGTGATCTTATTACTTTGTTATTTCCAAGTATTGAATCCTGCGTTTTAATAAAATAATACAAATACGCTGGTGTATACTTGTAGTGCATGTTTATTTAGAGAGAGCTCAATGAACAAATAGAGACGGATTAAATATGAAATTTCAATTTGTTTCGGATGAATCTAGACTGAATGAGTGTTTCAAGCCTCACCAATGAAATAATATTTACGTTTAATATTAATACACACACAGATACACATACACACACACGCATATTTATACACACACACATATATATATATATATATATATATATATATATATATACTTTTTTATATATACATAGGTTTACGTACATACGAACACGTCAGCATGAATACATAAATACATAAAGACACATATGTGCATATATATTATGGTTTAATGATTCGACATCTGTAGTATAAAGTATATGTATACATGTTTTTTCACACATGGATATAATCATATGTGCATATAAACACACACATATATACACATACATCACATCGAGCGGAGTTATTCCCTCTCTTTCTACCCATAACCCTCTTTTGAAAGAGGCTGCATCTTATGACACAAGTAAAAATGCTGATCCCTGATAGAGAAGAGACGTATAACCAAGTGACAGTCATTGCAGCTGAGAGCCAGTTGCGGCTGTGTATGAGGATAAGGACGAAACGGCTGATATTCTCTATTCTAGGGTAAGGGTGACTATTGCGAAACCCTGTTAAACCATCAGGTGAACCATTGTAGTGCCTGCAAGTAAGTACAGTCTTCTGGCTGCTCAACAGTATGTACAAAGTGAGATCCCTGGACGCTGACAGACTCTATGAAGGGGCAGAGGCTGCTTGCTGCCCTAGAGCTTCGGGAGTTAGACAGTACCTTGCTAAGAAGGATAGTCACAGGAGATGATACCAGTATGAAGCCTCTACGAGGCAGATATCCATGCCTTCATTCGAATTGAGAAGGAAGGGTACTCTGTTGTGGAGTAAATTTTTAGTAATTAAATAACTATCTGTCTTCATTTTGGTATGATTTGTGTGCTCCTACTATGATAAAAGACCGGGCGTCACTTTTTGACCGGCTCTTGTATATATTCGTGGATAAAAGGAAGCCATAAATATTAAACAAATCCGATACTCGAAGGCAATACAGAAAAAAAGAAAATAGAAGGATTAAAGATCAAGGAAAAAATAAACAGAGACAGGTCTGGTTAATCATTCAATAGAAACCATCACGTGACCAATGTCTTTTGGCAGCATGCTTTGTTTGGGATGATCAATTAAAGTAGTAGAATACGGCATGATCAAAGAATAAGTTACTTCTCTTGAATTTTGTTGGAAGGTGATTATTAAAAAGTCCAAATAACGAAAAAGGGCTGGCTCAACTTGGGGAGCAATTAAACATGAACTCACGTAGCATTGAACACCATTAAATCATATTTTTGTCGGGGAAATTTTTAGAAAGAATAAAAAATGTTCTTTCTAGATATATTTACAAATTCTCAGTCCTCTTGCTCCGTTAGTGCTGCATGTACGTGTGGTACATAAATAACCGCCCAACTCGACCAACTTCGAAACTGGAGATATCTATTTTTAAAATTTTGAGGACAGATTTGGTTCACGGTTTCTAAAATAAAAATGTATTTGTTTTGTTTCTAGCAAAGATGTTGTTGAAACTACACTCAATAAAAAAAAAGGTTGTAAAAAAAACAGATTCGTTTACAACAGAGTTTTCATATTTACATTTGCGTTGTGAATCAAGGAAAACTAGTTAATCTCGGTGAAAAAACTAACAAATACACAGGTGTTTCTGCTATCCAAAGGTGGAGTATTTTCGTAGGCCAAAATGGCATAAAGTGAGAAAGCCATTTCAATTTATTCGTATCGAAACAAATTTTGAGCATTTGCAGACCTGAAAATGGTGAGTATGGAATGTGTAGCTCAGTTATTGGAGCTTCTGGTGATTACATGTACAAGAAATCAGATGTAGAATTGTATGCACCACCTTTATAATCGGCCACAGCAGAACAAAATATTAATGCCATTTCGGCTTTCGCCCTTCTTCCCAAAAAAAGAAATATCAGATGATTTACTTAAGAAAATAAACTAGAATATTGTTTTAGCGGAAGAAAATGTTGTTTAAAATTATGGATAAAACATATTTTCATAAGGAAACTTCAAGTGTGGCAATCAATGGTTGTGGACAGAGAACTGCGGTTATCACGTCGTTCATTATTAATTACATGTACTTATTAGATAGATGGATAATGATTATATATGTGTGTACGTGTATTTATGCATAAATGCATAACCTCTTGAGATATGATTGAAAATGGAAGAAAATAACTGCATAAACAAATTACCGTCGACTGCACAAGTAACAGCTGAACAACATCAACATGACAGCATAATATTTGGGAATTGTCAGTCCAAAATGACTGTACTGAACAAAAAGGGCATCTAAAAAATAAAACAAGCTAAAAAGTTTCAGATGCTTCCCAATGATGTACTCCAGGGAATCTTCAAGACTGTGCCCCAAAAAATTGAATTGGGAGTAGCTGCAGACAAACACATGAACAGATAAGCTGATTGATTCGGCGTACCATTTGTGGGGCTACTATGAATTGATGAAAACTACTTTAAGAGAGTACAGGAATCAAAATAGACGGCAAATATCTGAGCAACTACAGATTTGCAGCCGACTTTGCCCTTTCGCAGAGAACGTACATGGCCTCCAGCGAATGCTAGATGAACTGAAAAACAAAAGCAAGAAAGTCGACCTACACATTAATTTCAGCAAGACGAAGATCATGTGCAACAACAGCAGAGATTTTTAAAAAAAGCACCGACAAAATCGAAGACACAGAACTGGACAAGATAGATCACTATATCTCCCAAGGACAACAAATCTCCACGAGACCCTCAAAAGAAGAAGAAATCAAGCGATCCCAATAATCCTGAAAAGAAAGGTGTACTAACAATCCATCCTCCCAATAGTCACTTATTGAACTGAAACATGGAATCCTACCAAGAGACAGATCTGCAAATTGAGAAGCATGAAATGTCCACATGAAAGAATTGTGCGAAGCCTCACATGGAAAAATCACAGGACAGCACAGTACGTGCAGAAAAAGACATGAGTTAGGGACATCATAGAATCCATTAAAAATCTCAAATGGCAGTGAGCTGGCCATGTTGCATGAATAGCAAACTGCTGATGGACATCGTGACTCATGACATGGATCCCCCGAGATCACATGTGCGACCGAGGCCAGCAGAGTACTAGATGGAGAGACGAACTAGACAAAAAATACTGGCTCAGCAACGCTCATGATAGAGAAGTGTTTCGAATTCTGGGGAATGTCTATGTCCAACAAGGGATGTTGAGAGACCAATGATGGTGATGATGATGGTGATGATGATGATATATAATCACCAAACAGAAGTCAGATATGGATTGTTATAAAACAAATTATCAGCCTGCTTCATTGACCATAGCACTGGGATCGATCATCTCAGAAGACGAATATTGGGATCACCACGGGGGGATGGGATCTCTCTGTGATCCCAGGTTGCTTACAGCACCTTGTACATCCAAACGTTTGCCCATCTTGATTTCGACCAGGTTCGACTTTGCCTGATTCCTTGAGAAAACAAGTTATTTACCTGTGATAGAATGTATACGAACTCGCCATCACAGTCAATAACCAAAAACTGTAGCCTCGGTATCTCAAGTCATAAAAAAATCCATGGGAGAAGAAATATGGACAGAATGAAGTAATTAATAATGGTATTTTTGACTCGGAAACACTTGACATAAAATGAAATATATCTAGGAATATCAAGACTCTGAAGATTCTAGATGGTGTTAATAAATCCAGTCAAAATAAAGCATAAAATAGATGAGAAAATTATTAGGGGTTTAATGGGGCAATTGGAACAGTTTATGCGCCTTTGGGCCAAACCGTAGGTCTGGAGTCGCTGGAACTCACATACACCCCCACCCCCACCCACACACATGAACAAACACTTGAGTGAACACACGTACATATGCATACATGAAAAAGGATGAATCTCTCTGCTATGCTTAATGGCTACGATAGTTCGATGAGCAAGATGTCTTTCATGCCAATATATTATGACTACAATGTATTTCATGACTTTTTTAAAGTTACTTCGCTGCTATGAAAAGAACTAAAAAATATATCTGTTTTTGCCACTTTATTGCATACACGTTTCAAAATCAGTATTAATCGCACCCATCATAAGACTATAGATTGAGAATTCATTTTTTATGCCCAGGAGAAATTGCCAACAGCAGAATGAAACACTAAAATGGAATAAGGCAACGTTTCTGATAAAAAGACTTTCTTTTATGTTCTGTTTGTAAACTTTACTGCAACAACATTCCTGAAAATATGAACTGGCTTAAGCAAAAAGCTTGATCTAAGACTCATCAATTTCCTGTCATTCGCTGGTATACCAATCAGGGACCCTAGGGTAGAAGGGTGAATATTTCAGCTTCCAATATTAAGTGCAGTGTAAAGATTGGTATCATCCTTAGAAGAATTATTGAAAAGCTACGGGAGACCCTGTACATGACCACAAGCTGCTTCCAACATGATATTACCGAACGTTCATCCATCAAGGTACTGCCTATCTTAACGTAGCTTAACTTTGGTGATCTTACGATGATACATTTCTGCCCAGGTACAATTATGAACTGGTGTTAGTAAAAAGTAGGACTGCTTTATTTCATGTCACTCCTGCAAGGTAAATAAGGGTCTCCGCTGGGTCAGGCACTTAGAGCGGGGTCTCAAGCATGCATTACTTAGCGTAGTGTAGAGATTGGTATCCTCCCGGTAAGAGTATCGGAAATGCCACGTGATGCTCTGTACATGACTCCAAGTTGCGATTGGCATGTGATATTTTGAGACGGTCATCAATGTAGGTACTGACCAGGCTCGGCGTTGCTTAACAAGGATTACATGCAAACCGATTATCCAGCGATGATACATTTCTGAGCAGGTAAAATTATGAACTGGCATTGACAAAAAGCAGGACTTGAACATATTTATTTCATAGAACTCTCTTCCAAGCCAGTCAGAGGGATCAGAAGGTATTAGATGGGTTTTTAGCTTGCTTCTTTGAGCGTAGAGCAGAATTCAGAACCCATCTGGGGAGAGTAAACTGGATCGCTTCGGGAAATTCAGTATATGAATTCCAGCTGCTTACGGTAAGTGATATTCCCAAAAGGTCAACCAACTAGGTACTGAAGCTTTCATGAAGAAAAAGAAAATATCTGCTTTTGCCACTTTATTTGATAGAGTGTAAAGGTCAGTATCAATCTCTCACATCATGAAATTCTAAATCGAGAATATATTTTCTGGGCCGAGAAGCAATAGAACGTAATATAAAATCAAAAAAAGCAAAAACCTCTGATGTAGGCCCCTGTTATGTGCACAAACAATACTGTGCATGTATGATAATTAATTCGTTTCAGGTAAAACAAAGCTTTGAATGAAAGAGATCTTCTACGAGAGCCTTTTTTATACGATGTTATTATGGTTGAAACGTGTGGAAAATTCTTCATTCGGGCAAAATGTACGTGTTCATTCAGCTGCTCAACAAGTTCACTGAAAACTGTGTGATTAGGGTGGAGAAGTATCTTCGGTGAACATGTATCCTACCAAGAAGGTTGCCATAATATTTCGTGGATATAAAGTCCTGGTCTTGACCAGACACGGGACTTGTGAGCATCACTAAGCTGACTCTTGGAACGAAAACTGTAAATCGTCATCTCTGCTCCATTAGGTGTGGTCCTTTGAGAGACGGAACACTGAACCTTACATTCTTTTAAAAGAAAGAGAAAGAAAAACACCACTCAACATGTCTAAGGCTCGGGGTCCGATTCAAAAATGCTTGTTTTACTCCAGCGCTGTCATAACAAACATTTTGAAAAGGATAGCCAATGCCTGTCCGCTAAGCATGAAGACTATGATTGGAACCTTTTTCCTTGGCTAAAGGGTTACAGTCGAATCGGGTTGGATACGCAGGTTATTGCAAGATGACAGAAGTGAAAAAAGTGAAAAGCATAGTCAGATGGGTAGCCATTGGGGAATATTAATTATTGTAAGCTTCGACGGGCCTGACATGCTGGAAGTGGATCTTGGTAACAATTGTCTGTGTGTCTGCACTAGCCTCGTTGAGGTTATATTATCCATACATACACACAGCAAAAGCTGGAACTCATATAGGAGAGAAGTTTAAAAGAGAAGAAGACAAGAGGAAGGAGAAACAATGAGAGGGAATGAGGAGATAGAAGTGGATGTTCTATCCATATAAGAGCAATTTATACAAATCATCATCATCATCATCTTCATCAACAGCAGCAGCAGTATCATCATCATCATCATCATCATTTCAACATCTGTCGTTGGACATAGACCTTCGCCAGAATTCACCACACTTCCGTATCGTAGGCATTGCAAAGCCAATACTTTCTGAATTCGTTTAGTTCGTCTCGCCATCGAGTATTCAACCGGCACCGATTGCTCATGTAATCTCTTGGGATCAATGTTGTGAGTCGTGATGTCCATCTTTTATCAGCCATTCTTGCAACTTGACCAGCCCATCGCCATTTATGTTTTCTTGTGGATTTCATAATTTTTCTTCCCCTATGCATAGTACGGTTTTTTTATATTTTTTACATCCCTGTTTGGGGTTGAGCTTGATTCTCTCATGTGCATGTTGCATGCTTTGCATGAACAACCTATTTGCATCAGGGTCAAGTTCTACTGTCAATGCAACTATCTCAGCTACAAGTCGAATTTTCGAAAAAAATCAAGGGCAATGTGAGTTTGCCAAGTTTCAAGTTTCTACTATGGACGATCAGGACTGTGAAAAGTAGAGGAAAAAACGGAAATTTTTTCAAAAAAGAATAAAAAAGTTAAACGCAAGTTGACATGACATGATGTCCCGTAATCACTTTTCCTTTTTTCTTCCCCCCATCTCTCTCTCTCTCTCTCTCTCTCTCTCTCTCTCTCTCTCTCTCTCTCTCTCTCTCTCTCCCACGTTGTCCTAATTGTGTTAATCAAGTCTTTCTAGAAATCAGTCAATAATACGCCCATGAATTACTGGACGTTTGAGTCTAGAAGAGTTAAAAACAATGGGTAAGTGAATGAATGAAATATTTAAAATGGAGGTCTGACTCTTAAAATTAGAATACTCGGATCATCAGAAATGGATCAAATAATGGAATAGTCTCCAGCTCCATAGCTCTGATCCATGAGTGGATTACTGTCATTTTTTTACGGGTATCAAATAAGAAAATATGACGGTATCGTTTTCGAAAATCAGCTACATAACGAACTAACTTTGATTCTATGGAGGATTTGAGATGTTAGGAGTGAGGAAAAAGTAGGTTTCTTTCTTAATGTTTCAATATTTTGATTTACAGTCGTATTTTCTTTTGAATGGTTGACGGGGACAGTATACCGAGAGTAGTTTATCAAGAATTAACACGAGAAGGAGAAGAAGAAGAAGAAGAAGAAGAAGAAGAAGAAGAAGAAGAAGAAGAAGAAGAAGAAGAAGAAGAAGAACAAGAACAAGAACAAGAACAAGAACAAGAACAAGAACAAGGAGAAGAAGAAGAAGAAGGAAAATGAAGAAGATGGAGAAGATGGAGAAAAAGAAAGAAAACAGGGGGGGGATTGGAGCTAAAGAGAAAACGAGAAAAAACCGGAGAAAGAAAGCAAGAAAGCAAGAAAGAAAGAGAGAAAGACAGAAAGAAAGAAAGGAGAAAAATGATGAGTAGGACAATGCAGATACATAACCACTGAAGACGAATGAGAAAATGGAAGAACAAATAAACGAAAGAAAAACTGAAAAAAACCAGATTTGAATAAAACCGAATCTTTTGAACGCGTCAATAGAAGCATAAAAAGGAAAAATCAAGTGAAAAAATGAGAACAAATGAGGAAAAAGGTGAAAAAAAAAGCTGGCAAGGTTTCAGGCAATATGCCGCATTTAATATCAGTTCTACCTATTCAAGTATTGCAGATCTGATATGAAATAGATTACTGCATAGTTTTCGATTAACCTACACATTCCTGGGTCAACCAAGCATAACAGCGATCTAAAAAGCGGATACCTGAATTGTGTAAGACTTTTGCCAAGTTTTCTTTCTCGGTTTCGATAGAACCTAGCAGGTTTTAGACATGTATTCAAAAAGTAACTGTTGCTTGAACAGGTATGTAATATTTAGTATCGTATCGGCGACCTTTGTTTTGACTTTTAGTCGAGCAGACAATAGGGACGCTATTTTAACAAAAAAAAAATGGCTTCGTTTTATCGTTGTTCGCGAGATGATTACAACACAGTGTCTATAGAGGCCAGCTGAAAAGAAAAAGGTAATCAGCTCCACTGGTTACACGGGCGGACGGAAATTGGGAGAAGTTTTACTTTTTTTTCTCGATATTATATAAGGGAATAAAAAAAACAATTATCGTGGCACAGAGGTGGAGCACTCGCCCCAGTTCTGTAGGCCATGGATTCTCCACCAACAAATACTGAAAATACTTAAAATGGTTATCAACGAATCTCAGCTAAGCACTCAGCCAAAGTGCGACGACTGAGTAACATCTCCCCGAGGCTAAGTGGTTATGTTCAAAAACAAGTTGGGTTAACCAGTTTTTGTAAGATCACTAATGTATGCCAACGTTGAGCCTAGTCGTTACGTAGATGGTGGCCATAACCAGAAATGAGCCTTAAGGAGAATTGCTTGTTTGAACCAAAACCTGCAGCACCTTCCATGAGATTACAAACGGAGAACAATGATACATACATGTAAAGGAAATCATGGTTGCCAAAGTCAGTTGGATATATATATATATATATATATATATATATATATATATATATATATATATATATATATATATATATATTGGAGCGAATGAATGGAACCAAGCAAAGCTTTGGTATTATTATCAAAGGCTTATTTGTTACTACAAGGAAGTCGATTCACGGCTTAAACGCAGATCTTAGCATTACAAATATATTATGCAAATAAAAGAAAAAATTCAACCGATCTTAGAGGCGAATAAAGATCTCTCAATTTTGTTAAAACGAAAAATACAATGAACAGCTCAAAAATAAATTCAGTTCATGCACTTAATAGCTGCTCTAGCCAAAATAATAATTTAAAATACATTTGATTTTTTGACGAATAAAAACGTGTAAGTGATTCTCGTAATATCACTGAATACCATTTCAATAGAGTAAAATAGGATAGAGTTGACTGTCATTATTTATTTCATATACTCGGTGAGTGACACTTGTGATATGCTATTCTTCAACTGAAAAATTTCACTGGGTTGGCAAGCATTCAGTAGAACAAGGAAATTTCACTAATTTTAAAAAGAAAGGTATTCAACCAATGTACCTTACCAATAGTCATATAAGGGACAAAAACGTGGATTCTAACGGAAGATGAACCTTCAAACTGAGAACTGTGCAACATACATATGAGAGAATCATGCCCACCTTACATGTAAATATCATAAGATAACACAATATATCAAAGAAAGGACAGGGGTCCATGACATCATAGAAGCTGCTTGAAAACTTAAATGGCAAAGGGCTGGATATGTTGCAAGAATTTCAGACAACTGTTTTGGCGTTTTGCCTCACAAGGTGGATCCCCAAAAATCAGGATCGAGACTGTGGCCAACAGAATGTAAGATGGAATGAAGAACAAGATAAATTCATAGCGTACTGGTTTTGCAATGCCCATGTTTGAGAAGTCAAGCAAATTTTGGGTAAGGTCTATGTCTCAACGACGGATACTAATATCATGATGATGATGATGTTGATGATGATGATGATGATTACAAATGATCAAATACAGCAGAAATTGTCTCCCGTTGGAATAGAAGTAGGAGACGAGTTTGATCTTGCAGCAGCCAGGCTTGTTATTGTAGTTGTCCAGGATATTTATATTGTTATGTTTTTTCTTTTGGGGTTCGCTCATAGCAATTTCTGGTTGCCTTCAAATTGTCAGTTTTCTGTTATTGGTGCGTGGACAGTCAGTATCTTCCCAGGATTTCCTATCGATTTCAATTCGGCTAGCTTTTACTGACAGCGCCGAAAATATCCATCAAAACAGAGATTCGGGAAAAAGGGTCCTATCTTTCGGGGAATCGTCAAGAGACTCGGAGTTACGGTCACTTGATGAAAAAAGAAAGTATTACTATAAGTGCTTGTACAATTTATGAGTAAATGTATTTAACAGTTGATACAATAGTATATACTGAGAAATGGAGCCACAATTGAATGACCTGAACATTTTGTTAATATTTTATTGATGGATTGACTACTTTAAAAGCTATTCAACATTCGTTCTGACAAACAGACTCCTTATTTTCGTTATTATTACATCATTTTGGCTGATGTGATTTACAGGGTTCTCTACGTGTACATTTCTAAAATTTGTAATATTGTAGAAGAAATGATCTTTCTCTTTACTGGCAACTAATGCATCCGAAGAAAGCTGTAAAATGCATCGAACAAAACCTTGTGGTAACAACATAAACAGCACAAATGAGTTCAATTAAGTTAGATCGTTAATTACCTTTCTTATAGTTAAAGACTAGAAATCGATATTAAGATTAGATGTTGTAGTATCTATGAAAAGAGACCGCAATAACTACGATGAAGCATAGGGCAGCAACAATAGGGCTGGAGCACACGAATGGACCATTGTGGTGTCCTTTGTGGATTCCCAGACTTTCTCTAAAGATTATTTAAATTTTATCTATTTGTGGACCATTGGGCAGTTGAGACTTTTACCTGCATAGGCTCTAAATTGTATAATTTGTTTATTTTAGGCGTGTCCACGAACCTTGGACGAATTGCTACATCAACTTATGTTCCAAAATCTACGGAGGTCAGCGAAGGACCATATTCTTAAAACTATTGTGTTTGTGTACGGAAAGATACGTATAATAACTTTGTGCAGATTTTCTGACTACTTTTCACTATCAAATCAATTATTTGGGGATAACATGGAACGAACTATGTGACGAAAACAAGAGAGTTGGCCCCTCCATGAACTTCAGTAAAACAAATTTCATACACATGTTTAGTACAAACACACAACGAAAAAGGGCTACAATCAAAGTGTAGTATCTGTTCTTTGACACCTTCGGGTTGAGAGGTCGATCATTGTCCCCCATCTTAGAATGATATAATGCTTGATGATTGTCAAAACATTTAGATAATAAGGCCTTGATTTGTTTTGTCTTTCTGAGAAGATTCTTTTCTAGAGTAACAGGCACAATCCAGATTTTAGGAAGAATTTGTTTGATATGCCCTTTATTTCTCGATCACAATACAAAGTTTTGAAGGTACCATTTTATCATTTTTTTAATGAAGCAAGCAGTGTTTTATTCCTTTATATATAGAACATCTGAAAATAGAGTAAAAAAAGTTCCAGTAACACATAGATCTGGAAGGATCTAGTTCTATTAGTGAACCTGTAAAAAAAAGCCAAAACGTCAGGAAAGCGTTTTTTCCAAAATCAAAAAGACATTTTTGGGAGGAATCTAGTAGAGGACTGATGCCAATTTTAAATGCTATATGCAAAAAAAGTATAGCCAAGAGCAGCAAAACCTGCAAACAAACAGGCAAACGCATGCACATATACAAAAAAAGAAACATATTGTGGCTGCGATTGTTCAATAGATTTCCAAATTTGTAACATTGTTTTCAAGTTCCCGTTTTCCTGGTACCTCTTGTCAATTTAAACTAGAGGCAGTGGTTTCCCCTCATCTGACAACCTATATCAGGTATCGACTAGTTATGAATTGATATAGATATGAACTGAATGACTCCAGATTGTCGATTTATTGATACAGCTGTAACAACAGCTATAAGCATATGATATGCTCATGCAAAATATGCGTGCAATAAGTCAACTCAGTAGAAATAAAATAGTTCTAAAATTATTCCATCAAATATACATCAACATACATGTCGATGAATGAGTGCATACGATATCAAGTTCATCAATATTGTGCATTTTATAAAATTTTATATATATATACAGATAGATTCATTATCTCTCTTTTTAATGTATATTATGCACATATATGTAATTGAAAATTTCATTATATGAGCTGCGTGCTATGATTTGGCCAATCGTTTCGATGAAAGCATTATATCGTGTATACATTTTCACTGTTGTTTACTGCACATTAAATTTAATAACATTTTTTTAAACTATGCATCGTTATGTATTCTCTACAAATACGCAAAAGCCAAATTTATAGGAGGGAATTGGGATGGTTGAAACAGGTCTCTTTGCTCAAAACAAAAACATGATGTAGTGATGACAATCATACTATAATCTCAGAGTTGGATCCCTAACTAGAGGACAGAAGACATATTCAATATCTGCTTCTTCATTTATTGGAGAAGTATGAAAATAAATTGTGTACGCTATATTTTTGTTCTATTGTCCTAACCGTTGGCATTGATGATTCAAAACTATTTGAATCATTGGCTTGCTGACTTTATTTTATGACAATGTTAGACAGTGTTTGAGTCCGTTTGCTTCGCTATGAACCATGGTGTTTTACCATACCTGATAACTCTAGACAGTTGCAACAAGTTATTAAAAATAAGTTTCAAGAAAGTTTTAAAACAAAACTTTGGTGGTGATTTTTGGATGGTCAACAATCGATTGAATAGTCATTTTAAGGATATGGAAGCCATCTTGAAAATTATACCGTTACTTTGGTTTACATTTTAAGATGTCATGGAGCACATCTGATACTACAAAAACGTTGAAAAGCCCTTTATAACAATTTTAATCGGTCAAACCGTGAATATAATTAACTGAATGTTTTTTTGTGGATTTTTTGCTTACCTCGGTCGCCAACTTGAAAATAGTACCTTTCAAACTGTGGTATGCTAATCAGCACACGTAATTTTCTAAAATACCTCTGAGAAAAGATTTGTAGAAATTATTTGGTCTTAAATCATAAATGCATCCGCCTAAATTGGCATTTCAAGGATTTGGTAGCCACTAAGGACGCACTTTTGAGAATTATACCTTTCCAATGGTTAAACAGTTGAAGACTTTTTGTATGTGATTGACCATACCAGTTACAACGTCATTCAGGGATGTCAAGGTTTTTTAAACCAGTGTCATAAAGCTTTTCAAGATAGTTCACATTCGTTGAAAGTGGATAAATTCCGTTTTTTATTAAGTTATGTACAGTAAATACAAATGAATAAACTTTTGAAGCAACAGAAAGTTTTCAATTATTCGTGTCTAATACTGATATAGGAAAAGATGAATTATCAACTGTAACATCTCCATATTGACCGAAGACAGGCCTGTGTTCTATGCACAAAAAACCCCAACTCAATTACTAAATCATTCTATAATAGAATTATGCTGATATAACAATACTATAATCATAAATTATTTTATGCTCATTGATGCAAAAGGCTGAAAATAATGAGTGTTATGTATATTTACATGTAGCAACCATCCCTGATCAATGTTACAACTGTACCCAGGCTTGGGGTCATTTGCACTACCAAACCTCTTTAATTCTCTTCAGTTTAAATAAGTATTGTGAACAATGTGTCACATTAGCAGACAGACATCTATAAATACATCAATAAATACGTATTACTGCAAGTTTGATATAGAAGAATTGGATTGATCTAATCCAAAGAGTCTCTAGGTTCCTGACAGAAAAGAAGTATTGTAACCGTCCCAAGAATTATATATATATATATATATATATATATATATATATATATATATATATATATATATATATATATAGCACGTATATTTGAGCGCAGGTATTATTACATTTGAGTAACGAAGTTTCCCAGATGTGGTTCTCTTTCAATTTCTTATGTGGTCGAATCGGTTGATGTAGCACTGCTGTAAAAGAACTGAATAACAAAAAATCTTATGAGTAAAATCATATATATATATACATATATATATATATATATATATATATATATATATATATATATATGAGTGTGTGTGTGTATGTGCACCAAATCACAGAAAAAAGAGAAGACCTTCGAAATCCTTTTCGACTCGACGACTAATTAGATGGCGTCGGACATTTTCTTTCTCCCGCCGAAATTTCCCGCCTCGTTTGCAAAAGCCTCTCAGATCAATATCAGAAATGGAGTGGTCTGATCAATAATCAATAGACCATTTCTTAGCTTCAATATCTCCAATTACCTTGCTGCACCTGCAGGTCTCTGGCCCAGTACCCCCCCGCTCTCGCCCCGAGTCTCTCCTTCACTGCATTCAAGCGTCGTTCGTCCTTTCTGTCTGGTTTGGGAGCCAGCATCATCTTATCTTACAACTCAGTTGGTCATCATTCAGTCGAGCGCTTTCTCTTTCAGTTTCGTCAGCACGAAATTTGTACAGCTCTCCTGTGTCGACCTCACTGGTCAGAACGGCAGCTCAACTGATCGATTAATCTGCTGTATTTCCGGCTAAAAATACCATGTTAGTGATACTCGTATCTATATTATAAAGTACTAAAACATAGATGTGTGCATATGTGTTCGTACTCTAAGAGCCGACAACTACACGTCACAGAAAAGAAACAAAGGCATGTCCGGAATCAGGGGGTTTCAAATTACCTATAGCATATACCTTTATCGAATATTGATGAAAAATGTCGATTCCCTTGTCTTTGAAAAACTAATCCGTCAAAAAATATTTTTTGTGTGTTTTTTTTATCAAAGATTTTCTCGAAAATCATCGAAGCATATCAATAAAATGAATATAAATATGAATACATCTATAGGGAGAGAAAGAGAGAGACGGAGAGACAAACAGAGAGAGGGAGAGAAGATACAAAGGAATATAGTATGATATGATATCTGTTTTATGACGGGTTTATTCCATAAAGTGATTGATACATTCAACATTAAACATTAAGTTGATTTAGAGCATAACCTGAAATACTGAATGGATTTGCTAAAAAAACACGTTTATGTTTCCGTCCCGTTTGGGCTTCTTCAGGCAAATGATTAGGTTTATTTTGGATTCCTTTTTAGGAATTTTTTTTAGGTTGTCTTCATATATATATATATATATATATGTATATATATATATATGTGTTTAGTGGTCGGTCATTGCTTGTTATGTTTTTGTCTGCTTCATTTACTCGGGAGGCTGTACTTGTTTATAATTATAAATCATAGATTAGAGGGGTGTTATGTAGGCATTTTCGTTATCCATATGCCATTAGTCCATCAGTTCTATGGAATATGTTTCCCTCCAAAAGTATTTTATTCACACTTGAATCTACAACCTAATATTAAGGGCTCCTTTTTACGTGACCTTAATTGATAATTTGATTATTCTTGGCTTGGTCTGTTTCAACATGTCGAAGAGAATAATGATGATCAGGTTGATCTTTAAAGTGGCCGGCAGTAGAAAAAATGATACTGTTCATGGTGGGAACGAGGGGAATAAGATATCGACGGGTGTTCATTTTCTGTATATCTATGTGCGGGTTATATGTTTATTGATAGAAATTTCGAGTGATGTATGCTCTTTAAATCAACTTCATTTTTTCTGTTTAATAATCATTTTCTGTTTCTTTCGCTCTATTGGTAAGAGTGAGGATTTCAAATTCCTTATTTAGGACTAGGTAAAATGGGGTTTGTTTAAGTTTTTACCAATTTATTGAAGATTTGAGTTTGCTATCAGTTAGTCTCCAGTAACTTGTCGACAATCATGTACTGTTTTTATATTTTTTGTTTGTGAATGATGTTGACTAATCTCAGTTTAAAGGGTGTTTTGATATTCGTATACGGTATTTCAATTCTGAGGGTTTTCTTTTGGGTTGATATTTCAGCTGGCCATACAATATTTGATTTGAAACATTTTTTTTTTGCAAGAGACATCTGTTTCTGTCAGTAAAATTGCCGTCTGGCTTATTTATAATCCTAATTTATGACTGGTACCTATCAACAAGCACAGCATCCCCACTTGATAAAACAAAAAACATAACAAACAATGACCCACAACTAAACATATATATATATATATATATATATATATATATATATATATGTAAAGAGAACGAGCTAAAGAGACGGACACACATAGAGAGGATAAAAGAAAAAAAAATAGGAAAATAGATCCCCTTCAAAGAAATGTCCTAGATAGGAATATAAATCAATGAATCATTCACTTGAAGGAGCACAGACAAGGCAAACATATAAACATGTTTGTGTGCCGAGTCCACTCTTCATTATATATATATATATATATATATATATATATATATATATATATATATATATAATCAATATCATCTGGGGAAGGTTTTTCTCACATGTGAAAGAAAAAAAGTTCGATGATTCTTTCCAATTTCTATTCGGGAAATAACCTTTATCAATCTTTAATTCAATGGTGATCATCAGAGATCATCAGATCAGATCAGATCATTAGATCATCAGAAAAAATGCTTATCAAACTCCGACGAAGAAACATTTTCTATTTCAATAATATACGCTTTAAACCTCGATGCTCGATGGAAAGTATCCGACTTCAAAGCATAAGTTTGCTCGGTCAGTTTTGATCATATATCTTTCCCAGGTTTTAAAGGGTTTTCCGAAAAAATAATTAGAGTGTGCACAAAACATTCGAATTCTATAGATAGCTCACTGTGCTTTTATTTGAAAATATTGATTTCTTTCATCAAATTCAATAAGTGTGCACACACTTTTGTCGTATGGAAAAAGGTGGGCATAAGATATCTTAGCCTACTGACTATTAAAAATTAAAGGGAGCATTGGTTCCTAACCGACTTTGCACTGCAGACCGGTTTGATATTGACAATGTACTTCAAGACTAGCTTACGCGATAGGGGTCCATTGAGATTCTATTCATCGTCAGAATGTAGTTGATAAGTCAGTCATAAGGGTTTTTGGTAAGTGATTGGATATTTTTATATTTGGAAAATTATAACGTATTTCACTGCAATAAATTATATGGTACGATACGTCGTTTGGATTTAGTTAATCATCGCACTTATCCTGTAGTGTATCGTTTATCATCTATATTGAATTATAAGCTAACAGAAGATACAGACTTTGAAGAGCAACATATTTCCATAGGTTACTATATGAATATTTGAAGGGCTGTACTGTTATGTAGGTAATTAGGAATATTTGTGAATTGTATCCCGATGCAGTAGAGGCTCGTAAATGTCATCTGTGATTAAAGAGGTTTTAAAACGACGATTGTTATTTGAAAATACATTATTACTTTCTGGACATGAAAGTACATGATTACTTTCAGAACACCCCAATGTAAGTTATCTATAAGCGGCTAATACACTCGATTCTGTTTTAAAAATGGTTTATCAAACGAATACATTATTAGGATTCCAGGAAATAAATTCGATGTTATTTTGCAAAGAAATTTTGCCAAATCATACCGCTTTCTAGTTACTGGACCTAATTGTTTATTGCCAGGGTGGTACCCGTCTGTGCTGATAATCGGGGGGGCACATTGATGTACATGATTTATCGTTGATGAATCAAAAGATAATTTTTTGAATCAATGTTGGATAAGTGAACTAGTTTGGAACATACTTGTAACTTTTGCTAACGAAGATGAGAAAAGTTTGAGTATTCTTTCATGTCTGTTCATCCGTTGGTTTCACTGAATGAACATGAAATATCTTTGATAGAATTTTGTGGACTTTTAGTTAAAGAACATGGCAACGGAAAAATGATCAAATTTTGGGCCGGATCCAGGAATCACCACTTTTCTACATCGTAGCTGTACACGCAAACCACACAACATATATATATATATATATATATATATATATATATATATATAGCTATATTGAATAACTGTAGCCATCAAAAACGTTTTATTTTTTTTCAATACTTACATGTGTTCGTCGGTGTGTTCCAACGCTCATGACCATACCGTTTTATCTTATGGACCTGAAAATTGGAATCGGTACTCCACTACATATTTCTAAAAATTTCGGAGAAAAAGTCTATTTGACTTTTTTGGACCTCACTTCGATGGTTTTAATAATGATATTTATATTCTCTAGAATCTAGATAAGTCTACATATTTTCGAGGCCAGTGATATCATAGATAGAATTTATCTGACCGTATTTATTTTCAAATGGAATGTTTTAAATGACTTCGAATTTTGATGCTAAGTTTTTTACACATTCATTCTGGTCCATGCACTATTTTCAATAGGTTTCAGAGAATTCCTGTAAGATTTTGTTGAAAGGTGGGCAATTGGTTGGGAGGCAGTTAATGAATCTCTGATGCCGACCGAGGAATTTTCTCGCTTCCTTACCCTACTGAGTAACTGTTTGCGAACTGGTTTTCGTCCATTTTTCAGTGACTATAAAAAAATTTATGAAATATAGTCAATTTAAATCCATTCTTCGTAGCCTGTTGGCCCGTTGAGCCCCGTTAACCCGCTGCACCCTGTTACCGGCTCGTAACCCAAGGGTTGGGGATCACTGCGTTTAACAAATCAATCCCCAACTCAAACCATCATTCTATGGATCCGTTGATTTCGAGAATAGGATTGGCAGATGTATGCGCTCTCTGCGTGCTTACGATTTGGTCTTGCGATGTCAGTCTGGCATGTTCAACGACGCCCCACGCCCAGAGAGCTTGCAGATGCTTAAGCCTCAACGTACCAACTTATAAGCTCATAAATCTTGCTATAACTCTGTCAGGCTGACCCACGTTAGAATATTTCTCAATCTCACTTCAGTAAGTGGGTTTCGACATAATGTCGATAAAAATGAACGATGACGTATTTAGCTACGTGAAACACTTAAATGACTGCGTTTGGCACAGGTTTAGGTCAGTGTTCCTTAATGTGAGGAATGATTCACTAAAGGGTGAATGAAATTATTCTGGGGGTCAATGAAATTACACTGGGCAGTGAAGGGTAATTAAAACTTGAAGCGTGGATGACTTAATTTTCTCAAATATCTCAACTTTTTCTAAAATCAAAGAAAGTAATGTGAGTGATGAACATGTACGATAATAAACGAATATTTCTAAAAGTTATGTTCCAAGTTCTAAGACGTAGGTAAAAAAAAAAGGAAAATGCGTCTATATGTGTGTATGTGTGTGGGTGTGGGTGTGTGTTTCCATTCTTACGTTGAGAGAAGGAGAGGTAGATGTATGTGTTTGGAAGAGAAAGAGAGAGAGAGAGAGAGAGAGAGAGTATGCATGTGAAGGTGTGACGATTGCGGAACTCAGGATCACCATGAAGCAGTGAATCTGCTGCATTAATCATATATATATGTATTCGTATAGTTATGAATTGCATTATATTAGATTGGAACGACCTCTCGCTATAACACAGTGAATGTATCATTAGGCCCAGACAGTGTACGAAGAACAAACATTCAATTAAAATGAGGCTGCTGCATTAATCAAACCTGCGTCCGATAAAGTAGCTGCGTCAACGTAGAGTTGCTCTCACCATTGAGCTGAGCAGTCACTGGTAGAATAAAGAGCAACGATACGTCGAAGGAGCTAGTGTATTGGCTGCCTGTTCGATTTCTACGTCGTTTCTATCCACGTCGTTTAGCTCAACTGATACGTCCAATATGTAATAACGGGAGATTAATTTAAATAAGAGTTTCAATATAATATAGTGAAATATATTTTCATTCTGTCGGGTAATATTCCAATTTCTTATCACATGCACACATACACACACACATATACACACAATATATATATATATATATATATATATATATATATATATATATATATATATATATATATATATGTGTGTGTGTGTGTGTGTGTATGTATGTATGTATTGTAATCTATGCTCCCTCATTCAGGGTTCATCACTCTTTAAGTAAAGTGAAATGTTCATTATAAGCTATGAGCAATGCTGTTCCAGTAGAGCACTCTGGTGGATGGGAAATTGTGTTCAAGTAAATTTATTGCTTAAATACAGCCGTACTGACCGTCTAGTTCTGAGTAAGGCTGAGGTAGAATGCCAGCCTCTGGGTCTGAAATGAAGGTTTCGATCCTACTTCGTGGTACTGGATGGGATAATGGATAGTCTATAGCCACACTGAACAGTTGTAATGCAACGAAATACCTGTCTGGGGATGACACAATTGTTCATAGCATATTTTTGATTTATATACATATATGATGTTTTATTACCTTTTTCGAACTAGTTCCTTGATCGCATGAAATTGCATGATAAGTTTTGTGTTGTTGATTTTTATTTGGCGGAAGGCTTTTGATTCACCCTTTGATATATATAGATAATCTAGAGAGGCCCTAATTAAAATGTATATATTTCGACAAGATGAGTAATTACAAAAGTGGCGTTGAAAGAAAATGCGTCTAGATTCGATCAAAGGCGGGAAATGGAATTGTTGTATTTTTTATAGTATCAATAACTGAAAAAGAAAAAAAATTATCCCTCCTCAATTAACGGTCCAAGACTAATTAGTCCCAACCTCCGGGAACGAAAATAGATATCGTGATGAAGATGACGACGATGACGATGGGATTGGTGTTTGTGGTGAATGTGGAGAAAGTTGGTTCCTTTATAAGGAAAAATACTGCTCATATGTATTTGAACAAGCACAAACTCTGCGAATCTGATCTACGAGTGCATTATTTCTATCAGTCTAGTTCAACCAGTTCAATCTTATTGATCGATAATGAATAAGATTTTAGCAGAATAGAAAACAATTATAGGTTTGATTTATTCAACAATTCTGTTTTCCAGAAATCTCGTGGTTGAACCCATGGAACATGACAGAACAAACGTCTTGTTATGCTGAATGCAATAAAATCTAGGCCTATTTTTTACTCTCAAAACCAAGACGTAGAACAGATTAGTAACTAGTATGAAAAAGACACACTGATCAGAGATTATTTTTTCTTCAATTACTTGGATATTGATTAAAAGGTTGGTGCTTGTGTTTTTTTAATATCCAAATTATCAAATTTTAAGTAATCTCCAACACGTTTGGCTTTCCCTTATTTCTGAATTAATTCTTACATTTATTGGATCACTCTTGTACAATTCTAGTTCCTGAAATCATCTGATATTTCATGAATTTCTAAATTTTGATCACAGGCGTATCTTATTCCAGCTATATGCCTTCTTGAATACGAAAGTTATGAAATTAGTGAAACCATGTTTGCACTTCCGAAATGTAAATGTAAATTTGCGCAAAATATTATCATCATCAGCCTATTAGCGTCCATCGTTGGATATAGATCTTTCCCGAGATTTGCAAGACCTCCCTACCATTGGCATCGCAAAGCCAGTACTTTCTGTATTCGTCCAGCTCGTAATGCCATCTGACATTCTGTCGGCCACAGTTGTGCACATGATCTTGGGGGTCAATACTGTGAGTTGTAATGTCAAGCAGTTGCTTGACGTTCAAAAAACATGTCTGGCCCATTTCCATTTGAGTTTTCTTACTGTTTGTATTATATATCTCCGACTCTGGTTTTACCTCTAAAATACTGAGCCGTCTTATAATCTTTCCATCTGAGGTTGAGCATGATTCTCTCATGTACATGATCGATTTGTCATATTTTCTAATTTGTTCGTTCAATCATGCTGAAATTCCCAGAGTTATTTTGTCTCTGGAGAAAGTATCCCCCATTGAGATTAGAAGATTTATAAGGCATTGGTATTCAGATACTCGGTCGGAAGTTTTCTGGAAGGAAACATTAATGTAGCACTTTGTATGAAAGTTTTGCCATACTGGATATGAGTAGGACTTCTCTTTTAAATATTCACGAATGAAGGAAGATAGATTAAACTATAATTCATCAAAATTCGAACTACTTTTTCCAACTAACAATGTTGTGCACAATATATTCATAAACAAATACTTGAAGTGATCGACTTATGTTTTCATCACCAAAAAAGTAATTAAACGTACACACTACGTATCAATATTTTACACATATGATACATCAAATGAATGAAATCTAGTTGGATTTTCAATTTAAGCCCCTTAGTTTAGTTTTTATAGATGGCTAAAAATCTTGCAACCCTTTATAAAGCTATTTCTCCTCATTTTGAAGGACCAATACCTTCCCAAACACTTGAAATGGAGATGAAATAACATTTCCGACTTATTTGTGTCAGAAATTATTGAGTTACCAAATCTCAGCTAGTTTCATCCCAAATAGCAGGGTTATGAAGTGCCAAATTTGGCCAAATATTGCTTGTAGCTTGCGGCGGTAAATATGTGTAGAATCCTATATACCATAATTTCTGAACCATTTACTTAGACGACGAAAAAGTTTTTAGGGCTCAATTTTTTACAAAAAAGTGTCACCTTTCATCGAAGTCAAAGATTGTTCCCATGGGGTCATTTGGTGTGTTGATTTGGTATGACCACTGTATATATATATATATATATATATATATATATATATATATATATATATATATATATATATATAAAAATATATTGATTTGTACCAAGAACAGACTGCCTGATAGATAGAGAGATGAAAAGATGGATAGACATCATCAAAGATCATAATTGATTGGAAAGACATCGATCAAATGTTTGTTTTGTTTTTATGGCCAGTCAAGCTGCAGTCAGGCATTGGGCGGGTGGGGGGGTCGACAACTGTATCCGTGACAAAATTGAGGACACTGAACTGGAGAAAGTAGATCACGGCATCTACTCAAGACAACAAATCTCCATGAGACCCTCAAATGAAGAAGAAATCAAGCAAAGGATCAAACTCGGACCATGAGCCTTAGGCAGAGCGAGCTCAGCCTTCAAAAATATGAAGATCCCGTTGATCCTAAAAAGAAGGGTGTATAACCAATGCATCCTCCCAATAGTCACTTATGGAGTTGATACACGGAACCTAACCAACAGACAGATCTGAAAATTGAGAAGTATGCAACGCGCACATGAAAGAATTATGCTGGGCCTCCCACGGAGAGATCTCAAAACAGCACAGTACATCCGGGAAAAGACAAGAGTCAGAGACATCATAGAATCCATTAAAAATCTCAAAGGGCAGTGGGCTGGACAACCAATGAACATTGCGACAACCAATGAACATTGCGACAACCAATGAACATCACGACATGGATCCCTTAGTTCACATTCGCAACTGAGACCAGCATAGTATTAGATGGAGGGACGATCTAGACAAATTCAGAAAATAGTGGCTCTGCGACGCCCATGATAGAGAACTGTGGTAAATCTTAGGGAATATCTATATCCAACGTCGGTCGTTGAAAGACTGATGATGATGATGAAAGTGATCATCCGAAAAATTGAAACGGTCGAAATGAATTCTATTTCTGACATCAGTTTCGTTTGAAACTATTCTAAGTTGATTATCAAAATAAGGCCTCAAAAAGGTCAAAAAGGTTTTTCAAGGATCAAAAGATAAATATCTCTTGTAGGGGTTCAATGGAGCGTCAATTGTCAAATCTGAAGACAAAACGGTAAAGCCAGGAGCACTGAAACAAACATATATACACACACACATACGCACGCATTTGAGTCATATATAACCCTTTGCCACTTTTGTTTACAGATGTCATGTAAACAAAATGAGGTTTAAATTTTCAAATTTTTGAGCCACCTAGCTCCATTAGTGTAACTTGTACGTGTGATACGTACGTAGCCAGACAGACGGCCAACCAGCTCAACTTAGAAACTGGAGATACTCAGGGTTAGAGTTTTGGTTGGTAATTTGTAATAGATAGATATATGGATAGAAAAAAGATCGATAAAAAAAATTATAGATGAATAGGTAGATTGAGATAGAGATAGAAGCTGACTGAGATAGATAGATGGATAGATAGATAGATAGATAAAGACTAATAGATAGATAGATATATAGATATAAGCTGAATGAGATAGATAGATAGATAGATAGATAGATAGATAGATAGATATGAGCTGACTGATATAAATAGATAGATAGATAGATAGATAGATAGAGACTAATAGATAGATAGATAAATAAATATAAGCTGAATGAGATAGATAGATAGATAGATAGATAGATAGATAGATTGATAGATAGATAGATAGATACGGACCAATAGATGGATAGATAAATAGATATGAGCTGACTGAGAGAGATATAAGATGTCTGAGATAGATAGACAGACAAATAGACGTACAGACAGACCAATGGATAGATGGATATGAACATACTGAGATGTATTGATAGATAGATAGGTAGATAGATAGATAGATCTTGATGTCTGGAAGGCCTGCATAATGAAATATGGTAATTGATGTATGAAATAAAAAATTAAAAAATAGAAATACATAAATATCGGAAGGAAATATTGTCTGATTCTCCTGCTGTTTGCAGAAATTATGATGAAAAGGGACGATGTTTATATCGACGATGGTGTAGGAGAGTGAAATGTTGAAGCAGAAACAGGAGTGCCGGAAACAAGACGTTTTATTTGACTTTATTAATTAAACTAATGGGAACAAAGAATTATGAAATTGGAACTAAGATGGCGGGACACTCAAAGATATATTTAACTATATTTGATTAAGGTGTTTCAGCCATTTATTGAACTGATAATAACAATCTTGAAACGTTCGCTAATGAGGAAATCTCGGAGAAGTAAAAGGTGGAGCCAGGCATTGAAATGAGCGAAAAATATAGACTAGAGTCTTTTATTAGTAATTGTGACGATGGTGTTACACCTCCCATTTACTACTGCTGCTACTACTACTACTACTGCTACTACTACTACTATTATTATTATTATTATTATTATTAGCAGCAGCATTTCACTCCAGTTGCCTGGTTTTTACCTCTCGAGACCGTGTGACAGCAAGTCCCATTAAGTCTTGGGCCTTCCTTTTAGCATTTTCACAGTCTGTGGATTACAGCTTCTCGCCAGTTGCCTAGAGGTTATCATTGGAAGCAAAGTGATGGTAAGTCTTCTCAAGTCTCCAGCCCTTCTCTCATATCGTCCTCTCCAATCGCAGAGGTGCTGAGGTTTGTATCGTCTTAATCATGTCTTTTTCGACCAATAGGCCATTGTTACCATCTGGAAGTCATAGATATGATATTTTGTATTTCCTCCTAAGTATTTGTGCAGACCCCAGTAGTGCTGTGGCCTGTATAGTTTTAATCATTCTGCTTATTTACGGTTCCGCCATTCTCGCTTCCAGTGTTTTTGGTACAGTTCCAATTATTATTATTATTATTATTATTATTATTATTATTATTATTATTATTATTATTATTATTCACTAATTTCACACCAGTTGCCTATTTGTCATCCTCTCATTATCCCTGCATATTACAGCCGTGCTATGGTTTGTACTGTTTCGATCATGCCTCCTCCATCCTTGTTGTTGCTAACAATTCAGGATCGTAAATCTCGTGATTTTAGTACTCCCCTCAGTATTCGTGTAGACCCTAGAAGTGCTGCAGTCTGCATAGTCTGAAGTAATCCTTACTTTCAGCAGCTCCAATATTGTTTTCAGTATCTTAGCGCCTTTTATTACTGGTACTATCTCAACATTCATGGTCTACACATTCTTACTAGGTCTTGGTATTCCTCCAGCTTTTCACTCCTCCATATTTATTTTGTGATCCACTGGTGCGGCCAAATCTATGATCCGGCATTTGTTTGTCTTGACCATGACTATCCCATCTGGTCTACTCACTAGGATCAGGCGGTCAGTTTGGATGTCTAGGTCCCAGAGCAATTTGTAGCTTCTATTTTCCATGACTGTTTCCGATTTTTGCTTATATCATTGAATCTAAGTCGTTTGCTCAGTTCCCAGTGTATCTCTGTTCTTATCCTATCATGTCTGTTTTTGTACCAGTTTTATGCTAGTTGACCACATTCACTGGTTATATGGTTTACAGTTCTGCTCCTCCCTCCACATTGGTGATATTTGCTGTTTTTTGTTTGGGGGAGGGTATGACGATTTCACTCTGACATTTTCCGTACTTTATATATGCTGGGCTTTCCAAGTATGAGGTTTGCAAGTTCATTAGTTCTTTATTTTTTTAGTAAACCGAGGGCACCAACAACAATCAGTATTACTTTGGTCCAGAGTTGTAACTTTCTTTATTTTTTTCCATTTGACATAATAGTTATAATACAAAGCCGAAAAAGTTTGATATACTGCAAATCTTTTTCAGACAAAAATCAAATTTGAGATAAATTTGAATACGTTAATGGTGCGTTCTGCCAAGAGATACGAAATAAAATTCGAAGTTCCATTAACGTGCTACTTTTTTTAATGATTTTTAAAAAGTTGAATTGTATGTTCTGTCAAGGAAAACGAGGTTATAACTCAAGAGTCATACGTTGATATTATGAAAAACGTGATGTGCTTCTGAATCTTTGGTAAACAATTACCAAAGGGTTTATGGTGAATACAATCAAGTTTCTCGAAGTTTTTTTTTTAAGGTATTTTGTTTACGAGTTTTTAGCCTCAACATCCACTTCATCTTGTAATGAGCTAGAACATTACGAGTAGAAGATATTTTTTTATTTGTAGTTGTCCCTTTCAGCAAAAGAATTAAAACATGAAAGAAATGTCTTTTGAACCTTTTTTTTTATCGCCCTACCAAATGCAAAAATTATCAATGTACCTTATCCATGACAATGGTTGCATTCCATAATCTTTTTTTCTTTCAAATCGCCGGGTAGTTTTGTTTCAAATTTCGACACAAATAGATTAGCGAAAGTGACTGCTATTGGAGTTCCCATAGCTGTTCCTTTTATTTGATGATAAAATCCACCTTTAAGATTGAGGTTATCGTCCATGGGAATAAATAAAGTTATGTAAGAAATATTGTCTGACGGTATTGAAGAACCATTCGTTTATTAAGAGCTTCTTTAGAAGCACAAACACCTTCTTCGTCGCTAACGTTTGGATATGTATGAAGAAGAAACACCCATGATAAAAGGAAAAAAAATTCTTCTCTGTTGAATTCTGAATTTTTTTACTCGAATATGTTTAACCAAATCCGTGGTATATTTGATATAAGAGTACTTTTTATGTTGCTGGTTTTAGGTAACTATCAATTTATTCTGATATCTTCATAACTCCGACATATTTGTCTCAAAGTGGAAGTGGGAACCCATAAAAATAAAGGGATCCTTATACCTTCTCCTAATTGAGTGATATAATGTCATCAAGTCCCCAGGCCTAATTTCAATATTCACCGCAGCCCACAACTATGCTGTGGTTTGCACTTTTTCACCACATATCAGCTCAGGTCTTCAGCCCGCTCAGGGTCTTCACCAGTAACAGCAACGCTGTGATTTATATTGTTCCTAACTTCACCCTAGTGCTCTAAATCGTCTAACACGTTCATTCTAAATGTCTGGTCGTCAACGAAGTTTGTTATTCCTGGTGGTGGTAGGTGCAGTAGCAGTTGTAGTCTTCATAAAATTAGTTTTCGTGGGGAAAAAAAAAGATTTTTTTCCTGAGCTTCAAATTACCAAAAAAAAAAGACAATAAACCACGGTTTCCTTTGATAATAAATCGGCTCTGATTAGTGAGTCAGTTGGCTGCAAAGCATTTCCGTCTGGAAACTTTGCCGCTATTAAAAGCACAGACGGGGAATACATCTACTCTTGAGATAAGCAGGTGCTGATGCCTCATCTAAACTGATCACATATGAATCACTTGGCTTCGCGAACAGAGATTTTTGGCTGGTTTCTCCACAGCGCTATGGCCATAGACGGCAGCTCCCCCGCAGAATAACGTTCCACCTCGAGCAATGAATTTCCACAGAGGAGTGAGACTTCCCTTGTGCTAATCCCACCTTTCACGCCAAAGGTCTTTATTCTATGAGCCCCTAAGGTAGCACGGATAACAACGGTCCCGTACGTCATTATTTGATATGAGTGCCCTTTTCCTTATACATGCAATCCAAGTATGGTGTCTGCAATTTCTTTGTAGGAGTATTCCGATAGCAAAGCTGACTGGTGGTTGAAGTACAAGACATGAACATTTCCTTATCGGTCTATACCTGATCTGATAAAGGTTTTTACTGTCTCTTTGGAGAGCTGTACCACTGTCTGAAATTTTCGGCACAGATCCTCGACACCCCAGCAAAGGCAGATGTGCGCCGACTACGTTAATAGAAAGTGTGAGTGTACACCTGCTTACATATATGTATATCTCTTTTTATGTATACACAAGGAAGGTTCAAAATGTTTTTTGCTGGACGTGAAAATATCAATCATATTTAATCTTAAATAATCTGTATATAACGTTCAATCTTTTGCGATAAATAATCACGATTGAATTAAGTGCATTGCCAAGGGGAGAGACTACGTTAAAATGAATCCATGCCATATATACAAGTATATATGTATCAAAATACAAATTCTTTTTTCATTGTTATCTTTGATTTATAGTTGTGAACCCTCTAAGAATTTTGATAAGACAAAGCTAAACAATCAACGCCTCGTATAGGGAAACCCTGAAACTACTAAATTGATGAATTATATATCTCATGCGAATAAAACCCATCCCACTTAAACGATGGATCAGTAATATGGCAAATACAAAATGTCAGGAACACTTCAATTGCCAACAGATAGATTAAATGGGTAGGTGAAGTTTTCCATCAAGAGAGAAAAAAAACACTTTTTTATAATGTTTTAAAGGGATCAGAATTTAACGAGTCTTCTGCCTGAAGATGCTCAGAGGGCAAATGTATAACCTGTTTCTGTAGCAAATTCACCATTTGACTATATATATATATATATATATATATATATATATATATATATATATATATATAAATATATATAAAGTGAGACAATAAATATCGCAAACAATTTATCAAAAATAAAAAAAAAATTTGGATTTAAAAAAACAAATGAGAAATCCTGAGAACAAATTCAAATGGTAAGAAAAAAATAGTAAAAATCACAAAAATGTATATCTTTGAATGAGAGAGAGAAATCATGTAATCATGAAACCAAAGTGTCTTTGGTGCGTGTGCATGTGTGTATGAGAAGAAAAGAGAGTTAGAATACACACACACACACACACACACACACACACACGTATATATATATATATATATATATATATATATATATACATATAGGCAGATACACTTATGTATACATAGGTATATATGATACAAATATAAACACTGTTACAAATTGAATTGTTCGTATTTCAGTGACAATTCGTTCCACTCTGCTGATAGTCTGATGTAGTGTAAATATATTTTGTCTTGAAAGGGTCTTCTAAAAGGATTTGGCCAGCTGAATTACTTACTCAGCTGCATAATCTAAGTATATTATGTATATGTGTATCTAATTTAATATACAATCCGACAAGATTACAATATTTATGATAATTGCAGAAATGTATTTAACAAATAAGTAGCCTACATTGAAAGTGAATTTTGTCAAGTGATGAAATAAGTAATTCTTTCTTCTTAAGGCTACGAGCTTTTTGATGTATTGACACGCACACATTCATTCTCTCTCTCTCTCTCACACACACACACACACACACACACACACACACACAAACACACACACATACACACACACACACACACACACACACACACATATATATATATATATATATATATATATATATATATTTTGCATAAAAGAGGTATGTGTCAGTCTGTCATGAAATGAGAATTACCTTAACAAGGGTGCAGTTCGACCAAACGGCCATGCCTACTCAATCAGCCTTGGGAAGGTTTTGAGAGTTACGAAGAAAACAGAATTTGTGGTTTTTAGCGATGGGTTAAATCTACTATGTAACCATAATACCAAAGTGGAAATTTACTTTTCGTTCAGATATTTTTTTTTCGCTTATATTATAATACATAGATTATCTAATAAATCTGAATTAAGTAAAACCACCCTTTTTGAGGGTTCAGTGGCGGAAGAATACTCTTCCCACCCTGTAAAGGGATGAAAGTGACGGTATATGAGAGGCATGTATTTGTCATTTGAAATAAACTTCAAAAAACTAAATTTCTTTTTGCTCCTTTAATTCGTCCAAAAGGATGGTAGACTTTTCTTCTCTTCAGAATTACAGGAAAACATTAATGAGTCAAGAGTCAGAGGAGACTTTTGCTTTTCTCTTAGAAGTCGAAATTAAAAGTAAACTTTCTCTTTAGTTATAAGTCTAGGTAAACTTTATTATTCCATTTATGTAATTGGAGGTGAACAGGAACTTTTTCCTTCAATAAGGGGTTAAAATGAAGGGAAACCTGGAAGTTTCAACTCAGGCACAGACAGTCACTTCAGCTATCTGTATTTCATTTTCTAAAGGTTTTGGGAGGGGTAGTTCTATTTACAATGTAATTATAATGCTATAGTAGAATCTTTCTTTCCGTCTACTATTATCGCTCTCTCATTTCACATTCAAAAAAAATTTTCCAAGACGTCTAAAATGAAGGGACACCCCTCTTTCAAGGAGGTAAAATTGAGCCGAGACTTTTCCCCAACAACAGGCATTTTTTTCAACTACTAAAAGGAGTCAAGAGTAAAAATGGACTCTTTCAGCATTTCAGGAGTGAAGGATGTGGGAAAAGTCTCTCCAAAATATTGAAAGAGATGGGAGACCGTTTCCTCCTCTTTAGAGAGCTTTCCAATAAAGAATAAAAGTGGAGACAGGAGCGTAACTGAAAGGGGAGCTTGGGGTATTTTTAAACGTTCTCGGTGCTTCATGTAGGGGCAAGCC
>OY735235.1:8892335-8944835 GCA_963457665.1 Thysanoteuthis rhombus | reverse complement strand
TGCACACGCGTCTTAGTAAGTGAGAGGTCTGACTGTTTATTACAGCAACATCGATCTTTCCAGTTTTACTCGGTCTCCTGTCCGTACCAAATGTGGTGTGCATCTCTCAGTGGCTTAGTACCCTTTATCGCCTCCCGGGTGGGAGTTGAGTGTCCTCTGAGCTGCAAGGAATATCAATGGATGTGGCCGGTCTGTAATATTTCACCTTTGCGTGTGCCGTTTTGGAAGAGACATTCCGGAGAAGTTGCTGTGAAGATTTGTGGTTGAGATTTGCCGCTTCCCGAATGGAGGGACCAATCAATCATATGGGAAATTTTCTGCTTTCAGATGCAGACTCTACTCTCCCTCTATAACTCTCTATCTTTCTCCCCTCTCCCTCTCTTTCCTTCTCTCTCTATCCCTCTCTCACGTTCGCGCACTTTCTTTCTTCCTTCCGTTTTATCTTTCCCCTCGTTTTTCGTTTTGTTCTATTTCTCTCACACTTCTTTCGTTCTTTAACTGTTTCTTCCCCCTTCTTTCAATCTCTTTCGTTCTCATTAAAAGAAACAGTCAACTAGAACAATAAACAGTTCCAAGTGATTCTGGCTGGCTGGTTATATATATGTGGTACGTACAGGCTGCATCAATGGAGCTAGATGACTGAAGGTGTGAACATGCACTCTTTATAACGGTTATAATTTTTTCTTTCTTTTTTCTAAATCTTCCCGAGTAGGCTTCTTCGTTGAGGTCTTCAATTTACAATAGAAGTTTTTGCTAAATTAGTTCCTTATTTTGTGCCAAGCAGCATTTGAGCTTGAATTTTTAAAAGTCTAACTTTTTCAGTGATCAAAGCCCAAAAAAAGGTGAAGATATGTAGTTAATCCATTGATCATCTCTTCTTACCATTTTTCTAATTGATCACCCCGGACACGACATGCTACGAAAACATATTGGTCTTGTGGGGGTTTCTACTTAGTGACTAGCTTAAATTGTTTCTCATTTTAATATTATGATCTTCTATAGAAGTGCATACATATCCCAGTTGCTGCCGGTCCGGAAAGTATTACCCGTATGGCAGTTTTGATAGGGAATTGTATATACTTGTCTCAATACTTCTGCTACATTTCCCAATCTTTTACCCGCCGGTAAATAGAGCACAAACCAACTCCGCATAAAGATTTAAAGAAATAAACTGGGATTATTACAATATTCATACAAACATGGAACTGATACGAGAAAAAAACCGTCGTTCATTATTTAAATTCCACGAGTTCAAATTGAATATTATGGGGGAGTAATGTAGAGAAAATATATTGAAATTGCCAGAAACGTAATGATATTGCCGCTGTAACGTCCGTTTTAATGTGTCCATACTGCGAAAAGATATTTGACGAGTAATGTTTGTGGACATATTCTTTTTATAAACATTTACACTTTTGCCCTCAACACGCAACTATCAATGTCTTCCAGATCGTTCTGCTTATATTTTTGTGATCCACGCGATCCCGTATAGAATTCAGAAGAGGAGAGAATTGCACAGTGCTTTCAGAACGGCTCAACGTATTTACAACACTGCTTGTTTAAGCGAGTACCTTTTTTTTTTTTTTTTTTTGCCAGATTGGAAACGACATTAATTTCTCAGATTTTCATGTAGATTTATTTCCTTCCTTCGTTAAGCTGTGCACAAGTTCAAATTGGATGTAATTTTTTTTTTCTTCCAGGCCGTGGAGACTTTACAAGACAACCTCTAATTCATCACCGATGAAAAAATCTTTTTTTTCTTTCTTTTTAAAATTGGTTATTTTCGTTTTCTTTTTCTTTGAGCCCAGTTGCCTCCCTTAGATATTTCATTCCGAAATCACGACAGGAATAATTCTAACGTAAAAATAATCACTCAATAGAAACCATTGCGTGGCCAACATCCTTTGGCACAATGCTGTGTTGAGGGGGATCAATTATATCGAATCAGAATAAAGGTTGATTAATGAATAAGTTACTTCTCTCACTTTTTTTAATTGCTAAAGACTTTGATTTTAAAAAAGAAGCAAACAAAAACTAGTGATCAATTTAGCATAAGCTTACATTGTAAACTGAGAACCTGTTAGGAGCTGGAGAATTTTTTTTTTAAATAAGTTTACCTAGACGTAACAATGAGTACATGTTTGAATTCATTCCCAACCTTTTAACTCTATCGGTAGAGCCTGGATGCATTATTCATGCGCCCGTAGCCAGTCAGCCAGACTAACTTAGAAAACTGAGAGAAACCTATTGCAGCAGTTTGGGAGACAGTTTTTGTTGACAGTTTCTAATATTAATGAATTGTTAAAATAAAAAGTGGAAATGATTTCAAAATGAAGATGGATTTAAATTCGTAATTTATTGATGAAATGCAGGGAAAATGTATTTTTCTGAATTACAAATCAGAAATTTATTTTTAAAGTTTGCATGTTATTCAACAAAAAAGAAACCATGTCTCTAGTGGCTTTCATTATTCACTTGCTAACTCGGTAGATTCCTAGAATCTGTGCACAAAATGGAGATTAGCTTTGAAACGTACAAAGAATTATCTCCCCCTCGGAAGAATAACATATTGTTATTGCTTCAAATAAATCAAATTCTTAAATTATCTTTATTTGTGCGCCTTGTTAAACATGGAGAGGGTGACATTGTGAGACATTAAAATTTTGTATGGAAATAAATTCAATTACTTCCTCGGACGATTGAACTCCCTCTAGTTGTTTTGGGTTGATCCATTCTACGGCTTTCTTCACGTGTACTATCTGAATGTGATGGTAGTAAATGGGTATTTCCCAATTTTTCTCCTATTTCGTTTCTACACCTTGTTACTGTTGAGCAGTGGAAGTTACATTGGGTTGAACTCTGCGCTTGACTGACTTACATACCAAGTTAACAAAATTCAGTCTACCATTGTTGTATTCTGATGATACACTCGAAGAAGGCTAAAGAATAGATCGGTCAAAACTTCACATTAACGAAACTAGCAACAAGGAGATAAAATGTCCGGAAACACTTCGAATGTTAATAACCCTTCTCAAAACTATACACTCAAAAAAAATTTTTTCATCATTTTATTTTCGTGATTTTTTAAACATTGATTGAGTGAGCCCTTCTCTCTTAATTCTGATGACAGAAGTTATCTCCATTTTACGGAGAGAATTAAGGAAACAACCCAGCAACCCATCTTGAGTAATCGATAGTCCAGTAACTAATGTTCGTTTTATTTGTGTGTCGTTTGGAACATCGAATAGACAAGCATTTTTTGCGTCGTCTCAGGAGTCGTTGGAAAAAAGGGGTAATTCTCAGATTATTTTTCAAGTCTGAGACGAGTTATCTCGCTTTTACAGACGAAATCTAAGAGACAATCACCAACCCATTTTGAGATATCGATAGTCTGGTCACTAACATCTTTTTACAATTGATTCTGACAAAAACGCCCAGGGATCGAAAATCTGCTCATCTTTAGAAGAGGGGGGGTCAATGCTGAACTTTTAAAAGAGAAATACGCCGTATCTATTCGTGTAATGTTCGAGTATTTTTACACCGATTTTCAAATCTTCAATTAGGGAGTTGAATATTACGCAAAATGTTTTTGTTTTTTTTTCAAACAGAGAGAAAATGAAACTACTCTGCATGCAGACCCTTGAGCCAACGATTTGGGTACAGATCCATTTAAATGAAAATGATTTTATAGGAAATATACATTTACCATTTACCATGATATAATAGGTATTTGCAAAACGTAAAATTAAATTGTCACTAAAAATGTCAGAATAGTTGGTCTGGCTGGCTATGAATGTATGTATGTGTGTATGTATATATATATATATATATATATATATGCTGGCTACCTTAATGAAGCTGTAAGAGAGAACATTTTGATATATACTCGTTATGTCTACAAAAACGCTTTTTGTTTTGTTTTTTGGGGGTTTTTTGGGGTTTTTTTAATCCTTGCCGTATTTAGCACTTTCGTAGGAAATCAATTTGCAGTGTAAATTCATCAAAAATTGATTCATAATTTGTTTCTGCTCCATCACTGCCCAGCAAAAGGTGAGAATAATAACATTCACTTATCACCCGTTGTCTCAATGTTTCTAATTGATCACCTCAAATATGGCATGCTGCCAAAAGATGGTGGTTAAATGACTCACCCAACCTGTTTTATGTTGGATGTTTTAATTGAGAAAATACAATTTATATTTGCTGAACCTAAAATTAATAACGTTGATATCCACGGGCTGGCAAGCATTACAAACATTTCTAAGATAGATAGATAGATATGAAAGTAGGTAAGTTTTGTTAGTCATGCAATTTTTCATTTAAAATGGTGAACTGTTGCAAAGAATATTGGAATACTCAGATAGTTTAACATCTTACGTAAGAAGAATTGTACAAGTATAAGTAATAAGAAAAATTTTGGTAAATTTAGATATTTTGGGATAGAAAAAAAACTAATAGGGCACTTGAGGCACTTATCTGTTTAAATATCGAATAATTTAAAAAAAACAAATGAAATATTCCTGATAAATGTTTTTCTGTACTGGTAAGATTGATAAAGTTTCATAGATTTTTAATGACTTGAATGAAAGTATATTTTAATACCGAATAAGTATTTCAAGTAAGAATATGACAATAGAGGAATTTTTATCTAACAAATAAATAGAAACTGTCAAATAACCAACAGAATTTGGAAGTAGTTTTGAGGAGAAAGAAAACAGAGCAAAAATCGGGAAAACATTAGACCAAGCATGAATGATCAGATGGTTTTCCATTACGTTTACGTAATCAAGTAATGATATCTTCTTCTGGTAAGTAAATTATAAGAACGTCTTATTCGACTGCGATTATCTTTTCTTCTCTTTTTTTCCCATTTTCCTTAGAAATCCCTCCTATTTTGACGTGGGGCTTCATCAGAGTGATTTGATGAATCCCTGCGTCAAAGTAGGTGCGAAATATCCAGGAATAAAAAAAGTGGAAAAAACAAATAGACAAAAGGAAAGGTAATTGTTGTCAAATCTGATGTTCCCATGATTCATCACGCTTACGTTAAGGGAAGACATGTTTGAATTACGAAAATGCAATTTGCATGCGCTGAACCTATTACTGGTAACTTTAAAATCTACTCTCAAACATTACACCGAGCATATGATGAACACCATGATATGTTGGGCTGAGAGGAATGACAAACACTACACGAACAAATAAGATAGATAGATAGATAGATAGATAGATAGATAGATAGATAGATAGAAAGATAGATAGACGTGAAAAAACTTAGATAGAGATGGAGAGATATTAACGTAGATAGATAGATAGATAGATGTAAACATTGATAGATAGATAGATAGGTATGGTTAGTGAGTCAATAGAAACTATCACATAGAAATCATATTTTAACAGCAATGTTGTTTGAGGAGAACCCAGTTAAATGAATTGGAAAAGGGAGTGATCAACTATGGATCACCTATCTCACCTTCTTTTGGACAGTGATCCCCAAAAATTCTGAATTCTATAGAAGCAAGAGGTCTCAAACTAAGGGATCAATTAAGCATAGATCCTAAGCTGCAACTCACTAAAAACATACTAAGGGAGCGATTCTAAATAGAATCAGAAACTCAGTCTTGTAATAGGGGTATATGGTTAAATTTCAGCAATCAAATTGTTGCCTGTACATACATGGTCACTTTTTTTTTGAAAGAAAATGATGGTTAACAATCGGCGAAATGCACCAGAATATGCCTGCGTGATATATTTTTTTTTGAGACGTAGCACCTGTTTTTTCTCTGAAATTTTTCTCCAACTTCCGGTCGTCAAATGACGAACATTCCATCTTATCACCTCACATCCACTCAGCAAGCATGAATTGTGTCTAGAAAGACAACGTATTCATCTTAAAAAATTTGACCACAAAATTTGTCAGAAGAAAGAAATACTCGATTGAATCCCTCTTCATAATAAATGCTTTGTAAAGTTTTGTTATTTGATGATTATAAACCGTTTTTGATGAAAAACAGTTCTACTCAGTCACTCAGAAGAAACTGCCTGTCATTGATATCTCTGGGAAACATGTTGTATTTGGTGTGATTTATCATTATCATATTTTATCAATTTCCAGTCCTCTGGCATCATTGGTGTGGTACATACATATTAAGCTAGTCGATGAGCCGGCCAGAACTATTTGAAAACTGAGGGAAACTATGTTGATGATTTTGATGAGTCTTAGCAGAAGGTTTCCATTTAGACTGTTACGGAAGCATTTTGCCCTTGGGGCGTGAATCCATATCCCCCTGCAGTTTCGTTTAGAATAGCGCAAGATCAGGTGAGTGCTGTTTCAAAGCCTATTTCACATGACATTTTATACTAGGTTGCACTTAGAAGGCGCCTATCATTGCCAACTCCATTGTTGGGGTAGCTATTTGCAGCGGGGACAATCGGTTATTCCACATCTCATTGTCCATCATTCCATAATATGTAATGAAAATTCTTTGAGATATTGTGAGCGTAGACATGAAATTATAGCAGTATCCTGTTGTTTTGACATATAACTACGATGTAGAGAAAGTAATTGTGCATGGAGGAGAAACAAGCAATCAAACAAACAAAAGAAATAAAGGCCCCTAGACCAGATGAAATCACCATCGATCTACTTATAAAAACTGTTATGATTATCAATAGGAAACTACGTATTCTGTATGTAAATGTAGTTGAAGAAAAAAAGGAAAATATCTCTCGATTCTTGAAGAGTTACCAAATCAAGCTTAAAATCAAACCACCACTTTTTTACCTCATTTTCCAGTCCTCCAAAAGGTCTTATTGAAATACATTCTGTACTTTTGAAGATACCAGGAGGACAGATGAACAAACAAACTAACAGACCTGATCGAATATATATACCTCAACTTCGTTGACACAAATGGAATATCTACAAACAATCATCTTCCTGAACCATTGATAAAAAAATGATTCTATCAAAAAACATTCCCAGTGTCAATTCGTTCAAATCAAATCGACTTAACATAATTGGAAACAAAATTGTGGCATATTTGGATTGTTGAAGTTCATTGTTTGAATCGAATTTATCAATTTACATCCAACAAAACGTGTCATCGATCGATTTCTTGATCTTTGATCATTCATTGTTCTTTTCTTCAAAATCTAATCAGTCAAAAAGAAAGATTTTTTAAAACTTCCCTTTGCAAGCAACATTATTCTGATGTTTATTTTCCTGTTTATCTTTTAATTATTTGTATCTTTACGTCTACACAAACACGTGTGTGTTTCTGTGCATATGTGTATAAATATATAGTAATATTTATGCTAGTGATACGAGTGTCTGAATTGCAAAAATGTATACATATATATATATAGTGGTTGCTGTGTGTTGATAAAAAGGTGCTGGTAATTTGACAATTAGATGGTAAAAAGACATTAAAGATAAAAAAACAAGTTTTATATCTGGAAATAGAATCAGGTCGACAGGCCTCTATGCATTTTGGTGGTTCCACCATCTTTTTCAAAGAGCTCAAGCAGGAGGTTACAAGAGGAAAAACTGTAAGCCGTTTACATGTTTGAGTGTGAAGGATGTCATGAGGGAAAAAGTTACAATATACCAGAAAACAAAATCGCCTTCTTTCCTCGTACTGACATTCATATGACAGCCATCATATATTTTATATCTATATATACATGTATATTGATATATGTAAATAAACATACGTACTTATATAAATGTAAATATACACATATAAATACTTAAAAATATAAAGGCATACATACATTTATACGTATGTATATGCATATATGCATATATATATATATATATATATATATATATATATATACACACACACACGCACACATATATATACATATATTTATGTATATATGATGAGGGTGTCTTATACATCCCAGTAATTAATATTGACATCCTCATACATATACAAGATTTTTTCATTCTAGTATATAGCTTTCCCGTGTTCATTCTTATTCATTCTCATATTCCTTAGTTCATCTTATGACAATTTTGGAACTGTATGAAGATGTTGGAATGAACTTATTGAAATACACTGGTTATTTTTCTATTCAATATACATACATATATATGTATGTTTATGTGTGTGCATGTGCATGTGCATTTGTGTGTGTGTGTGTGTGAATCATTTATCTATATTTCATTCAGATTTTGCCACAACAGGCTGTTTCACACATTATCGGTGACTATTCAAGTGGATTATTATACATTCTGTAGGCGTTTTTTCTCTCAAAAGAATATCTGCGTTTCATCCATTGTCCGTTTGTTTCAATACCTGCAAAATTTCGTTATCGATCGTATTTTTTTTATTATATTCTTGGAATTTTGAATTCGTGATGTAGCTTTGGTTGTAGATTTTGAATTTCAAATTTTCATCCTTTTTTTCCCTCACCATCGCACTATATATATATATATGTATACATATATATATATATATATATATATATATATATATATATATATATATATATATATATATATACTGCTCTGGTTCATGTATATTTGTGTGTGTTCATCCCTTTTGCCGTCTATATATCAATTTCTTTAATAATCACCTGCTCACAATGCATAAAAATGAAGAAAAAAAAGATAAGAGGAGCTGGAAAGAGAAAGTGAAAGTGGAAGTAGAAAACAATAGACAAAAACGTGTCAAAATTCTAAAACAAATAGTAAAGGTCACACTTCCTTATTTGCAAGGTCCGTTGTTGAGTGCCATCATAAACATTGACATCGCAATCAATCAGACACGTCCGGTTCACCTTTCGTTCCCCAGCAAACATTTAATTTCGTTCTCTTTCAATCATATTCCTCGTGTGCGCTTGTTTACAAAGGGAACATGATATTCATAAGTGTGATGGTAGATGAATTTAGGAATTACACAAAACAATTGTTTTTGACATTAGGTATCTCTCGACCTCTGTCTCGCTTTTCTACAACTCTCATTCCTTAATATATATGAATGTATGAGTGCTTGTGTAAGAGAGAGCGATGAAATGATCCTCTTCCTTGCTCATATATATATATATATATATATATATATATATATATATATATATATATATATATATATATATATATATAAAAGCATTTATTTGCGTGTATATATATAGAGAGAAAAATAAAGAAACAGAGAGAGATAGATAGATTGATAGATAGATATACACATGTAAAAGTATGACTACATATGTAAATGCAAAAACATCAATATATATATATGTGTATGTATATATATACAAATGCAAATAAATGCACATATACTAATATCTATCTATATGTATATATATATATATATAGAGAGAGAGAGAGAACGGGGAGGAGAGGGAGGAATAAATAGGCACAGATATTTAAATATGTGTGTGGTTGTGTATCCATGTATGTTTGTGTGTATGTAAATGTGTATATGAGTACATATGCTTATGTTTGCAGATATATATATATATATATATATATATGAATATATATATATACACACATATATATATACATACATATATATATACATATATAAATATATAAATATATATATATATATAAATATATATATATATATATATATATATATATATAAATATATACATTTATATATATATGTATATATTCATACAATGTATAATTTCGTGCGTGTGTGTGTTATTTTGGTCTCCTATTTCCCTAATATCTGCAAATGTAATCTACGTCATGAGAAAGAGGGAGCAAGAGACAGACAGAGTGAGGGGGTGAGGGGTTAGTGGTTAAAATAGCAGCTGATTTGCAAGGTGTTTGTGTCTGGTATAATTGCAGGACTGCTCAATTTTGAGTCAGTCAAGTTGTTACTGGGTAATATTATTTTAACTTGTTCTTTAGTATGTTTGTATATTCATGTACTTTATAGCAAATAAGTATCCATCTTATATACATACATACACACACACACACACACATATATATATATATATATGTATATATGTATGCATCTGTGTGTGTGTGTTGTTACGATAACATAAATATGTATAGATGTGTCCGTTTTAATATTTGATGACCGTTATGTGAGAACAATTAACCAGAACTGACTCCAAATGTATCTTTCTATTTTGGGGTGATTTTGCCTATTGATTGATTCATGTGGGTATATCTCAGTGGAATCGGCCGTATCGGATGAACACGAAAGTAGAAATACCTTTACACCTTATCATATCTAGAAAAAAACAATGCATATCCCCATGTTTAATGAAAATACTACGTAAACAGTTTTTTGAAACTCACGTTAATTTGGTTGTTGAGTTTGTGTCTGGTAGCGTTAACGCTTTTCTCCTTGGACTTTGGACTTCTCTCAGTTTTTGAGCCTGTGGGAAGGGTGATTACGCATGCATCATGCGTTCTAGACACATTAATGTAGCTAGAAGGCTGAAAATTATAAACATCGACTCCTTGTTCCTTTGTTTTTAAATTCTTCTCTTAAGTATCTCTGCAGTTGCAGGGAGGGTAAATGCAACGTAGGGTTTTTCTAAATTAATCCTTTAGTATGTCTGCTTCGTTTCTGAAATTTTAGACGTTTCCAGTGATCATCACCCAACAAAAGGCAAGAGATGTAACTAACCTACTATCCCTGTTTTCCATTTCTTTTAAAATGATATCCCTTAAGACACCTTGCTACTTAAAATGTGTTGGTTGTTTCTCATCTGAATGCTTTTAATGCGTATAGACCTTTATCCGTCTTCGCTTTCAATACAGTCATCCCTGAATGTCAGGTAACCCGCGCACCCTACATGTAATTTCAGAAAATACAGAACCCTTTCGATTATGCACGATGTTTTTAGTGACAGCTGCTATAATAGGAATCGGAGAAAAACCGTTATCTTCGCCTTGGTAACACGCACATCCTTAGCTACTGTAATTCTAGAAATATGGATTCGTCCATTTATACCGAAATACGTTTCAGTGTCACTATTTCTACCGGTGAAAAATAGCCAGGGACATTTGAATAAAGAACAGAATTGGGTGGTCAATCAATAGAAACCGTCAGGAGACCAAAGTTTTCGGGCAGGATACCATGTTGGGGTTGATCAATTAAAGAGTACTAAAATATTACTAATGATTAGGTCAGTTCTCTCACCTTTTTTGTTGGATCAATTAAAAGTCCCAATGTTCAGAAAACAAGCGTGAATGTTGGCAGGCACAAATTAAGGGACCATTTTAGCATGAACTTACACTGTAGATTGAAATCCCACGAAAACTGATTTGCAACTAACACAGCTACCTAGAAATTGTCTTCAGCTTTCGATCGATCCGGCTGGCTGGCTGGCGATCTACTCCAAAAAATTATTTTTTAGATCATGCTGAGGGGTGAACTCATGGAATTTTCAAGGTTGTAACCGAAGAAAATGTGATCGGGAACCCCCGGATTTCCAATGAAGCCACACTTCTGACACGGCTCCATATGCACAGTTCGGTGCCTACAATCGTGGGTGTTGTTTATATTCCTCCTTTATAATCCGTGCAGTTCCCAGTAGTGCTGTGGTCTGTACGGTCTCTATCCTTCCCCTAATCCCGATCTCCTCCAGTCTCTCCCTCAGCGTTTTGGGGACAGTTCCTGGTGCGCCCACTATGACCGGTACTACCCTGGTTTTCATGTTCCACATCTTCTTTAACTCCCTTGCTAGGTCCTGGTATTCTTCCCTTTTTTCACCCTCCTTCTTTTTTACTGTATTGTCTGCAGGCACAGCAACGTCTACTATTTGGCAGGCCATCCTTCTTTTCTCTTAACGTATAGTCTATCTGTATCATCTCTAGGGTGTAATGCTTCATGCATTCTCATAAGTTCCTTGTTCGCCTATCCATTGATTGGACTTCTTCCTTTGTCCATCCTAGGAATGGTCCTGTATACCTAACTACTGACACAGCCCAGGTGTTCATTCCTTTTATTAGATTTCTGCAGTTTAATTTGGTCTCTAATATTTTCCTTATCCTTCTAAAGTATATTTTCTTTATTTTCTCCTTCATCTCTTCCTTTGTCCACCCTAGGAATGGTCCTGTATACCTAACTACTGACACAGCCCAGGTGTTCATTCCTTTTATTAGATTTCTGCTGTTTAATTTGGTTTCTAATATTTTCCTTGCCCTTCTGAGGTATTCTTTCTTCATTTTCTCTTTCATCTCTTCCCGTTTTATCGTGTCACATTCAAGGACGCCTAGGTATTTGTATCGGTCTTGTGCGGTCAATGCCCTAATTTTGCTGTTGTCCGGAAGTTCAATCCATTCAGTCATTCTAAGCCTTCCTTTTTTATTACTATTATTATTATCATATGCCTGGTGGTCATTGCAGGAGATTGAGTGACAGTAAGTCTCTTCAGGTCTCCAGCCCCCCCCTCTCATATCTGTCTCATTCATCACAGCAGCGCTATGGTTTGTACTTCCATCATTATGTGAATTTTTTTCGCCTCAAGTGACTTTGGTTTGGTTCTAAGTGTACCGACTATAACTGGGATTTCCCTGAATTTCAAGTTGAACAATTTTTACAGCTCCCTCACCAGTTCCTATCATTTTCATAGCTTTCCAGTCTCTTTCCAATTTACTCAGTGGTTTGAAAGAACTGCCACGTCTATTATTTGGTAGGCTCTCCACTTCTAGTCCACGATTACTAAGACCGGTCTTCTGGCTTAGATTGGGGTGGTCAGTTAGGATGTCAATGTCCCGGGGTCACTTCTACTCTCAAAGGCTGCCCCCGGTTCATGCTGGTATCACTTTTCTGCAGGGTTAAATTCCATTCGTTTGTTCGGTTCCCATTGTATTGCTGTTGCTACTCAGTCGGGTCTGTGTTTATTCTCCTTCTGGGCTTGTTAACTATGTTCACTAGTTATGTGGCTCCCTTTCCCAACACGGGCAGAATTTGCTGTTCGTGTTCTGTCAATTTTTGCTTTGATATAATTTGTCTTCAAGCATTTGTTCACAGCTGTCATCTTGAGCAATTCTGTTTCTCTCTCCAAGTTTCCTTGGCGTAACCATGTCCATGATATCTCGTCTGCAACATCTCATATCTGTCTTTTTATTTTTCCGTATAGTTTTTTCTGTTCCCATTTTTTTTTCCTTGTTTGTCATGCTGTTACTCTGTCTCTTTCTTTTTTTGTTGTTCGTTGCACTGCTTCGGGCTCTCTTTATAATGTCTTCACTGTTTGTTTGCACATATTTTTCAATACCTGTTTCAGCCCTCTGGATACAGTCCCCTATGCTGATTGAGGACTGTGTTCAGATGTGTCCTGATGAATCCTCTTTCACCTTCTTTCCTCTTTATGTACAGTCTATCCGTCTAATCTCTGAGGTGCAAGGCCTTGTGCATTGTCATAAGCTGGTCCATATACTGGAGGTCTTCCGTTGTCCAACCAAAGAATGGTCCTGGGTATCCTAATGCTGATACAACCCGTGTGTTCACTCTTTTCATCAGATTCTTGCTATAAATTGTGGTGTCTATTATTTTTTCTATCTTCGTCAGGTATTCTCTTCTTATTTTTTCCTTCATTTCTCCCCGTTTCATCACGTCTCATCCAAGATTTACAAGATATTTGTATCGATCTTGTGTGGTCAATACTGTAATAATTTGCTGCCCGGGAGTTCAATTCTTTCTGCTGCTGTGGGCCTTCCTTTGTGCTATTGAGTGCATTTGTTTCATTCCTAATTCCATCCGACTGTGAACACTGTAATTCTTTAAGTTTGTTGAACAATGCTTCGAGCTCACCACTGTCCTTTGCAGATAGTATTATGTCGTATATGTACCTTAAGTGGTTGACTTTCCCCTTTGTTTCGGAGAATTTGTATCCTTTGCTGTTTGTCGAGATTCTTTGAGTGGTATATTACTTACAACTAATTGTAATGTGAAATGGGAGATTCCCCTTTTTATATTCATTTCTATAAAAATTTTCTCCTGTATATTATTATTATTATTATTATTATTATTATTATTATTATTATTATTATTATTATTATTATTATTATTATTATTATTTCCTTCTGTTGCACAACAAATTTTGGCATGAAACTTTTGGTGGACGATAATATTATAACTTAGTAGGCGCTTGCCTTTTTTCTGTCCCCATCATCATAGAGACTAAAAAGGGTGAATACAGGAGGCTATACAAGAGACAGCCGTATAACAGGAAATATTTACATGGACGGTGCTTTGCAAAGGATATTCGTGGCGCCTATGAGGACAATTTTTGTCTATCTCTTAGTTGCTTGAGTTCTTGGTATTTTACCGAGATATTTGTTGACAGTTTTTTTTTTATAACCCCAAGTATTCTCAAAACCACTGGTATTGTTACAGTCCTTATTATCATTATTTTAAATATTATTATCATCATTATTATTAGCGGTAGAAGTAGTAATACTAGTAGCAACAGTAGTAGTAGCAACAGTAGTTTTGATAGTACTATTATCATTATTATCATCATTATCATCATTATAATGTTAGTAGCAGGAGTATTACTCTCATTATCATTTTGATATTGCTATCATTCTCATTATCATCATTGTAATTATTATCATTATTACTATTATTATTCGTATTATTTTTTTATCATTATCATTATTATTATTATTATTATTATTATTATTATTATTATTAGTAGTAGTAGTAGTAGTAGTAGTAGTAGTAGTAGTAGTAGTAGTAGTATTTTTGCTGCCGTTGTTGTTGCTTTCATTTTTTGACAATTTCGTCTTCTTTTTCATCTTCACACCCTCTTCCTTCTCTCTCTCTTCTTCCGTAATCCATTCTTCAATCTCCTTTTTTTTTTATTCCCAGTGTTGTCTTGACGTCCTTCTCAATGGTTGCTATTTTCTTTCAATATAAGAAACCAACCAAAACACACAAAAAAAAGCCCAAAACGATGAATTAAATTCAATGCTGCCAATTCCTCAAACTAATTAATTCCGTCAAAAGAATCCTTTTCTTCATTAACGAAGATTAATTGGAGAGTCGTTTGGCTTTTTGGTTTTGAATATTTTTGTCGTCCTAATTTATATGGAATCACTTACCCGTTATAATTCTGTTGTGGTTCCCATTGTTATAACTATGTGTAGCATTGGGTCGGGCCTCTGAGAAGGGGAAGCAGTTGGTACATAGCACTGGGGGGGGGAGAAAAATCAATGGCTCCCCAGACAACTAACGTAGGAGGCCCAAGAATGTTCTTTGGTAGAGCAGTATGTACTGTTGGGGTTGATTGAATGAAAAATTTGAAAAAAAAGGGTGATCAGTGAACGGTACTCTTTTTTCCTTTTGGGAGCAGTAATCACTGGAAAAATTCTAATCTTCAAAAAAAAACAAAAAAAAACTGGCAGACACAAGGTAAGGGTCAATTTAATATAAACGTAAATTGCTGATTGAAACTCAGTGCCCCTCCCCCGATTAAAAACCTACTATCATCGGAATTTTTTAAAAATTAATTGGGGGGGGGGATTTTTTTCAGCCTCGTTGCTATATTGTTGTGGCGTTTAGGCGTGACACCTGACCAGCCAGTCAGCAGAACTAACTTAAACACTGAGAGAAATATATGTTGACAATTTCGATTGATTTTTTTCTGATGGGTTTACTCTATTGCTTATCAGTGGATGGATTTAGTAATTGCGAGAAGGTATAGCAAAATCATAAGGAGCCAGCAAGTACTACAGCTGGTCTTTCACAGAAAATTTAGTCATTAGGGCCCATTTGTGCCTCAATATTAGTTCATCAGCGTCCATCTCTCTTTTTTTCTCTTTATGTATATATATATATATATATATATATATATATATATATATATATATATATTTGATAATTGTTTCGCTTTATTGCCATTCTTCTTAGTGCATATAGACTATCCAATATTCTATCCAGTATCGGTAGGATCGAGACATTCGCTTCAACCCAGAGGCTGAATTTGGCCCTGTCCTATGCTGAACTGGACGTTCAGTGGGACAGGATTTAAGCGATATATTCCCTTACGCACAATTCCCTGTTCACTAGAGTGCTCCATTCCAGAATTGGAAGAGCATTGCTATAGTAGCTTGTAATGGACGAGTTGTCCCACCTAAAAGTGCTCAACCCTGGAGAAAAGAGCCTTGATTATAAGAATAATTAATAGTTGTGTCTTGTGTGTCTGTACAAGTGTACGGAATGTGTTCATTTTATAAAATTTCATGATACAAGAAGATTTACGTCATGTGGAGCTTCATATATAGTGGAATTATGAGTTCACTACACATACACGTTTTTGTTCCAGATCTTCGGACTTCTACCAGGGGGAGATTTGTTTTTTCGGATCTGTATTTATGTTGCTATTGGGGAGTGCATATAGTTCACTCTGATCTCCTTCGAAAAATATCTCTGTAATCTAGTATCGTAAATCAAACTGGTTAGGAACCCTAGAGGAGCCCTTTAAAACTAAATATTACATAGGGATATATAAAAAAAATGCTTTTTAAATTTGGATTAGTCAAAGATAAATCGTCCTCTTCAAATGGAAAATATAAAAGAAAAAAAGCAATACGTCATTATCCATATATATCTCAGGGATCAAAGATAACAATCTGACACCCAAAGTGAAATGGAAAACAAGAAACATAATACATGAAAGAATACTGAAACTCTGTCTTCCTTGTGTCTAAATGAAAACTTCGAAATAATCATCTTCACTAAAGAGACAAACTTGGTAAATAAAAAAAAGTACTCGCTGTCAAGTGTCGGATACAATTATCTGGGATATTTAGAGAATAACACACGAGAATATCAGGGGAATTGAATATTAACAACTAGTGTCATGTAAAGATGAACCCTGTGACTAGTGAACGGATAAGAATTATGAAATAAACTAATCTCACTCACCTGAGGGAACACCAAATCGACTGATATAATATGTGCAAAACAATCCAATACAACTAACCTGATTTATATATATATATATATATATATATATATATATATATATATATATATATTCAGCCACTATCATAGAGATTGAAACTTCGCATACCCTACTGGAGATAAATATAAAATTTTCAAAAGCAGAAGGAAATACTGCAAAAGTAACCAACAAAACCAAAAACTTGGAAAATTGGAAATAAAAAATACTTTATGTATTCGATCGGATCAATCATAAACAATAAAAAACAAAAAAGGAATTATAAATATAATAGGGCAGGGATTTTCACCAAAAGAAAAATATGCAACTCCCAATAACGGTATGAACAGAAATCCAGATAAATCGAATTATTCGCTTGAAAAAACACAAAGGTCTGAAACATAGACATGTTTGTATAGCAAATCCATTACTTGACCATATATATATATATATATATATATATATATATATATGTATATATACATATATATATATATATACGTATATATATATATATATATATATATATATATATATATATATATATATATGTATGTATATATTCATGTATATATATCAAGGCCATGAACATATTTCAGTATTCATATAGTATTCATATAGTCCCGTATTATCAAGTCATTTCTAAGCCAATCTGTGTTATTTCATCTTTTAACTAAATTTATAATTTGATTCAAGGATAAATGAAGGAAATGTAATTCAGCTATTTTTTCATTTTCTATGGTTGTGAGCTCTTTTACAATAGTCCTGTTTCGAGAATATATATATATATATATATATATATATATATATATATATATTGCAACCTGCATGAGTAAGACCAAGGTTCAAAAACTGATTTTTAGTAGAAGAATATCCATATGCAATAAATTATGATAATACCCTCCATAAAATATCAAACTACATAAAGTATGGTATGCTCTATATATCAAAATAATTGCTGAAAAGATGATGGTGTTTGAATAACACTGCTGAGGAGCGATATTGATATAAATCCCCAAAACTTCTACTTGGTACATAACTGATGATCCCAATAATAATTTAGAACATAAGCATTATTGTCAGTATTGAACATTTGATAAAAAGATGAAGAAAAAATTACATAAATTACGAAAAACGAAAGTGACCAGAGCGACTAGAAGGAAACTTTCGAAAAGTTTTCCAAGGCATTCAGTGCTTTAACCTGAATAGCTTTCTAGAACATATTTGTATATATATATATATATATATATATATATATATATATATATATATATATATATATATATATATATATATATATATATATATATATATATATGCCTTTTACTTATTTCTTCTTACCTCCATGTCACTCTATCTTTGTCTGTATATCTAAGTTGATCAATAAGATAATATTCATCTCACACGGTACTTATTTCAAGCATAATATCTTTTTCCATGCACTAAAAACCCTGTAAAATTCATGAAAAAAAAAGGCTGACTCGGCTATTGAAATTACAACGGTTACAAAATCCACCAGTTCAATTATTGGTGTTTAACAGTCGACCATGACTAGTTTTTGACCAGTAGGGTCTCAAAGATATAAAGTAATTCATTTTTTATAACTTGCTTCGAATTTATTGGTAATGTGTAATAAAGTGAATCATAACACGATATTGGCAGACATAACGTGCGTGTAAACGATAGAGTTAGATGTGTTTCTCCATTGAACTGATCATGGATAAGTTGTGTTAGACGTCACTGATTTTGTATACGCCTGTCTGGTCACACTGTCTGGCTGTCATCTGTTTAAGATCTGGCTGGTGTCTCAAGGAAGGAAGGAGAGGAAAGTTAATCGTGCCTACTAAATAACCCCCAAAGTAAGTGAATTTTTTGGTTTGGACTCTAAGATCTCAAATGTATTTATCACCTGACATGCATTTTTAACACAGTGAAGCATGTTGCTTGTGTAACGCCGCATATATACGAACAATATTCGTCATTCCACCATATCTGAGAGTGTTTATAAATTGAAATGCAAATAATATTCAGAGCTTCTCCAGATCTTGAAAGTGATACAAAGTATAGTCGAGAGCACTAACTGATAAGAGTTTGGCCAATATTTACATCATTAGCATCCAGACATGCATATACTTGTACGTAAGGATGAAAAGAGAAGGACACTCCCGTCAAACCTACGAACTTCCTCTGATCCAAACTACCTTGGTGAATCGTTGGACACATATCTTTGGTTTGAAGGATGGGTAGACCCTGGGCAAGTCGTATTTCATCTTACAACTTCATTGCTCAGGCTGGAAGGTTATGCAAAACACAACTCCTACTATCCTTCTGTGGAAAACTCATCCAACCTATCTTCATTTTTGGATCTAAGTCATCATATATAGAAGTAGATATACACCGTAAATGAGTTTCAACAGATAAAGTATCGATATTTTTCAAAATAACAAAACTAGTATAACTAAGATATTGTTGGGTCCCACCACAGATCTGTTCAACAACTCTACGATCGTCAGGTAGGTTTGTATAATTTTTTTGTTAGATATGCACATAATGGAGTTTATACTGCACCCCTATATGGGAATAACGGAGTATGAAAAAAGTGAATTCAGTCAACATAGTCACAGCATCTCCATGAGACCCTCAAAAGAAGAAGAAATCAAGCAAAGAATCACACTACGATGGCAAGCTTTTGACAGAATAAGCTCAACCTTAAAAAATAAGAAAATCCCATTAATCCTAAAAAGAAGAGTATACAACCAATGCATCCTCCTAATAGCCACTTATGGAGCTGAAATACGGGACCTAACCTAGAGACTGACCCGAAAATTGAGAAGAATGCAATGTGTGCACGAGAAAATCATGCTGGGCCTCACATGGAGAGCCTGCAAGACAGCACAGTACATCCTGGAAAAGACAAGGGTTAGGGACATCATAAAATCCATTAAAAAATATCAAATGGCGGTGGGTTGGCCATGTTGCAAGAATGATGGACAACCAATGGACATCGCGACTCACGACACGAATCCCCCAAGATCACATGCGAAACCGAAGCCGGCAGAATATTAGATGGATAGACGAGCTAGATGAATTCAGAAAGTAATGGTTCTGCGACTCCCATGAGAGAGAAGTGTGGTGAATCGAGGGGAAAGTCAATGTCCAACGACAGACGTTAAAAGAATGATGATGATGATGATGATGTACAAGGGGTTTGGGTTGGGAGATTCTCGTCTAGTGAGATATGCTGCATGTGTCCTTGCATTTCATTGTTTCGCAGCGTTGCAAACGCCTTACGTCTTGGCGTATAAGAAGAAATCTTTGAAAATAGGAAGTAAAATAATAAACGAGATGTTTATTTTTCTACACAGCATCCTTCTGTATTCTGTATCCAGCATCAAAATATGTAAGTTTACTGTCCTTTCGGAATTCTCTTTCTTCTGTGCAGTGCTCCTTCGTTACAGACACCTCGGAAAAAGTCAACTGAAGAAAATTGGTTTTGAAGCCACGGTATCACGAAGTGTGGGTACTTTTTTGTCAACGTATGTGTTTTTTTCAACGTCTATTTTCCAATATGTGTATACTTTAGCTGCAAAAAAAGCATTTTTCTCTCTCCCGTTCCGTTACTGTCATTGAATTACCAAGAACACCCACACAATTAGCTATGAAGAATGCAACATCACTCTAGGACAGTAGATTCTGCGCCACTTTACCAGGGGTTCTGCGGAATAAATTACCTTTCTATTGGATTTTTCTTCCGATAATTAACTGTTTATGACTGATAACTCAATTGTCAAATACTTTTCTTTAACAGTTTCCTTAAATCTTGATTATTCACGTGGTACAGGTACTATTCAGTAAGTAATTGTTCATAGATATATTTTTCTCGGTAATCTTGGCTTCTCCATTCGAGTGTATATTATATTGGTTTATACACAATTGGAAATCATAAACAGGACTGATATCTAATTGTTGGACAGTCAAAGGCTATAAGTCTTTCTATATATCGTGACTAGCTGCAGCTAGCGAGAAAACATATCTCACCATTTTGTCAACATAATGCTGATATCACTTGCTATCGTAGCAATAACTACTACATCGTTACTAATATAATCTAATCTGAGTAAGTATTCGATATCTAATGCACCAAAATCATCATCAGCAGTAGCATTTTATACGTCTGTCCTTGGACATATACCTACCCCAGGATTTGCCGGACCTGTCTATCACGGGCGTCGCAGAGTCAGTGCTTTCTTAGCTATTATGTCATGCCATCCCATATTTTCAACTTGGCCAGCTCAATGCAATATCGTGTTTTCTAATCGATTTATTATATCCCTAACTCCGTTTTTTCTTAAATTATATACTGTGCTGTTTTGTGATCACCTTGTGTTGAGCATGGTCCTTCCATATGCAGGTTGCTTGGCTCTCAGTTTGAGGGTCAGCTCCAGCCCCTTCTTCTTGAAACTTAAGGGATTTTCTTGTTCTCAAAGGTTGACCTTGCTCTACCAATGAATTCAGTTATAATTGATTCTTATTAATTTTATCCACTTTGGTTTCGAGTATTCCTAACTCGAAGCAGCTACTTGACGCAACACCCCACTTTGTCATGTATAATATACAGTCTAAAATCATCTTCTACTGCTGAATAATCTTTTCAATTTCACACTAAAAAATCTTGAACGTATCCACCGTCGTTCTGTCGTTCAGTTTTTGTCCTCAACGCACTAGGTCGAGTAGATGCAATTAAACACGACCTGAAAATAAAGGGCGATCGGTCCAGGGTTAAAGTTCAAGATGAAACTCTCCGCGATCTTTGAATGCGTTGCAGCGTCTTCCTCTTCAAATATTCCAAGATAAAACCATGGAGGAGTTCAAAGAAATACCCGCGAGACAATATCAATCAACACATACATTCATGTCTGATGTTTAAACTCATAAATTCATTCGTGTAAAATATATCATCATCAACACCATCATAATCGTCATCATCATCATCATCGTCAATGACATCAACAATTTCAATTTTTCTTCACGAATTTATAGGCAGTCAATTATTCTTTCAATCTACATAAAAACTGGTAATTGTTGTACTATTGTCAAGTTTTTACCGTGGAGTTTTGGCTAACCAAAAACCAGTGGCGTCATATTCAAGAAAATCTGATACACATTCGCTCTCTTGACTCAGGTCGACTTGTTTTGCAAACCCCATTTCCAGGAACTCCTAATAAAGGAGTTAAAGGGGACTCATAGATTTGAAATAAAACTCTGTTTTGATTTTTTTTTTTTTTTCAACTTTCACATTTCAATGAAACAAAGGATTTTGACCCGGTTACAGCCGAGTTTGTTGCTACTATCAAAGAGGTAAAATGATTTCACCTGCACAGTAGCCGGATCATATTAGGTTGGCTGCCAACTTATTATTACTACTATTATTATTATTATCATTATTATTAATATTTGCAATCTCACACCAGTTGCCTGGTGGTAACGGCTGGAGTTTGAGTGACAGCAAGTCTCCTCGAGTCTCCAGCCCTCCTCTCCTAGTACTCATAGGTCGCAGTAATACTCCGATTTACAGTTTCAAACCGGTTGCCCAGGGGTCATCGCTGAAATCAGAGTAACAATAAATCTCCTCAGGTCTTCAGCCAACATCTCTTCTCTCTTTCGCCTATCATGTCTGAGCTACAATTTGAGTTTCCGCTTTCATTTCCCTTCTTCTGTTGGGTCACTATTGACAGTTAGCGTTGCAGTCCTTTTATTTCTAGCACTTTCCTCAGTATCCGTGCAGTTCCCAGTAGTGCTGTGGTCTGTACAGTCTCACCCTCAGCGTTTTGGGGACAGTTCCTAGTGCGCCCACTATGACCGGTACTACCCCGGCTTTCATGTTCCACATCTTCCTTAATTCTCTGGCTAGGTTCCTGTATTTTTCCCGTTTTTCACTCTCCTTCCTCTTTACTCTATGGTCTGCTGGTACAGCCACGTCTACTATTTGGCAGGTCTTCCTCTTCTTGTCTACAATTACCGAGTCTTCTTGCCTGGATGAGGTGGTCAGTTTGGATGTCAAAGTCCCAGAGTAGTTTGTGGTTGTCATTTTCCAGGACTGCCTCTGGCTTGTGCTGATACCACTTTTCCCCATGGTTGAATCCCATTTGTTTACTTAGTTCCCAGTGTATCATCGTTGCTACTCTATCGTGTCTATGCTTATACTCCTTCTGGGCGAGTTGACTACATTCACTAGTTATGTGGTTTACTGTCTCATCTCTTTCACTGCACATGCGGCATTTGCTGTTTGTCTGTGTTCTGTTGACTTTTTTTTATGTAGTTTGTCCTGATGCTTTTGTTTTGAGCTGCCATGATGAGCAATTCCATTTCTCTCTTCGGGCTTCCTTTTCGTAACCACGTTCATGATTTCTCGTCTGCTACATCTGGTATCTGCCTTTTAAGCCCACCATACGATTTTTTCTCTTCCCATCTTTCTTTTCTTGTTTGCTGTACTATTCCATTGTTTTCTACTTTATTGTTTGTCGCGTTATCTCTCGCACTCTTTATGATTTCTTCACTATTTATTTGCACATACCTTTCTAGGACTGCTTTAGAGCTCTGGACACAGGCTTCTTTGCTGAAGAGCCCCCTGCTACCTTCTTTTCTCTTAACGTATAGTCTATCTGTATCATCTCTAGGGTGTAATGTTTTATGCATTGTCATAAGTTTCCTTGTTCGCTTGTCCATTGATTGGACTTCTTCCTTTGTCCATCCTTGGAATGGTCCTGTATAGCTAACTACTGACACAGCTCAGGTGTTCATTCCTTTTATTAGATTTCTGCTGTTTAATTTGGTCTGTATTATTTTCGTTATCCTTTTACGGTATTCTCTCTTTATTTTTTCCTCCATCTCTTCCCGTTTTATTGTGTCACATTCAAGGACGCCCAGGTATTTGTATTGGTCTTGTGCGGTCAATGCTCTAATCTTGCTGTTGTCCGGGAGTTCGATTATTTCAGTCATTGTAAGCCCTCCTTTGTGCATTACCATGATTGCACATTTTTCTATTCAAAATTCCATTCTGATCTCCTCTCTGTATTCTTCTACTTCGTTGAACAGAGTCTCAAGCTCTTGCCTGTTTTTTGCAAACAATATTATATCGTCCATGTACATTAGGTGGTTGATTTTTCCTTTTGTTTTGGAGAAATGGTACCCTTTGCCGTTCTTCAGGATTCTGTTGAGCGGTATCATTGTTAGAACAAATAATAGTGGGGACAACAAGCCTCCTTGGAAGATTCCCTTTTTTATCCTTACCTCTGCCGGGTTTTTTCCCGCGGCTGTCAAGTTTACTTTCCAGTTTTTCATAGAGTTTCCAATGAATCTAACCACCGGTTTGCTAATCTTGAACATTCTAAGGCATTCAAGTATCCAGCTATGTGGAATCATATCGTACGCTTTTTTGTAATCTATCCATCCCATTGCAATGTTCCTTTTCTTTTTCCTCACTTTTTTTAAGATCATCTGGTCCATGTAGAGTAAATCATTTGCCCCTTTGGTTCCTTTCCTACAACCCCTCTGTTATTATTATTATTATTATTATTATTATTATTATTATTATTATTATTATTATTATTATTATTATTATTATTATTGTTGTTGTTGTTGTTGTCGTTCTTCTTCTTTTTGTTGTTTATTGCTGAATCGTTACCAATACCTTAGGGCTAAAAGAGCTCGGCATGAGGTAAAATGCCCCCCCCCCCATTTGGTTTGTTGCAGTTCACTATGTTGCCCTTTTTGTATCCTACTGGAGTTTTTTGTATTTTTTTGTGTCTTGCTGCTTTTTTGTTGCAATTTTTGTACCTTTGATGTTTGTTTTTTGAGCTTCGCTACTTTTTGTGTCCTGCTTTTTTTGTATCTTACTGTCTTTTGTTTTTTGTTACTTTTGGTGTCTTGCTACTTTTGTATCTTGCTGGGTTTTTTTATTCACTGCTCTTTGTGTGTCACTCTTTCTGTAGATTGTTGCCTTTGTGTTTTGGTATTTTTGCATAATTCTGTTTTTCGTCTATTGCTTTTTTGTATGTTTTTGTTTTTGCCTGTTGCTGTTTGCTTTTCACTTGTCTTCACACTAGTATAAAATAGACAATAGTTCTCTTCTCAGTATGAGGGCAGTGACTGAAAACATTGTTTTCTGTAGGTCACGGAAAGGAGGCTCACTAGGGATTTTTATGAGATATTTTCCAGTGACTTTCTTTATAATACCCCACGCCCCGACGATAACAGGATAATTTTTTCGAAGTGCTGCATCATCTGTATTTTGATTTCGAGGCTCTTGTACTTACTCAGTTTCACAATCTCCTCTCCTAGACACGTTTTGATTAGGAAGCTCAGACGTTTTAATAAAAAGTTGTTTCTTTTATGATAGTCTTTGATTAATATATCGAGAACTTTTGGTATTTATTACAAAGTCTCAACGTATCATGTCATTCTGTCGCTCAGTTACTGGGTCAGGTTGATATTCATACCAGTTACTGTCCGTTGGCACTACGTACTCATAAAGTTTGCAGAATTTCCAAAGCAAATATTGTTCTACCCTGTCATGTTCCAACGTACTATATAAGTATTATAAGAGAGGAACAAGACTCAGGGTGATCAACATGCAGGCTTTGGCAACAGCATTCTGGGTTGACACAATTTTCAATTGCATTTGCTTAGAGGTTTCTAGCGCACATGTTTATTTCTTGAGAGGCTAGGGAAAACCTTCTTTTTCTCCTCCAATCCACTTCCCTTGGGCTACTAGTGAGCGTTTGGTTTGGTCCAGCAGAGGTCTCTGGTTCTGTTTTATTTCAAGCAGTTTATGGTCCTGATCCTTTGCACGTTGCTTCATCTTTCCCACATCTGGATTCTGTAAATATCTGTCACCGTCCAAGTTTATATCTATGTATTGCAAACGTTCACCTTCTGTTACTTCTGAGTGCAATGTTTTGGTTTTTTCATGTTCCCCGACTAATTCCAACATTTCGTCCTGAACAGGAAGAAAATAGACCTTTGCATGAATTTCAATAAAACAGATGTCATTTACAATGAACACGTAGAGTTAAACGTCACCCAATCAGGATAGTAACTTAGGAGATGAACAAAGTAGACCACTATATCTGACTCAAGACAACGAATCTCAATGAATTCCCCCAAAGTCGAAATTGGATATTAACTTTTGTTCAAAGACATGGACTTTACTACCCATACTGCATATGTGTTAATTTTTTTATCAAATTTTGGCCATTTAATCTAATCTGTGATATTCTTATCAAGGCATCCTAGGATATGTTTCTTTTTATTTCCTTTGTGTTTCATCGAGTGACAAATGAAAACCCAAAGTATTCATATCAGCCCTATATGTTGTATCGTCTAATTTCCCTGTAGTCCAATCAATCGATTCATTCTTCCACTTTAAGCCCGTTACTGCGCATCAATACTAGCGCACATTTTCCTATTCCGAACTCCACCCCAATTGTCGTACAGACACGTGACAATCGTACTTGCGTGCAGTGCAACAAATCAAAGACAAACTATTGTGGATTAAACCGTCCATTGTGGTCACAAGAACGGATTCCAGAAAACAAGGAGCCAACAAACAAGATATAGAACGAAAGCTGGACAAAAATTTGGAGGATCAAAATGAAGAGTTTGAATCAGACAGAAGTAGGAAACGTTAACGATATTTTTTCAGACAAAGTATTCGGATCGATTGTATAATAACTCGGTAAGTAACTTATTTAGTTCTCCTCTACCTCCCCAAGCCGACTGCTAGCTAGAGAGGAGATCTACGCGCTACCAGTATCTTCCTCCTGGTTACCCTACCAAATTCTAATTTCCCTGCTGATGACGTTGTCATCATGAAATTTTTGTCTGAAAAGTCAACCAATGAGAATGGAGAGTTTTCAGATGCACGCTTGTTAATTGAGTGATTCAAAACTCTTTGTAAGGAAGACTGTGTTGCAAAATGAGCTACCAAGAAAAATAACGGGGCAGCTAAAAGGTATGACCCGTGACTTGCATGTCTGCAGTAAAGGCAATAAGTAAGAGAGATGAAAAAGATGAAAAGGCTGTAGTTACAACCAAGAGTCTTATTTATTCTTATTTTTCCAACTTTGGGATTCGGCAGCTTATGAATGATGTCAAAATGCAACAAAATATGCAAGGTTAAAGGTGAAAGAAACAGATGAACAGCGGGAAGGTTAGCTGGATGGGACTCTGGCTCTTTTCTTGACATACTCTGCTGACAACAGGAAGAGAATGGCCTTCCATGGGAAAGGCCTCTGGATTGAAATGTAGATAAGATACGTTGCATGCCTAAGGAAGAGCTTAAGCGACGGAGAAAAAAAACAAATGTTGTTCCGGGCGACAAAGATCACTTGGAAACAATCGTTCCGTCTAAGGAAATCGTGGGTCGCCATGAATGCTTATCATTTTCTGAAGAACCCATCTTCCTCGATACAAGTTTGAACCAGCGGGACAAGCATCGCTTGAGTTCTGAGATCTGTGAGAACGTTTATTATTCAATAAAGAGCTGTCTTCATTGATCACCCTGAATGAATGCAGTGCACACCCATATTATCAAACCATTGGCTACGCAATCCCGATACTAATTTCCACTCAGAGCAATGGCCAATTCTCATTGGTTCAATGTGCAATCACGTGTTTCAGTACACAATATCATCGCTGTATTCTCACATTTGTTGAAGAACATTTCAAGCTCTCCTATCTTGTTTGCAAATAGCTTTGTCTTCTATTTACATGATGCCTTTCGTTTTTTTAGTTCATTTCCTGTCTTTTTTTCTTGTGGAAAGGGTTCTCTTCTTTCCATGGATATATATAACACTCTTGTCAGAATTTTCAATGTTAGTGGTAGGCAGGTGATTGATCTATAATCACTAGCTCGACTCCTTTCATCAGTGTCTATAGTTATCCAATCCAGGACCTTACCTCAATGTGAAGGAACTTTGGAGTTATGTGGTCTATTCAATTCCTTAAAATTATATCATTTGGTCCCATCAGGTCCTGTTGACTGTTTTTTTTTTTTAGGAAAGTCTTCGTCTTAGGATGACTATATTCAATACTCTTTCATGTCCTGGTGTTACTTATTGATAATATGGAACCATTCTTGAGATTAATAGTATATCTTTCGGTATCTGCATACGTCTTTCCAAAGGGTTATTAGGATTTGGTTTTATATTCAGACTTCTTTCGCCATTCAAGTCCTTTGAATCCAGCACCAATATACCTTCGTTTTTCTTCTCCGACTGCTTTCGCTTTCACTGGAGCTAGTAAACCTCTTTGTTTCAACTTATATTCGCCTCATAGTCATGCCTGTGGTATGCTCGTGTGCATTGTATTTTCGGGTAATTTTTCAACTCTCTGTAGTCTGCAGATCTTTTTTCCAACGCCAATTCTCAAGCAAGCTTTCTTTTTTTCCTCTCGTTCAGGGTTTCGCTTTTGTATCTTGAAGGTGGCTTTTACAATTCTTTCACCAGCGTAAATGAGATTGTTATGCTTCGTTATGTTGTCAGTTTTTAATGTTCTGTAAAAGGAAATTGAGTTGAATCACCTGCTTTTCATCCGATACAGGCCCTTGAGGGGTAGCAGCAATCTTTTCTCTTCTGGCATCACTTGTTCCAGGGTTTTGTATCAACGTTTTGTTTTTTTCTTTCCTTCCGTTGGGTGTCAAATAATAATAATAATAATAATAATAATAATAATAGTGCAGTGAAGATATCATGATGCAGGCTCGAAGCATTGCAACAAACAACACAAGAGCGGGGAAAGTTGGGGAACTGCAATGAAGACAAAAATGGACGGATCGGAACAGGTGAAAAGAACTACAAGGGAAATCTAAATAAAAAACGCTGAACCAAATTATCGCAGACGAGCGATCATGGACATTGCTATGCAAAAGTGACATGAAGAGAGGAAAAAAACTCTTCATCATAACAGCTCAAAAACAAATGCATCAGGACAAACTATGCTAAGATAAAGATCAACAGTATTCAGGCAGACAGCAAAGAGGAAAGTATGAAACTCTAGGCCCCATAACAAATAAATGCGATAAACTATCACAGAAGGAGTGAAAATGCAAAATATCAATATTACCACTATCATCGTCACTACTACTAATACTAAAACTACTTCAGGCATGGCTGTGTAGCAACTGTTATACACCGGAAACTATCCTAATGACTGGGATCTAGTCATTGTTATACACCGGGAACTATTCTAATGACTGGATCTGGTCATTGCTATGCACCGGGAACTATTGTAATGACTGGGGTCCGGTCATTGCTATACATTGGGAACTATTCTAATGACTTGGATCCGGTCATTGTTATACACTGGGAACTATTCTAATAACTAGAATCTGGTCATTGTTATACACTGGGAACTATTCTAATGACTGGGGTCCGGTCATTGTTATACACCGGGAACTATTCTAATTACTGGGGTCCGGTTATTGTTATACACTGGGAACTATTCTAATTACTGGGGTCCGGTCATTGTTATACACCGGAAACTATTCTAGTGACTGGGGTCCAGTCATTGCTATACACTGGGAACTATCGTAATGACTGGGCACCGGTCATTGTTATACAGCGGGAACTATTCTAATGACTGGGGTCAGGTCATTGTTATACACTGGGAACTATTTTGATGACTGGGGTCCGGTTATTATCATACAATGGGAACTATTTTAATGACCGGGATCCGGTCATTGTTATCCACCAGAAACTATTCTAATGATCCGGGTCCGGTTATTGTTATACACTGGGAACTATTCTAATTACTGGAGTTCAGTCATCTACATAAATGGGTACAGCACGAACCGTAAACTGACCTTGAAAGCAGAATCTGTTTATTGCTCAGGGAATTCGCCATAAAACCGACTATCCTATCCAAATAAGGGGACCAGGCCTGGCAGTCGGAGATAACGGGAAGAGATCTTTGTAAATAGATGACATAAATGTGTTTGTAGATCACAGGGTGAATGTGGGAGAAAGTTATAAGCTAGAAAAATACCTGGACCTTGCAAGGGAGCTGGGTGGGGACATGCGGGTCAGGGTTACACCGACAGTAGTAAAACTGAGAACAGTCCCAAAGACATTGAAAATCAAGTTTGAGGGATCGGAAAAAAAGGATTGATCGATACTATATAGACCACAGCACTCCTGGTGTCTGCACGAATATTGACGAGAATGCTGGGAATATGACGATGACCTGACTGCAAGGATAAGAAAGTCATTGGTCCGTAAAGCAGGGGTAGGACAGTACAAATCACAGCGCTGTTATGATAAGTTAGAACGAAAAGAGGAGGGGTAGAGACCTGAGGAGACTTACTGTCACTTAGCTCTTTAGGCATGTGGTATAAAACTGCAAACCATGGGAATGTTTTGGACTGTGAAAGTGTTGAGAGTAAAGCTGATTACTTGAAGAGGTTCACTGTCACCCAGCAATGACCACTAGGGAACTGGTGTGAAAACGCAAAATACTACTAATACCACTTCTACTACTACTACCAAGAAGAAGAAGAAGAAGAAGTTGCTATCACAGTCACATTGCAGAAAATCCATTGGTATATTCGATATGATCAGATTAAATTCTATTCATCACATCATATTTGAAAACATTCAAAATAGAGAGATTGACATCTAGAAGTAGCCAGATTCTGGAGAATCTAAATTTTATTAATAATCCCATCAAAATGAGGCCCATGACTTAAATCTTTTCCTCCAAACAGTTAAAAAACAAACATCTTTAGAAAGTGTCAACTGGACTACTAACATCTGTAGAAAGAACAGTATGTCTAGGAGTGCTAGAACAAACAAACACATAAACACATAAACAAAAGAAAAGGATACAACCTTTTGTCTTCTTTGATGGCTATGGTTGTTCCATGAGAATAGTGATATTTTTTAGAAAACAATGATAATTTATTCGTTACGTTTATAATTGTTTTAAAACCACCATTATCTCAATTATCAATACTGAAGAGACTTGTTTATGGTTAAAATTGTTCTAAAATTAGTATTATCTTTATCATCAAAACCAGAGAGACTTGCTTGTTGATCTTAATTGATTAAATGCTTCCAAAGTTAGCGTCCAATTTCTGTAACTTCAATTCCATATCTTAAAATATTGTCCATTGTAAATACAATGCTCCTTTAGAGAACGGAGAGTTTTCCCAAATGTCTGACCAATCAAGGCAGGGTTTGAAAACGACAGCCCACGGCCACATTACATCCGACCTACCGATTTCATTGCACATGCAACACTGTTTATTTAGACCGCCAGTTCTTGGTTATTGAACAATAAAGTCCAGTACCGAACGAAATCTCGTTTTTTAAATGGCCTTAAACGAATCCATGTTTCATAGCTAAAATGTTTTCACACCGCGCATTCCTGTCGCTATTAATTTACACAAAATTTGAACGACAACTTGACAATATTTTGTCAAAAGATGTTCACGGAGCTCATTAGTTAAAAATACATGTAATTCATGTACGTATATACTCCTATAATGAGAGAGACGTTTTGATAACAAGTCTGCCAAGTCACTCAATAGTTACCGTCATACAACCAGCGTCTTTTGACAGAATGCTGTGTTGGAGGTGATCAATTTAAAAACAAATTAGAACAGCAATTGTCAATGAATAACTTATTTCTCTCCCTTTTTGTTAAGTAATAATCGTAGAAATAAAACTGAACTTACATTGAATAACAACTGAACACAAACTAGGCAAACAATTTAGCATAAGTTTGCATTGCAAACTGAATCTGTCTTCAGAAAAATATTTAGGGGGAGAAGTGTGGAAGAAGAATTTTTTTTCTTTAAGCATCATCAACAGAATTTTCAGTGTCTGTCCCTAGTCATAAAACCTCCACAAGATTCACCAGGCGTATCTACCATTTGTGTTGCAGGGTCAGTACTTTTTAAATTTGTTCAGTTCCTTATACTATCTTATGTTTTGCCGTCCACATTTCCGCGAATGATCTCTTGGGATTCCTGTTGTGAGGCTTGAAGTCCAATGGTTGTTTGACATACTGACTTCATTATTAGCCTATTTCAATTTTATTTTGATACATCATTTATAACTACGTCTCTGCTTTCTCTAATATGCTGTGCTATCTAGTGATGTCAACATGCAATGTTGAGCACGATACTCTCTTGGTTTTCAGCTCGAAGGTCAATCTTCTGGTTAGGTTCCATACATACCTACAGATTAAATTAAAAGAAATCAATATTTTGCAGTTTTGGTGAGAGCTTTTGTTGATGATATCTAATATAAAGAAGAAAAAGTAAGCAGTTTTCATGGTCTCGTATGGACATGACTCTATTTTCTTTCACCCTGACCTGCAAAACATAAAAAAACATTTTTAATCCAGCCCGCCTACAGAAACGTTTATGGACCTCTAGTCAAATGGCATGAAAGAACATTGGAAGCGTGAATCTTCACACTACATTTCATCTTGTCTGGGTATTTTTAATTAAATATTAAAAACTGTCAACAAAAACTGCCAACATAGGTTTCTCAAGTTGGTCTTGATGCCTGCCTTTCTAAACATTTATGTATGTATGTATGTATGTATGTATGTACTGCGTAAAAGACGCTCCTATGTAGGCAGAATGCACTCATTATTATGTCGAGAAAATTGTATTTTTCATTTGTTTGTTTTTTATCCCCCCAAAAAGTAAGGCCTTTCATTAGTAACCTCAATTCATTTTTCTAGTTTGTGTCTGTCTGTTTTTGGAAAACAGGGACACTTTTTGTTATTGATCATTGCCAATCAAGTCTAGGTAAGTAACTTATTCATCGATCACCCCTTTATTTAATTTTTTTTAATCAATCACCACAACAAGGCATGCAGTCAAAAGACGCAGGCCGTCTGACGGTTTTTATCGAGTGACTAAACCCGTTTTATTTTTAATTTTTGGAGATGTCATTTTTAAAGTTGTTCATTGGGGTTGATAGATGATCTCTTAAAATGGGATATCTTTTTATAAAAAAAAAAAAATTGGCAATGTTTTGCTTTATGACACGAAAAGAGGGAAACTACTCCCATTTGGAGAAATACAAAATATGTATTCTTCTCAAACAATGGTTTGGATATTAATTGCCATGTTTGTTAATGTGTAATTCCCTTATAGAAGCACGTGTACAACGTCACAAAGTAGGAAACATCCGCCGTAAACAATTCATGAAATTTACGTAGCTCACTTGACAATGCATTAGATAATAATAATAATAATAATAATAATAATAATAATAATAATAATAATGATAATAATAATAATAATAATAATAATAATGATAATAATTATGATAATAATAATGATAATAATGATAATAATAATGATAATAATAATAATGATAATAGTAATGATAATAATAATGATAATACCAACAATAAAAATAATAATAATAATAATAATAATAATAATAATAATAATAATAACCTAGCAAGGGAGCTAAGGAAAATGTGGAACATGAAAACCAGGGTAGTACCGGTCATAGTGGGCGCACTAGGAACTGTCCCCAAAACGCTGAGGGAGAGACTGGAGGAGATCGGGATTAGGGGAAGGATAGAGACCGTACAGACCACAGCGCTACTTGGAACTGCACGGATACTGAGGAAGGTGCTAGAGATATAAGGACTGCAACGAATAGTAGCTCTGTCATGATATGCGAAAGAGGGAGGAGACGTTACTTGAAGACCTGAGGAAACTTATTGTCACTCAGCCTTCAGCGATAACCACTGGGCAACCGGTGTGAAACTGTAAATCGTAGAATTACTGCGACCTATGAGTAGTAGGAGAGGAGGGCTGGAGACTTGAGGAGACTTGCTGTCACTCAAACTCCAGCGGTTACCACCAGGCAACTGGTGTGAGATTCCAAATAATAATAATGATAATAATAATAATGAGTAACGTTTTTCCTCTATTCTTTTATTCTTTCATTTATTCATTTTGCTTACAATACTCCACAATAGACATTCACCTACGATATTGCTTTACATAATAGAAAGTGACGCTTCTTTTTGAAAGATATACGGACAAGCTACCAAATGTCAGTATTTATGCATTTTTTTATTTATTTATTCGTCTTCAAAAACTATACAGTAGTCATCCACTCCGACAGGGACAAATTCTGAGCCAATAGAAAGATAGATTTTTTTTAAACATAAAAAAGGGGAAGGGCAGAGAAAAAAGTTTGAGAAACCCTGTGTCATATGCTAATTTGCTAGTGGTATTTCAGTGATAAAAGACATAGATCAGAAATAGGTATAAAGGAAAAGAAAGAAGAAATTGATGAAAATCCAAAGGATACAAATAGTCGTAGAGTTACAAGGTACCGTCACGTTCATCAACGCAATAAACGGAATCAGAGTTCATATTTTTATGCTTTTAAATTACTACGGCACAGTCTATTCTAATGGTCATTGTTTGGAAGGGGTCAGACTTTATAGTGGGTTTAGCAGTTTACCATGATGGTCACGTAAAACAATTTCCCATCAGTTGTGCGAAATCACAGCTTTGAATTATTTGGGTTTTGCTTACTCCTTTTCAGTGTTGACAATTCAGATACTCTATATTTACGTGTATGAATACGACCAACTTGAACATTTCATATCTAAATTCAGAGATCAAAATTTAGATAAGAAATTTATAATCTGTATTTTCATCAGATATTTCCAGAAACACCGCTCCAAATAATTTCAAATGTGACACTTCAATGCTTTGTGTACCGACTAATATATATGGCTGATATCAACTCCGTGGAATGTCCAGTCGTCAAGTGATATCAGTGAACAGACATGTGAACTCACAAGGAAACTCAGATTTTCCCAATCATATCTAGAATCTGCATTTGAAATTTTTCTCATTTTCAATCTTCCTTAGGTGTAGTTTCTTTTCTTTCAAAAATCTATACCATAATTCCTTAGTCATTTATCAACTTACTTCTTAAGATTGCTGGTGACACAGATAGCATATAGTCGTTTATGCACATGGAACTGAAACACTATACAAATACGAACTCATTAGATTTGTTTGAACTCAGTACTCAATACACTGAGGATTTGATGCAAATACAAAACTAGGATAACATAGATGGAATAAATACATTGAATAGATTTTGAACAGTCTGGAAATGGACCGATAATTCATTCCAGAGACGATCAAACGATCAGCAAAATGATATGAGTACCATCCCATGGAACAGTGCTTCACGCCATTTTGGCATCAACATCAACATCAGTCTTTTATCGTCCGTTGTCGGACATAAATATTCCCAAGGGTTTGCCAGACATTTCTATCATGGGCGCTGCGTAGCCATTACTGTCTAAACTTGTCTAGTTCGTCCCAAACTTATATTCTGCCGGTCACGTTTTCACCTGTGATCTCTTAGGATCCATGTTGTGAATTGCAATGTCTACCAGTTGCTATCTTGTGATATCTATATGTTATATTGATCATGGATATTTCATGTGTGCAATGCATGGTTTTGAGTTTGAGGTTCAGTCTTTTGGTCAGATTCCACGTTTTAGCTCCAAATCAGTTGGATGCATTGGTTGTATAGCTTTCTTTTCAGAACTATTGGGTTACTCTTATTCTTGAAGGTTAGACTTGCCACCAAAGACTGATTTTTTACTTGAGTTAATGGTTTGTTTAGTCACTCAATTGTAACTTTTTATCGGACCAACGTCTTATGGCAGCATACCGTGTTTGTGGTAATCAATTGAAAAATTGTTTTAAAAAAAAGGTGATGATAAGAAATAAGTTACTCTTCTTGTCTTTTGTGGGGAAATGATAACTAAAAAAAGTCGGAAGTTTCAAAAGACGAGCGTGAGTACTATCAGACATAAAGTAAGCAATCAATTTACCATAAAAGTACATTGCAATTCGAATTCCAGCCCTGAAAACCTATTTGGGATAAAAAAAATCTCGAAAGGAGAAAATCATTTCTCTAGACATAATGAGTTGATGTTTAAATTATCAGCCCCTCATCAATGAATTTAATATTTGATGTTTTTCATTAATCATCACTTTTGTAGACAATGAAATTATTATTAGTCGTAGAAGATGTCTAAATACATAGGTAACATACGTACTTTTTTTCCTTGAAAGGCCTGTTTAGGTTGCAGTATCAGAAACCTTGACTCGCCAGCCCTTTAAATAAAGTTGGTAGTAATAACTTAATTCTTGATTCATATCAGATAAAGTCTATTATCTTCAATTTTTGACTAAGATTGACTTTCATTTTGTTTTTCTAATCGTTTTCCAAGTTGAGATTTTTTTTTGAGTGGACGTTGAAAGTCGTATTGAAGGTTCGTTTTTTTAAAGAAATATTTTTCCGTTTCCAATCAATAATACCTCCAAATAAAGGCTGAATTTAAGCGATATATTCATTTACGCAGAAACTCCTCATCCACCAGAGTGCTCTATTTCTATGGAAGGGCATTGCATATATATATATATATATATATATATATATATATATATATATATATATATATATATATGCACATCTGTTTTTCACACGTATGTGTGGTTGTTCACGCACGCACATGTCTATTGAGCTATCAAAAAGTCAGATAAAATAAAAAGTAAAGTACGAATTCCGAATGAATTGTGATCAATTTTAGTTCATGACGAGTATTTTTCCTCCCGTTCAGATCGTTAGAAATAATCCTTGATAAATCCTGACATTTTCTCAAACAGAAAATCTTTTCAGATCTGAGGCAGATCAAAACTTAGAAAGGGTTTATCAACATTTAATGAAATAAGGTGGACAGGAAGAAGATGCAGTGTCGAGAAAAGAAACAAAAAATAATTCAGAGACAGAGCAGTGAAGAGGGATTTTAGCTATATTATGTAGTGTGAATATACAACCACGACGAACCGGAGGTAATTGTGCATTGATCTGCCCCAATATTGAACCAATCTTTCCATAGTCTATTATTTAGACAATCATATGTATATACATCGATGTATGGAGGATAAAAACGGGAAATACTTCTTAATCAAAAAACACCGAAAATGGTCAATAAATGACCAGAAACAAATTGTTCATGAAAGCAATCATTTCCTTATTTATTTTTATTAAGCTAAGTATTGTAAATCATTATTGCTTATCCCTTTCGTTTTTATTTTTTATACTATGAAGTATTTGCCTACATCTCAATCTTCAGTTGGCTTTTTATCGTAACTTCACGATGACAGTCTGAATAAAGTTGCAATGAAAGATAATAGTGTGGGCTTTTTTCCTATGTCAGCTTTTTTTCTGTGTGGGCTTTCTCCCGAGTGGATTTTCCATCCAACACTTTTTTCTGTGTTCAAAAGTTTTTCAAACGCTTGCTGCAGGAACAGCTTTAAACATGATAAACACCTTTGTTGCCTAAATTTCACGTATTAGAAATTGCCAACCAAAACTTTCAACATAGACTTCTCTCAGTTTTCAAGTTGGTCCAGCTGGCTGGCTAGATTGCTTCCATTGAGCTAATGGGCTGGAAATTTAAACATTCACTCATAATGTCATCAAAAACAACAAAATGTTTTCCTCTGTAAGTAGGTTTTTAGTGCGAGGGTTCAGTTTACAAAGTAAGTTGATGCCTTATTGATCCCTAGCGTGAATTCTTCCCTTAAAAATCTTGATTTTTAGTGACTGCTGTCCAACTAAAGGCGCAAAAAGTAACATTCATTGATGACCCCTTCTTCTGATGTTTTAATTGATTACCCCAACATTGCATGCTGCCAAATAACTTTGGTCATATGACAGTTCCTATTGAGTGTAACGAGAACTGATTTTCAAAAAGTTTGGATTAGGATGTTTCAACTTGGAGTTCATCAAAAGGTCTATCTAAACCTTAGAGATTATATACTTTTGGGGAATACTGGGGTCACTTTTGGGGGTAAGGAAATGGTGATTGGTCAGCACTCAGCATTTGATAAAAGATGCTCAATCAATTCCTAGCTGAGGTATAGGAGTTGCTACCCGAATATAGTACAATAACTTTCGAAATAATGTCATCGAGCATGTATACATCGTTGTTCACGAAGGATTCTGCTTACAAGAAGTAGTGATAATAGTCCATGCAACATTCAGTTAGGTTAATCGTTCAAATCAAAAGAGCACTTTTACTCGATCGACCTAGAGGAAGTGTTTAGAAAAACTGTTCTGAGTTAAGTGGCTCAAGTGATTTAGAAGGGGTTCTATTTATAATTTAACCATGATGTAAAAATCGATCCTTACTTACAATGAGCTTTGAATGCATCTTTTAGAGGAGTTTTTGGGGGTGAATAGAAATCATAAGCATAGACGAAATATATTCAATCAACTTGAGATTCTCCAATGACGTTCGTTGAAGAATTACAAAACTTGTTGACTGATCTAAATTGGGAATGTAAAAAACGTAAGCTTAAAAGTGAACTGAACAGAGACTGAAGTAATGTTCAACAATAAAGCCCTACCCTCCACGAAAGAACGTAAACAGAACAGACGAGCTGATCAACTCTTGAAAACATCAAGCACAAGCGGGAAAAGTTCCCCCCCCCTTTGGTATTCACAAGGAATGCGATGAACAGGTAGCAACTGCAAGTACTGAAACCAGATAAAATCGATAAACTACACCTCACCTAATATTTGATTCAAGTCAAAGTTTCCAAATTACATCGTAATCGAAATTCAATTTAATCAAAACAAAGATGGAATAGAGGATTCAGACCCCAAATAATATTGTAAGGAAACAGTATCACAAAAGTTAATAATTGAATGAAATTTTGATTAAGGTGCATTCTGCAAATTTCCTACTTTCGCCTGAATTTTGGATTCAGGATTTTAGATTTGATCCTCAATACCAATTATAAGAAATTCTTTTTAAATTGTAAGCATTTATTTAATTATATATTAAGCGATTAGCTCTATGAAAATGTTTATGATTTTTCAGTTTCAAGAACACTAGGGATGGTTTTATCAAAAGTATGCCTTGTAAACGTGTTTACACGATGACGTCCAGTTTCTGCAAGTACCTATTGATTTATGACAGATCTGTGAGTAGCAAGGTTACCTTAAACAGTGGAGGTATTGTGTTTACATGAATATAAGAGACTTTATGCACATTGAAGTGAGCACATACAAACAAACTTATGTAATCTTATATATATTTATATATATATCCATAAATGTATGTGATACATTCTAAAAGGGTCATTTGAAAATCCTAATACTACTTCATTATTGAATAAATTTCGAAGAAAGATTGAAAGAACATAGAAATCAAAAAAAATTTTCTGACAAGATCAAATGTTGAAAAATGTGTACAACAGCCATAAATCTTTGTTCTAAATTTTATCAATACCGAAAGTACATAATGACGTCAAAATGATATTTTTGAAATATATTGGATATTTCTTACTCTCACCATGTATATGACTGTTTACTTGACATTGCTACGAAAGCTATTTTGTCAATTATCATTATCGTCAGCAGCATAAGCCCCAGTAGTCTTTTAAAGTCTGTCTTTGGAAGAGAATTTCTCCAAGATATTCCAGACCTTTTGATTGTTGTTGTACCGTTGGTAATATCTCCCAAACCTATATAAATCGTTCCTGCCGGCCATAGTCTCATATATGATCGACTTGGATCAATATTGTGAGTCGTAGTGTCCGATGGTTGTCTGACTTCCATTCAACATGGCTTTTTATTACCATTTGAGCTTTTTAATGAATGTTAAGATATATCTTATTCGTGTTCTTTCCTCTAATACACAATGTTTTCTTGAGGTCACTCCGAGTCATGTAAAGCAGGTTCCTTTCTTGTGTGCATTGCATGGTTTTTAGTTTAAGAGTCAATGTTTTGGTAAGTTCCAATGTTTACCACAGTGAACTGAAAAGCGATCTGGGAGGGGGTCATTGATGGACACTGATCAAGAATCTTTGTTAATGGCTCTGTTGATTGGAATCGCACTTTTCTGTCGAGAGACTTAATTCTTTGGAAATGGTCGAGTCTGCACCAAGCCTTTGGTTACGTACCTTAATGAACCGGGCTGTATCTTCGTTATCAGAAATATTTCCTCTGAGTAATCAACTAAAATTAAGAAAGAAATAGAAAATAAGAGTTATTGTTAGAATTCGAAGAACTGAAAAGCGGAAGGGCTTTCAGGTACATTGGTAGGTAATCAAAGCAGGAACTATATGAATCACTGATGGAGAATGATAGGAGAATGAATTTTGAATAATGAAATATTTGAATGAAACAGGAAGGAAAACGGGGAAAGACCAGACAAAAAAATATGAAGGTGAAATGAGACTAATGGGGGAAAGTGAGTACAATGAAGAGAAAACACATAACTAAAATAATCTGAAGAGAGGGAAAACTTGGAAAGGCATGGAAATGTGTAGAGAAAGAAAAAGAAGAAAAAAGGAAGGAAGGGAGGAGAAAGGAGGGGAGGGAGAGGGCTGAAGGAAAAGAATGGGGAAAGAAAGAAATTGAGTGGAATGAAGAAAACAAGGGAGGAAAGAAGGGAGAAATAAACGAAAAAGGGAATAAGGAACAGAAAGGAGAAAAGGAAAAAGAAAGGAGAATGGAAGACAAAGGAGAATGAAGAAAGGAAGAAAACAATGAAAGGAAACAAGAAGAAAGGGAGAAGTAAAAAAGAAAAAAAGAGAAAACGAGAGAAAAAAGAAAGAAAGAATGAGGTGAAGTAAAAAAAAAATGACGAAAGCAAGATAGAAAAAGAACCGAAAGAAGAAATGAAAAAAATGAAAAGAAAGGAAGAAGTACTGAAGGGAAAGAGAGAATAAAGAAAGAAAAAAGAACGAAGAGAAGAAATGAAGGAGGGAAACGTGAATAGAAAAAAAGGAAAAAGAAAGAAAGACATAAAGAACAGAACAAAGGAAGAGAGGTAGGAAGAACACAAAGATAGAACGAAGGGGAGAAAGAGCTAAAGAAGGAGTTGAAAGAAGGAAAGGAAGGAGGAATCAAGAAAGAGGAAAGAGAAAAAGGGAGTATGGAAGTTGGGACGGCGAGAACAAAAGAAAAAACAAGCGAAAAAAAGAAAGAAAAATAAAAGGAAGATAGATGGCTTGTAAAGTATTCAAAAGAATAAAATGTTAAGTATATAACAGAATACGATGTTAAGTATAAAACAGAATACGATGTTAAGTATATAACAGAATACAATGTTAAGTATATAACAGAATACGATGCCAAAATTGTTTGAAGAAGACGAACACTAATGAGTGCAAATACAACCGGTCAATAAAAAATGGCGGACGGCACACAAAGCTGAGTTCTCATATGTAATATGGTACGAGACACAAACGTAAATATAATCAGTCCTGAGTTGAGTATTGTCATCTCCAGACACAATCTGTTGAGGAAAACAAAAGACGTTACTTCAAAGTTTCACTTCAATAAGAGACGCCCTGACAAAAACAAGAATGAAAAGTTCTGAAAAGTTTGATTGAGTGTTTTATCAGTCTTTATTCATCGTCAACGTAATCTGACATAAGATCAGTAAAATTAAAGAAAAATGAAATAGGCCCAGATATTTGGTACGGAAAAAGAAAAGAGTTGGGATCTGGCACTGAGCTACAAATGGGACACCCAGGGGATGATCTGTCCTACTGTAGTGATAAATGGACGAGTTAAATATATTATATGTGAATGAACTAATGATCCTAATTTGCGGATGAAGATGCTTGGTAGGATTCCTTACACCGATAGGACCTTGGACGGCGGGTCTGGTGTTGGGAACAAACATCCAACTAGGCAATTAGATTTTAATAAAAAGGGCAATCCCTCTCTTTGAACCAAGGGTTCACATCCAATAACACACACACATACATATTTATATATATCCTAGCAGATTTTAGGGGTTGCTCTATCCATGATGCTGATGCTTTGTATTCAAAAAATAGAGCGTAAATAGGTAGGCAGATATTCACAACTGTTTTTGCCACAGACCAGTTTCATGCAATGTCATCGTCTACTTCTTTCCCTGTTTTCTTTCCGTTACAAATTGTTCAAAAGAATTCACCTTTATCTTTCCCAATCATCTTAGGGAGACTGCCACTTTTTTCGAATATTTTTTGTTCCTGGGTAGGAGGATGGGGTTGGAAGTGTCTGTAAAGAGTATATATATATATGTAGATATAGATTTATATTTATATATCTTCGAAACAGTTGAATGTTAAACCGCTGATAATCCAACTAGAAGATATTACATATAGTATCATGATATCAATGTTTGTGTACTTGTTAGTCCTCATATTTACTTACCTTCACCTATTTTTCTCATATATAGAGAGAGCCATCTGGTGGATGAGGAATATGTGCTAAATAGATATATCGCTTATATTCAACCTTACTGAGCATTCTGTGGCTCAGAGGTAGGATACTGGCTTCTGGGTCTGAAGCGAAGGTTTCAATCCTACCTCGTGGTACCGGATGGGATAATGGATTGTCTATAGCCACACTGAAGAGTTGTAATACAACGAAACAGCTGTCTGTGGATGACGCAATATATATATATGAGCTTACATATTTTAAAAGCTGTTTTTGCATTCTGGATGTATTTATATCTTATTGTCAAGCACATGACATTAAGGTTATCACTATTAATACAGCTGATTTACTGAATCAAATGAAAAAGTTTCGCATCATCATAATCATCATCATCATCAGCCATTTAGCGTCTATTGTTGGTCACAGGGATAGTATTTTCTTTACTTATATGGTTCGTCACGCCATCTTACATTTCATTAGCCTCGGTTTCGCATGTGATGTCTGGGAATCCGCGTTTTAAGTAGTCTCAAGCAATTGTCTGCCATTCTAATATCATGACTAGCCTGTTGTCATTTAAATTTTTGTATACGTACTGTTTTTCCTCGAATATATTTTGTTTTCCTGTCATCTCTCAATGCGAGGATGATCATTCTCTCATGTGCACATTATATGGTTCTCAGCTAGAGGGCCAATCTTTGGGTAAATTTCCGTGTTTCAGCTCCATAGGTGACTAACGGGGGTATGCATTGGTTGTATACCCTTCTTTCTCTGACTAAAGGATATATTTGTTCTTGTACGTTGAGCTTGGATGAAAGTTTTCCAACCTTTCTAGCTTAATTTCTTCTTCTTTTGAAAACTTAATGGAGATTTCTTGTCCAAGGTAAGTTAGTGTTATACTTTTTCAGGATCTACGTCTTCGATTTAGATTGTTGTGCCTTCAACATATTCGTTGAAGATGACATTTATTTTGCTAACGTTCGTGTGGAGACCACCTTTCTTGCTTTCTTTGTTCAGGTGACCGAGTGGTTCAAATTTCAGGTAAGTGCTGGCGAATGTTGTGATTACGGCAATTCAATTATCCATTTCCTCTGCATGTATTCGTTCTTTTTTCATCCGCCCAGAACATTCCATTATTGTCAGCGAAAAATGCCACAATGTCCCGTCTTTTTGCTGTCGACCATTTTAAGGAGTGTGGGTTAAGATTTGGTTTTTAGCACCACACCATGCTTTTGAGAGATTTTGTAGATTTGTTTGTTTCTTGTTTTTTTTTGTTTGTTTGTTTGTTTTTTTTTTAATTTTAGTTGCTTCTGGTCCATAAGATCCGAGGGCGATCTTGAAGTTAATTTTCAGAAAAATTTTTTCAAAGGTTCCACTAAAGTTTGAGTTCTATTCAGAGGGTAAAAATAATAAGTGGGCTTACTTGAATCAATGTTCTTTTGCTTTAAAAAATGGCACAAAGACAAAAAGAAATATTCTAAGATGTTATCTCTTTTACTAATCGTTTTAGTGTTAGAGTTAGTTAAAGAGTTCTGATCCAGGTTGTTTGTATTTAAAAAAATGAGCAGGAGATCAAAACATTTTATTCTTCCAATGATATAAAAATTCCCTGAGGTTAGCCCTTGGATGGGTACGGAGTTGATGGCTTTAAAGGAAGTAATAAGAAAAAACTAGGAAATAATCTAGTGAGTCTTACTTCCGTAGTAATGGCAGGCAGTAGGTGTCCACTTAATGACTAAAGCTATAATGAATTATATATCTCCCAGCACATTCTTTGCAATTAATGAATTTTTGAAAACTAACAAATTTCTAGATGGTTCCAGGGTCAAATGATTTGAAAGCACCTAAAAGTGATGCATGGAAATCTAAGTCCATTTTGAATTTCCGAAATTAGCGATAAGCCCCAAATGAGGATTGAGCACAATACAGTAGCAATGATATCTTTGGGTGATACCAGCTAGTCATTACTCCACGCATTGGCACCGGAAGTCTTTGTTATTCTTTGAAAGTTTTATGTCCATTCCCAGTATAAAACTCTTTTTATTTTGTTTTTGTCATAACAACCATCTTTTTCTATTCATTGTAACTGACCCAGTCGTCTTGAACGTGATTTCTGTAGGCAAAATGAACTCAGGGCTCTTCTGATATTGAATGGATGTTTCCTTTTATCCTGATAGGAAACGTGTGAACCAATGATTCGAATACACTGATCTGGTTCGACCGTGTGTTCCTATTCATAACACTTGTCTGGTCGACTTCTTTGGCTTTTTACGACACATTCAAGATAACAGTCCGACTGTAAATAATCCGATCTCATAATACACACTGAAACATATGCACAGATTCATTAATACCATAGGTGTACGGTACCCTGCCTCTTACAAGTGTTGTGTGCTATGGATGTACCGAAACGCAAGAAAATATTAATGTCTTCAAAAAGCAATGAACACTTACCTTTTTGGCACAATGGAGAGTGGTCCTGATCGTAGAAGTTTAAGACTTAATGGGCGACAAAATTTTGACGATATTATCAGTGGATCATTTTGATAAATTTTCATAAAGAATATCATGATTAGATCAATGCAAAATTTCCTCATTACGAACTAACTGTCTGTACCTCAAAAAGCTCTAAAAGCCCTCTGTCTGTCCGTACAATATCTCAATTATTTTTTGTGGAACGTTTCACTACAGATGATGGGAAAATTGTTGGGATTTTTTTAAAAGGTCTATCAATAATTACATCACCTATGTCACAGATGCCAGTTCACAGATGCTTTATTTCAACATTTTGACATTGAAATAGTTCAGAAAAATGTTGCTTAATACAAAGAATCTGGGATGTTTACCAAAGTTATTTTTACTCACCGAAGGTCCCTCAATATGTTCAATTGGTTTTATTCGTCAACACTAAAGTTTCCACAGAACCCTATTGCTCCACCAGGCCCAATAGATGCAAAAACAATTTTCCTGCAAGAAAAATTATACATTTAATCATTTTAAAGGATTATCATGAAATATTTTACTCCTGTTGGAACATATAAAATGGAAATTACGCGGTCTAGAAATCTTTTAGCTATCTTGTGGACGGACAGGAAAATACAAAGCCAGCAATATTATGAAGTGTGGATCTATAATTACAAGGATATAATTGTCCAAATATAATCACTACTTTTGTAGACCAAGAATCATTTTTCTACAAAACTTTATGGAAATTATATAAGAAAACTATGAGATTTTGTTTTGATAGAAAGGAGTGTTTGGCGATATTATGTGGTAGGATCACATAACTAAGACGTTACTGAGATAATTGTATATGAATCTGACCCTAAATCCAATCACCTCTTTTGCTGCGTATACCTTTTTTTTCATCCAAAGACAACAACTGATTTTGGATGAAATTTTGATTTTGATGGAAACTGTCCCAAACTACGTATTTTTTGTTTCGTTTTGTTTTTGCCGTATGCTGCTTCGGGTGTATTCAATTAAAAAATCAGAAAAAAGTAATGATCAATGAATACATTACTTTTCATGTCTTTTGTTGGCCGGTGGTCATTAAAAATCGGAATTTTTGAAAAAAGCCTGAACTCTCTAGGGCACAAATTCAGGGACCAATTTAGCATGAACTTAAATTTTGAAATGACAATTGACACCCCTCTTAGAGGACCAACTGTGTGTGGGGGGGGGGAATTCTCCAAACAATAGAATGTCTTTTCTAGACATTTTACGGAAAAAAGGTTCTTTTTTCAGCGATCTTGGTTTTGGGTGCTCCGTGCGACACATAAAATAGCCAAGTATACAGCCAGATTTACTTGTAAACTGAAAAAATCTATGTTGACAGTTTTGGTGAAAATTTTGGTTCACGAATCTTAAAACTGTTTGATTCGAACAAGAATGACTCTTAAGATTTAATAAGCTGATTAGATTGAATATTACACTCCCAGAATAGGATGGGAGCCAATCAAAATACGATCACAGCAGGGGAGAAAATCGAATCTTCCCTATCATATCGTTAATTTCAATTTTACTGTAGCTTGAACCTCCGCCACAGCACGTACAATTCTTCGAAAACTTGGAAAGTTATTTACTCATTATTTGAAAAAAATCGTGAAGGAAAGAAATTCAATAAAACAACTGAAGGATATCCGCACACACACACACACACACACACACACACACATACACACACACACACATGCATACACACACATACAAACATCAAACAGATACACTCATGGAATTCAAAGGAACTCATTTTAGGGAAAATATATTGAAGAATTTTATTAGATAGTGGGAGATTTTTATGCCAAGAAAAAAATCAATCTATCTAACTGGAGAATAGCAGTCGAATCTCCAAACGGTTTAGAAGTTATTTACAAACTATCGTCTGCCATTTTCCCAATTTTTTTTTCTTGTAACTTTTTCATTTCTTACTATACAGAATAACTGAATATAACAAGGTTTTCAGCTTGAAAAGAATAATAATTTTTATTTGAACTAAATTTCTGTTTCTTCAACAGTTTAAAAGTTACAAGTGAAAAAAATTGAAATCCGTCTGCCTTTTTCAAAGATGGCGACCAGATTTTTGAGGACATTTAGTATTCGATCAAACGCGTGCACACACACACACACACACACATACATACACGTTTGTGCACACACATGGGATTCAGAGACACACCGTAAAGAAATCAACGTATTCTATCAGACAAGCGTATACGCATACAGAGAAAAAAACACATACACAAATCTAACCATGCGATGCTGTATTGTCTGGCGGCCAATGGGTCCTCTGATCTTTTTGTCCGTTCAAGATGGCTTGTCGTGAGCACGACAATCCAAAATGTCACCCGGAGTAGGCGTCAGTGGAGATAAAATGACGTTTGGTCAATTCTGCCGCCAAGGTTTTTTTTTTTTTTTTTTCTTCTCCTATCTCTCTTGTCTTTTGTGGTGGACATCTTAATCAAAACCTCACTTTGGCTTCTGGTTGACAAATGCGTCTTCCTTGCAAAAGACATTCGTCTTTTCTTCTTTTAGTTCCATGAAACACGCAAAGAGTTTTGGATTCATTTTATTTCTACTAATTTTTTTCTGTGTCGAAAAAGGAGAAGGATGTTTTCAATTTACTGCATGGCTCACATTGAAAATGTGGTCAAACTTCACTCCAATTTATTTTCTGGCTTAAGATGATATATGAAAAATATATTTTTGTGCGTGTATTCATTCATTAGAATGAAATAAAGACGTGTGTATCTGTAAAATACATTTCCGCTAATACCTTGTCAATTTAAGTCAATCACTAAGAACACCGGCAATCAGTTGATTATGGGTTCAAATCACGGTGGGTGACGTGGATTTTACATACCAGTATAAGCTTCTTGTTTTGATGAAGATGTTGTCGTAGTTATTGCAGCTTTTGGTACGGTAAGAAAACAAAGTCGACTATGCGCTGGGGCAGATCTAACATTTTTGTCCTGGATGAGAGATATTTTCCGTTTGTTTTCTATTTACATTTACGTATGTGCTCATGAATATCTTCACAATATCTCCAAAAGTTCTCAATTAATTTTTACGGGGAAACGGCTTGAATTTTCGGAGCGGATCTCCCCGACGTGGTGGTTATATGTAATTTCATCCCTGTCGATATTCCCAAAAGTCCACTATGAATTTCAATGGAATTTTGTGTAACGGTAGGAAATTGGTTATGTAAGAACTGACTGAATTTTAGGACGGGTCCATTGACCACTATTACCTCTGACAAAGGCGTCAGTAGAGACATGCCCCCTGTGCACTTTTATGTTCCTGTTATGTATCGACCACTTTTGTGTCCAATTTTAACCTTATGTTCGTTTTCAACTGATCTATTGTGTGCCATGATTGAGTGTTATCCTCAACAGGACTCACTGACCCCGCAGAAAGTAAAGAGAATCCACGACACCAGACCAGATTATTAGCAGAATGAAAAATAGATACTTCCAACCGACACAGAGGAAGACAACCATACAACATGAATTGAATACTTCTAACCGACGGACAGCAAGACGATCATACATCCTGAATTAAATACTTCTAACCAACAGACAGAAAGACGACCTTACATCCTGAATTGAATACTTTTAACCGACGGACGGAAAGACGACTATACATCCTGAATTAAATACTTCTAACCAACAGACAGGAAGACGACCATACATCCTGAATTAAATACTTCTAACGAGTAGACAGCAAGACGACTATACATCCTGGATTAGATACTACAGAAAGACGACAATACACGATGAATCAGATTTTTCCAACCAACGGACAGAAGGACAACACATCATGAATCGTATACTTCCCAATTTGCAGTGAATCTTTTTCGTTCATTGCAAAATGCACAACTCATTCCTCATGGAAACTAGTAAGGATTCCGGGAGTAAATATCTCAGTCAACGCTATTGTCACTAAAAATTGAATAGAACTATATTGCTACAATAAAGAGGAGATAACTATGTTAGAATTTTTTTTCTCCGCTCAGATATCTGTTCGTGATTATTTTTTCCTTAGCCCATAATCCTCTCCTCTGCAAAATGCCATCGACAACTTTTGGGGGATATTGTGAAGACAAATATAATTGAATGCACACATGAAGAAAAAAATGAACAAATTGAAAACACTCATAGCGCATGCCTGAATCAACGCAATTTACAATTTGTATAATATTGCAGGGGTACGCTCCATAATTTAACTCTATTTTGAAGGTTTTTCAGTGGAAATCACTAATGATTTGATTTTATTTTGATCATATTTACTTTTCAATTGGATTTTCTCTACATGGCTTCATATTTTGAAGATTCGATTGTGTATTCATTGACTGTGATAGTGAGTTTCTTTAATTGATTTGCTTTCTGTACATTTTTCTCTTGACTGGCTTTTTTTTTCATTCTTGATTTCCTATAATAATCTTTGAATAATTTTTAATACCCAATGTTCAAAATTCATTTCTACCTCAATATTGTGCTGATTTCAGAAGGACCAGTATGAGAAAAATTATTCCGTCATTTTATCATATTTTTCTCTCATCATATACTTCATCCAATTTATTTACATCTATTAGAAGCTGTCAATAGAGACTGTCAACCAAAACTGGAGACATAGGTTTTTTTTTTTCAGTTGCCATATTGGTTTGACTGGGTGGCTATTAATGAATCAGGCGTACAGATCGTATGTAATTTCTATAAAAAGGTTTCCTCTTGTAAATTCTACCCTTAAATGAATATTAGAGGAAGAGGTGTAATTTGCATTATAGAATCATGCTAAAACAACCAATTAGCTTATTTTGAGCTTGTTTTTGTTGTCTTTTTAATCAAAACTTCTTATTTCCAATTTTTTTATCTCAAACAAAATGCAAGAGGAAAGACCAATTCATTGATCACCTGTTTTTCTTATTTTTCTTCAAATGGTCACCCTACCCCCGAAACAGAATGCTACCAATAAACATCAGACACACGTCAGCTTCTGTTGAATGGATAACCAGACTATTTTCATCATTCTCCATTCTCCACGCTTTTTTTGCAATTTTAGCACCCTATACATTATATATATATGCATATATATATATATATATATATATATACATATATATATATATATATATATATATATATATATATATATATATATATATGTATATATATTAAACATAAATATATTCATAGTAAACCATATATCATATATGTATATGTAATATATGTGATATCATCGATATTATATACATATGTATATACATATATTTAATATCTTACATATACGATGTATATATAAGATATATACGTATCATATATATATGTATATATATATATATTCATATATGTATATATATGTTTATATATATATGTATATATATATGTATATATATATATGTATATATATATGTATATATATATATGTATATGTATATATATATGTATATGTATACATATATGTATATATGTATATATATATATATATATATATACATACATATATATATATATATATATATATATATATATATATATATATATATATGTATGTATATATATATATACATACATATATATATATATATATATATATATCATATGTCAAATACATATATATCATGAATATATTTATTGGAATGAAGGGAAGTTATGTGGCCAAAATGACGCAAAGATACTATATATATATATATATATATATATATATATATATATATATAGCGAGAGAGGGATATAGATGAAAAGATAGATATATACATATAAATATATAAATATGAATAAATATAAATATATATATATATAAATATATATGTAAATATATATATATATATATATATATATATTTACATCTATATTTATATATTTATATAAATATATAAATGTAAATAAATAAATATATATATATTTATTTTTATTTATATATTTATATATATTTGTATGTATATACATATATAATTATGCGTGTATGTACGTATATATATATATGTATATACACGATATATTGTATATATATATAATTTTAAAAAAAACAGTAGATCACATCAACAGTTTTTGGGAAATAACTGATTTAAGCAAAGCAAATTCCTTGGAAATAGCTTTTCTCGACTAGAGGTGCCCTCGTCCTGAGAGGCTGAGCTTGAGAGTCAACATAGATATGGCAACCATATTTTGAAATGGAGAGTTATTGCTGTGTTTTGTTGATATGAGAAAATGGCTGTCATGGGCTATGTGCCATTGTTAAGTACTTTATTCTACTGAATAGAATGATTCTGACAAACGTGCATCATAAACTGAATAAACCTGACTGGGTTATTAGCAAAAAGAAGCCAGATACATCGCCCTATTTTTCCACACCCGATGTTCAAAGAATTCATCTTTCAACGTTCGTATATTTGCTCAGGTTTATTTTTGAATTAGTAATTTTCCCATTCCACTATTTTTTCCTACCCATAAGCTCCATTCTTTCTTCATTTTTTTTCCAATTATTTTGACTAATTCATTATCTACTGTCGGATCATTTCTCTTGGTTCATCTTACTTTTTGACTGATTTCTTCAAGCTGTTAATCTTGTTTCCACTTTTTTATCAGAAAACACACCAACCGAAACTCTCACAAAACTTTCAGCATCAGTTTCTCCAAGTTGGTCAGGCTGATTGGTTATATATGCATGTGTTGATCATACGTACAGATGACACCAATAGAATAAAGGAATTGGAAATTTGAACGTTCACTCGTTTATACCTCTAAAAAAAACAATTAATTTCATCTTGTTTTAGGGTTTTTTTTCAATTCCCCTTGAATATGTTTTGAGTGGGAGCTCAATTTGCAATGTAGCTGTATGCTTAATTGATCACTAATTTGAGCCCACTTCTGAAGATTCAGACTTTTTAGTGATTATTGCTCAAAGAAAATGCAAGGGAAGTAACTCATTCATTGATCACTCTTTTTTCGAAGTATTTAATTGATCAGACAAAAAGTAAGACAGTTTCAATTGTGTGGCTAACCAGACCTGTTCATTCTTCCATTCGACTGGTTTCTTCATTCTTTGATATTGTCTTCTATCCTCATCTCCCCTCTTTCTCCCCACTCTCCCCTAATTCACACTTTCGAAATCACCTCACTCTCCCTACTTCCCCTCCGTTATTTCACTCTTTCTTTCATTCTACCTTCCCATGTTCCAGCCTTAGTTTAAATTCTTTCGAATCTTTCTTAATAACTTTTCCCTCGACTATTTTCTTATCTTGGAGACACTTGGAGATTTCCGTTGTCGGACATCTGTTTGGATTTATTAGAATAGACTAAAGCAAAATAAATCCATTCCTGACTTTGTTAATGTTCTGTTAATTTGATTCTCTGAATTATATCCTCTTTTCCAGTTTTTTTCGTCAATTTCTTTAAATAAATTAACAAATCACAATCTTAATTGTACGTGATCAGAAGATGGTAGACTATTTTTTCGACGTGCAGCTTGTAAAATCGTATTTCTAGAGCGAGAACAGAAATGTTTTTGGAGAACAAATGAATTTATTTTATTCTCGTAGTTAGTTAATATATGATAAATGCGTTATATAATTGTATCGTTTGGCCTTTGCACGTGTTTCCGAAGCGAACTGGAGCCAGAACACGGTAACCAAAAAACGAGTTATGGGGACGATGCTCTTCGTTTCGACGTGGTAAAAATTAGCATACAACCACAAATCCCAATTTAGATGTTTTCCTGTGAAAAACGTCAGTGACGTCATTAATAGTACTTATTCCTACCAGATCTATTCCAAAACAGATCATTTCACAGGACCACATTGCTCTCTGTATCTCTCTTA
>OY735235.1:8864835-8889835 GCA_963457665.1 Thysanoteuthis rhombus | reverse complement strand
CACATGTTTTTTAGTCTTGGAAATTCCTGAGCGAAAGTCAGGATTTTTTTTTTCAAACTTTAATTGATCAGCCCCATTACAATCAATCAAAAAACAGGGGAGAGCTTGAGACTCTGTTCAACGAAGTAAAAGAATACAGAGATAACATCGGAATGGAATTTGGAATAAAAAAATGCGCAATCATAGTAATGCACGAAGGAAGGCTTACAATGACTGAAGGGATAGAACTCTCGGACAACAGTAAGATTACAGCATTGTCTGCACAAGACCGATACAAATATTTAGGCGTCCTTGAATGTGACACGATAAAACAGGAAGAGATGAAGGAGAAAATAAAGAGAGAATACCTTAGAAGGATAAGGAAAATATTAGAGACCAAATTAAACAGCAGAAATCTAATAAAAGGAATGAACACCTGGGCTGTGTCAGTAATTAGGTATACAGGACCATTCCTAGGATGGACAGAGGAAGAACTTCAATCAATGGGTAGGCGAACTAGGAAACTTATGACAATGCATAAAGCATTACACCCTAGAGACGATACAGATAGACTATACGTTAAGAGAAAAGAAGGTGGCAGGGGGGGGGCTCATCACCATAGAAGACTGTGTCCAGAGAGCTAAAGTAGTCCTAGAAAGGTATGTGCAAACAAATAGTGAAGAAATCATAAAGAGTGCGAGAGATAGTGCAACAAACAACAAAGTTGAAAACAATGGAACAGTACAGCAAACAAGAAAAGAAAGATTGGAAGAGAAGAAATTGTATGGCAAGTTTAAAAGGCAGTTACAGGATGTAGCAGACGAGAAATCATGGACGTGGTTACGAAAAGGAAACTTTAAGAGAGAAACGGAATTGCCCATCATGGTAGCTCAAAACAAAAGCATGAGGACAAATTATATAAAAACAAATTTGACAGAACATAGATAAACAGCAAGTGCCGCCTGTGCAGTGAAAGAGATGAGACTGTAAACCACATAACTAGTGAATGTAGTTAACTCACCCAGAAGGAGTATAAGCATAGACACGATAGCGTAGCAAATAAAATACTTTCACGTTCTAGTCAAAACCCCGTTCGTTGTTGATATTTGTCAAACTTCTCTGAAGCCTAAACCTTCAGTCTTAAGGTCTTTTTGGGGTCTATATCGTTACTTTTGTCTTTCTTCTGTCCATTTCAACCCTATTTTCCCAAGTAATGATGGATGTTAAAAAAAAAATATTAATTACTGATGACACAATACGCGTGTCCAAGTAAGATATAATGGTTTGGGGTTTGCTTTTATCCTTTAACAGAAATATGAAAATGTGGTTTTGTTTTAGGTATACATGTCAGAAGAAGAAGAAAAAGAAGAAACAGAATAACAATAACAGAAACAAGAGATTATAGCCCCCCCCCCTGGACGTTTGTGTATGTCAGTGTGATATTCGATTCTTCTTGAATATTCGTGAGTAAAGATAAGAATCATGTCAGTGAAAGCATTTTTGTGAGTGGCCATGCATGGCAATAATTGCCAGCTTGTTTATGTGCGTAAGTACATTCAGAGTCAAATTGAAGAATCTTTATAACTCACATGTGCTTGTGTGTGTCAGTCTATCTGTCTGTCAGTCTGTCTGTCAGTCCGTCTGTCTGTCGGTCCGTCTGTTTTCAAAAGATGTTCGACGTTCTGTAAAACATGTTTAATGTTCCTTACGCTCCTATTCACCAAACAATTGTACATGGGTCCGTGTTGACTGAACTTGGGAACAGCTTCCTTTTGGGGGGCAAAAAGCAAATGCGGTACAGCCTGTTTTTAATTAAAAATGCCATTAATTACAAAAGGAAAAAAAATATGAATGCCGGCATTGCTGGAAACGACGACGACGACGACGACAACGGCGACGATGATATTATTATTATCATTATTATTATTATTATTATTATTATCATTATTATTATTAGTGTTGACGAAAATAATAATAATAATAATAATAATAATAATAATAATAATAATAATAATAATAATAATAATAATAATAATAACGTATCTGGTTAGGCACTCAAATGAGACCTTCATATCACCAAGGTCTTTTATGGCAGTATGAAATGTTGGGAGTGATCATCAAAACATTAGAATAAAGGGAGATCAATGAATTAGTTATTTTCTCGCCTTCTGTTAGACTGCCAACAAATTTGAATTGAAAAAAAAAGGCGAGCACAATTTAAAGATCAATTTATCATACACATAAGATATTGACTCACCACATATAAACACACACTAAGAATCTCTTGGGAGTGTACTTTGAGAGAAACAAAAGACAAAGTTCTTTCTAGACGTAATTAATGGATATGTTGGAACTTTTAGCTCTCAAGCTCCATTGATGCAGCCTGCACGAATGATATGTACATACATACGTAGCCAGCCAGACTAAGTAAAACTGGAGAAGTCTATTTTGACTGTTTTTGTGACAGCTTTGGATGACGGTTTCTAACAATTTTTAAAATCAGCCTGCTTAGTCACTCAAAAGAAACAGTCAAGTGACCAACATCTTATGGCGGCATGCTGACCAATCGAAATTTTCAAAAAAGATTGAAAAAGTATACTAGTGGATCTGCTCAGGGATTGTGAAATCCATGGATCATGAAAGAGAGGGTCGTGTCAATTATATGTTGTATCAAGAACTTCGTTCCAAACAGGAGAATCGAAATAGAAAAATCTGGAAATCAGTTGAGTCTTGCTAAACCATGGTATTGCTAGAGCTTAAAAGGATAATGAGAGAGGGTCACCATCCTGATCATGAGCGGTAGCAGCAGCGTCCGTTATTGGACATATTCACCCGCTGGATTTGCCAGACCTCTTTGCTATGGGCGTCGTGGAGCCAGTACTTCCTTAATTCGTCTATCAGGTCATACTATTCTATTATCAGCCGGCATATGATTTCTGGGATTCATGTTGTTAGTTATGATATCCAGCTATTTGCAACGTGACCAGCTATTTGAATTTCTCAATTGATCGTTTTTTTTCCAATTATACATTGTTCTGTCCCGTGATCTCTCCATGTACTGTTGAACATGCTTTTTTCTATGCACTTTTCATGGTTCTCATTTTAAAGATCTACCTTTTGATTTGGTTCCATTTTTCTGCCCCATTAGTGAAAATCAGTAGCCTGTATTAGTTATATATCTTTCTTCTTAGTCCTTTTTCTGGATGGTTGCTCTTGCTCTGTTGTAAGCTTGCCAGTCTAGGGGTGATTATCAGCTTGATTTCTTCTTCTTTAGAGGATTTTATAGTGATTTGTTTGTGTAGGTAGATGTAGTGGTCCACTTTTCCTGCTCTGTGTTTCCGATTTTGATTGTTGTGTCTTTGTCCTCAACATGTTCCTTTTACGTGTCATTTGTTTCACTGGGGTCCATGTCAAGACGAACATTCTTGCCGTATTCATTCAGTTCTTCCGGCGATATTTGGAGATCTCAAAGGTTCACAGCAAAATTCAAGGAGACGCTGTCACTGGATCCCTCGCGATAACCATCAAAATTATGGCGTGAATATGCAAAGGCATTAAACATTACCTCCATCCCGATATCGAGGGACTCGAGAAACCCAGAATCATGGAAACCTTAATACAAAAGCCAAAAAAGTTGCGATAGATCTACAGCAACAAAAAAAAAAGAATAAAGACTTTGATTATACAAACCGATTGTATATGTGAAAAATGAAATCCGTCCCATGAATGTAAAAAAATTAAAAATGCAAATTCTAACTGGAATACCAAGGAGATTGTTTAAGCATGGAAAGTCTTACTGTCACTCAATCATCAGTGAAAAATACCCGACACTTAGAGAGAACATGCAAATGTGTGAAAAATATTCTGCACCCTGCATAAGTGAATTGACATATCCTGCAGGTGCAACTGAAGTATTCAACTGGAGTCGTCATTGAAAAAACGAGTCCCTCCATCTAAAATCATCCTAAAATATATCTTTATACCTAAAAAAAATTCAGCACAAGATTTTGGCATAGTTGGTCGAAATATGACCATTAAGAGCTTTTAAAAAAAAAGCGGATTGTGCTCAGTGGTGTACCCATAACTATTTTCAAGGATGTAGCCCCTCCTTCTAAAATGCGATCGTGAGCGCCCAGACAAACACACACACACACACACACACACACACACACGGATAGGCACCCAGACTATCAAAGAGAGAACATAGCGAAGTTCATTTGAATTGTTCGGTCATTTGCTGCACCAGAACGATTTGATAGCGAGTTTAATCATCATCTTTTCAGTTTTTCTTTACTTGATGATGATGATGATGATGCAGTAACTGGAAGTGGGAGTGATAATGGTGGTGATGATGGTGGTGGTGATGGTGGTATTGCTGAGGATAATCGTGCTGCTGCTGGTGTTGTTGATGAAGATTGTGACAGTAGTGATGATGATAATGATGATCTGCATGACCGTGGTGATTCTACTGCTACGAACGATGGCAGTGTTAGTGAGACTGATGATGAGGCTGGTGGTGATGGTGATGGCACGGTTACTGATGATGATGATAGCTATAATGATGGTGAGGAACACTCAATGAATAATGAAGGAAATGTTCCAATCTCTAAGGAGGACGCTATCTTGGTATTAGTCCCGTTATTTGTCTCTAACATTCTATTGAAATTATTTTGGACGATAAATTCTAATATTTCAAGTTAATCGCCAAAAATGGTTATTAGTATTTCGGCGAGCTTTGTTCAGCAATATCTATACAAACTTTCAAAAGATGCCATATTCACATCTCCTCATGGGAGAGAAGAGGATATTTCAAACCAGAAGTGTGTGAAAAATACAGCAGCGAAATGAATGCCTGGCTTTTCATTCACTGTCACTTAACTATATCTCTATTCCGAAACAGACAATAAAAACTGGATCGATAATTGAAAAGCCGGGAAAGATATTTATTGCGCATGCTCGAGATTATATATTTAAAAGTATAGCTCTAATAGAGAACAAAAGAGAAATTTAAACTAACAACTCTGGCGGCTGCAATTTGAAACTCCACTCCCACTTTGAACATTAAAAAGAGGGAGGCAACTCTTCACTGATTGCTTTTCCAATTTTAGTTATACAATCTGTGAAAAGTTGCCTCGCTCTAAATTACGTGAGGAATGATGTTTTTGTTAAAGTGGTAACGGTGAAAAAAGGAAGTTACCTCTAACTTCGACTAGAGTTAGAAAAATACATACACAGTATTGGCAAAATAAGCCTTAATTTCTGATACAAATACTGCTTCTAGCAGGTAAAACCCCTTTTATTATGGGCATGATTAAATTGCTTGAAAGACGGAAAGTATCGTAGTATCCCATGGAAAGGACCCAGAGAACGAACACCTCTGCCAACACCATTGACAGGGGAGATAAATGTGCATGGATCCACTTCAAAGTTTAATCAAGCCTTCTACAGCCTATTATCAACCATTCGAAGAAATATCATTTAAATTCCTAGGTAACTTTTAGCGATGTCGTGTAGGCTAATATTAGATTTTAGCGATATGACGTGTTTTGGGCATATAACTACGATATATAAGAGATAGCTATGCATGTATATACTTCAAAAACGTATCAGTTTTCCTGTTGCCTACTGTAGGACCCTTAACAGAATATCATGGATATCCATTGATATTGTTTGGAAATGAGGTATGGACAGTAATTAACGTATAAGTACACTTCAGACAGAAATCATTCGTACGATCTTTATTTAGTTTATGGACTATAAAATGGTAAATATTGTTACAACTGCGTATTACCTTCAAGAGGATTCAGTGTTAGGCGAATATATACAAAGAAAAACTTTGAACAATGTATTTAACAACTTAACAAAATAAAAATTGCTATGCCTGAGATGAATTGCATCAGAAATGTATAACCAGGAAGATAATAATTTTCCACATATGAACGATGAATAGTAAGTAATAGATATTATTATTTTGGTATTTATTTATTGAGTGAAAAATGTACTTTGGTGATTTCTGCTTACACTAAAATTGTTCACGTTATAACATCATTCTGGGGTTGAAGTGGGAAAATATTGTTGCAAATAAACCTTGACGTGGTAGAAATGAGAAACCGCCGGCCAAAGCAGAACGTAGCCTCCTGAAAAGTCTTGAAAATAATCCAAATGTCAAAACTAAAGATCTTGTGATTCTAATTGTTATACAGGAGAGAAAAATTATTGGATATACAATCACTAAAACCCTGCACAATTCAGGCCTAGCGGCAAGCTGAACCCGTAAGATCCATTTTCTGAAGAATAATCATTCGAAATCTTGTTAGTATTTGCAAGTTAGCATATTGTTAAGCCTGTCTCAGTCTGTGAGAATATATCATGAGTAGAGGAGATTAAATAAAAACGTTTTGAACATAATGACAAGAAGTTTGTTCTCGAAAATCAAGGTGAAGTTTCAAATAAAAAAAACACAGTTGCTGAAACAAAATATCGAGGCCGGGAGAATCATTCTTCGGAAGAGTTTCTCTACAAAACAAACATTAAGGGTTAATTGCATAATGGAAAAAGAAATTTATTGAGAGATATAGGATTTCAAGTCGAAAGAGTCCGTTAAAATTTCGGAACTGGAGCATGTTGGGAGCTTAAGGTATGGAAATGGTTCAAAATATACTTTAAATTAGTCCAGAGATATCTTCAAGATAAGAATATCAAAGTATTACTTTCGTTTTCAAAGGATCCTGACTTGAATCCGATTGAAAACTTATTGAATTAATTGGAAAGACGTGTGTGTGCAGAACCACCAAAGAATTTGTAACAACTACAAGGTTATACATTTGAAGTATGGCGAATATATCCCCATAAATGTTCGTGTTAATTCAGTAAAAGATCATACAAAAAAGATAGAAAACGTTACAGCTTAAAAAGAAAGTACAATAGACTATTGATTTTCCTGTGCAATCGATTCAGGGTGTACAATTATTCTCATTTGGTTAAAATTATGAAAATTGAATATTTTGAAATTCTGTTTATATATTTACTAACACTATACCTATAGTTATCTTCGTGCAATGAAAATTATTACAATTGAATTATCTTTGTAATTATTTCCAAAAATGTTTATTTCAAATCTGAATAGGCCAATAAATTCAGTCAGCAGTGTCAAAAAGTATCAAAAATATCTCTAGATGTGAAAAGGGAAAACAGGATCCGCCTCAAAATGTTACAACTTTTTTTTTTCAACCTATTTCCCTCCCAGCCTATCACCAAATTTCAATGACATTATTCTATTAATCCCATGGATATCATGTGGACAGACGAACAAAAAGTCGAACGATCACACTAACCAACATGACTAAATATATATAAATATATCCAGCATCGTTGACAGAGATAAATTATTGATTCTGTCATCAATTTTTTTTTCTGTTTTGGAGATGGGGGTGCTTGTGCTTGGCTTCGCTTTTCACGAGAGACCTTGGTCGATTGACGGATTGATTGATTAAGAGATTGGTCGATGATGTCCGAATTTGTGCTCTCACTGGCACAGACGCTGATGCCGAAGAAATTTTTTTTTTCTGATAGTGTTGTGTCTCTATGATTTCAACTGATTCTTATTTTATTTATAACTTAGTCAAGTGTATTGCAAGGCTAATCAAATAAAAGAGAAAGATTGTTATATATCAAACCAGTCAACTATGAAATTATATATATATATATATATATATATATATATATATATGTATGTATATATATATATATATATATATGAAGTTCATCATGTATTTTCAATTCATAACAATGCAAAAAAAGACCAAAATGGAAAACTGAAATTGCCATCGTTGTAGAGTGCGTTACGCACGAAATATTGACATTCACTGGATGTATATCTTCGTAAATTTATATATATATATATATATATATATATATATATATATATATATATATATATATATATTCACTCAATACGTATTTTCCTCATTGTCTTTCAAAAACTTCAAAAACACTATGTTTTTCTCCCTATATATATATATATATATATATATGTGTGTGTGTGTTTGTATGTGTGTGCGTGTGTGTGTGTGTGTGCATGAGTGCATGTGTGTGTGTGTGTGTGTACATGACCAGTGGATTTTAAATTTATTGCCGATGGATGAAACTATAAAAAAAACTGACTCTGCTCGAATGTTGCAATGTTGCATATTCATTTTTTGGCACCATTTGACAACATTTGTTTTTCTAATCAAAGTATCAATGATATTAAAAACAATATATTCGTTTTCAGTTGATTTTTTTAATCACTATCAAACGTCTAAAACAAATTATTGTTGCATTAAATCGAGTAAAAATGTTGTTTGGAATGCGATATAACTCATTGGCAAAGGAAAATGTTAATTATATATATATATATATATATATATATATATATATACATATATATCTATAAATATATATATATATAGATAGATAGATAGATAGATAGATAGATGGATAGATAGATAGATAGATATAGATATAGATATATATAGATATAGATATAGATATATACATATATATACACCAAATGTACACATTTTTCAACCACCATTCAGTATGCTCTCATTTTTTTGTCTTTTTTGTCCTTTATTTTTCTTTTCTTTCTTTCATGTATTTTACTTTTTCATATCGAGAATTTTTTTTGAAAGGGCTTCGATTCTTTGTTGAGAATGCTGACTGTTTTCCAAAACTGTTTTCCTCTTCAGATCACTTTATTACTGACAAACGCTGTCTACTCATTAATATCTGGTCTCAACACGAAATCACTGCTGTTTTTAGAACTACTGACCCAATAGTGAAGTTAAATAAGCTAATATCATTAACATTTGTAACAATATTTCTATAAATAGATAGATAGATAGATAGATATGAACAAACTGAGATAGATAGATAGATAGATAGATAGATAGATAGATAGATAGATAGATATAAACATACTGAGATGGATAGACTGATAATATAAAAGGATATATATAAACAGAGACACCTAACTAGCTAGATAGATAGATAGATGAATGAATAAAAAATGAAATAACCTTATGTTGACAGGTTTGCTGATAGTCTTGGGTGACTGTTTCTGATTCATCGAGAAAAGGCTCAACTTGAGTCGTCTGTATTTTTTATCTTTTTTTTCCAAATGTATATGAAGACAAAAGGTGGATATCAATGTCTTCAATCCAAAGCGTTTGGTACAAAACAGCTGCCACGTATTCATGACCTGCCCAGTGTTCGTTTTAGTAAAATGTCAGTGTTAAGTGATTCCCTTCCCGGAATCCATTTCGCGACCAAACTACATTTTGGATACTTTTAGACGTGATATGCTATCAGGAAAGAAAATATATTAGTGTACATCATTGAGAGCGTTAAACGATCGGCACCAAGAACTCTGTGAGATTTTGTGGGATGAAAAAACTTAAGACACAACTGGGGAAACTCTCCACCACTTCTTGATGAGGGTTTAGTTCCGGCAACTGTGCACCCCGTATGGAAAAAAATTGTGAGACATACTGAATGAAATAATTTTTTATAATCATATGAAGGAAATCCACGTTTGCCCGGATTCTGACAAAACATTTAGAGGTTTTAATTAAAATAAACGTTGCTGCATATCATTTTGTTCGGGAGTGTTAGCCATTTCATTTGATGAAGAGACTTTGAATAAGTATTTGATACATTTTCAGCAATAAAAGGGGATGGAAAAGAATTTTTAGCTGATTATAGCCAATTCCTTGAGACATTTTAATCTGTAACATTCAACCCAATAATAAAAATATATATCATAAAATGCCCTTTTTGAAAAGCTGCTCCCTTCTGTCAAAAATTGCGTCCGGGTTTTCAGTGGTATTTGACGCATGAGTTCCTTCACGATGTAAACAGTTCAGTATTGATCAAGGCAAATAAAATCCTTACAAATTTACTCTTGGTACGACACATCTGTTTTTCAAATTCACATAACAACGTCTTGTCTAATCAATGTTCCTGTGAATCGATCTCTAAATCTTCGTTTGTAGTTATAAGCAACTGTCAATCAAAGCCGTCAGCTTCAACATAAGTTTTCATCAGTTTTTAAGCCGATTTGGCTGGCTATCTATGTATTGCACATGTAAGTGTACGGATTGATGTTTAAGTTTTTGGTAACAAATAAACATTTTTTTCATATTTGGGTAACCAAAATGGATAAACATTAGGAATTAATAATAAAAAAAATGAATGAATAATTCTTCCTCGTCATTTTGGACACCGTTCCTCTAGACATATTCGTGTAAATAAGGAGTAAATAAACTCTGTTTTGTACCAAATAGTCTGCGTAATTTACTCACATCCACATATTTCTACGTTCTGTATATTCTTCTCCTCAATTTTATAGATCCACGTAAAAATTGTTGTAGACGATCACATCATTGGGTGTAAATCCCAACGCCAAATACGTGTGTGTGTGAGAGAGAGAGAGAGAGTGAGAGAGAGTAAATACTTGAACGTACACAACTCATTTATTGGGTTTTTCGGAAATTAATTACGTTCAATCTGGATAGAAAATCAAAATCCCCCCAAACTGACGAAAAACACTGTAGTAAGTTGCCGATGTGTAACAATGCCGTTCATCATTGCAGTGTAAATGTCACTGTTCCTGGTGTAAAGATATTCTCGAGAATGTTAGCGTCTCATCATAAAAAGATCATTTTTCTCCTGGACGTTCATATTCTGAAGGACTTTCATCTCCTCACAAAAACCTCTGGTATAAACTCTGAAACGTATAAATAGGAATCGAATCTTGGCAAACTGCTTTGACGATGTTCCGGACAGACAGTTTCAATAGATATCCGTCTAAGTGTGAAATCCTTAATGAGAATCAAATAAAAATTATTTATCGTCCATTTTGTTTTCGAGTTGATAAGTCCAACATGTAGAGAGAAGGAAATTTGGAAATTACTTTGGTTTGTGATTGAATAACTAGTACACAAATAATACTTGAAACCCTAGTTTGTCGTAAACTGTACTGTTAGTATTTTTTTTAGATAAGATCATGCATCTCAAATAAAACCTTTCCCGGATGGTTGGTTTGTTAGTAGCTTCTTGTTCCAGCAAACAGCGGAAAGGGGAAGGAGGGAGTTTTTTTTTCATGCTATTACGTCATAAGAGGTGTGATGTCATAAAAAAGTGGGAATATCTTAACAGAAAAATCTTTTCAAATTGATCGACATGGCATTTGCTTTTCAAATAGTTTCCCACTACTGTTTGATATCAATAGCTGAAACTCTCATTAAAAATGGCTAAAAGCAGCCGAACCTGAGTATATCCAGCTAAAATTAGAGCTGAAAATATTCTCTATACTCATTTAAAGCCAGTTTATAAAAATAACCATTCACTAAGACTCCAGAAGAAATGATTGATAAAAATTGTACATTCACATCAATTTAAACTTACTTATTGCTTTCTTCAATAAACAGATTTTAGGATGAACTATCCTCACCTCACTCCCATCCCCCCTCTTTAATAATACCACAACTAGTGATGCTACTATTCCTTCCTATAGAATCACCCTGAGTTTCGAAATCAGAGATATCAACGTAATGATGGTGACTTTTGGCTGCCGTTAATATAAGTTTTCTAGAAAAACGTTTTCCATACTTATCAAAATTAGTGTATGTGATGAGTTTCAAGTTTCTACTATGGAGAGTCAGGTCTGAGAAGCGTAGAGAAGAAAAAAAAGAAGGAAAAAAAAAGAAAATAATGAAATGCAAGTTGGCATGACATGACATCATGCAATCACTCTTTCTTTTTCCCTCTCTCCCTCTTCTATGTCTGACTAATTGCATACTGAAATGAACTCCTGGAGTTGGACAATTGTTGGAGAGACTGTAACGGAATGATGATCAAGATAGGCAAACTAGTGACACGTTTGATCTTTACTGGTTTCTCAACAATTGTGATTGTGTACCAGACGAAGAAAGAACAAAAGCTAATAACCATCTACTCGAATGTGTTAGAGGCCAACCAAAATCTAACAAACACATCGTTAGCTAATTCGGAACTCATTTGGCACTGCATTATAGTTACCATGTGCCAGACGAATCCATAAGGTATATCCGTCTCTATATATACATGAAGACATTCTGTGTATATCTGAACAGATCTTTTGGTTAATCGCTCAATAGAAACCATCACCTAATCACATTCAGGTGGAGATCAATTTCTTAAAAATGGGGTAAATGATGATTAAATAATAAATCACTTCTTTTCTTTGTTGAATCAGTGAACATTCCAAACATTCAAGACACCCGTAAATGCTGCTGTTTTATTTCTAAACATAATAATGAGTGGATTATATAGTTCCCCACATCTTGATGTTTGCAGCTGGTAAACATGACACATATATATATATATATATATATATATATATATATATATATATATATATATATATATAAATATACGTATATATATATATATATATATATATATATATAAATATACGTATATATATATAAATATACGTATATATATATATATATATATATATATATATATATATATATATATATATATATATATATATATACTCGTTGTACGTTGCATCAAAGCCAGATCACTTAAAACTGGAAAATCTTACGATGATGATCTTGGCTGATGGCTTTGAATATGCATGTATGGCAATAAAACAGGTTTCTATATAGTATTGGATTTTTTTAAAAATAGAAATAAGAGGAAATTTTTTTTCACCTTTCCAAATAGATAAATAAAAACAATCAAAACAGGTCCAGCTGACTGGTTGTATGTGTATTACGCATATAGGTAATATCAAAAGAGCTTGAGGGATGAAATTTTCAACATTCTCTCCTTGTGTCTACAGGAAATTATTTTTTGGCTTTTGAGAATCCCAACCTCTGAAAAAAGTTTTAGATGTTGATTGAATTTGCCGAGTATGTTTATGGTAAATTCGTCGATAGTTAGTGTCATCATACATGAATGTTATATCTTATGATAATTTGGACTTATATAGGATTTTAGAGGTTGAAGGCACAATTCTCTCAGTACCTTTATATTAAATTGAACCCTCAGTTTGTGCCACCTTGTTTTTAAAATTCAGACTTGTTTACTCATCAGTAAGCTACATAAGATGGGGGGTTAACTTATTCATTGGTCACCAATTTTCAAATATTCCAAACGATCATCCCCACATGGCATACTGCCAAAAACATTAGCCACATGATGGTTCTGCATTGAGTGACTAACAAGATCTGCTTTCAAACGATTTGGATTATTGCTGACCTACAAACCTAAATGTAATTCTACCATCTACATTTTTGTTAATCTTCTTCCAGAAGGGAAAATCACAGAAGCTGTTAAGGACCTAAAACAAAGGTTAAAATTGTGAATGAACTGATCATTTCTTTCCACAAACATGGAAAAAAAGCCATTCTTTATTGATACATTCATCATATATATAAGATGAAACTTTGCCTCGAACCACACAATATATATATATATATATATATATATATATATATATATATATATATATATATATATATATATATATATATAGGATAAAACATTCGATGTACAAACACATGTATGCTTCTGTCCTAAATAGTAAAGTGAAATAAACCGAATTGTTCACCTGGAGAAGTCGAAACAGGACAGAAACATAAATTCAATATTTAATGTTGAATGTATCGAGCACATTATTAAATAAACCCATTATATCATAGTATATTATATTGCATTTCTAACTTGTATTATATATATATATATATATATATATATATATATATATATATATATATATATATATATATGTGTATGTATATACAGAGGAAGCTAAAATCTAATCAATAGATGCCAAGTCGACGGTTAACGCAGTAGGAAAAGACCAGACGCCTCTTGATTGAAGCATGAATGTCGGTAAGAATTTGCAAAGATTGGTGCAATCATGCTCAACATGGAAGGAGAATTGAAAGGCCTTTGTTTGGCTGGCAATATAAGTATATATATATATATATATATATATATATATATATATATATATATATATATATATATATATATATATATATATATATATATATATATATATATATATATATTCTGACATCAGTTAAAAAAGTTAATCACCATGCATAGTTAGGAATAACCGGGGGTTTGTCTTCTTTCTTGCTAACTACCCCTCTGAATCGTTGTTTGTTTTGTTTTTGTTTTTAGTGGGGGTTCTTTCTCCAGTGTAAGTTCATGCAGAATTGATCACTCAGCTTGTGTCCGCATAATTTTGAACTTCAGACTTTTCACTGATCATTGCCCAAGCAAAAAGCAAGAAAAATAACTAATTAACTGATTACTTTTTTTTTCTTCCAACTAGCCATGCTGCCAAAAGATTCTGGCTACGAGACGTTTTCTATTGATCAACCAACCAGACCTGTTGCAGATTGCGTCCCGTCTAATCAATGTTTACCCCATGGGTCACGAGGATTTTAATGATGGCCGTATTTGCGTAGTAAAAAGGTAGAAGCAACACAACAGAGTGGCCAAAAATGTGCTGTCTGTGAATTCAGGTTCATTATGTCGAAGGAAATGTATTGGAAAAAGTAATTTCAATTTCTCTAATGAGCCTTGTATAGGAAAAACAAAAACAATATGGACGTCATTCTGCTATGCAATGTTTTTGTTTCTGGGTAGTGAGCGTTAATTTCTAATTGTTTATGTGTAAAAAAAAGAATAATGGCAATTATTTCTCCCCAAAAAACTTTGCTCCTCTTCTCAACGTACTGGAATAGATGTTCTCGTGTGATTATTTTTCTCACTTCAGGTAAATAAAATGTAAATGGTCCACTACGATCGGTGTTGACTAGATAGATTATATTTTGTGTGCAGCTTTTTGGATAGGGGGACGCAGCACTCCTATCCTTGGTTCATACCTCCACTTATCATATAGTTCAAAATGTACGCAATTAGCAGCTGAATGCTGAGCAATACTCTGCGCTTATATAGGGAACCTTCTGCGTGTGAGGCAAACTTGATAACCATTTGAGCGGACCTTCTGGTTCATTTTGATTCATAGATATATTTACATCGTACATATATCACATAGGTATCATACTTCTAATGATGACTGTGTTGAAATATTGACACAAATTAAAGGTGATGTCCGTACCTCTCACAAATGGATCACTGTAACCAACACTTTGTAAGAACTAGAACTAATTACTAAGAAAAAAAAATCTACAATTTTTTTAATCATTATCTAAAAGAAAAGATCGTTTATCTATTAATATCAGGGAAAAGGTTGTTGTTATTTTATTTTTGTTTTTTTGTCTGATATTATCGAAAAAATACCAGAGCAAGATTTTGGCATTTTTGGTCCAAGATGATCATAGGGACCATGAAAAAAACTTTTTTCCCGATATTGCTTAGTGTTGAACTCATGCAAACTACAAAGATTATAGCCCCATTGAAATGTGGCCAAAAGCACCTGGAGAAACACATAGTCGGACACGCATGAATGACTGAAGAGAGAAGAATCTGCAGTCCATTTTAGTTGGTTGGTTAAATTACAAAATTTAAACACTGTTCATAGAAGTTGAAGACAGCATAGTATTATTGTGAAGAAAAAAATACGTGCAGTATCTCGGACTGCTTGCGTGCCTCCCAGCAAGGGGCCTTTGAAATTGCGGGGTATAAGCTACTTTTGCAGCATAGTTAATCTAGCATAGCTTCCTGTTATTGCTTGCTTTCAACAGACCAGAGAAGAGCCGACCATCCTGGTGACGTAATATGATCCATCATAGAAGAAACCATATGATACTTTTTGGTGAATATCGAAAAAAAGAGAAGAAATGTATATCATCTCCATTCTGGCAGTCATATTGTATTTTCGCTATTTAATTTCCTGGTATAGACGCCAACAGTTCGTCTTTGTTGAACGTCAAGAATACCAAAAGGTTCAAAAATATCACGGTTGCCCCGCTGCAGAGTGCTAAGCTCTATGATTCGTGGGTTCAATCTATATCCGAGTGACAACAAAAAACTGGAAAAAAAGGTACTCAATGCCCCTCCATGAAACATTCGGTACAATGACCCTGATCGATGATTCTTTTCCTGGGGCGAAGGGGTTACGGTCATATGACGTTGGATATCAGGTTCTTGCGAGGTCACTGAAGTTAAGCAACCTTGGGCCTGACCAGTAACTAGAACACTGACCATTTAGGAATAAGAGGTGCTGTGAGAAAGAAGTCTCGACACGTTTGGCAAATCAGACGTTGCTCTAACTAACAATAGCTTGTGAATACCTATCCCTGCGATACCCTTGAGGAAGATATAAACGAAGAATCATGATACAAACATATATACAGCCCCCGGCAAAAATATTGAATCACTGTATTGAAAACTTCTTTAATTCATTGTTAATAAATGAATTTAAAATATAACACAAAATGAATTTTGTTCAATTGCTGACACTTTGATTCCGTCATTGGATATGCTCACACATCTTTTTAAGAACCTCTATGGTCAATCGATCCCAGTTATGCTAAACAACAGAAATAGAAGCGAATGGAAAAGTGTGATGTCATTAAATTGCGTGATGTAATTAAAATAGTATCTACGCAAATAATTCGTTTGACCAGCTGTTTATAATATCATTAAAATAGATATCCAAGGTCCGTATTTACATCCCTCTCAAAAGAGCCCAAAACCGCCAAAATATGTCAAAAAATGATTATATACGATTTTCATGGAAAATAATACATGCAGAATATTCCCATATCTCGATATTTTACAAGTATGAAAATCAACTGACTCAAAAAAAAAACAACCTTTGCCCTCCCCCGTCTTCCACCTTTTCTACTACTCATGTAAGGGACATCGTTGAAAATCAAAGTTCTTGTTTATTGATGCACAAATATATCATGTCTTAGATATCGACGAATAGAGGTAGTTACCAAGTTTACTGTAGTTGGTAAAAGAGCTTTCATTAACGTTTTCTCGGTCAACATCTTCTTGTTCAAAAAATATAAATGTACGATTTTATAAAATATTTTAGGTTGAATTACGGAATAAGTATTTTTTTACACATAATTCCTACACTACAACATTGTCAGATAATGTAATGGTTAGCACTCCTGTCTCACAACTGAAAGGTCCTGGGTTCGATTCATGGCAGGAGCAAAGGATGCGAAAATCTTTTTATTAGAACAAGTTTTCACGTACAATGAGCAACTAATTGAGTACTCTCTAAGCTGGGTAATTACAGTGAACTTGCATCCTACTGAGAGGTGGTCATAGAAACTTGTAAGTTTAAAGCCCTGGAATCCACAAGACTTGAGACTGGAAGGAATCACTAAGCAGCATGCAACAGAAACAAAGACCTCGTCTCCGACTGTCATACCACATCGAGAGTCGTCTTTTGATAGTCACGATATTTAATCTTACCTTACAATATTGTTAAGATGTCATGGGTCTGATAGAGATGATGAGTAAGTAAACTGGCATGGACTTCACCCTTTTGCTGTTGGTGATTCGGTTGTGTATATTTTGTTGTTGATCACTGGGGTCCCATCATCAAAAGTGAACAACCCAAATCATATCAGTTTTATTCATTTTTTCATTTTACGGTGCACTGTTGATCGTTTGTTTTCTACATCATGTTTATATGAACTTAAATAATCCCGAGTTGGTTGCAAAATTTCTGTCTATGGTTAATCCTACTGAGTCTCCCCGTTTGGCTATCTAATTTTGAGGCAGCATCACTCTCGGCAGGGTGAATTTGCAGCTGAATGCCTTACAAGCTCTCTCCTCATGGAAAAAGGTCTTCCTGAAAATGTCCTCTGAGTTTTACTTCTCTCCCATCAATACCAATCCGGTTTTTTACCACGTATATTTTAGACTTATATAGATATGTATTTCATATATATATATATATATATATATATATATATATATATATATATATATATATATATATATATATACTCAATATACATTATATACATATCCCCCGTATATATATATATATATATATATATATATATATATATATATATATATATATATACATATGTTTATGTATATATATATGTATATATTTCCATCTATAGGTATATATCTTTCATACATTTGAAAGAAATATATTTATGTGTATAAATCAGATATATATATAAATATACATTCATATTGAATGTTTACATATATACGTACATTCATATTTATATCCATTTATCCATATTTATATAGATATAGGAATAAATTAATTCACTTTTATATGTACGTATATTCATATTCAAATTTATATATATATTTATTTCATATCTATATATGTATATTTATACATGAATATCTATTTATTAATTTATACTTATATGTACATATACATTTATATTTATGTATATATCTATATATGTATATATATCCGTTCATACTTATACATATATGTATCGCCATTTATATATATATATATATATATATATATATATATATACACATATATATATGTATCAATACTGTTATATTTATATATATATATACGTATATTTTTTCAATACAGACATATATATATTTATGTTCATATATGTATTCATATTCATATATGTGTATATATATATATATATATATATATATATATATATATATATATACATAAATTTATATATGTACGTATTTACATGTACATACGTTTACATATGTATCATTGTATGTATATTTACATATATACATATTTGTATACATCTACGTAGGAGTATTTATATATAGATATATATATGTATATATATATACACACACACACACACACACACATATATATATATATATATATATATATATATAAAGGATATATATATGTATGTATATATTGATAATTAAATTTATATACATTTTCCACATATGTTCATATATATATATATATATATATATATATATGTGTGTGTGTGTATGTGTGTGTGTGTACATGTTCATATAATTATGATCATCCTTTGTGTGTAGTAGAAAACCTTCCAATTTCAAACATCAAACATGAAAAGAATGCAAAATTTTTCTGTGTTATATCAGTCCTTTATTTTTTTACACCTGTTAATCCAATTCATGTAATTTCCCCCAGTGTTTCTCTCCTGTTTCACACATACTTTCAATATGTATGAAATCCCCTGTTTGGGGATTATCTGTTTCTTTACAATATTTTTGTTTGGGGGATTTGGAAAAATAAAACTGTTATATCAACATGACACCCCTTCAGTAAGAATCAAACACCAATTCTATTTCGGCCATGTTTTAATGTATAACTTATGTCATACTTGTAGTTTGCTGTTCTATATAGTGTACTATGTGTATTGCGTATTAGTATTCTTTATACTAAAAGTCATCATTTTTTAAACAGGGCTTACTCACTCATATATTATTCATTATAGTCGGTCTTGCTGAATTAAAGAAAGGGAAAATTTGTTGTATATAATCGTACATTCAACCTTCTACTTATACTCGTAAGCTCTCTTTATCTTCGCGCTGTAATTGAAACATTCAAGTTCTATTGATGTTCATTGGGGACTTTTCGAAAGAATCGATTTTGTGACACTGTATCAGTGAAATCTGAGATGGAATCGGGACGTAATTAACTTGGCGTTGCCATGGCTGTCCAATGAAGTCAACGCAGTTCCCGCCTCAAACCATTGATTGACACGAAAATGGACATCAAGTTCCGCTAAATTCAAAGGAGGAACTGGTCTGGTTAGTTACTCAAAAGAAAACAGTTTTATCCGATGGCGTTGAAGGTGATCAATCAAAAAAAAATCAGACAAAAGTGATGGATGTATAAGTCAATTTGGTCGCTTTTCAGAGGAAGTAATCGCTGAAAAAAGTTCCAATTTTTTTTTAAACAGAACAGACTGACACAAACTAAGGGATTTAATATAAAATTACACTGCAAATTTACCCCCCCACCAAACTACTGATTTTAAATATCGTTTTATTCAAGACATGAGTGATGAATGCCTAAATTTGCAACCCTCGATCTGCAATTGTGCAGACTGTATCCTTCTATACACATAACAAGTCAGCCAGATCAGCTTAAAAACTAAGAGGAACAGTTGTTGACAATTTTGGTGAGGCAGGTCTTGTAGACGATTATCAATACAATATCTTTATTTGTTTACATATATATATATATATATATATATCTGCTGTCAATTATATTTTATCACAGGTCCCAATGTCTAACAATAACAATAAACAGATAGATTTATCATCGTAGCAAAATAAAAATTGCAAGAATATACCAGTGAATATCAGCATTTTGTTCTCAACCCACTCATCAGTAACCCTAATTACGAAAACAAAACATGTCGATGAAATTTTGATATTCACCGGCATATGTAATATTGTTATTCTTATATATATATATATATATATATATATATATATATATATATATATATACACACATATATATATACACACACACACACACACACACACACACACACACATATATATATATATATATATATATATATATATATATATATATATATATATATATATATATATATATATATATATATATATATATATTGCTCACAAATATGGGCCTGATGGGATATCTACTAAATAATCAATCGTGTGATTTTCTTTCATTGCTGTGTGTAACACCTAAATTTCCTAGTTGGGGGTTTACATTTTGCTGATAAGAATACTTCTAACAAGTTGTTTTGAACCATGCACTCCTACCCGTATTCTGTATTTCTTCCCGAAATAAAACTCATATCAGTCCAAATATATTAAAGATTTTCTCAACTTGAAGTAACAAGCAGATCATATTTGGAAAATTGATCAGCATTCACTTCGTTTAACAATGATCAACAAGGTAATCATACTCATTATGTATGGTCTGATGCATAACTGTAAATAAATGATGTGGGAATAATCGTTTAAGACTGTCGTTGTATAGAAATCATCAGCAAGTTTCTGAGTTTCCAAGTCTCTATGAGATTAGAACCTGACACAATATTTGGTTTAAACCAGGAAATTTCACAACGGAATATATGGAAATTACAGGAAAAATTCTGTTTAGTCCTCACATTTATTGTTGTGAGTATATAAAAGCACTTGATTTGATCACTGGGGTGAACCCTGGTCCATCTCAACCAGACTACTCAGAGCAACGCCAATGACATTGTATCTGCGCTCAACCGGTTAGAAATGATCTTCCAAAATGAATTGATACTAAGACATGAGATCACTCGTCTTGGTCAGAGATCGAACCCTGATCTCACTGGTCCAGATGGACGAAGAAGAATGTCAAAGGCACCGTATCCGCGTCTGACTGGCTCTGAATGATCTTCCAAGTTTGAATGATCAGCAAGATGATCTCGCTGACAGTTGTTAGTGGGTTCCATCCCCATTGCAACTCCCACTATCGATATTCTGATTCTAAAAGTATGTCAATAATTGATACCTAAGAAAATGAATCAGAACTCATGTCGTATATCAATGATCTCCCTTGCTTTCATAAGTGGGTTCAATACTCATTGGATCTCTCAATACCATTTAAACAATAGGGAACTAGAATAAGTAATCATATAAAGAAAAAAAACAGATAAGAATGCTCATCGAATAGCAATGATTGGCCACTTAATCCCATGGGTCGTTGTTGATGAGTTCAATCTTCATCAGATCTTCAAGTATAGATGGTCAGATAACAACTTCATTGTAAATTAATATCTACTATATTAATGCACGGTCGGGTATTTTTACAATGGTGAAAATTTTGCAGATAAAAGCTAGCCCCTACCAATCATTTAAAACTATAAACTCTCCGATGGATACAAATTCACTATTTTTTTTTTTTTTTTTATAGAAATCTGAAGCAGTGATGTTTTTTTTTCTTTGGTACTCCCTGGTGTACAATTGCTGCCCAGCCCAAACATCAAAGAATTTTGAAAAAATTCACCCATCTACTGTTTCAATGAATCCATCCTTTGCCAAGTACTTTTTAGGTTCCATCTCTATTCTCTCCTACTTAACAGTTGGCAGGAAGAGAATTTGTTCTTTTAGAGATTTGTCCAAATTTTCCCATCAAAAGACAACCATTATAAAGTGGGGAAATCATGTTAATAAAAAAAATCAAAGTTTTGATCCTATTGATTATTGAATAGTGACGGATTTCTGAAACCCCTTGCTTATTCCAATCCCCCAGCAATAAAGCTCGTGGGGATATTCACTCGTCTATCTGCATAATGAAGTGTGTGATTTCTTCTGTTTTTCTGTCTGCAACAGTACACTTTCATTTAAAGGTAACAATCTTTTTAATAAAAAACGTTTCTTATCCTTCATTCGTAACCAAAAAATTCTTTCACTAAAACATGTTCAGTAATTTTTTCCATGAAAGGTTATATTGTAGAAATAACGGGATAAACTACTCTATCTACGTGAAATCTATTTATGAAAATTATCGTGTATTATTGAATATTCTTGTGAACTTAAACTTCTATACTTAAGAATGGATTGGTGCATGTGGAATAGATTGACTAAAATACAAATGAAGGGTTTGAAGGAAATGAGGTAACATAACTCCTGATGTTTGAGACTAAAGTGAAAGGGAATAGAGCGTGTAAATTCTCTCTTGAAATGACATTTTTCAAATGTTAACATATTTTTTTTTTCTTTCTGAATGGAATGATATTCAACTTTTCTCCTAAAGAATCTCTTCCTATGTCATAGTGTTATTTTTCTCACATAAATTTCTACCTCAATACTTTAGGGGGGATCACCCTTTGAAACGAATTGATATGCTATATAAAAAAAAACTCAAAATTACGATATTTGAATTACTTTGAAAAAATATTATACTTGAATTATCAGAAATGAACCATCTGATTGATCAGTTTTGTATCCCTTAGTACTGAGGCATACATAAGCAACCGTCATTTTTGACGGGTAAAATGCTAATATGTATTTACACAACTTATATGGCCTTATGTGTCCTATGAATTAGCTAATTTTTTTTTCCTTTAACTTATTTTTCTTCCAATATTTTGTATTTTGGTGAGTCAATTTGAGACGTGTGTGCTTTTTTTTATAAAAACTGTTCAGCCGTTTGGTTCTCTGGTCGGTGCCGGGTTTTGTAATCTCCCATCACTCACGTCTAATATCTTTTTTGAATATGGACAAAAAAGAGGTCTAGTTAGTCACTCAATAAAAATAGCCATACATAGATTGACAGTGAAATTAGCTAAAAACTATCGATGTGAAAAACAAAGGAAAAAATCGGAAAGAAGAATAAAAAAGGTTCTGCCCAGCCAATCAAGAGAAAATGTCAGCATGCCATGTGTGTGTGTGTGTGGGGGGGGTCATCATTTTAAAAAATGAATCAAGTAGGGACCAATAAATGATTTACCTCTCCCGCCATTTCTAGCATTACTGTTTGATCCTAACTTTCAAAAAATAAATTTAGCATAGCATCACCTTACGAATCGATCCAAAATCACCTATTGCTGGAAGGGGGTTAAAATCAACGACCATTTTTCTAAATATAATATGGATTGAATGTTTGAAATCCTCCTCTCTAGTTCCATCTTTGAAGCCTGTACCACACGTACATAGGAAGACGCGGACCAACACCTTACCAATCTTGAAAATTGAATCAGAAACATGAAAGGGGACATTATTGGTATCAGCGAAATGAGGAGACCTTGAGAAGAGCTATTCCAACAAGGCAAACATCTTCACAGCTACGGAATAGAAAAAGGCTATCAAAGCAGATTTAGTTTTCTTATTCATAAATTGGACACCGTTATAGTGTTCAAAGCTATGTCAGCTCTCATGGCGGAAGACACTAAACATCTACGCTGTGACTCCATATTCAACCCGGGATTTTAATTCCATACAAGGTAATAAAAGTTGCATCTGCCAATTCAGATATAGAGTGCAGAGCAAAAGAGGTAAAGACCTTATTGATTTTGCAACAGCAAACAGGTTCCAAATTGCAAACACCTTAAAAAAGAAATCTTACCTGAAATCTCATGAATCTCTCCTAACTAAAACTACTCTGTCAAAGAATTTCAGGTCCCGAATCAACTCAATGTTTTCAACTTAATTTAGATGTTTTCCAGGTGGGAAACACCCAGAATGTCATAAATAGAATTTTATCCTAACCATATCTATTTTTTGATTTGATTTTTGTACATTTTTACCTGCAATTCAACGCTACGACTGTTCAACTATTGACTGCGATTACGAGTTCTCTACAGGCTTCTATACCCTACGAAATTAAAAACTTTCTCACAGCTTAGTGCATACTACTGAATCTATATTACAACCAGCAGTCAACAGTATAGTGCCATCACTAATCGAACGTAACCAAGTAGTTAGGAAGTAATACTATGCCATGATTAGGAATTATTCAGTCAAGCCTTAATACGACTCAGTTTTGTACCACGAAACCCTTTTTGCTTTTCAAACTCAAATTCTTCCCTTCAAATATATTCAATTCCAAATATTCGAATGTCCCTGTTCTGGGACAAGCAACGTACTTCCAAAATCACTGATATAAGATATCTCTCGCTAGCCAGATTATGTAAATCGGCTACAGTGTTGGCCTGAGAAGGCATGCAAGAAATTGTTAGTGTCAAAACCAACGGATCTTTTTCTGTAGATAAATGTTACAACAGACCAAATCTGACCATCTTTCTGTGTGGGTTAAGGTCATAGAGCGAGGGGGAGGTTTTAAAGGTGTGGTAATTCGGAAGTTGCCAGGATTTTGATAGATTTGGTAAGTTGTTACGGACAGGAGAAGAGAGGAAGATTCTCCATCAGAATGAAATAAAGTACGATGTTTGCTGAATGACACAATCTCAGAATCCGGGTTAAGAACTGGCAAAGAGCCAGGAGAATGGTGAGGATATTGAGAACAACACCAGAACTATCATCGCATAGTAAATATATATATATATATATATATATATATATATATATATATATATATATATATATATCAGTTATCTCACGCGTATAATGA
>OY735235.1:8829835-8859835 GCA_963457665.1 Thysanoteuthis rhombus | reverse complement strand
CGTTTTCTATTACATTCTGAGTGCATTTTCTGGCATTGCTCCTCGAAGACATTCTCCAGTTTCCTTCTCCTCTAAACTCAGTACAATGAAACTGAATGCCAAATCTATGGACAAAGAATTCTACAGACACAGCGGTGTGTCTAAAGTTTTCAGAAGCAAAGTTTCGCTTTCTCCCTTGAGCAAATATAATTAATATATAATAAACGTCTGTTAGGGTATTCACACGTTTATAAAGGTGGAAACCAATGGCATAGAGTACATAATGAGTACTATCTGAATAGGTATGTGTTTGCATCTTTACGAAGCAATGTACATTAAATATACTAATGTAAGAGTAATTGTTCATACTCAAATATATTGTATACATGTATATTACGGCTGAATTGCATTGACTACACTGGTTCTAGTATGATCAAAGATCGAGTGATCATAAGTCAGCACAGAGATTATAGAAAAAACAGGGGATATAAAATCCAATAGAAAATTCAGTTTGGCAGGGCATGTTACAAGCGTGTCGTAAGTGTCAGGAAAAACAACTTACAGCGCAGGTTACCGAAGATCACGTTAAATAGTGGCTGGCACAGGATAAAATTTCTTAATGTTGCGAAGCTCATGATCAATACAAAGAAGCTTGATTGTTTCCTGGGTGTAATACATGCCGTAAGCCGCTGAAGATCATGCAGAATGTTACCTATAACGACCCGGTTAATCTCTGCATAACGCTCAATAATGCAGCCATAGAACCCCCTTCTATATTTCCTTTGAACTCTCACAGTTGCCTAACTGCCGGCGTCAGGAAATAAATAAATAAGTATTTAGGTATGTATGTTTGCAGATTGAATGGAAATTAGTAACTTAGACAATCAAATCCCCAGTGCCTGTCTGATGAACCAACCAAGTGAGCAACAGATTGTTCTTTCTTTGCTCGTGAAGACGTGTGCCACAATGTGTGTGTCAGTTTCAGGGCGCACCTGATCAATTTTAAGGGGCTACAAAAGAAAATGCCCATGGGTATACCACTGAGCACCATATAAAGAACGTTTGCTTTTGTCTCAAGTTTAGGTGTCGAAGATAATTTTTGACAAACGATCCACAAAATTTTGTGCCCTTATTCTTAAAATAATTTTAGATAATGGAACTATTTTGTAGATAATTTCAAATATCTTTTTGAAATATTACTTCTGGTACACGCTTTAGTCACGGCAATTAATTCAATGCGAGGTACGTATATTATCGTCAAACTTCCCTCGCAATTACACCTGAAAAATATTTATATGAGTATCAGTTAAAGGATGTAAACCGTATGTTTTTATAGCAATGATTATCAGGAGTATCTCTCAAACCGTTGGGTGGAAAATAGGAACTTTACAATATCAAGTGTTTTTGCTACATGAAATATCAAAGGGTTCTTTGACGCATAATTGATTTTGGTTCTGGCTGTCATTTAGATACACGGCCACCAAAGTAGGGTGCCCTTATAGATGGGTTCTCTAAAAGCTTTATAAACAGTAGTTCACATACTAAATTCCCACCAGCAAATATCACCAAAATATTGGTTTTGAACCATCAAGAAGCCAAGCCCCTTAGTCAAAAGATCCCCAACTACGCCAAAAAACCTTCTATCAGAATATGTTGAAGGAGTCAAATTTTGTTTTAATGTGAGCATTGCGTATCAGGTCAGGAAGTCAATGATTAAACGATGGTTTGTGAAAACTGTGGCTTGTGTTGTTTTGCATTGTAATTATTGTCGAATATAAACGTCAACTCAACTAAGACTCTGACTATACGGTGTGTCGCAGTGGGTGGGGTCCAAATTTTTCGTGAACGTGTGAATACATGAACGTACATAGCTCCCATGATATTCAAAACACGTTTGTCTGGCGAAATCATAAATGTGTTGCCTGAATAAAGAGTACAAGAAATGATCAAATATTCTAATAGAAGTTTATCAGTTCACATGGTGAAATTTAAAGATTAAAACAGTATTTATGCAAGTGTGTTTATTAGTGGTGCAACTCAGACAAACAATCGTGCATTTTGTGATGGAAGCATATAATTAAGAGCAATTATAACCAGTGGTATTACAAAAAGATTAGGAAATAGAGATAATATTGATTTTCAATAAGTCACAAATTTTCAAAATAAATGCCACTGACAACTGTTGTCAGATCAATTTTCTTATCAGCGATAGATAAATTATGATATAATGAACATTATCAGTTGAATTTATTAACCCTGCGTAAATTTAGGGGGTACCATTTTGATAATCCAAGTTATTAAAAATTCCTTTTGGCCGCCATTCTTATAGACGGCCGCCATTTTTATCGATGGCCGCCATGACGTATTTCCCAACTTTAAATGAATAACAATAACAATCCCAATTTAGGGTCTATCACTGGAAAGTCTTTTGAGCACTAATTTTCACAATAAAGACAGCTTTCTGCACTTTCACTGCCTGACACGACCTTTTTTACTTTCGGAAGGAACATAGCTCGACTGACCTGCATCATCATCATCATCACTATCACTAACACCATTATCATTATCAATGTCATCACCACTACCACCACCATCGTCATATACACCCTCATCAGTATGATCACCGAAATCATCGTCAGTATAATCATCAATATCATCATCAACATTAATATAATCACTGACCACCACTGTCTTGAGCAACATCACCACAGCCATCATCAATACTACCATCATCACCATAATCATCATTACCAACATCAATATTATCCAACCTATAACCAATCATCATTATCACCATCATCCGTAGCAATTACCAGCATCTTCATCAATAACACCATAACCACCACCCTCATCAATTTTTTTGAATGATCCTTGCAATGATGGTTTTTAACCGTCAAAAATGATAGCCAAAAAAATGTACGGATGCATCTAACAACCCAGAATTAGTATTTTGAGCTTATCTAGCAGAAGATTAACATTGCCGAACAATAGCAAACAACCGGTGGTCCTCACAACGAAAAACTGTAAGCGACAAAATTATAAGATTGCATGACGAACTAGACAACTTAAGAAAATATTGGTCCTGCAACGTCCACGATAAAAAGATCTGGTAAATTCTGCAGAAGGCTTATGTCCAATAACAAAGGCTAAAAAAACTGATTATGATGATGATGATATGGTTACAGTAGATGTATTTGAGTATGAATTATTAATTCCAAAAGTTCAACCAAGTTCTGTACTCAAAGAAGAAATAACTGGATGCCGTTGGCAATGGATTGAAAATTCTTCAATGTCTCAATATCGAATGTTTGGGGGATTGCCTTTGGCTATGAGGCTAACAAATTATATGTTTTCAAAGACAAAATTCAAAATTAGCTTGAAGTTTTCAGCTAAGCAACTCGAATATACATATTAGAATCGAGAAAAGTGAAGGAGAGTGAGAAGGACAAATGTCAGTAGCTTACTTAAATCGCATCGCTACCTGATCTTATTAGAGGAAATAGATACACGCACGAGAAACTCTTTGAAAATTAAAACGATATATATATATATATATATATATATATATATATATATATATATATATATATATATATATGTATATATATATATATATATATATATATATATATATATATATAAATATATATATATATATACAGAGAGAGAGAGAGAGAGAAAGAGGGGGTGACAGGAAAAGAGATTGAGCTCATTGAAACAGGTCTGGTCGGTCATTCAATAAAAACTATCCAGTGATTAACATCTTTTGGCAGCATACCATTTTTGGAAAAAAAAACTGAAAAAAGGAGGATCAATGAATGTTACTTTTTTGCATTCTGTTGGGCAGTGATCACTAGGAAAGTCCATATTTTCTGAAAACGAACGACCACAATCTAAGTGCTCAAATCTGCAAAAACAAACACACTCAAAACCCAGGGGGTGAAGAAAAAACAGTTTTTTCAATATAATAAAGAATCAATGTTAGATGATCAGCTCCCTATTTTCATCGAAACGGCCGGTACGCGTGATAGATTCATAATCATAATTAGTCAGTCGGACCAGCTTATCAGAACACAATACTAGCCTAAACTGAACAACAGTTGCTGAACCCATTTATTGTTTTTGGCGGTGATAACTGAGAGTACTTTGACGAAACCTATGTTGACAGTTTTTTGTGACAGCTTTGGTTGACAGCTTCTAATAGAAATCTGTTTTCTAAGTCAAATCAGGGAGAATTAAATAAGACAAGATGTGGACATAGACAAGGAACCATTGATTGAATTTTGTGATGGGAAAATAACACTCGGATCTAATATACCAGTCATGATGAAAAATTAGTACTGGAAATGTATTTATCACTCTTGTATTTTATGTACTATTTCCTTTTAAAATCTGATTCGAAAATAAGTCTGTAGAGAATACGTCCTCACTTCCTCCATGACCAGGAAACAGAATAATCACGGAAAACATTTGAGAGATTACAGCTAATCAGGTAGAGGAAGCGTGCAGAGATATAGCGTATACCTACTTTTCACTTTCCTGTTTTTAATCACCGCTAACGGCGACGAGCAGGCTTAACAACAGTTGTTAGGTTCAGGTTATCAGTGTGTAAAGACATTTGTATTGGTCTGTCTTTCAAGTTATCTATCTAACCGTACTTCAACAGTCCTTATTGTCCATAGCAGGGATACAGCTTTTTTCTTGTTTTGTTTTGTTTTTTGAAAAGTCCACCCTAAAAACTTTTCGTGGAGTGCCCAATATGCAATGCAAGTTTATATTAGATTGGTCACCTGTTTGTGCACGCTTTTTTTATTCCATTTTTTGCGGAGGGGGGTCAAGACTTTGTTTAGTGATCGCAGTCCAGCAAATGTCGAGAGGAGTAACTTATTCATTAATCATCCCAATTTCCATATTCTCAATTGATAACCAATAGCATATATGGTGGTAAATCATACTCTCTTTTAGAATGCTAGTTCAATGTATGTTTGTGGAGACATTACCAAATACTTACTTCAAAATACATAGCCTTAAAGTACACTTAGTTCCCCAAACCTATTTCCATCACAAAATTCAATTAAAGATTTGAGGATTTTCCGATTATTGGAAAGGTGATGCCGATATTAACGGGCGAATTGAAGAGTATACTGAGTAGCGGGGAAATAAAATCAGAATTGGGTGGGGATTAGATTATGGAGAATATTGGATTAGAGGGAATTAGATTCGGTGAGGGGGATAGGATAATTTTGGTTGGGATAAAAGAGTGGGAAGACAAAGCAGTGTGGGTCATAGGCAGTAAGATTTATTATTCGAAGAATGACGGAAAATATACGCGAAAATGAAATAAATTATAATGATTGTAAAGTTTGATAGAGTAGATACGGAGACATTAGTACAACAATGGGTCCCCATTCCACCTGCTGTTGCTACGATGGAATAAAAGTCATTTACTTACATAACTTTTCTGTGACAGCTCAAGCGGAGTCATGTTCAGTATGAGGTCGGATGAAAATAAGTCCTTTGCTCCTCTAATTTTTAGGACATTGTTTGGGAAACTGTTTCATTCTTCGAAGGGTGTGATTTCAAATGGCCTTAAAGCTAGAGTCAAGTTCCGTATTCTTATTGTATAGTAAATTGAACCCCTTTTCACCACATGATGTTACCGAGCAAAGGTATCCAATTTAGTTTGTTTTGTTTTTTGTTTTGTTTTTCTCATAGTTAGAGCACAATGCAGTCACTGGTCAAAACCCATTTTTTACTTCCATGAACTGGAAATTGATTTTGATCATATCAAGGGAGGAACATATGACTGACCAACCTACAGACCCTGTTATAGAGATGTATACGGACGCATCTAAAATATAAAAAAAAAGAAAACTGAACAATTTGTCTTAACGAACAAAATAAAAACAGAAATAATAGATGAAGAGAAAAAGAAATCGGATATTTTTGTACTCCTGTGACTCAGGGCAAGGTTTTGGTCAAGCTATACGGCAGGTTGAATTCACGATATATCAATTCAAATTGGTCCCTCATTTTGTGTCCATCAACATTTATATTTGTTTTATTTTTTATTGGTTTTTTTTTGTGAAAGGAAATCCATGATTCCACTGGTGTTTCTTTGTTGAGATAAGCTGGTGGACTCTGTCCCACTCCTAGCCTCCTCAATCTGAATATTGATGATTGGTGCTTAGCAGAGAGGCACTGAGTACTATTCTGAAGACTTCGGTACGACTTGATTGATTTGTTTCTATTAATTCTCCTATTTCTGTGTGTTCACCGATTGTAATGTCGAATAAGCAAGTATGTGTAAAACTGTATGACTTACAATCAGGATTACATTCCCTAGATTGTATCAAAGAGGTTTCAACCTTTTGTTGCTTCTTACAGACACTAAAATGTTTTTATTTTGCGTTTTTGAGCATCCAAAACACACAGCGGGTCCAAAATAAAAATGCAGTATACACCCTTGACTGCTATGTAAACTTATAAAAATGGTCAAACCATTTAAGACAAGAAACTTTTCATTTGTTCGATCTCTCAACCCGTCTTTAGTCAACACCGAAATGGAACGAAGGCTCTCAACCACAGATCCACAAGTTGCACTGGATTTTTCTATCTCTACTAGAAGTACGACAGAAAATCCAGCTATTGATATGAATAAAATATGATTCAAAAACTCGGAAAAGTTTTTTTTTTTGCTCTTGATGAAGGATATCAATGGTTTCATTTACAACGTTTGCACTTGTAGAAAACTTTGGAAGAGTACATCCGATAGTTACATTTGTGGTTCTGGAATTCCAAACCAAATTCTAATGCAACACACAATTTCAACAGTCAACCAGACTATTACCCTCCCTTAACCTCACCTGTTAAATTCATAAACTGGTGGCAATAGACAATGGAACTTTTCAATCACTAGAAAGCTCTAAAATGTCCAACAAAATTGTAAAATCAACTTATTGTTCGTGGCTTTGCCAAGGATTCAATTGTTTCTTGTATAGACTATACATGGCCATTCCTCGAAACCTCATTGAAACTCATGGTGAACTTTAGAATACATTCTGTGGAAAAACATAAAGTTTTAAGGCCATCATATTGTTTGGGCATTTAAATACAGTATAGGGGGATAATTTTCCAGTATTTCGTTCTGACCTCTGATAACTCCCTTTAAACCCAATTATTCACTCTTCCACAAAATACCACTAAAATTCATTAATATCCCTCAGGGATAACCTGTGGACGGTCATAAATGTATATATTCAATGAGGTAAAAGGGAAAATATTGCCTTGGATAAGATGTTACCTGTATCTGCTCCATAATCCTACTACCTCTTCCTAACCCTGTTTCCCCCCTCCAACGAAATTACACTGGGATCAGTTCCGTACTTTTGGAGATATAGTTAAGTCAGACATGATATTTGAGCGATATTATGTAGTTTGGGCACCTAATCACGATGTAGGGGAAATAATTGTGTATAGATACGCTCCAAAATTTAATCAATTCTTTCCTAGTCTATTATACGCCCTTTCTGCTAATCCTGATTGAAATTCATTGATAACCTATCGAGATATCTTGTGCATGGATAAGAATTGACTATATTATAAGGTTTTGATATATAACTCCTTCTACGGGTAGGCATTTGCTCTAAGATTTGATTAGTTCTCCAGAAATCAATTGTACACCCCACAACAGAATCCATCGATAACTTTTGGTGAAATTCTGGCAAAATTCACGAGTGTTTACATAAATATAGTAAAAATAAAGAAGAAAATAACGGGAAAGATTCTAAATCAGAAGTAAGCCTACATCTACCCAAACCTATTGCTACCTCTTCCCAATACCCATACTTTCATTCCCACAAAATATCATTGAAATTAATTCATTATTATCAGATATATCGTGTTGACAGACGATCGAGCCGACTAACATACGTGACCAAATACAAATACTTTTTTCCAACTCTGTTTTCAGAAGAGAATTAAGATCATAATAAAAACAGTGGACTTATCTTTTGATTTGAATCATTTTTTTTTAACTATAAAAAAAATCAACGAATTATCAAAGAAAGACAACAATGATCAGATGTTATTTCTCCTGGAGTTGACAGCCTTGTTTTTTTATATGAATTTATAAGTTAAAAGTGTCATCAAAATTGCTACTGGTGTCATAGTTGCCAGAGTTCATGACTCCTAAGTCTGAGTTTACCGTCTGTGCGTCCTTTCTCATTCAGAAGATGAATTGTAGCCTCAGGACATTCAGATATTGGCCAATGTCACAGTATTCAAATAGCGTTAGAACAGCTGTATCAGTCTGCATAGTTTTCTATTCATATATCAACGCCGGGTTTGTTGATACAATATATATGACTATATGTATCAAGTTTACAATGCAGAAAATGTTTGTATTCAAACTAAATTTCTTATAATAATATGTTTGCCTATCGGCTTTGTCAAGACAGTAATTTCAAATGAAACTATATTTGAACGTTCCTTTGTTTCAAGTAACAATGAGTCAAAATATCATAACAAGTAAAAGCAAACGCCAAGTATTCGAGATTATAGAGAAAAAAGAATCCCTATATTCGAAAATAAGAGGGGTTATGTTTTAGTACTACTAAATAGCCGAATTCTTTTCTCATTATTAACTTAAAACATTATATGTCTATGTTTGTACCTTCTTGTCTTACCAGCTGGTACCTTCTATTATTACTTTGCTACTGTATCGGTATTTGCTATACGAAAGCCGATATAGGCCAGTATTCGGAAAGCGGGGTTCTAGAGTAAGGGTTCCTCTTCATTTGGTCAAATGATGGTACCCTGCTATTTCACTGCCTGAAGCTAAATCCATAAGTTGTAATTTCCATCCGTCTGTCTGTTTATCTATCTAAATATCTCTTTCTTTTCATATCTATCTATTCTCTCCGACCAATCAAACATAAGTCTAATCTATCAATTTATCTATCCATCCATTTGTTTCAGTCCATTCATATCTATCTCTCAGTCTATTCATTTCTATTAATTGATTTTAGTCTATTCACTTCTGTTTATTTATGTCATTATATTCATTTTATTTATTCATCTCAGTCTATCCATATATATCTCAGTCTACTAAAATCTCTTAATCTATTTCAGTCCATTCATATCGATCTATCTATCTATCTATCTATCTATCTATCTATCTATCTATCTATCTATTTATCTATCTCAGTTTGTTCATATCTATCCAAATCTATTTATAAATCTCGTTTATCCATTTATATTTATCTAATTATCTACCCCTTCTCTTTAAATCCCTCTTTCTTTATACATCACCCCCTGTCTCCTTGTAATCTCCCCCTATCACTATCCCCCTCACTTGATCCTCATCTTTTTCCCCCTTTCTCTCTCTCTCTCTCTCTCTCTCTCTATATATATATATATATATATAGTGATCCTCATCTCTTTCCCCCCCCACTCCCCTCTCTCTCTCTCTCTCTCTCTCTCTCTCTCTATATATATATATATATATATATATATATATATATATATATTCTTTTGTTGTTAAATTTTCGATGTACTGATGTCAATATCCATGTGTGTATTTACCACAGTATTACCAGGAAAGCTGGAACTCACAAACATATCAATAAACCCGCCGGGAAAAAGTCAAAGGGGTAGTTAAAAAATTTTTTTTTTTTCTTAATAGAAAATGAAAATATTTTAAAAGTGGCCTAGAGTAGTGCTAATGGTGAATGTCAAATCAGTAGACAAAGCATTTTGGCCAGGAGCACTGGAACATACAGGCACAAACAAACAAACATTGATAAACATACGAACACACCCACATACATAAAAGGATCGACCCCTTACCATATCTCACGGCTACGTTTGTTCAAATGCAAAACACTTTTTCTCTCGCCCTTCGCCTAAAAAACAAAAAAAAAAACACAGGAAACTTTCGGGAAAAATCGTAAAGAATCGTTTGTTTTTTTAAAGCCAAAACAAACTGTGGTTGACAAAAGAATGATGAATGGTCGTTGTTTCGAAAGGAGACTTGATCATAAATAAAGCTGAAGGGACATAAATCTCCAAGGGTCAGTAGTTAGGTCAGTCCAAAACCACGTCTCACTTGCAGAGAAAGAAAAAAAACACAGAATGAATGAAAGGAACCACCAGTAAATAAAAAAAATGATATAGATAAAACAGTTTTTATAAATGGTCGAATAATATTTTTTATTATTTTGTTTCTATACAAGAAACGATTTCCGATCTCTTTCGTTACGTAATCATTTATCTTCATCCTCTCTCTCTCTCTCTCTCTCTCTCTCTCTCTCTCTCTCTCTCTCTCTCTCTCTCTCTCTCTCTCTCACTCTATCTATCTCTGTCTTTCATTCCAAAGCACCCTATGTGGGTGCGTAGGTATGTGGTCACGTTTTCTAGTTACATACAGAAAATATATACTTGCATTATCAAACTCTTACTTCTCTCCCTCCCTCTCTTTCTCTCTCATTCTGTCTCCCTCATATATATACATATATATATATGTGTGGGGGAGGGGGGTGTTCGGTCGGATAATGGATTCAACATTTTTTTAAAATTGATACAAAATTAGGTTTGGTTTTTTTAAACATCTTTTGGTGGGGTGACTCCAAAATATATATAAAATCTCAGTGAGACACAGAATAATTCCTTAAACGACCATATTGATCCGTATAACCATACGGATGGGAAGAATGGGGGACAATATATATATATATATATATATATATATATATATATATATATATATATATATATATGCATATACATACATACGTAGATAGAAATCGGGTAAGAGAGAGTTCCGAGTTTCCAATGTTTCTCTTAAACATATCAAACACGAAGATATTTAATCTATTTAACGTTTTTTACGGGCAAGATTGAACTTAAGTGCCTTCGCTCTCATTTTCCCACTTTGGTATCTGATGTTGAGAGAACGTTAGTAAATAGGGCTGGGTATGTAGTATTGTTGATATGATGAAGTATGTTAACTATGTCATGACGTGCAACCATTCAACGAACACACATCCACAAAATTTCCAAGTGGAAGAATTCGTGGCAATCATAGATACAATGCAGGGGCCAGGATCGGATTTTAGTCCGTACTGAAACTCGAATGCTGATTTTTTAAGCTGGCATTAAAGTCTCTTACTACTCCATTCAGCTTTCTGTCATGTTAAGCTAAGCATAATAAAACTTTCATATTCTCACGGGCACACAAATATATATATATGAAGACGTTGCTTTGAAAACATGAGACTGCAATTTATTTCGAATTGCTTTTAATTGAAATAAAAATCAATTCTTGACTTGAAATTGTATTGGAATTATATATATATATATATGTATATATATATACATGTATATATATATATATATATATGTATATATATATATTTATATATATATATGCTTTACAGGGAATTAATAAGATTAAATGTTTTAATCAAGAATTTGATTTTCAATATAATCCATTTTTTTTTCCAATGAAGCGTATCACGTTTTGGAATTAATCATTCCATATACATGTACACCGATTTATACATATATATATATATATATATATATATATATATATATATATATATATATATATATATATATATATGTGTGTGTGTGTGTGTGTGTGTGTGTGTGTGTGTCTGGGTCTGAGTTTTGTAAAAGATTACCCATAATAGCTCTCTCTTCTTTGGCTGTAACGAACAAACAGAAAGTATTCACAAATGAATCATTATGACTTTAGATTGACATCTGAAAAATGAAGGACCTCACTTTGACATAAGAGTTTTGTTTATTCACTACTTTTTTCACTCCGATCATAAAAACAAACTCATAAACTAAATACCAGACAAGACCATACATCGAATTGAAGATTATGACATCTGGAGTTCAAGCTGGGTTCAATAAAATATATAAATTGCCCAGAAAAAAAAATTTCTATAGAATAACTTTTTGTCGACACTTTAGGTGAAAAAATGATTTTCATCGGAGAACAGGGCTGGATGCTGTTGGGTAAAATCCTACGTCTGCTATTTTAAACAATATGTTCAGATATTGGAAATGCAATCAGTTAATAGTTGCATTAGGTGAGGATTGTCCTTTTTCTTCTTGTCGTTAAGGTGTGATAACACAGTCTCTGACTTGAGCTGTAGTTTGACAAAAACGTCTACAGCATTGACAAAATAACCTCTATTTCTTCGACAGAGGGTGATTATGGCAGGCGGTATTGCAATCATTATTTGTAAAACTTTTTTGAAATGCAATCAGTGAAATGTTGTTTACCCTTAATAAGTGAAGATTTTCTTGTTCTTGTTATTTTGCTTGGTGTTATGGTGGGAACAGCCTCTACCTCGGACTGGAATCGGACAATTTTTTTTTTTCTCAAAACTTGAAAATGAATTGGCAAACAATATCGTACAGGATTTTATTCATAAAGATTGTAACCAGCAATTTGTCTCCAAAATTCAAGACAATCGTATGAGATTCACTTGTGGAATACAAAATGACTCCTTATGACGCAGCTACTGGGATAAAAGAAAGACATCTGCGTTATAAATGAAATATGGAAAATCAATTACAGTTCACCGGTGAACAAAAGTTTGTTAACATCACAAAATCAAAGACATTGGGTTAAACACTATAATAAATAAGTGATATATTAAATGATAGCAAATTGAATAATGAATCATATTAAGTACGTCTTTCGACTGAATTTCATTTAGAGGTTTTCTCGATGAATGGACGATATTGTGTACAGTTTAACATGTTGAGTCCATTAATGAATCAACTTATATTGCACAACACGCAATATCAAATCGTGCTATATCGAGGGACTTGCGTATGAGTTTTAATCATTTTAAATAAGCAGTTCTACGTAATGATATACTAGGAGAGTGGTTATCCGTATTGGCTCAAATACGGGGGCATATTGATCTAAGAATTTTTGTGTCTGTAAATAGGAATTTAAAAATTATATTCCAAAGCTTAATATTCTTGGAAGGGTAGTTCTCAGAACGCATGCGTAAAATAGAGAAAAACTCCTATTATCCTTTCAATGGATTATTGCACCCTGGAAAGAAAAACGGACTGGTCTGGTTACACACTCAATAGAAGCTGCCGAGAGACGAACATTTTGGGGCAGTATGCTGTGTTGGGGATGATCGATCAAAACATTAGAAGTAGGGGCGATGATTAAATGAGTTACTTTCTCGACTTTAGAAAAAAATTAGGAAAGAATTTTCAAAAACCAAACAGATGGAAACTATGGATTGATTAAGCATAAACTTAAATTGCAAATCGAACTACAACTGAAATCCTAGTAAAGAGGTTTACAGAACAAAAAAAATAGACACAGTGAGGTGTAAATATTGAAATTTCAGCCCCCTAGTGACATTGGTTAAACCCGAATGCGTCATATATACATTGCCCGCTGGTCAAAAGCGAGATAACCGTTATTTCATTTTGAGGTGATGGTCACGTCTGGTTTCTGGAAATCAATCTTCCTAGAATTTACTCCGGTATTTAATCAATGATTCTGGGAACAGTTTTTTCAAATATTCAAACAATAGATAATCCCGGATAAACGTGTATTAACTATATGTATCAATGTTCATTTTGATCATAATACGTTAAAAATCATCATAATCCAGAATGAAGATTTCTTGCGTGTCAAAAAGATGCAACACAATTACGTTTTAATGTTGTTTCTTTCAAATTTTGATTAAGACTACTTCTCAGATATCTTACCAAATACATCAGTTGAAAAGCCACTCTACGGGTAGTATTTTAAGGTAAATTCTTTCCTCATACGGTGAAACGAAGACATAAAGTTATATTACATTTCAACAGTACTTTACAGTCTACAATATGAATTCCTTAGCAAAGACTTATCTGGCTTACATATGTTTTCTTTTATTCATGAAGCCTTGGTCTTGTTGTCAACTTGCTGCATGGTATATTCCGTATATTTCACTTCCGTTTCAGAGGGGTCTTTGCCTAAAAATTCAGCAGGTTTCAGTCTTATATAAGAATGCTCAAGCATAGGCACCCAGTGTGCCTTCTACGTACAGATGTTGCTTTGTCCTTTTGAGACAAAAAATTGACCAATCTCCATATGCACTACTATATCACGCTGACTCATTCTTGAAAATGATAAGTGTGGGACTTTTTCCCCTCCGTCGACGGTCAAGCCCTTTGCACCAGAGTGTTGGTCCATATCTACTGCAAGATAACAAATATATTACCAGGAAAAAGCTACTATTCATAATATATCTCACATTGGCTGAGACAGAAAATCGTCTTTTATTCAATGAAAAAAGACAATGAATCGAAAACTTCGAAAACATGACATATTTTTGGAACAGTCCATAACTGAAATCATTGTAATACAGGCCACTAAAAAACCTTTCTTCACTAAATGTGTATTGTTTTAAATGAAAAAGGCGCCAGTCAGACGACCAAATAATATTCCTTGGTAGTAGTACTGAATTTACAACCACTACTTAGTAATTACTTTTTAAGAAATTAGAATCAAGTATAATTTTGCTGTCTTCTCTAATGGGTATAATATCATTTTCAATCAATAGTTTCAGGAATCATTTCCTGTAGGGATGAATGTAGAAGTGACGTCTGTCCTCGGTGAAGGCATAAATCCATATGTTTTCTTCCTCTCACAGCTATGTGTAAGCTGCACAGCAGACTGGTGTCGTAGGCCTTGGTTAGCAACCGGTCTAGGATGCTGACAAATCTGATTCTAAGCCGTGGGATGGATCTCCATCAGACAATAGAAACCAAATGCGACTTCTTTACTGAAGATTCTACAGCCATACCGTGGACAGGCGTGTTGCTTCGTTTTGTATTATGTCTTTACTGTATAGAATAATTATTTCTGTTGAATTTGACTTGGCATTGGTCTCTAAAAGATGAAATTAAGATAAAATGGAGAGAGGGATGGATCTGCGTGATTGGCAAAAGAGATGAATAACGACGAATGTATTTTCACTTCTTGATATGGTTCTCAAAGCGTATTTCCCAGATTCCAAGCCAATATGGTTATTCAGCAGCAGCAGCAGCAGCTGCAGCATCAACATTGTAATCATTATAAACCATCATAAATCCACGGCTGGACAGATACCTTCCCCAGATCCATGTCGACCGTAATTGTGCTAAATCCTTCCATGTCCTACCTGCCAACGTTTCTATCTCATCTCTCCATCTTATATCTGGTCTTCCCTTGCTATATTTAGGACATCAATAAGTTAAACTTTTGCCCCGTCTGATATCCTTATTTTTCGATAGGTGTCTAACTCATCTCAATTTTTATCTTTTTTATCACTCGTTCAAAATAAAAATACATTTTTTTAAGACAAGATAAATCTTCATCATCATCATCATCATCATCATTTAAGTTTCTCTCAGTTTTAGTCATTTGTCACTTTTAGCGTTGGTCATACCCAGACCTCATTGTCATGGGGGTTCCAAAACCAATCCTCTCTTAGCTTGTCTAGTTTGTCTTGCTATCTAATATTTTGCTGGACACAGTTTTGCATATGATCTCCAGGGATCCACGTTGCGAGCTGTCATGTCCATCAGCTGTCTGACATTTACGTATCTATTGGGACGATGTATTGTTTGCATCCTTCTATCTAACACAAGCAGAATTTTCTTGTTCTTGCAACATGACCAGCCCATCGCCATTTGAGTTTTCTTTGTGGATTCCATAATATCACTGGTTCCTGTGTATCTCTCTGATATATTGAACTATTCTATGATCTTTCCACGTGAAGTTGAGCTTGATTCTCTATTGTGCAGGTTGCATGGTTCTCAGTTTCAGGGTCAATCTTTTGGTTACGTTCAATGTTTTAGCCCCATTTTGAGGGGTTATTTCAAGCATTGTTCTTTACAAGGTTCTCCATGTTATTCTGAGCCTGTTTTCAAATGACTTAGTTTCCATGTTTAACATCTTTACGTAGATGGTATTATAATTCGTTGCATGATTTAAATTGTAAAAAGAATTTAGTATCTATACTTATTTAACTAGGGTATATCCTTCAAAGAAGTGTACTTGGTTTCATGAAAATTTATGGTTTAAACTTGACCTATTGAGACGCTATTCTTTATTCAATAAGGATATCGTTAATAGCAACAATCTAAATGAAAACACCGTCTTTCATCGTGTTAACAATCAAAACAGACTATTTTTTTCAAATGCTGTTACATCATCCCACCATAATTCAATCTAATCTCGTTCTATAAAAAGATTCACCAGAAAAGAATGATTCTCTCTCTCCCCCGTTTCACTCTCTCTCTCTCTCTCCTCCTTTCCTATCTCTCTTTCTCTCTCTTTCTCTTTCTCTTTTTCAATTCTTTTCCAAAACCAGTTCTAAATGATTAAAGATGCTCATTGCGTCATAAACATGTTACTTTTTACGGTAACAAAATATGTATATACATTTCAATGATTTTTTTTTTTTTTTTTTTTTGTAAATGGAATCCCCACATATAGAGGCCCATTATCCGAGCCGAATTGAAACCTGACACTGCAATGTCCGGTGCACAGACCAACATATATGGCGAATATCAATTTTGCACAATGGCCAGTAGTCAGGTCACATACGCACGCACGCACGCACGCACGCACACACGCAGGATTTTCTTAAATTATAATAAAGATGGAGACGACATAACATGGTTATTTCATGCTCAGATATCCGTCTAAAATGTCGAATGGGGCTTCACCTTCTGCATGATTAATGAATATGCAGACCTTTTAAATCTTGTTCGGGCATCGGTATTTGAAGATCTGCACAATCCGTCTTTGTCAATCTGGCGTGAAAGGTCAGGCACTGAGTTCAATAAAACCAATATTCAAATGCTAACTTTCAGGGAAACATTCTGCAAAGACAATGGAGCAACACAGAATCAGATCACTGTTGCCTCCCAAATAGCAAACAGGTGAACTATAGGTTCATTTCTCTTGAATATCTGTGCTTGCGTGTGTGTGTGTGTGTGTGTGTGTGTGTATGTGTGTGTGTGTGTGTGTGTCAAGGCACTTCTGATCTACATATTCTTCTCTCTTCGAATGTGTGTGTGTATATGTGCGTGTGTGCGTGTGCGTGTGTGTGTATGTGTGTGTGTGTGTGTGTCCCTCCGGGCACGCCTGGTCACATTTTTTGGGCTGTAACTCCGAAAATTTGCACGAGTCCACCACTAGGCACCATATAAAAAATATACGTTTAAAAGTATCTACGGTCATCTTGGTTTAGTAATGCTCAAATCTTCTGCTGGTACTTTTTTTTTTTGGTACAAAGTTTTCACAAAAATCATCACCAATCAAATCACAAAAACACTTGATGAAAAACCAACCACGAGAACAAGCTGGCTTTAGGAGAAGCTAATCGACCATGGACCACCTGCATTCGATATATCAGCTAAAGGAAAAGGCAGCAGAATATAAACTACCACTCGTCGTAGCATTTATCGACTTCAGAAAGGCGTTCGACTCAGTAGAAACCCCTAAGGTCATAGAAGCCATTACTCGACATGGTTTAGATCCAGTATATGTCGAAGTGCTGAAAAATATATACAATCACAGCAGCTCCTTTATCAAGCTATATAAAGACTCGGACCCCTTCCAGCTCCAGAAAGGAGTAAGACAAGGTGATACCAGCCCACCCAAACTCTTCACAGCCTACCTCGGAATGATCTTCAGAAGACTACTCTGGAAGAGTAAAGGAATTAGAATTTGCAGACGACATAGCCCTTTTCGCAGAGAACCTACATGACCTCCAACTAATGATAGATAAACTAAATGAAGAGAGCAAGAAAGTCGACTTATACATGACTTTCAGCAAGATGAAGATCATGTGCAACAACCACATTGGAGATAAAAACACTGAGATCAAAATGAGGACAGAACAGAAGGAAGTAGATTACTACATCTACCTAAGACAATGAATTTCCATGAGACCCTCAAAAGAAGAAGAAATCAAGCAACAAATCACATTAGGATGGCGAGCCTTTGACAGAGCTAGCTCAACCTTCAAAAACAGGACGATCCCAATAATCCTAAAAAGAAGAGTATACGACCAATGCATTCTTATGGAGCTGAAACAAGAACCTAACCGAGGGACTGCATGCAACGTGCACATGATAGAATCATGATCAACCTTACATGGAGAGATCACAAGACAGTACAGAATATTAGAAAGAAAACGGGAGTCCGAGACATGAAAGGACCCATTAGAAAATTCAATGGGCTGGCCATGTCGCAAGAATGACAGACAAGAAATGGACTTCACGACTCACAACATGGATCCCCAGGGATCACATGTGCAACTGAGGCCGGCGGAGTACAAGATGGAGAGCTGAACAAGACGAATTCAGAAAGTACTGACACCGCAAGACCCACGATAGAGAAGTGAGGCGAATCCCGAAGACGGTCAATGTTCGACAACAGACATTAAGACGACGACGACGATGATGATGATGATGATGATGATGATGATGATGAATTGTCCACTCTGAGGTTCCATTGGTATATTCTACACGATTGATGCATAGACAGTCAGCCAATCAGCCAGAATCACTTAAAAATAAAAAACCTATGTTTATCATTCTGATGACAGTTCTGGTTGACGCTCTATAATTTTGATACAATTGGAAACCCTCAACCCGAACTGTCAACAAAACTGTCGATATAGGTTTTTTTTCAATATTTCAGTTGTTATTTTTTCTTAGGTGTTGCTCAATTTGCAATGTAAATTCTTGCTGAACTGACTCCTTTCTACGTGTCCAGCAGTATTTGGCTCGTTATAGGGAGATTCAAACCCTTTTTAATGATTACTGTCTCACAAAACGATGAGAGAGGTAACTTATATGTTGATCATTCTTTCCCCTTAAATTTCAATTGATCACGTCATGGTACTGGAGGACGTTGGTTATACGACAGTTTCTTTTGAGAGACTAACCAGACCTGTCTTATAATGTTTCAAAATCTCAAATTCTCTGTTGCTATTTCTAAGTTCACTTAAATCCACTGTCACTAGCACCTTTTCAAGATTAATACTTTCTCTTCCTTTAACATTTGTTTTCCATAAAGACCTTCGTTATTATCATCATAATAGAATGTATCAACAAGTTTGTAGCTCGAAAGGTAGTTTTGTATAGGGATTTCTTTGTCATGAATTATGTGTGAACTGTAATTATCCATGAATCATAGTACATTTTAGGTTACAGTTAAAGAAGCAGTTTGTGGTCATGGGCATTTATAATCCAGACAGGAATACCAATGCAGTTTACGAAAAAGTATTTCTCTTATAATTATTCATAGCGGAAACAACGCTCATTTTTAACGGACAACAGAGCTCCTTGAGATAGGCGGATAAAGGCCTGTACAATGGTTGTCCTATATACATATCAAGGAACTCTTTTGACCAAATCATAATTCTTGTTGAACGTATGGATCATGAAATAAGAAAACTGTGCAGAATCCTTCTCGGAGAGATTTGCATCGTCTTTTCGGTAAAACATGGTGAGATATCCACAGAATCGCCAGAGGAGATAATGAATCTGTCATCCGATGCATGTAAGAATAAAAAATCTGTTTATGGCTATTCCCCTGAATTTACACACACACACACACACACACACACACACATACACACACATATATATATATTTATATATATATATATATATATATATGAATAGATAGATAGATTGATAGATAGATAGATAGATAGATAGATAGATAGATAGATAGATGGATTGGTAGATAGATGGATAGATAGGTAGGTAGATAGATGTGTTCGTGTGTTTCATTTGTGTGTGTGCATGCTAGTTTGTATTAGTAAGTAGTTGGGAATTGCTTGTCCGTTGCTGGGTGTCTTTGCGTATTTGCCATATTGTTTTTTTCATGTTCTACTGAGTACACATGTGGACACATACTCACATACGTAAGTTACAAATATGCATGCATAGAAAATCTAATCTTTTTTTAGATAAAATTTCAATCGCTTCAAGACATGAGTTTCGTTAAAACTCAAATAATAACTTACCCCAAAAGACATTTCACTAAGCTTACCCACTACATATGAATATATATATATATATATATATATATATATATATATATATATATATATATATATATATATATATATAAATATATATATATGTATAATCATTCTGTCGGATCATATATATCAATGTCTTTATATATATATATGTATATATATATATATGTATATATATATATATATATATATATATATATATATATATAAAGACATTGACATATATATGATCCGACAGAATGATTATAAATTGCGTTATATCATACACGAACTCTTTTTATGTATCACTTGGCCTAAACAACGTAGATAGAATAAACAATGAAAGAAAATTGGTTTGCTGCAGGAACTGCAATCGATATTTTAATTTTTTATTCCGTTTGAGTTGTATTGTTCATGTCATGCAGTGACCATTTAATGACAGGACATCATTCCAATTGAGAGAAAAATATGCATATATATATATATATATATATATATATATATATATATACATATATATATATATATATATATATATATATACATATATCTATGTGTGTGTGTGTGTGTGTAGAGAGAAAGAGAGAGGAGGGAAAAAGAGGGATATCTTCATACCTTTAAACATTGAACATAAAAAAAATTTCAATAGATTTTCTGTGTTAACTCGGACACCAATTTTCCAATGTTTTTCCATGCAATACATGCAATCTGCACTTTGCTATTATTGTAAAATATATAGATTTTTTGTAATTGGAATCATCAGTTGTTTACCCTGAAACCGTTTTGGGGCTTCTAAAAGCAAAACAATTATATCAATACGGCACCTAAGCAGTGTTCATCAAACACAACCTCCCTTTATTAAATAATTTATACCATGCATGTGGTTTCTCTTTTTATGTAAGGTTTTATGTGGATCGTCTATCGATATTGTTTTATACCACATATCTATTTTTTGAAACAAAGCTTACTTACGTAAGTTACCCTAAAAACATCTTTAACGATGAGGGATCAACAAGTATAACAACCGATATGACTCGTTCTTACTGTCATTTCTGTTTAATGTTTACCCATGTGAGTATTAAATCCATTTGGTTGGTTTCAATTTCAGACTGCATGCAAGCCAATTTATGATATCCATTACAAGAATACTAATTATACAGCAAAAAACTCCAAGTCGATTATCTACCTACGTATTCAACCAAAACATTTGACAATTATTCTCCAGTAGCCTTAAAATTTATTTGTCTATCGTTACATAACATCAAGGTTCCATCAATTTTTTTCTAAAAAGACTTTTAATTATCATTTGCACCTTTTTGACTGCACTTCACGAGTTTTTTTTTTTTATAAATTATGGTAAGTGTGATTGGCTGGTTTTCTGTTGCAATAGCGACACTTGTTCAATGTGGATTATTTGAATACTGGTTTGGATAGTCACACATTAACAACTGTCATATGACCAACATCTTTTTGCAGCATGCCATGTTTGAGGTTGCAAGAGCACTGGTCACGCCAAGTGATCCGGGGTCCCAAGCAGTCGTCCTGTGCCATTCATGGGCTCGCAAAATTTAATCTCAGTACTCGTCATCACAGTCAAAAATTGAACAACGGTAGCGTCGAACTTTAGAGTCTTGTAAAAAAAATCTCATCGAATAATAAGTATGGTAAGAACAAATTCTATTTATAAATTTACTGGTGCTCTCCACAGGGAAAAGTCTAAATTAGAGAAAAAGAAACGTTTAGAAATATCTATAACTCTGAGAATTTTGATGTAATTAATAACCCCGCCGGAAGAAGGCCTCTTGGAGGCTAAAAAAGCTCATTTTTTCCGTTGATGTAAAAAATAAAATTTAATTTTACTGCATTCATTCTTAACGCTATTGCTGTTCAATTATTGACTGTGCCATCGAATAGATTTACACTCCAAGGTTGATGCCAAATTGTCCAGATATGTAGTGACTCTGATGTGTCCGAATGCTTACAAAGACTTTAGTAAAACAACAAATCCTTGAAGGAACGAAGCAATAAAATATGTTGGAGAAAACACGTAACAAATAATCACAAACATAATATTCGCTTCTTCTTTCATGGATGAAACCTTATTTTATAAAAAGCTTGCCTAGAGATACAAGCATTCATCAGAGGTTTGTTAGAATTCAGAAATCTGAGCTGTCACCAAAACTCTCAACATAGGTTCCCCCTAGTTTTCAGTTGGCCTGGATTTGTGCCTGCATGTATTAAACGTTCAAGACACACAGATGGAGTTAGAGGGCTGAAAATTTGAATATTTACTCGTTATGTGTAGCAAATACGTTATATTTGTTTTCTTTTTTTTTTAACTATCTCCTGAAATAGACTATTAGTTGGGATACCCAATTTGCAATTCAAACTCATACTAAATTGATCCCTTTCTTTGTATATACAATTGTTCTGTGAAAATTCTGATAACTTTCCCTGATCATTGCCAAACAAAAGGCAAAAGAACTATCTTCTTTCTTTATCTCTGTTTCTTTCAATTTTCTTAATTGATCACCCTAGTACGCTGCCAAGAGACTTTGGTTGCGTGACAGTCCCTATTCAGTCACTAACCAGACTTGTTTTCTCTATATTTTTTTCAACGTACCACGTTTTATCGTAGCCTTGCATTGAACAAGTGGAGAAAAGATTCCTACGTATTCTTTTCTGATGGTAATCCACCCCAGGCTTTTTGGGGATTATCTCTGTTGAAGATGTTCTCCTTAATCCTTTCGGATAATGCGTCAATAATCTTAGAAAAAAATAAGTCCGTACATAAGAAAAAATAAAAACAGCAACAAAGAATGTTTTAACATATACTTTTTTCCCCATCCACAAAGGCTGAAAAGTATTAGGTATGTGCATAAGTACCAGATGCCCTCTGATTCACCATTGAAAACCCTGTTTGCTGGAAAACCTTCGCGCAAATTTGATAATTCAATTCATTGTGAAAGAAGCGTAATTATCTAAGGACGTAACAATCTAAATTTCCAAGCTGAACTAACAGAGAAAGTGAGCCAAAAGTGAACAAAATTGACTTTACAGACAATTAAGAAATTATGAAGTGATCTGGTTTGTCACTCAACAGAAACTGTCATTTGTCCAACGTACTCTGGTAGCAAGCCATGTTGGGGGTGATCAATTGAAAATATGGAAGGAGTGGTGATTAATGAATGAGTTTCGACTCTTATTGGGCATTAATCATTAAAAAATCTGAATTGAAAAAAAATCATCATCATCATCATCAGTCTTTCAGCGTCCGTCGTTGGACATATACCTTCCCCAGGATTTGCAACACTTCTCTATCATGGGCGTCACGGAGCCAGTACTTCCTGAACTTGTCTAGCTCGTCTCTCCATCTAACATTTTGCCGGCCTCGGTTGCGCATGTGGTCTCGGGGAATCCATATTGTGAGTCGTGATGTCCATCGATTGTCAGCCATTCTTGCAACATGGCCAGCCCACCGCCATTTGAGATTTTTTATGGATTCTATGATGTCTCTAACTCTTGTCTTTTCCCGGATGTGCTGTGCTGTTTTGTGGTCTCTCCATGTGAGGCCCAGCATTATTCTTTCATGTGGACGTAGCATGGTTCTCAGCTTACGGGTCTGAACTTGGATCAATTCAGTATGAACTTAAATATAAGATTGGATGTCCCCTAAAAACGTATACTGGATGGATTTTAGTAGGACACCTTTTTTTTGTAAACAAAACTAGGGGTACATTCATGAAATTTCAGCCTTGTAGCTCAATTAGTGTACGCTTTATGTATTATGCATGAATACATACCCATCAAGCCTGACCAACTTGAAAACCAGAGAAACTTATTTCATGGTATCTTTAACTGGTATCCGTTTTTAATATGAAGCAAGATCTTCAATATTGATATGTGATTTTTTTCTCTTTGAAAAATCTGTGATAATTGGAGAGGAAAGTAGAATTGATCAAAGACGTCAAGAAGTATCCATGCCTTCCATAAAGGAATCACTGTAGCTAGTGCGCGTACCAGAACTAGTTATGCGACACTTTATCAAAAATAATTCAGATTATAACTATTGATGCACTCTTTTGATGTTGTAGTCCCAAAAGGGTGACTAGAAGCGCCTGGACACACACACGCACACACACACACACACACACGCACACACACAAAGAAAGGCTTGTTGGTCGAGCAGGCCATTTATGGGGCCATCTTGATTCGATATTCCTTGGTTCAGTCTGGGATAAAGGTCAGTGGGATATAGTAATTAGAAATAAACAGATTTCAGAAAGAAGGTAAGGTTTTTTGGTTTGGGGGTCAGTATTTCTTTTGTGAAGCAAAATAGAAATGTAAAAGAAAACTTAATTAACATCAAATAGATGCTTAATGATGTCGGATTTAGTTTCTTTTTTTTGTATGAGACAATAGAGATAAATGAAGGAAAAGATCAACAACAACAACAACAAGAATCTTCATTTTTTCGTTTGTTTTTGTTCGGCCAATCAAGGAGAGGGCTGCCTCTGGCTTGTATAATTGAGCGCAACGTAGGATGGGGATATGTCTCCTACTTTAAAGGATCAGTGGAGTCACCACGAGAGGCTGTCTGCATGGTACCTATCTACTTTCGACACCTATAATTCCCAGACAGTCCCCCATTTAGCTACTGACCAGGCTCGACGCTGCTGAATTTCAGTGATCACACAAGAACGGATGTATCCAACACAATATGAATCTTACAAAATCATAATATTATCCTTAATATAATTTGAGAAATGTCCATTCGTGCTTGCACCGAGATAACTCGATAACTGACCATTGTATGAAGTTAATATCCACCAGATGTGTTGCCCTGTACCCTGGACATTGTCATATCGAGTTTGAAGTTGTTTGGGTCTACGATTCTCGATATGATGGCTGTTGCTTGAGTAACGATTTGAAAAAAATAATAAAGAGAAAGTGACAGAAAGAAAGAAAGAAAGAAAGAAAGAAAGAAAATCGGGATTTTTTCCGTCGATTTTCCTATACGACTTGATCAAATTCAATAATGGTTAGTTGATGTGTCGACATTTTAACCTTTTCTATTTGATTGTTTCTATTATCAGCGATGATATTTCTGTTTTATCTTGCTATGAACGATATCATGAATAAATAACAGCATCTCATTAATCCAAGTTTGAACCTCCCTCATAAAAGCGGGTTCAACTTTTGAACAGGCGTGTTCAAGTTCTTCTAAACTGGAGCACACTTTATAGTTTGCTCTCGTTCAAAAGTATAAGGATGAAATTTCCAACTATATAATGTCCAATAATAATAATTTGTTTGTCAGTAATTTTACTGTTTCAGCAGACAACATAGCAAAGTTTTAAAAAGGGGGCAAAGCTAGACAGACATTTATTTTTCGAAAGAGAAGTTGAAAAAAATGAATATGAATTGGACAATTGTACTTGACCCAAAGAATCTGCCCCCCAAAATGGAACTCCGATAAAGAATCAACGTATTCCTGACGATAGCATTACTGATAGAAAAGACACAATAAAATACTATTGAGAGTCTTGGGGGATTGAGGACACTTGTTGTCACTTAATCTTTGGCGTAAGCCACAATATACTACTAATTTGAAAGCTCAGTGGAAGAATAAATAATACACAATTAATTAAACTAAATAGTCATAGGGCTGATAAAAAAAAACTGCATGAATTCTGAAATGTTTTCGAAACAGATCTTGCTAGTCTCCGAATAGAAACTGTGGTGTGACCAACATCTTTTGGTAGCATGCCATGTTTTGAATGATCGATAGAAAATTTTGAGAATGAAGTGATCGATGGATATATCCGTAGTTTCATTTTCAGCTTGGCCTGGAAGGAGTTTGAATTTTCATAAAATAAACATGGACGCTGCTGTACACAAACTAAAGATCAATTTAGCGCGGACATTCATTGCAACCTTACACCCCAACTAAAACTTTAGATAGAAGGGAAACATTAAAAAGAGAAAAAAAGTTGTTGACATATTAAGAAGTGAACATTAAAATCTTAAACCTCCTGGAGCTGTCTATACGCGTGATATATCCATAACCAGCCATCCTCCCGGACCAACTTGTAAACTGAAGAAACTAATTTTGGCAGTTTTGGTTCACAGTTTTAGATTCAAACATTAAAACAAATAAAGGCTCATTAAATTGTTATCGGCATTATTAATTACACAGTAATTCTTCATTGGCTCTAATTAAGTCACAACTGATCTTCTTAAAACATTATTGGCACTTTTGATATTCTCGTTTCTCTTAACTGCTCTTAATTTTGTATCATCGATCATTTCTGTTCAAGATTATTCCTATCTTCGCGTTAGAGCTTCATCGTCGCTAATACTGTCAACATTTGGTTCTTCCAGGGTTCCATTGTGTTCGGCTGTCTACGAATGTATGAATGTATGTTTATATTTATGTATCAAGCAGACTGTACTAATGCAGCAAGAAAGCCAAAATTCCAAACAGTCACTCCTCATCATGAAAAAAACGTCTGTTTAAAATGATTAAAAAAAACTCTACTAAAAGGGTTTCAGTGTAGGGTTCAATGTAAGCTTTTGCTAAATTGATCCCTCAATTTTGGTCATGCTAGTTTCAATTCAGACCTTTTAGTGACCACTGGCCACCAAAAGGTGATGCAGTACCTTATCCATTGATAACCCTTTCCCTTTTTTTTTTCAGTTGATCATCCCAAAGGGAAAATATTGCCGACTGGCACAGATCATGTGACAAGATCTCTCAAGTAATTGGCCAGACTTGTTGATTATACTGAAATTCCCTTGTGGCTCTGATTAAGTCATGACTCTTCAAAACATCGGTCACTAATTTTGTATCGTTAATCATATCAGTTTAACTTTCTTCCTATTTCCTCACCAGATACTGCTTCATCGGTCTCAGCACTGAAAGCTTGAAAATTTAAACAGTCATTCCTTTTTATGTCTAAAAAATTATTTCTTTCATGTACCCCACTAAAAATAGTTTTTTTTTTCAGCATGGTGGAGGCAATTAACAATGTATGTAATTTTCTAAATTTATCCCCGAGTTTGTGTCACGTATATCTTTCAGAAATTCAGATTTATTTACTGACCGTTGCCCAACAGCAGGTAAGAGCACTTAATGATTAATTGATCATGAATTTTTAATTGATCGACCCCAGCACTCTCACATGTGTTATAAAACAGTCAATGAAAAAGTCACTAAAAGAGTCAAAAATAGTTTTCTCCAGTTTTTTACTCGGTGCAGCTGGCTGGCTAAACATATATCACGCATGCAGTTTGACCCGATTGAACTAAACGGCTTTTGTCTAAAAAATTTTCCAACTGTCCTCAAGTTGGTCTTTAGTTGGGTGGTATTCAATAAAGGGGGTAAGTTTATGGTAAATTGATCTATGATTTATTTCCACCGTTCTGACTGGACATTCAAAAATTTCCTAGTTGACCAACAGAGGGCGAGAAGAGAAACTTATTCATTGATCAGCCATAATTCAAACTTTTTGATTGATCACCCCAAACATGGCATACTGCCAATAAACTTTGGTTATGTGACAGTTTATATCGTGTAACTAAACAGACTTGTTAATTATATCATTTTTAACAGATATGTAAGACTTGATTCTCTGGTTCCTTATGGAAGGTTCGTTCATCTTGTGTTATGTCGATGACTTACCCAAACTTTCAAATCAGAAGAAGGCTTGTGGAGGAGTTTTTCGTACGATTGGACTTCTGGTTGCTTATGTTATTGACGCAGCGTTCAAGCCGATCCATTCTACAATACAAGCGTGTATTGGGTGAATTATCTTTATAGGATTGAGGTAACAACGCTAATGACGTAGGATTCGGCTATTTTCCTTCTTTTTCTTTTTTTTTCCTTGTTTAGCTTTCATTTCCATACTATGTTCCTCTTGGGTAGCAGAAACCACACTGAGTTGAGGTCTGCACTTTTCTGGTTATGAATAACGACCAAAATGAGTTTCTTTTAAAGGTAAGAAACTGTCTGCCGAAAACGTCAACATAGGTTTCTCCATTTTTTTACTTGGCCCGGCCGGCAGTCTCTTTCAATGTCAGGCTATGTAGTTCACAATAAATCATACGAATATTTGCAGAAGCACACTGCATACAGCAATCTTTCATCTTCTCTCCCCAAAATTACAACTCACATAGTGTATGGCAAGATGTGTAAGGTGAGTCCTGAATTGAAGGGTTGTCTGATGGTGCACAAGACTGCTATTTCACGGATTCTATCAATCTTTTGAGCAATCTGACTTTTGTGTGTCATGTATACTTCAGACCTTGCAGATCAGCAGGGTGTTCCCATGAAGTAATAGGACGGCTGTTATCTGAAAAGAAGGAGCAAACATCATGTAAGTATTTGAGTACGTAGCACACGTACAGGTTGCGTTAGGAGGGCTGAAAATAAAAATGTTTACTCTTCATTATATCAATAAAAAACTCTTTCTTAACATATCCTTCCTTAGATATGTTTTTTGTGGAGCAGAGATCAATATTCAATGTAAATTTATGCGTAGTCTGTGTCTGGTAGCGTTTACTCATATTTTGCGAACCTTCATACTTTTCTAGAGATCATAGCACAAAAAAGAGTCACTGATTCGTTGATCATTTCTCTTTTCAATTTTTTATTGATCACCCTTGAAACAGCATACCGTCAAAATATGTCAGTCATGTGACAGTTTCTATTAAAGGACTAACCAGACCTGTCTTTATGTTGATCATGATCCTACGTTATAAGCGTTGCCACCACTGGAGGAAGAATTTTTTTTTTTTTCAATTTTAATGATCCTTCTCAAAACTATAAACAGATGAATGCTTTCTTACCCAAATGAGTAGAGAGTCTGTATCGAGAGTGATTTCCCTCTGAGCATGCCTGGCTTCTTGGTTGCGTGACTGCGCGTGCGTCTTTTTTTATTTTTACGTCATTCGATATCATCTCTATTCATCTGTATCTTTGACATGACATTCCCATCTCTCGTTCTTTTCATCCACAGAACACCGCCCTACCGACTGCTTGACAAACGAAAAAGAAAAATCCTGACACCTTTCTCACTTGAAGCCGTTAAATTCACATATTTTTTTTTCCAGGACATTTATTGTTTTCGCCGCTATTTCTAAGATTAAATTGACGGAAAATTGTATCAATCTCAATTTTCGACAATATTTCTTGTTTCAAGTTTATTTTATTTAATCGTTTTTAACTTTCTTCACATTATCCATCTCTCCCTTCTCAATCCATTTATTGATATGGCCTTCGTTTCACAACTTAATGAAAAACATTCGTCTCTCTCTCTCTCTCTCTCTCTCTCTCTCTCTCTCTCTCTCCCTCCCTCCCTCTCTGTGCAACTCTTTTGATACTTTGTTTTATTTCCCATCATTGTTTGCTATTTCTGGTATTCATGTTTTTGTAGTCGCTTTTAATCTAGTAATGAAATTTTAAAATTCAGTTCTTTGTGCAAATGTCAATTATTTTTGAGTTTATTGAATTTGGTTTTCCTCTACCATTTCCTAGAAAAGCAGTTTAATTTATTTTCTCTTGATAATCCCAGCGTCCTCGACAGAATCTTTCTTTTTTTTTTTTCACAATATTATTCCTGAACTTTACAGTACTAAAACTGTTTTCTCCTACTGTATCCGCTGTCACAACTTCCCTTCCATTACTGGATTAAACAACCATTATAACTTTGCAACCGGATAGACGTATACAATTGGATATGCACGGTCTTGTATGAAAACGTCCAACGATAACCTAGATCGAACCCGTTTGTTTCCGACGATCAGAGAGGTTTTTTCTTTGTAATGTTGAACAATCATAGCCACTAAAGTTGCCATATATTCTATTTTCAATGTGTGCGTGTGTTTCTGTGTTCCAGTGTTCCTGACCCTTCCGCCCTGTCTGTAGGCTTGAATATTGGCATCAGTA
>OY735235.1:8762335-8822335 GCA_963457665.1 Thysanoteuthis rhombus | reverse complement strand
TTCGCGTTTTTGTTCGTCCGTTAACATGATATGTCCGGAGGTATTCAATGGATTTTGATGAAATTGTTTGGAGAGATAATAAAGGAGATTAGGAAGCGATGACGTAATCTTGGGGCCGGGATTTTTCCCTGATCAAGAGACATTTTTCAGTTCTTTGCAGATTTTTAAATCTATATATATATATATAATCATGATGTCCATGTATCCAAAAGTTACCCATGAAATCTTACAAGATTCCTTGGATGGGTGAAAATTAAGCTGCAAAAGACATCATTGAATTTTAGATTGGATCCATGCACAATTATCTCGGCAACGTTGAAGTCATTTGTCCAAAACACATCATTATCATCAGTCTGTAAGTATTCGTCGTTAGACATAGACCTTTCCCCCAAATTTGCCAGAACTTTCTATCATGGAGATCACAGTACTTCCTGAATTTATCTAGCTCTTCATGCAATACTACTTTTTGTCGACCACAGCATCGACTCTGATCTCCGGGGATCCACACTGTGAGACTTGATATCCAACGGCTGTCTGACATTTCTGCAACATGTCCAGCTCGTGGCCATTCGGGTTTTCTTACACTTTATGATGTCCCACACTCATGTCTTTTTTCTCTGATATAATATGCCGTCTTATGATCTGCTATGTGATGTTGAGCATGATTCTCTTATGTGCAAGATGTATGGCTCTCATTTTAATCGCCTGTCTCTTGGTTGGGTTCCATGTTCTATCTCTGTCTGTGACTATCAGTAGAACACAGTGGTTGTATAATCTTCTTTTTGAGACCAGTAGGATTTTCTTGTTTTTGAAAGTCGAGCTTGCTCTACAAAAAGCTTGCCAACCTAGTGCAATTGACCTCAGAGAGACTCGCCATCCTTGGTAGATGCAGTGGACTCCAGCTTTGTATTTTTGATTTTGATCATTGTGTCTATGTCTCCAAAAGTTTTGAATGGATTTCAAAGATATTTTGTGGGAGGCTGAACAACGGACCATATGAGAACTAATTAAATTTTTTGGTGGATCCGTTCACAATTACTCCCTTTGACATTGGTGTTGACAAAAGTATGCGCTCTCTGGGTTTCTCTCTGTATTAAATGATTTCAGGTTCTCTGTACAATCCAGTTTTCGAAGGCAAACGAGCAATTATCACAGATTTATATGGGGGAAAACCTTCGTTTTCAGCCTCCATTCCAATTGGTATGATGATATGTTGGACTCGGTTTTCAGAGTTTTAGGTGGTAGGTGGTTGAAGAGGCTGGGTGTAAAATGACAGGTAGAGAGTTCAGGCTGGGTCTGTAACACCCCTCAACAAAACGAACACTGAACACAATTTTGCACTTTGCCTTAATTCCCACAGTGGAAAATTGGCGTAAAATAAAGTTTGAGAAAATGGGAAATACCTGTATTTAGTCATTTTATTCAACTATAAATGAAATATATTTGTAACTGGTCTTGGGCCAGTCCAGTACAATACAATTCTTGAATCAAACATTTTTCCATCAACCACTACATTTTCCCTTTTAATAAAACCAGTCATACCTGAATAAATCGTGGAAATTGTTTTTCTAACACGTCAGCTTCTTTAATGGCAATTGCTGTCACTTAGTGACATACTGAACTCTTAGTTACGCCCCTTGCTCAGAATTAGCGATTATAATTTTGTCAATTTACGTCCTGATATCGATTCAGAAGGTTATTTTACATGAACTAAAATGTTTTTTTCGTCTGGGTGTCAGAAATTGGAAAGTGGTTTTTAATTTTAAAAAAAGCAACATTTTAATTCAGTTTCTAGTGATAAGATAAAGAATATTTTTTAATAAAATAAGTTACGTATTAATAAATTGAATACTGGAGATTAAAGTTACATTTACGTTCTGATACTCTTAGGTATCCCCGAAATCCTTATGCATTTTTGATAATTCATTACACAACATATACAAAAGCAGAAGTATGTAATATATAGCATATAGAAGCTTCAGTTTAATTTTTTTTGTCAAAATGGAGTTTATTTCACAATCGTCAACAACATTATGATCAATTCCAACGAACTGATCCAGCCGATTCTCGAAATCTCTAAGAATGTTATTCGGTTACTGCTCTGTAATAGTTAGAATTGCATTTGTAATCCTTGCTTCGAGGTCACCAGTTGTTAATTGAGTTTTTATGGGGTGCACATTCTCCATAATGAGTAACAGAATTTCTCCTCCCAGCTGTTAATAATTTCAACTCTGCCAGCCATAGCATGCAATTAACCTCCTCTTCGATGGTTGCCACTTTGACCACTCGAAGAATCCGTAAAAGAAAAGTCATGATTAACGTAATATTTATGAAACTACTTCATTAAAATCTGTTTTAGTCAGGCTTCTACAGCATGGTTTGTTACATTTGCACACTTCTTGTCATCATCATTTAAAATTGCACGACGAATTTAGGGACAACTATTCCTATATTTTAGATATGTATCTAGAGATGGTCGATGTTTTTAATGCTTTAAAGGTATTCAAATCAATGCTCAGACGTGAGCGTGTCAATAAGGATAGCAACATTGCTTTTGTTAAATCCTCAGATATAAAAAAGAAATAACGCATCCATTGTTTGACTTGCAGGCTTATTGAAGTATCAGTTTACTATTTCGAAATTGAGTTGTACTTGCTTCATTTTCTGTATCGATTTCTCCCTGTTCCTATGTTAGGTGGCTGTCAGGAAGCAAAAATTTTCAGTTCATTAGGAGCACTCTCGATTGGGCCATGGCATGAGGTCGTTAAGGGCAGTAGGACTTTCTCACTGTCACGATTACAATTAAGGTTACAAAAATGACAAACAAAAATATTCAAATTGTCTTGATTCTATAGAGAGAATTGATCCAGTTTTTTGTTTGAATGTGATCTGCCATTTTGTCAAATTCTCAAAAAATTTGAGTAACATTAACTAGCGCCAGGAACATACTTAGAAACATACACACAAACATGCACACACACACACAGAGAAACACACACACACACATATATATATATAAATACATATATATATATATATATATATATATATATATATATATATATATATACGTATGTATATATATATGTGTGTGTGTGTGTGTGTGTGTATGTGTTTCATTAAACATTATCGAATTTTTGTCGGTTCAACCTTCTAGTAAGCTCTTCCAGTTTTGTTATGTTGTCCTTTATCGCTAGTTTGAGGCAGTGCGTGAATTTTCGAGAATTCCTTCTGTATGTCTAAGTATTATTTATCCAAGTACTTTTGATCATTACAGGTATTTCTCAGAGTTCGCATCAAAGTTGCAGAGCTGTTAGTCCAAGTTTTCACATTTGACTATATGTATGATCTAGCGTTGCCTACAGCCAAAAGTACCGTGATAAGTAACCACGACAAACACAACATGGATATTGGGGTTCAATAAGTGTTTGAAATAAGTAAGAAGTGACTTACACTAGTTTGAGATTATTTGATATTCGAAAGCTTGGATATGAAGTAAATAGATGTTTACAGTTGTATTTTTCGCCGAATTTTTTTCTTTTTTTTTTAAAGAAAATAAGAAAATGATAAGAGAACGTTTTCACTGATAATCCAAGTTATTTGATCTAAATATAAAACAATCTCCAACATGTTTGGCTCTCCCTCACCTTTGATATATATATATATATATATATATATATATATATATATATATATACATATATATATATATATATATATATATATATATATATATATATATATATATATATATATATGAGAAAAATATTTAACAAACTATACTAGTGTGTTGTAAGTTCGATTCTCAATGGGTGTCTCATATGTTTGTTTTTGTGCACAACAAAGATGACGGTATATATGCAGAAGAGTAGAAATTATTGTTCCTTTTTCTTTTAAATTGACTTTCTAAAATCTTATCCAAACTGCACATTATGAATTTCTTGTTTGGCATCTATGTAAGTATTCTATACAAGGAAAATTCAAAACAGCGTTAATAACATTTGATCCCAGGTTGAACTCAAACTCAATACCATTCAACCCCAGAATAGTGGCTACTCTCGGCTGAACTTGTATGCCTCAGCTAAATTCTCTGTTTCCTACCGTGTATACATTCATCCTCATTTATTGCAATAGGTCTCGAATCAAACAGGTTACATTTGTTGTAGTTGCAAGGTTGAGTCTGTATGTGTGCGTGTTATTTTAGAGGCAAAAGTAAGGCACAATGATGAAGTCTCGAATAAGTTCATGAGAATTGATAGTGAAGCTTTCAAGGAACTTAAGGAGCACATTTACCTGGGCCAGGGGAGGGAGCCCAGAGATAGACCACTGAAATGAAATGAGACAGTTCAACGATTCGTTGGAAAGTACTCGATATAAAAAGAGACATACTGAGAAGCGAAAAGAAAAGCAAAACACTAATATGCTTAAATCGTTAAAATCATCAGTGGTATCAACCATGTCAGGAAACTTTCAAAATCACTCGAAAACAAACTCAGAATAGCGCAGAGGACATTACGGTGTACTATGCTAGGGATGACTCTTAGAGATTGTAAAAGATTAATTCCAGAGAGGCTTGCTGGGTGGGGGAATATATCAAACAAGTATTTTTGTAAAAAAATGGAGATAAACAGGACACAATACGAGCAGGAATACTAGATGGAGCTAAAAGCTAACCGTTTAGTGCCCGCTGGACGGTAAACGCAGTAAGAAAAGACATGACACAGGATGGAGGGACAAAATAGAAGAGTTTGCCAAGTAAACGTTAAAGAGCTTAGCATCACCATGTTCGTCTTGGGAAGAGATGGGAAAGACCTTTGTAATCTCTGGTTTCACAACATTATAACATATGTTTATTCAATATTTTTTGTGTTTTTAACATGACGTTTTTGTTGAGCCTATCAACAGCCTTCTTTATGCGTACGATCCGAATGTGCTGATAGTAAAGAATATCCTTTTCTCTAATGGTAGCAACGCCATAACGTTGGAACCGAATGATATCTATATCTTTCTTTGTCAGGCCTGGATTTCGATTTGTTGTCCCCGTTGAGTATTTGAAGCCATATCTGGAGTGAGAAAAAGCGGACACTGCCCTCTCTGGGAAAAGGCCTGATTTATACACAGGGAGCGCTTTTGGAAACAGAGGAAAATTAAGGAGTTATGTCAGACAAGCACAGAGTTCAGCCTGGTGTGGTTTCCGCTACTCAGCGGGGACAACGTATAGAAATCCTGGCCTAACAAGGGACAAGGAATAAAACACCCGAATCCAACTTTATGGTGTTGCTACCATTGAGGAGGAAAACCTGTTTAACACCATCACGTCGGATAGTACACCTGAAGGAACACTGAATAATGAACAGACTTAGACGTTGAGTTAATAACACAAACGACAGGAGGGAGTTTAATTGCTCTTTGAATGTTGATAACCATGTTCAAAATCGTGCAAAGTATACTTAGTTATCAATTACGTTTTCAAGTGCTGAAAGTAAGTAAATAAAGCGTTGATAGTTGCTATAAATTGAAGGAGGCTACCTTCCTTTGAACATTCGAAAACGTGGCTTCTCCTCTGAGCTCGACTACTGAACAATGTGATACTGGTGAGAAGAAAAAAATATACAAGTGGCGTTAGTCACAATAGAAACCGCTACGTGTCTGATGTCTTTTGGCAGCATTTCCTGTGCGGGGTGATCAATTAGAAAAATTAGAAGAATCAGTGATCAGTGAATGTTAACCCTTTGATTGGCAATGATTATTTAGAAATCTTGATTTAAAAAAACGAATGACCCTCAACTAAGGACCAGCATTTACAGTGTACAGAGTTTTACACAAGACCACAGTCGTTGGGCCCACAGTAACTCATTAAGGCATCAACTGACAGCATCATAAGTTTATTTAAAGTTACTACACAAGGTAACTCTGATTTTCCGAGAGTTGTGTCACTTCAATTTTGTATTTTTGTTCCTTAGCAAGCAAATAGGAAAATGGCTTTAAAACAACGATAAAAAAATTGGAAGAAAAAAAGCATGAAACGTCCATATACTGATGAAATAAGGAAAGTAGAAAAATAGAAAAAAAACATAAGAAAAGAAGTATAAGAATTGGGAAATATCGGACACGCGAGATTTTAGAATTGGCGGGCAAAACAACGAGATAACGAAGAGAAATAGTAATGGTAGCAGCAGCAGCAGCAGCAGCAGTAGCAGCAACAAAGACACGGAACAAAGGCAGTGATGGCCTATCATATCAAAATACTGTCTTGGATGTTATTCCGGGGGCGGTGACGAGATCAGGCATTTTCCAACGTATTGTTGAGTTTTTGTGAAAGTGAGTATTCTGATTCAGTTCAATAAGTCTTATTGATCAACTTGTTGATCAGGGACCTTTTTTGCACAGAACCTTGTCGCTGCTTTCCCGTTCAGTAAACGAGTTTTTCTCCTGTTTCCTCTCACAGGAGACATGGAGAAGGACTTATGAATAAAGATGTAAAACGTCAAAGAAATGATATTCTAATCCCTTTTCCCAACGCCGACAAGATTAATCCAGAACCAATTTTTTTCTCACTCAGTATTTTGTTCATTATATAAACCCATTAGTTCCATCCAAAATTCCTTGCTCTTTTTTTTTTACCTTTTTTTCCTGATGGCCTTGGGTTGTTTATCCATCTCCGTCGAGATAAGCACACAAAACTAAACACATGCGTTAACTTTAACCTTATGTAAGAAATCATTTCCCTCTTCTCTATAGATTTTTTTGAATAACCTGAACCACTCGAACTATATGTCAAGCCCAAGGCCATGATATACACTGATTTTTAAAACTAGGTATTTCAAGTAATTACTTAGTAATTTCACAAAATCAATAATTTGGTTATCTCACTGTAACATACATATCGTGATAATACCTACCTTGAAGATATGAACTCGACACAAAGTTTATCGAGTAAAAATAAGCTGCTGCTTCAAACAGTTTATTTACTCGCAAAAGCAAATAATACAATATACAAATCAAGAAAAAAAAAGGACAGTCCTGTGCGTGCCGATTCCCGTTATTCGTATTCAGACAATTGGAAAATTTGTTCCAGTCAAAAAAGCCCCGTTGAGAAAAGTCATTTTTCACTGTTACTTGTCTTGGTCAGTCTGACAATTGAGCACTGATAGGCGACAAGCAATGAGCCAATAAACGTCTCTGACAGAAACACCATCTGGTGTAGAGTAATGAATTATCTGTTTCAGTCAGCAACTCACTTGTGTTTGTTGAAATGAAAAGAAATTTGTCTCGGGTACTTTTCCCTTAGGGTATTGTTAGAAACCGTCTAACAAAACTGTCACAAAAATAAAAGCTGTGAACATATCATTTTTTTTTTTCAGTTTTTAAGCGATTCTGGCTGGCTGGCTTGATATGTATGTATAGGCCTCACTAAGACAATTGGACAACTATGATGTTGAATACGTATTTCTTATCATGTCCAGAATAATGTTTTGTTGTGATTTTCAACCCGTCCCCCCCAGAAAAACAGGTTTTCATTGGGGGCTCAATTTACAATCTAACATTGATCCCATTTTTTTTTCTTCCCCAATTTGGAGTTTCTTAGAGATCACTGACCAGCAAAAGGCAACGAAAGTAACTTTTTTTCTTTCGTAAACTTTTTCCTTTATTTTTTACTAGCTCATCCCCAACATGGCATGCAATCATACTGGTTTGTTTATTTGTTTTTTTGTTTCTTCAATAAGGACATTTTTAGTGATCCTGGCTTTTTTTGGCTGTTTTTAATTAATCACCCCAACCCAGCATACAAAAAGACGTTGATCAGGTGACGGTTTCTTTTGAAGGAATAACTGTTTCGGTTTTTTTTTTCTAATTCGTGGTGTTATGTCTGTATTTAGTTCCTTTGAAATATTTCTAAGGCTTTCTTCTTTTATTCTAAATTATCTCTCTCAGTGAACGGCTTGTGTCCGTTGAAATAAATTTCGTCTCAGGTACTTTTTCTTGTTTTATTGTTTACATTACTTTTTTTTTTCCTTTTGATTTTATGGTGTGTATTCAATTTTGCTTGAATAGTTTTGTTTTTTATTGGGGGGGGGGGTTCATTCTCTTAGAAATACATTTCTTTCTTTGTTTTGACAAGATTCAATTTTTTCTTTTTATCATCTTTTCAGTCCATTCAGTCTTTCCCAACATGAAATTATCTTCTAATTCTCTACACGTTCAAATATGCATAAATCATATATACTATCAACCTACTTGAAAATGCACACAAACTTCTCTCTCTCTCTCTCTTTCTCTCTCTCTCAGTATATATATATATATATACATATGTATGTATATATATATATACATATGTCTATATATATATATACATATATATATATATATATATATATATATATATATATATATATATATATATATATATATATATATATATATATATGTATGTATGTATAGTACATATGGCACAGATCAGGCTAGCAGTATAACATAATATAATAATATATTAATAATATGAAGCAACTCCTGATATGTGATGGATTTATTTCATAAAGTGTTCGATACATACAACTTTTTACTGACGAGGCCCAGAGAAGGGCAGAAACATGAGCTAATTTGTGTAGTCAATCCACATTCTACTATATATATATATATATATATATATAAATCTTTATGATATCGAAGAAGCCCAAACAGAGCCGAAACAAGTACTTGTTTGTGTACCAAATCTTTACTCCAATATATTCTGAACTCTACTCTAAATCCACTTAAAGTTGAAAGTATCAAATAATTCATGAAATAAACCCATCATACATGGGATATTCTATCATATTGTATTCTTGATTTGTATCTTATATGGTAATAGTAAATGGCAAAAAAAAATTTGTGAATAAAAAATGATTCATTATTTGACACATGTCCAACACATCTCATCAGAATCTATCCCCTTTGACGAGTTGTATTAGACATCCCTTCAATAACCGTATCGGTTTTTTTACTCAAGTTTTCTGTCTTTTACTTCTGACATAATCCATCTTGAAACTGTTTTTCAGCCATTAGCAATAAGATGGATGATTTTGAGTGAAATTCATCATCATCAGCAGCAGCAGCAGCAGCTTCTTAGCGTCTGTTGCGAGACCTCCCTATCAGGGATGTAGCAGAGCCAGTACTTCCAAAAACTGTACGGTTCGTCACGCAATCTTATATTTCGTCAACCACAGTTGTGACTGTTGATTTCCAGCAATTGTCTACCCTTCATGCAACATGACCAGCCCATTGCCATTTGAGTTTTTTTAATGATGTATCCTATGATATCATTGATTCTTGTCTGATCTCTTATATACTTTGTTGTTTTATGATCTCTCCGAGTGTTGTTGAGTATATTATATGACTGTTTAAACGAATGCAAACACTCTCCAGATTTAAAAGTTCGATATTCCAATTATATATACATGTACATATTTCGCATTCGCTAATTTTTTCTGTTACGTTAATTGTAGACTTGTCTGGACATATTAGTCATCCTCGGTGCATGGTCATAAAATTATTTGTGTAGACGTTCATATATGCAGTGACATTAATAATATCATAAAATGGAAATGAGAAAAACTGAGACTTTCTCAAGTACACCTCATTTTTTTTATTTTTTTTAATTATAAACCCGACATGTCTTTCGAGAGAAATAGAATCATCCGTATTTTTTTTCTTTTTTTTGATAATGGATTTTGAGAAGTATTGAAATAAGTCTCAGTCTTCTTATTTCCATATTGTCAATTACTGTTATCGTCTTGTGAGATTTTTCTACATCTTCTCTCTCTCTCTCTCTCTCTCTCTTTATCTCACACACACACATGCACACACACACACACATATATATATATATATGCACATATAAATATATGTGTGTATATATATATATATATATATATACGTATATTTATATATATAAATATATATATATATAAATATATATATATATATATATATATATATATATATATATATATATATATATATGTATGTATGTATGTATAGTACTAATCAAGTTTGAAATATAACAACACAATATGATATAAAGCAATGTCTGATATGTTATGGATTTATTTCGTAGAGTTCCTGATACATTCAACTTTAAACTATAAGTGGTAACTTGGTTTGGAGTAGAGCTGGAAATGTAGTAGAAAGTAGATTTGCTACACAAACACGTTTATGTTTCTGTCCTGTGTGGGCCTCTTCAGATGAATGATTATGTACGCTTTTGATTCCTGTTAGGAGAATTTGGGGATAGTTTTGTAGTTGTGGCTATGATGGGAGGAGTTTTTATTTTCGTTTTATTGTTATTTTCGTAGTGTGTGCGTGCTAGTTTTTTGCTGGTGGTTATAAGTTACATGTCAAGGGGTATAGACTAGATAGAGAAGTAATTTATAAGTAGATGCTGGATTGTGTTCAAAGGGATGTTTTGATTTCAACCTTGATTTTTACCTTAGATTTATTGCTTATATTAGTGTCCCTTATGACAACGGTAGTATGCATTGTTCTTAATTTACTCAGACAGGGGAAAGTATAAAATGTTGATCAGATGGTTCTTTGCGATGTGTATGATGGTAAACTGTCTATAATACTTTTAGTGTACATATATATGTGTTATTGTGTTATATTTGTTAATAAAAAAAATTCAGCAATGCCAGCATTTTAATGCTATTTCATTTTTCCTCTTAAATAGAATATTTCAAGTGTTTTTGTATTTTAGCAAAACTGAGTATTTCAGATTCCTCCTTTAAGATGATTTAAAGTGCGTTGTATTATGTAGAAACTCTGTTTTGAAATAATTCCCTGTTTTTTGTTATTTATTTATATATACATATATATATATATATATATATATATATATATATATATATATATGTATGTGTATATATATGTATGTATGTATATATATATATGAATGTATATATATATATGTATGTATGTATATATATATGTATGTATATATATATATATATATATATATATGTATGTATATATATATGTATATGTATGTATATATATATATGTAATATATATATATATATATATATATATATATATATATATATATATATATATATATATATATAAAAACAAGAAACAGAATTATCGAACGGAAAAAATGAAGTAGCGTTAAAGTTCAGGCTTGGTTAAAATTGGTATTAAAAAAAAACCTAATAGGCCACAAATAGATGTATTAGAGATCAAACATTATAGATATAGTATTCCCCTTTTTTGTCACCATGAACATCATTATTATATTATACCTTCAGTCACTTTAAAGAACAGCCCCCGCACTATAATTATCTTGAGCATGTAGAAATAGACCAACCCAACAATATTTGAATTAACAACTAAGCTCATATAAAAGGGAACCCTGACACTGGGTGACAGATTTAAGTGAGAATAAAACTTATCACAAAGAAATGTTGGTTTAACTACATACTGATAACGAAAATGCCTACAACACATCTTCCTGATTTATAATTTAGGACTACTAACAAGCACATCATGTCCACTATATGAAACAGAAAAAGTATAACAAGTAATGAACAACTACTGGACAAAATCAATATATGTTTATATATATATATCTATATATATATTTAGAATAAAAGGAAGATCCTACCGACTAGGAAAATAGACCCCCACCCACTGAAAAAGGTGTAAGAGTCTGAAATAAACTGAAACATTTGCCTGAAGAAGCCGAAACAGGACAGAAACATGGACGTAGATGTGTAGCGAATCCGTACTTTATTATTTTCAAGCTCTACTTTAAATCAACCTAATGTTTGATGTTGTATGTATCGAGCACTTTATGAAATGGAACATGCACACATCGTATTATATTAGATTATATCATATTGTATTCCCAATTTGTATTGTAAATATATATATATGTATATGCGTGTGCATGAAAAAGAATGGGGAAGGTTAAAGGAAAACCTCGCGGATAATCGTTCTGCAATATTATATTACTAAGTTTGTTTTTTTTTATCTGGGAAGGTGTTGATCGTGATATCCATCCGAATTTAGTAAACATAATACGTAGTCTGGTCTTGATTGAAGTCAACGTAGAAGATATCTATTCGTTTATCTGCCTGTCATCTTACCTATATATTTCATACATACTTACCCACCCATTTTAATCTCCCTCATTCATCATGGCATGTAAGACACCCAACATTTTTGTGAAGATATATCTCACCGTAGAATTACGGTCCGATCCGGAGTTGAGATTAAAAGCAACTAAATGTTAGGAATGAGGTAAAAAAAAAAGCTACTCAGAATTAATGATAATATCTCACCTCCTTCTGATACACATACAAGTTTGTGTGTGTGTGTGTGTGTGTTTGTTAATGTGTATTTATATGTACGTATAAATGTATATGCGTATGTGTGTATATACATATATGTATATATATATAGATGTGTGTTTATATATTCATATGCATATACACGTATATATGTTTATATAAATGTTCATGAATATTTGTATATATAAATGTGTATATATATGTATATAGATGTGTAGATAAATCTATGTATACATATATCAGTATATATATGCATGTGCATCTATACGTGTATATTCATATATATATATATATTTATATATATATATATATATACATATATATATGTATATATACATATATATATATATATGAATATATTCGTGCATCAATATGTGTTTATATACATTTATATATATACATGTATGCATATATGTAGATATATATGTGTAAGTATATATTTATGTATATATATATAAGTTCAAATATATGCATGCGTATATGTATATGTGTATGTGTATATACATGTATGTGTGTACATATATGTGTGTAAATATATGTATACGTATATGTATGTTTATATATATATATATGTGTATATATATATGCATATATATGTATATATATATATATATATATGTGCGTATATGTGTATGTGTGTATGTTCTGAGTTTTTCTATGTATATATATATATATATATATATATTCGTATGTATTTCCGTGTATATATGTGTATACATATATATATATTTATATACATAAGCATATGTATATTTATATACATGTACACACACACACATATATATATATATAGTGAATGTATATATACATATATATATATACATACATATATATGTATATATGTGTGTCTCTGTGTGTGTCTGTGTGTCTGTGTAAATCTATATATGCAATAGATGTATGTAAATATATGTGCGTATGAATATATGCTTAAATGTGCAAATGTATGAAAAGTTTCATACTCATCCATTCATCCTTTAAAACTGTTTGTTTTTAATTGTATCTCTTAGTATGACCCCCGTCCATAAAACATTTTCACGAGTGAGAATATTGTCATCTAAGATGGTGACATAAAGTTCCTTTCCCCCCAAAGTACACACAATGATGCTCAGCTAAAAACTTAAATATCTGGAAACACAGATGGAAAGACATCTTATATGTATCATCTCCTTTAGAACCAGTTTTTTCCACGTTTTAACGTCATGCAAGTTTTGCTCTTTTCAGCATGAGATCAATCAACCCGTACTCCCATGAATTAGCAGAAATGTTATACCAATATTAGCATCATACTTACATTGCAAATAATATCCATTCTGTAAGACATTTTTTTTCTCAAACTTAAAATAAATTTGGATTTCTCGAATGTCGTAAAAGCTTATTCATCTCGTATTTTATCAAAAACATTTTTGTTTGGATGCATAAAATCAAATTATACGTATATTTTGAATCATTATCATCCGGGGTGATTATTTTAATCATTCATTCGGATATATTCACAGTCCTTCATTTACAGCTTAACATTATTTTCAAGTTTTAGAGGGAATTTTTTTTACAATGCAGAAATAATGCTAAAACAGATCCTCACTATGGGTGTATCCGAAACCAGCAGGTAACAATTCGTCTACAGCATTCAATCCAAGGTTGACTTTTATTTTTTTTAAAACAAAAAAACATCTATTCCTCATGGGTTCTGTCTTCGCTCCTTAGGAAAACAAGCCATCAAGGATTTTCTGGAAAAGTATTAGTATTATATCCATAGAATGAAATTATAAGTATATTTTGAATCAGCATCATTTGGGAAAGTATTTTCATTATTCATTTGAAACTATTCATAGAAAAGGTCAATCAGTTCTATTTGGGAATTTTTTTTCTTTGATTATAATTCGTTGTCTTTGCTGTCCAAGAGCAGAGGGGTTAGAGCCACGGAAAGGGGAAAAGGCTGACCTTCTAAAACTTTGTTTCAATTTCCATGTGCTTTCCCACTATCTCTCCTTCAAAACTCAGTTTTGATAAATTCCTCTAGTTTTTTTTTTTTTTTTTTTTGCTGTGGGAGTTCGATTTCGTAGTTATGATTCTAAACTGGTTGTATACTTTCCATTCGTCATCAGAAAACTGAGAATATGATTTAGTCTCCTTCAACTGATGATCCAATCATTCATATTCCTACATCATATTATTAGCTGAGGTACCTGGCTTAGCCAGGGGGGATATCTATGTAGATCTGGAAATACTGGAAAGCAAATGATATTTTCATAAAACCATGACAAGTTCAAAAGTTTTGAAAAGTTTTGGAAACTTGGAATTCATTTGATTGATTTAGGCGTTTGTAATTCATGTCATTTCGGACGATCCAATTGAACCCATGTTTTATAATCGTGTCAGCGGGTTTGGGTCAGAAGAATGGTGAGTGTTCATCCCACGCGTAACAACGGGCAAACTGGCATAAACACCGAGAAAAGGAGAGGTCCACATCTATTACCACCTATGAAAAAAAAGGCTGAGATTTAACTTTGTGTGCTGGCCTGCTCGGGTCTGCATTCTGATGTGTACTGGTCCAAATGCTGATATTTTAAAAGCAGGTACAATTTACCAACAACACACATTATAAGGTCAAATTTCACCAAAATCAACCTCTCGATTTCTATAAGGTTTGTGTTCACACTTACATAAAAAAAATAACTTTATCGCTAAAGAAATCGGTTGGAGCAACAATACAGTAAATATAATCGGTGGACCGATTCAGTAACCAATCGGCTAAAAATTCTACTTTCTTTCTTTGAATTTTTCGCCCTAAAATCTATTAGACCTTCAAATCTTCCAGGAGTTTTGAAAAGAGAAATATTTACCGGTTTTATAAGAGGTGTTATACTTATAATGTTGCTATGATACTAAAGTGCCCCTATATATTCTATATGACATAGGTTACTGTTGACGTAAATATCTGTTTCTCTTAGAATTTATGTCAATTTTGCATAATCTTTCAAGAAATCTTAACCTAAATTGACATTAAAAGATTTTTTCCTCTGAAATAAAACAAACTTCTAATCCAAACCCTGAGACAATGATAAAATAAGGGTACAATTTGATTTGCATACTTAGCTTTGCTATGCAAACTACTGACACCAAAAGTGATCAACTAAATTCTCAAAAGGAAGTAATCTTCAATGTTTCAAGACGATGCCTTCACAGAGATTCAATAAGATCTCTTTGAAATTTCATATGCTTCCCAGCGTGGTCTGATTTACAGTAAGTTTTTTGGTTGTTATTTGTTTGTTTTTGCTTTTTTTGTTTTTTGGGGTTTTTTTATGTCCTTGGCAACGCCGGGTATCTTAGCTGACTTCTGATAAATCTTATAATGATAGACAATAAAATGTTTTACCTTCATTAGTAACTGAGCATCAAAAAAAAATGATTGATGGACAGGGACGGACCGAACTGGACTGGATCAGGTCGTTTTTTGAATTTTAATGAATTCTCAAAATACAAATTATCAAATTATGTAGACTGAATCCTCCCATCTTTGATAGTTTCTGAAATATGGGGGTCTTCTGTGACCGCGATTTATTGCTCGGTTGAATTTCTTCCTCGTCTCTCTTTGTTTCTCTCCTTTTTAATCCTTTTCATCTGACCGCCAGTCGGTTTTATTTATCTTAATCAGGAATTTGTTGTACGTATTCCCTTTCAATCTATTGACATGTCAGTAGTGTATCTTTATGTCTATTGTACACTTCTATATATTTTCAGATTGTTTGTGTCATTGAATATTCACAGTGCGATTAGAAAAAAAATCTTTTGAGTCTTCCAACTCCAGATTGAAATTCTAAATTTTTTTTCTACAGAATTCCGACATCTGAGCATTTTTTTTCAGTATGTTGGATTTGATCAGCAACAAATCAAGAAAAAAAGGGGGTCTTCAATTGATAAGTAAACTCTCTCACCTTTTGTTGGGCACTAATCATTAAAAAAAAGCTCATATCACTGCAAAGCAAGCGTGAATACTGCTGGACATAAACAAGGGAATTGATTCAGCAGCATCTTACATTGTAAATTGAACTTCCTCGTAGAGTACTAATTGACAGAGGGAATTTGAAAAAAAGGTATTGTTTGGTAATTTATGATAAGGAGTAAATGTTGAAATTCACAGACATTTGGTTTCATTGGATTGGTTTTTACTCATATACATACATAGCCAGCCAGCAGCAATCACTTGAAAACTGAAGAAACCTTTTCAACAGTTTTAGTCGACTGTTGTTATTGCATGCTTTTAATCGAAACCTCACTTTGTCACGGTTTGTTGCACTCACCTGAGCAACGGATTTTCTTGCGTCGTAAAAATAATTTTACCAACTCTTGGATTAACTTAAAATCGATTTTCCTTCTCTGATATGATTTAACTGATTCTGTAGTAAAACCAGTGTTAAGAATAATGAACTTCTTCCATATTGTTACTTTCCTGTGTGTTATCCAATTTATCTTATTAATTAAGTGACAGAGGGAACGTAAAAAGTGCTCCAAGCCACGCAATTTATTTGATTGATGTGTAAGTTTTAAAATGGATGAATTTGTAGTTTTATATTTACGAATGAATAAACACTCCAAATGCTCTTAAGAGCTGCGGAATCTATTTTCTCGTAAACGTTCGGTATAATTACACACTGTCTCCTTCTTGATTGGATTTCATTTGGTTTGTTGAATTCGTAATGCATTCCAAGATAAGTTGCTTCAAGCGAAACACATACAGGTTTTCCCGCCATTTGATAGCAGAGCGTTCTCATGAAACAATTCAAGAGCTGGAATTTTGTTTAACAAAGAAGCGATGAAAAAAAGATACATGGGGAATAAAACTGAGAGTTCTCAGACGTGAAACATAACCTTCTTCCATGTCTGTTACTTCGAGGCTAAGCATGACATCCTTATGGGCTTTCTTAGACTTTTCCAATCACGTACGACGAATATCGTCGGAAGATTTACGTCATGAATAAAAATGAAGCTTAAATCATTACAGGCACAGTTGAAAGCTAATTACAGTCTGAAACCTTTTGAGAAAATCAACTGGAATAAGCTTTTGCGAAGCTGGACATTGATACCAATAGCAGATTTCTAAAAGAATAGAAACCGTCACCTGACCAACGTCTTTTAGCCGTACACTGTGTAGAAGATGATCAAGTAAAACATTGGAAGAAGGGGTGATCAATGGAAAATAATCATTTCTTAGTGATATCATTAATAATAATTATAATCACAATAAAATGCATCCATCATCCATACGTCCATATCTGTGATTTCAGATTTTTATAGGTTTCTGACCGAAGTAGTCGTCGCATTACTAGTGTAACATCAGCAGCAGAAGGAGATTTAGGAAAAGAGAAGTGAAAATGTTTCACCTAAAAATCTGGCTATTCAGAAAAATATTTAGTAGGTTTCAATTAAAGTAACTATACAATTATCATCAATTCTGGAGTCTTGATGTGTCGTTGTTTAATTTGGTCTGGCTTTAAATGAATATACAGAGGATTTTTAGCAGTCGATTTAGGTGCAAAGTGAAAAGTTTAGCCGATTCCAGTCATTTTGCTGACGGTTTTACTTATTATTAACAAACTTTTTAGGCAACACCGTGAAAGTATTCAATTGATCTGTTATCTTTTGATGACATCATGCCCCTATGGCACGGTAATAGCAGGTAAATAATACACGAATCCCCTCTATTCTCTTCCTGTTGTTTGCAATGGGAGGGACTGACTGACTGACTGACTGACTGACTGAAAAGCATCTTATAAAGATGTGTCTACACACCCAAAAAATAGCTGGGGTCTAAAGTTGTTACGTGTTACGCTAGACATTCAGTAATTAAGTTCATTGATGTTTTGTTTATATTTTATGAATGGAAAACAACCAAAAATAGCATTCTAAACGAGCAAATATCCGTGCATATATCTGTATGTATGTTACAAAACTCTCTGTGTGTGTGTGTGTGTGTGCGCGTGTGTTTGTGTATGTGTGTGTGTGTCTGTGTCTGTGTGTGTGTCTGTGTGTGTCTGTTTGTGTGTGTGTGTGTGCACAATCTTGATAAGCAAATATGTGATTTTTTTTATGCGGACTGATATCTGTATATGTATGTATGTCCCTTTTACCATTTCAGGATAAATAACTTCTTTATATTCCAACCTTTTGTAGCTTTGTCAAATAAAAGACAACGCATCAATAACATATTTGGAGATTACAGTTGCTTGCTCAGCGTGAAAAAACCGAAAAAAAAACAAAAATAAACAAAGAAAGAAGATAGAGAAGAAATTTTAAGAGACATACGTGCGCTAAAACGGAACCTACGATGAGGTAGAAGGTATATAGGGGGAACTACACAAAAAAGTGGGTGATTATATGGATCCTCTGAAATAGAGAGCAGTGAGTCGAGACACAGCTGCCTTGCAAAGGGAAATTTGTCTCCCCAGTTTGAATTATGCAGCCTGTAGGGGCGGAAAAAACGTATGTATCTTCATGATAATTGAGAATGATCAAAAGTAAGGAAGATACTAGATACCTACTGACGAAGACAAACAGAGCCTTCTCTCTCTCATTCTCTCTCTCTCTTTCTCTCTCTCTCTCTCTCTCTCTATATATATATATATATATACATATATATATATATATATATATATATATATTTGTATAGTCTTTTGATTATACCATGTGGGTGTATATGTTGTGTTTTTGGAACGTGCAAGAACCACACTGGCTCCAAGAAGTAATAAAAACAAACACTTTCACCTGTGCAAGAGATTTTGTAGTTGTTTTGTTTAATATGAAAGCAATGCAACATCTCCAGGCAGTAGTAGCAGCGTTATTATTGATAGGAGTAGTAGTAGTAGTAGTAGCAGCAGGAATGATTAGTATCAGAAATTGTAATAATTATTATTTGTAGTTGTAATTGACAATACTGACAGAATTATTTGGTAATTTTACAATTGCAATCATGTAAATCTCCAAATATAAAGGGAAACTATGAAGACATTGTCACAGAATTTAATTATTACTATGAATAATCATCTTTCTCTTCCAAATATCAAAATAAATGGAGTCTTCCAAGGGAGGTAACTAATGACAGAATTATTAAAGCAATATCCATTGCATGACAAATGGATCAACTAAACAACTAATATACACAGTCCATTATTATTATTATTATTATTATTATTATTATTATTATTATTATTTGCAAACTCACACCAGTTGCCTGGTAGTAACTGCTGGAGTTTGAGTGACAGCAAGTCTCCTCAAGTCACTGGCCCTTCTCTCCTAGTACTCATAGGTAACAGTAATGCTGCAGTTTACAGTTTCACACCGGTTGCCCAGTGGCTATCGCTGAAGGCTGAGTGACAATAAGTCTCCTTTTTTGCCTATCATGTCAGTGCTACAATTTGAGTTTCCACTTTCATTTCCCTTCCTTGTTGGGTCACTATTGACAGTGTTGCAGTCCTTACATTTCTATCATCTTCCTCAGTATCCATGCAGTTCCCAGTAGTGCTGTGATCTGTACAGTCTCAATCCTTCCCCTAATCCCGATCTCCTCCAGTCTCACCCTCGGCGTTCTGGGGACAGTTCCTAGTTCGCCCTCTATGACCGGTACTGCCCAGGCTTTCATGTCTACGTCTTTCTCAATTTTCTTGCTAGGTCCTGGTATTTTTCCCGTTTTTTACTCTCCTTCTTTTTTACTCTATGGTCTGCAAGCACAGCAACGTCTGCTATTTGGCAGGCCTCCCTTTTTTTTTGTCTACTATTACTAAGTCCGGTCTTCTTGCCTGGATGAGGTGGTCTGTTTGGATGTCAAAGTCCCAGAGTAGTTTGTGGTTGTCATTCTCCAAAACTGCCTCTGACTGCTGATACCACTTTTCCACATGGTGGAATCCCATTTGTTTGCTTAGTTCCCAGTGTATCATCGTTGCTACTCTATCGTGTCTATGCTTATACTCCTTCTGGGCAAGTTGACTACATTCACTAGTTATGTGGTTTACCGTCTCATCTCTTTCACCGCACATGCGGCATTTGCTGTTTGTCTGTGTTCTGTCGATTTTTGTTTTTATGTAGTTTGTCCTTATGCTTTTGTTTTGGGCTGTCATGATGAGTGATTCTGTTTCTCTCTTAAGGTTCCCTTTTCGTAACCACGTCCATGATTTCTCGTATGCTACATCTTGTATCCGTCTTTTAAACTCGCCGTACAATTTTTCCCTTCCCATCTTTCTTTTCTTGTTTGCTGTACCGTTCCATTGTTTTCTACTTTGTTGTTTGTTGCACTATCTCTCGCACTCTTCATGATTTCTTCGCTATTCGTTTGTACATACCTTTCTAGGACTTCTTTAGCTCTCTGGACACAGTCTTTTACGCTGATAAGCCTCCTGCCTCTTTCTTTTCTCTTAACATGTAGTCTATCTGTGTCATCTCTAGGGTGTAATGCTTTATGCATTGTCATAAGTTTCCTTGTTCGCCTATCCATTGATTAGAGTTCTTCCTTTGTCCATCCAAAGAATGTTCCTGTATATCCAACTACTGACATAGCCCAGTTGTCCATTCCTTTTATTAGATTTCTGCTGTTTGATTTGGTCTCTAATATTTTCCTTATCCTTCTGAGGTATTCTCTCTTTATTTTCTCCTTCATCTCTTCCCGTTTCATCGTGTCACATTCAAGGACGCCTAGGTATTTGTATTGGTCTTGTGCAGTCAATGCTTTAATCTTGCTGTTGTCCGGGAGTTCAATTCCTTCAGTCATTGTAAGCCTTCCTTTGTGCATTACCTTGACTGTGCATTTTTTTATTCCAAATACCATTCCGATTTCTTTACTGTATTCTTTTACTTCGTTGAACAGAGTCTCAAGCTTTCCCCTGTTTTTTGCATACAATTTTATATCATCTATGTATATTAGGTGGTTGACTTTTCCTCTTGTTTTGAAGAAATGGTAGCCTTTGCTGTTCTTCAGGATTCTGTTTTTCATCCTTACCTCTGCTAGGTTTTCTCCTGTGGCTGTCAAGTCTACTTTCCAGTTTTTCATCGAGTTTCCAATGTATCTAACCACTGGTTCGCTAATTTTGAACATTCTGAGGCATTCGAGTATCCAACTATGTGGAATCATATCGTACGTTTTTTTGTAATCTATCCATCCCATTGCGATGTTCTTTTTCCTATTCCTCGCTTCTTTTAAGATTATCTGGTCTATGTAGAGTAAATCGTTTGCCCCTTTGGTTCCTTTCCTACAACATTTCTATTATTCTGGTAATTGTCCCCTTATTTCCATTGATATATACATTTTCTCTGCTATTTGCCCGATCAGGATTTTACACATAAGTGGTAAGCACGTTATTGGTCTATACTTGCTTGCCATGTTCCCCTTTCCAGGGTCTTTTTAGATGAGGGTGGTTCTGCCTCTGATCATCCATTCTGGTGACTCGCCTTCGTTTATGCAACTTTGGAGTAGGTTGGTGAGTCTGTCTTGTAATGTGGTAAATTTCTTGAACCAATATCCATGGATCCCGTCGGGATCCGGTGCTTGCCAGTTGGCTATTTTCCTAAGAGCATGTTTCAATTTGGTTTCATTCAATAATATTGGTTCTCCATTGTCTATATCTTCAAGTTCTTTTCTCATGTTCCCTAGCCATCACAGTGTTACGTTGTGTCTTTTCGGGTGCCCCCATATGCTATTCCCATAGTTCTTGGCCTCTGTGGCGTCTGGTTTTATGTTCTGTCTTCTTTCTCCGTTTAAATCTTGGTAAAACTTTTTCTCATTTTTTGGGAATGTGCAGTTTTGTGTGGATTGGGCTGTTATTATTATTATTATTATTATTATTTGGAATCTCACACCAGTTGCCTGGTGGTAACCGCTGGAGTTTGAGTGACAGCAAGTCTCCTCAAGTCTCCAGCCCTCCTCTCCTAGTACTAGCAGGTCGCAGTAATTCTGCGATTTACAGTTTCACACCGGTTGCCCAGTGGTTATCGCTGAGGGCTGAGTGACAATAAGTCTCCTCAGGTCCTCAGCTAACGTCTCCTCCCTCTTTCGCATATCATGACAGAGCTACAATTCGTTGCAGTACTTATATCTCTAGCACCTTCCTCAGTACCCGTGCAGTTCCCAGTAGTGCTGTGGTCTGTACGGTCTCTATCCTCCCCCTAATCCCGATCTCCTCCAGTCTCTCCCTCAGCGTTTTGGGGACAGTTCCTAGTGCTCCCACTATGACCGGTACTACCCTGGTTTTCATGTTCCACATTTTCTTTAACTCCCTTGCTAGGTCCTGGTATTTTTCCCTTTTTTCAGCCTCCTTCTTTTTTACTCTATGGTCTGCAGGCACAGCCACGTCTACTATTTGGCAGGCCTTCCTTTTTTTGTCTACTATTACTAAGTCCGGCCTTCTTGCCTGGATGAGGTGGTCAGTTTGGATGTCAAAGTCCCACAGTAGTTTGTGGTTGTCATTCTCCAAAACTGCCTCTGGCTTGTGCTGATACCACTTTTCCCCATGGTTGAATCCCATTTGTTTACTTAGTTCCCAGTGTATCATCGTTGCTACTCTATCGTGTCTATGCTTATACTCCTTCTGGGCGAGTTGACTACATTCACTAGTTATGTGGTTTACTGTCTCATCTCTTTCACCGCACATGCGGCATTTGCTGTTTGCCTGTGTTCTGTCGATTTTAGCTTTTATGTAGTTTGTCCTTATGCTTTTGTTTTGGGCTGCCATGATGAGCGATTCTGTTTCTCTCTTAAGGTTTCCCTTTCGTAACCACGTCCATGATTTCTCGTCTGCTATATCTTTTATCTGTCTTTTAAACTCGCCGTACAATTTTTTCCCTTCCCACTTTTCTTTTCTAGTTTGCTGTACCGTTCCATTGCTTTCTACTTTGTTTGTTGCACTATCCCTCGCGCTCTTTATGATTTCTTCACTATTTGTTTGCACATATTTATCTAGGACTACTTTAGCTCTCTGGACACAATCTTCTATGCTGATGAGCCCCCTACCACCTTCTTTTCTCTTAACGTATAGTCTATCTGTATCATCTCTAGGGTGTAATGCTTTATGCATCGTCATAAGTTTCCTTGTTCGCCTATCCATTGATTGGAGCTCTTCCTTTGTCCATCCTAGGAATGGTCCTGTATACCTAACTACTGACACAGTCCAGGTGTTCATTCCTTTTATTAGATTTCTGCTATTTAATTTGGTTTCTAATATTTTCCTTATCCTTCTAAGGTATTCCCTCTTAATTTTCTCCTTCATCTCTTCCCGTTTCATCGTGTCACATTCAAGGACACCTAGGTACTTGTATCGGTCTTGTGCAGTCAATGCCCTAATCTTGTTGTTGTCCGGAAGTTCAATTCCCTCAGTCATTGAAAGCCTTCCTTTGTGCATTACCATGATTGCGCATTTTTCTATCCCAAACTCCATTCCTATGTCCTCACTATATTCCCTTACTTCGTTGAACAGAGTCTCAAGCTCTCCCCTGTTTTTCGCAAACAATTTAATATCGTCCATGTACATTAAGTGGTTGACCTTTCCTTTTGTTTTAGAGAAGTGGTATCCTTTGCTGTTTTTCAGGATTCTGTTAAGCGGTATCATTGTTAGAACAAATAATAGTGGGGACAACGAGTCCCCTTGGAAGATCCCCCTTTTTATCCCTACCTCGGCTAGTTTGTCCCCTGCGGCTGTCAAATCTACTTTCCAGTCTTCCATTGAATTACCAATGAATTTAACCACCGGTTCGCTAATTTTGAACATTCTAAGGCATTCGAGTATCCAGCTATGTGGAATCATATCGTATGCCTTTTTGTAATCTATCCATCCCATTGCGATATTCTTTCTCCTTTTCCTTACTTCTTTTAAGATCATCTGGTCTATGTAGAGTAAATCGTTTGCCCCTTTGGTTCCTATCCTACACCCTTTCTGTTCTTCTGGTAGTAGCCCCCTTCTATCCATTGACATGTATATTCTCTCTGCTATTTGCCCGGTCAGGATTTTCCACATAAGTGGTAGGCAAGTGATTGGTCTATAGTTGCTTGCTATGTTCCCCTTTCCCGGGTCTTTTTGGATGAGGGTGGTTCTGCCTTTAGTCATCCATTCTGGTGCTTTGCCTTCATTCAGACAATTTTGGAGTAGGTGAGTGAGTCTGCCGTGTAACGTGGTAAATTTTTTGAACCAATACCCATGGATCCCGTCGGGACCCGGTGCTTTCCAGTTGGCTACTTTCCTAAGAGTATGTTTCAATGTGGTTTCATTCAGTACTATTGGTTCTCCCTTGTCTATATCTCCTAGTTCTTTTCTCATGTTTCCTAACCATTGCGGTGTTACGTTATGTCTTTTTGGGTGCCCCCATATGCTATTCCAATAGTTCTTGGCCTCTGTGGCATCTGGTTTCATGTCCTGCCTTCTTTCCCCATTTAAATCTCGGTAAAACTTTTTCTCATTGTTTTGGAATGTGCGGTTTTGTGTGTATTGGGCCGTTCTTAGTCTGTATCTTTTTAGTCTTGCCTCTTTAGCTAGTCTTTTCTGGTGTAACTCTTCGACTACAGTTGCGATGCCTTTTTGCGTTACCTTGTATTTGTTATAAAGTCTTACTCGTGGTCTGTCTGTGTGTGGTGTATTTCCAAGCAGTGCTTCATCTCTCTGTAGTTGGGAGATCTGCCTTTGTAACCTTCTCTCCCAGTTGGGTTTCCCTTCCCTATTATTGCTCGGGTTCCTATCTTGTGTTGTAAAGCTTTGTGCTACCATTTTCGCCCCTGCGTAAATTAGGTTGTTAAGTTCTAGGAGGGTGTTTGTTTCTATGTGCTGTAAGAGGCAGTTGACCTGCTCGGTCACTTCTCCGACTTTCTTTCTGTCTTTGTCTCTTAGGGAGGGGAGTGTTGTTTTCTCTCCTCGCATGATCTCTTTCAAAGCTTGTATTTTGGTGTTCTCTTCTTCCGTTGGTGCCTCGTCATCACCCTCTGATACATAGCTTACTGTGGGGGTCTCATGGGGAGTTATTCTAGTTTTGTTATTGGTACTAATTGTGCTGGGGGGGCATTCTTCAGATGTGTCACCTGAACCTCTCTCTACATTAATGCGAATCTCTAGTAGTTCAGTCTCAGACAGCCATTTCTTCTTTTGAATTTGCTTTACTTGGTCAGCAAGGCGTTGGTTCGATACTTCCACATCAGATTTTTCCCTCCATATTTGGAGCATACGCTCCCTATAAGATCGCACTGAAGGCTTGCTTTTAAAGTAACAATACATAACTAGCCTATTCTCCTCCCTTGTCCATCTCTTTCTCTTGTTTTTTATAGCAGTCACTCCGAGAGGACCGCGCCTTCCCTGGGTGTCGTTAGTGGTATATGAGTCTTGGCCAACAGTAGCTATGTGACGACTGTGTCCCTCCTGAAGGCCATTAAGGGTACACGAGCCGGAGTTTTGGCCAGCAGTCACAGGATGACGACCGGGTCCCTCCTGGTGGCTAACAAGGGAACACCTGCCGGTTACGACACACAGGTCTTGGATCTGTGCCCCGTTTTTTGCGGTAAAATGGTTTGGTTGTACTGTCATGATAGGGGTTTTTGTATTATTATTATTATTATTATTATTATTATTATTATTATTATTATTATTATTATTATTATTATTATTATCAGAAGCCGTCAACCAAACTTATCAACATAGATTTTTTCTATTTCAAATATGGTTGGGGTTGCTGGTTGTCAATGTCAATGCACTGATAGAGCCAGAGGGCTGAAAATTCAAGCATTTACTCCTTAGTATGTATACGGGAACTCCTTTATTTGTTTTTCAGACCCAACAAATAGGTTTTCAAAACATAGGCCCATTTAGCAATGTTAGTTTATACTGGTTCAGTCCCGCTGTAGTTTGTTTTTTCTGGGGGGAGAGTGTAGAATTCAGGGTCTTTAGTGATCACTGCCCAACAAAATCCGTTGATTACCTATTCTTTTAATGTTTAATAGATCACCCACAACAGGGCATGCAACAAAGAGGCGTTGGTCACGTGAAGTTTTTCCATCACTTTACTAATCAGACCTTTTATAAAAGACAATAATGATAATAGTAGTAGTAGAGGCTATTGTAGCATTGTATATGTATGAGGTTACCTGCGTACTAACATCGTAGGCTTCTTCATAAAACTCTAGTTTGTTTTGCAAACCCCTTAGAAGGACACAGGGAAAGTTAATGGAAATATTCTCTTGAAATGAAAAACGGAAACTTCAAAAGATTAGTGATTTTTTTATTCCGTGCCGACTCGGTTGGATGTAAGTCAACATTTGATAAACCCCACGTGATGTAAATAGTCACCTGTCGTTTCCTTTCTTCTGTGGTTAGAATAATAACGGTGGAAAACATGGCAGACTTTGGGAATTATATTTACAAAAAGGCCATATAACACTGTGCGAGTCGAATTTTATTCTCATGTAGTGAGTGTTATTCTTATTGTTCCTCGGTAAAAGGTATAGAAAATGGCTATTATTCCATCAAAACTTGACTTTTGCGACCAAAATAGTGATATTTGTACGTTGCCATTTTTGAGATTGGATTTGTTTGAAATTGCCCGTCGTCCAATAGAAAATTGGTAGATTTTTACTCACAAAAGTAATGTTTGGTAGGAATAATTGGCATCTTCTATACTCTTTAGACATAATCAATCAAAAAAATAACACGCATAGGCAAGAAAGAAAGAGGGACGATAAATGCTTATATATATATATATATATATATATATATATATATGTCATCCACAGTTAGCTGCTTCGTTGTATTACAACTCTTCAGTGTGGCTATAGACTATCCAATCAAGTACCACAAGGCAGGATCGAAAGCTAAGGTTCAGACCCGGAGGCTGTTATCCTTACTCTACTCCACGGAACTGGACGTTCAGTGAGGTTGAATTTAAGCGATATATTTATTTATTGTACATATTCTTCATCACCAGAGTGCTCCATTCCATGTTGGAAGAGCATTGCATAAGCTTACAATGAACGAGTTACCTCACTCAGAGAGTGCTCAACCTCAAATAAGGGAGCTCCAATTATATATTTATAGGTAGATAAGTGTAGCACAGTTTGATCTGAAGGTAACACTTCTTGGTTGCTTTAACTCAGAGCGTAACCATGCATGTTGGAAGGATACAATCTTTTTATTTTTCTATTTCTTATTTAATTCAAACAGATTTATATAATATTATTAAATGTGAACACTGCCTATTGCTAAGAATAGACCGAAGCTCGACCAGAATCACAAACGTCGTTGAACAAATTATTAAATAAATGTATTTCAGAAATTATTTTTGCTGTAACGGATTTTGCTAAGCCCTAAATCAGAAGTTCTTCCAGTTCAGGAAGAATATGAACAGGTCTGGTTAGTCCCTCGATAGAAACCATCAACCAACATACTTTGGCAGCATATTGTTCGCGGGGTGATCAATTGAATAATTAGGAAAAGGCCGATCATTGAATAAGCTACTTCCCACACTTTTGGGGGCAGAGATCATTTAAAAAAACGTCTGAATCTTCCGGAAAATAAGCAAGAATGCTGCTAGACATAACTTGAGAGACCAATTTAATATAAACTTACATGGCAAATTGAGCGTTTCTAAGGCACAGCTATGAGTAAATGTCTGGATTTTTACTCTTATCGTTCTATTGTTCCTACCCACACATGTGATACATACATAGCCAGCTGGACTAATTTGAAACTGGAGAAACCTATGTTGACAGTCTTAGTGACAGTCTTGGTTGAAAGATTCCAATATATACGTGCAACAAACGTGTATGATTCACTGCTTTGATCTTCCGATAAGAAAACAATTCACTTTAAGATTAAATTACGAAAAAATGTTGAGATTCTGTTAGATTAATCGTACGGGGCATAAGATTAGGCTGTGGAAAAACAAAGTGAACTGGAATCAAAAGTTCCTAGGATAAATGTTGATATCACTGAATCACCGTAGCCCCATGAATTGCCGACTAACCGACCAAATGAACAACAGATTCTCCCCCTTTCGAGTGTCTATGTTTATCTGTCCAGGTGCATGTAGTATAACCACGTGGACAATGCATTTGCACGTGGCACAAAAATGTGTGGAAAAGGCCATTATGATCAAACAATTCGTTGAAATGACAAAAACAGCTCGCAACAAATAGAAATAAAAACAACTTGCGAGAAAAAAAAGCTGGACAAAGATTTAAAAGGAGAAGAAGATGGTCAAAAATTCAGATGGAAGTTGAAAATGTTGAATGAAGCTCTTTCTTCAACAAAGTATTTAAATCTGTTGGACTCCTCCATCTGCTTCCGTCAGTGTCTCAACTGTCATGTCTTTTTTAACTTTGCTTTGCTACAGATGCCATCATGGCCTTTTCGTCTGAATAGTTAACCGATGAAAAATGGGAGATATTCAAACACTTCGTAGGGGAGACTGTTATGGCAAAGGGACCTCACGATTTAGGCTATAACTAGTTTATTTTCCTTTCTTCGATGTGCAAACACGTGTTTCCCCATATATATATATATATATATATATATATGTATATATATATATGTATATACATACATATATATATATATATATATGTATGTATCTCTCTCTATATATATATATATATATATGTGTGTGTGTGTGTGTGTTGCAGAGCACTTTGGGTCACATTTTCCTGGCTATAACCTTGAAGATCTGCATGAGTTCACCACTGGGCACTATCTAAAACGCTTCATATTTTCCGAGGTTTTTTTTTGTGAGGAGACAACGATGCCTAAATGTTGTGTGCGTATTTTTTTCAGATGATTTTCTATATAAAATACAATGTTGTTTTCATCTAAAATATTTTGTCTTGTTTAAAGCCCTAGCATTCGGATAGACGATTAGCACCTGAAATGACAAAGAAATCTGTAATATCATCAAAATGATATGTATCGATCTTCTGGGGCATTTATTCACGCTTGGAAAAAAATTAAATGAAATTGAAATATCCCCAACCACACAATATTCCTTGACTCTGCCTTTGCTTTGGATATTTTGCGGGGGCGGAGGATGTTTCCTTTCATTTCAGCCCCCGAAAGATATGGGAAAGGCTCGTGCCACTTTTGGTACGGTGAGGAAGAACTCTCTCCTTATTACTGACTCTTTTCAGGGGAGGCAGTATCCTTCCTTTCTTTGTCAATTTATTTCGGTGAAAGAAGGCAGATGCTCATTTCTGACTCTTCATAGGGAGGCAAACGTCTCCCATCGCTTTTGACTTCAAAAGAGGAATAAGGGGAGATTCCATTCACTCTAAGACCCATGAACAACTATATGAAAACATCTGGAATAAGGAGATGTGAGCATTGGACGGAAAGTAAGTTCCATTTCGGCATTATAGTAATATTTTCAAGAGAACCTCTGTAAAACGCCTATTTTTATGGACAAAGATAGCGTAAGTACTCACGTACGCAAGGTAGAATCTTTTTCAGACACGTAAGAAAAGGTTCTCCTTCACCTTTGACCTTTGAAGGCAAAAAAGTTTACATTTATTTCTAACCCCTCAAATGTGAAAACTGGTTTACTTTAACTTTTGAACCCTCAAAAAAGGGGAAGACCCTTATCTTGAGGCGAAAAGTTTTCCACCATAATTGACCACTCAAGGAGGGGAAATCTTCGAATAGTTTTCACCTCCCTGATGGAAAAATTCCTTTTACCTTTGACCTATAAAAAAGGGGAAGGTGTCCAGTTCACTGCAGATACTTTAAAGGTAATAAAGGGTTCCCTTTATTTTAAAACTTCCATAGGGATGAAAGAGTTTTCTCACTTTCAGACCCATGGGGGTAGGGTTTCCCTACACTTTCGACCCCCTGAAGAGGGATGTATTGTTTCCTTTCATTCTAAACCAAATATGTATATTAACAGAGAAAAAGGTTCCATTATGAATAGAACCACCCCTCTTTAAAACCTAAAAGGTCCTTTGAAAGCTTTTCTTTTTAAAACCTTTTTCTAGGTCACTTGAGTTTGCAGGCTAAATTTAGTTTGGCTGAGTTAAGGTTTCGATGGCTTTTATAGCGTTTCACACTATCAGGTAGACTTTGCTGTTGGCTTATATTTCAACTGACAATCACTTTCATTTTGTTTTCTCTGGTATCGAATCACTGTAACCCCACAAATGGCCTGTCTGACCAACAAGATACGCTACGGATATTTCTTTCTTTTGGTGTCCGTGCATGTATCTCTGGGCGTTCCTGATTACTTTTTTGAGGATACAAAATATGAGAAAAAATATGGGTTTGAATGTATAACAGTACATGTCATAAAAATTGTTTTTTCTCTTTTTTTTTTTGCAATAAAAAAAAGGTGTTTTGGGGGATCTCCGTGATTATTTTTAGCCAACAATGGCTAAAAATTTTGCTGGTATTTTTTGGATAATTTTAGATAAATATCTTCATTTTAAAATTTTTTTTTGATAATGATGATTTTTTATATTTTACCTGATAATCAAGCTTGATACACCCATGACCTAAGCTGATTCTTTTTTTGGCAAACGTACGGATATATCGTCTACATCACTGCTGCTTGAAAATATATTTAACCAACATTAACTTCTATTTTGTTTCCTCTGACATTTTAAACCTTTTTGAAAATTCTTCAATTCATTTCTAGTATTTTTCGATCTCATCAAATTTCTTCTTTCTACTTAAACGGAGTGCATAGAACTAAGCTCAAAATCCGTGTAAGGATTAAACCTTCTATTTTACTTACTCGCGTTTTTTCACCTTTGATCAAATTTTTTTTTCTCAGCTAATACACGATGTGTTTCTGCAGGTTTCTTAGCATGAAAAAAAAACTAACAAATTCAATAGAAACAAGTCTGGTTAGTCATTCAATAAAAAGCGTCATGCAACCAACGTCTCCGGCAGCAGATCGTGCTAGGGATGATCAAGTAAGATGATTTGAGGGTAAAAGTGATCTATAAGTTACTTTTCTTGTTTTTAGTTGGGAAATAATCACTGAAAGTCTTAATTTTTTTTAAAAAGCAACCATGAATGCAACCAAGTATAAACTAAGTGACTAATTTAGCATAAAATTACAGTGTAAATTGAACCCGAATCTAAAATCCTATTTTGGGAGATTTGAAAAATATATATACTTCTAGACATAATGAGAAGGACATGTTCCAATTTGCAGCCCTCTAGCTCCATTGGACTGGTTCGTACGCTTAAGACATGCATACAAAGCCAGTCAGCAAGAATTACTTAAAAACTGAATAAAAAAGTTATACTGGCAGTTTTGGTTTACAGTTTCTAAGAAGATCAGGTTTGTTTGCAAGAGAAAAGTTTTCTCTACCAAGGAAAGCAAAGAAATATTTATCTGTGTATGATTAGAAATTTTAGAACAGTCTTTGTTTTCAAAATCCTCTGTCATGTGAGTTTATTTGACATTTGTTTTGTTTTTTCATTCTTTAATCTGGCTCTGAAGTTGTAAACTTTGTTTTGTTTTGAGACTTAAGTATACCAAGTAAGTATTTGGCAAGAAAAGTTGGTCTGTTTTTACAGATCATTTCATTTATATATGTATATTCATAATCATCTCTTGTGTATATGTGCATGCGTGAATATACACAGATATGTACAGGAGAACACATATGCAAGTATTTATAACTATGCACGTACTTAATCACTATGAAACCCACGAATAGCCCACCCGACCAATCAGCCAAGTGGGCAACAGATTCTCCTCTCTTTGCTTGTCTTTGTGTCTCTTTTGGTGTGTATCAGGGCAATCTTGGTGCTCCAGGACTCAATTTCTGGGCTACATCTTTGAAAATGTGTACGGATGCACCTAAAGGCATCATCTAAAAACTATTTTGTGTCTTGTCAAAAAAGTGTTTTTTAAATTCTTTTTAAGTTGGACCATCAAACAACACCCAAATCTGGAGTAAGATAATTTTAGATATTTTTTTTTTATAGATAATTAGTTTTGTTACATTCACAGGCCACGGCGATTCCTTTATGCATGGCCCTGACATATATGTTTAAAATTAAATCAAATAGGGAGACTTCTGAATGTACAACATACATTCATACAATAGGATGAGAAATCCTTGGAGTGACTTACCTGGCCGTTTTTTTAGCCCGTATTGAATTCAGTTCTCTTGGAACTTTTTCATAATGAACCCCCATATTTGTCCAAAAGTGTCTTTTGTCCCCTGATCCAGATTAACACTTTGAAATGAAAAATATCTGTCTCCACCACCTTGTAAGCCTACTTCTCTGTTGCGATTTTGACTGGCCCAGCAGATCCCTTGTTACTGTTTTGTTGGGCCTCGCTCTCTGGATCAACCCAATAGATCCAAGAGTTCTCTTCGGTTAAAATCCTCTCCATCATGCTCGGATCTTTTTTTGAAATACTGATGGAAAGATGAGGTCTTCGGGTACGCTGAATTTTGTGCGGTGCTTTTGGCACCAATCAGACTGAAAGCATGCTGGAGACAAGATATTCACTTCAGATTGGAAATGCTGAACCATTTAGCCAGAGTTTCTCCATATTTCAGAGTGAACAACTTTTTTTCTTTTTGGTAATTTTTGAGGTTTTTGAATAACAATACACTGTTTACGAATAAAACTTCCTTCGGTCTAAATTATTTATTGCAGTGAGCAAAATAACTATGAACCCCATTGATATTCGAACCCACACGATCTTCCATAGGAGCACCTATGTAGCCTAGGTCTACGCCATGCAATTGAGCCACAAGGACATTAACGGTAAGCAGAGGTTTGTATGATACTTTTAACTCATCCTTTTCCTTCTCCGCTCACTGGCTGGTTTTGTTTATGTTCTATTAGTTTCTGAACTACTTGTATTTTTTTATTATTATTGCATATATTATTGCTGTTATGTCAACTATATGATGAGTGATGGATATTAGTATCCAGCAATGAAAATGGGGAAACACAGTTTAGACATATTTCCTTATTTTCTGATCATCATCATTGCTTTGCTTGCAATCGAAAATAATTTGGTCCAAGCAAAAACTTTGCTTCCGAAACCGTCATTCTTTATTCACTCACACACACATATACACACACACACACTCATATATATATATATATATATATATATATATATATATATATATATATATATATATATATGTTTGTGTGTGTGTGTGTATGTGTTTGGAAGATTAGAATTAAAATTCTATTTCATTTTTATTTATTTTTATTTAATATATTTAATTGCTTATCATATTCAACTTGTCTAGGGCGAGTGATATATTAACTGTGATATCGGGAGATCATTTTAAATGAGTTTCTATATAATACAAAACAATTTCTTTTTTGACATATACATATATATATATATATATATATATACATATATATATATATATATATATATATATATATATATATATATATATATGTATAGAAAGAGAGAGAGAGAGAGAGAAAGAGATAGAGAGAGATAGTATCGTCCATAAAATTATACTCCTATCATTTTTCTGCAAACAGTTAATTTCCTTCTAAACCAAACATACCAGGATTTTATTATTTCTGGTGGAGTTCTTCAACAATCAAAATAGATATTATTAGGTATTATTTATACCAAAACACCACAGCATTGAAATTCTGTAACTGAACATATGGATTTGTACCAATCCAAAAATAACTCCACACCTTGGAAAGAAGTTATTTAAAATTAATATTTCGCATGGTCGCCTTTATTTCCTACTGCTGCTTGTAGTGTTGACGACATTCACCTTACTTGAATCACCTGAACAGTCACTTGAATGCTTTTTTTCCACTCCAACTGAATGCATTCTTTCAATTCTGTCGTGTCGGATGGTCGACATTTTTTCCTTCTTTCTGTTTGAATGCATTCAACAAGTACTAAATAAGATTTCAATCGAGTGACGTCTCTGGCCAATAAAGTACTTTTAACCTCTGATTCTTCAGAAACTGTTTTCTTCTAAGTAGGAACTCTTTGGATCATGCTCAGGCTGAAGCAGATCTCCTTTACCCAAGCGTATGAGTGAAGGTAACATGTTTTCTTTGAATATGTTGACACAGTTTTCAGCAGTCATGATTTGCTGGTAAATTGTAGTTCACCAGTGTTTCTTGAGATCGTTTAACCCCGGACCATCATGTTCCCGTCACCATGCTCAACTTTTGAGATCAAAAACATATATATATATATATATATATATATATTGCACTGAGATCAAATCATCAGATGCTGTCAGACCTAAGTATATGGATTTTTGCCTCATTTTACCACGGTGTGTTGTATCAAAACGTTGAACTTTTATTTCTATTCTCCTGTGCAAACTTTAAACACGCCTGTCTGTATCTATATGTCAATAGCAGTTTCCTACGTGGTCAGCGGTCATGTAAACCTATTTTTTCAGAACATGTTCAATTGTTGTAATCGAAACATTCACAGTGCACACTTTTTTTCCTTTGCAAAATCTGCAGCTGAGTCACTTTAGTTTTCATTAATAAATATCCTGATATAACGAATAGAATTAGGAGCCAGCTTATATGGTTGATGATCTTACCGGCTTTTTTGAGTAGATCGATCGCAAATCGATGGCAGAGCATGCTCAACCTACAAAAACAAGACATGCAACGCTTGCATGAGAGAATCATGCTCAACCTCACATGGAGAGATCACAAGACAGCACAGTATATAAGGAAGGAAATAGGATTCCGAGACATGATAAAATCCATTAGAAAACTAGAAGGGTAATGGGCAGGTCACGTTGCAAGAAATGGCAGACAACCAATGGACATTCCCAGAGGTCACATGCAAAACTAAGACCCCTGGAATACAAAATGGAGGGATGAACTAGACAAATTTGGAAATACTGGCTCTGCGACGCCCATAACTGAGGAATGAGGTTGATCCTGAGGGAGGTCTATGTCCAAAAATAGACGTTAAAAGACTGATGATTATGATGATGATGATAATGTATGGTCGACTTGATTGCTCTAGCACCCTTTCGACTTTTCCACAATAAATAATTTTGTATCTATATTAGTACAAAAGTCATCGAATATAGGTTCTATGGATCCTATATTGTGCAAAAGAGAGTAGTGATTGCTCTCGATTTCTGTAGCGACGAGATAGTGTTCAAGTCGAGGACAAGGGATTTTTTCTCCACGTGTTTGGTTTTTGGCACCACGGGCAGATATCACAGCAAATTTTGGAAGAGGAAGGTGGATGGCAGTCACCGTGACAGAATTGAGAAAATGTGCTCCAGTAGCAGCGTGGACTCAAATTGAACAATGCATGTATTTGTAATAGTGATATATGCGAATGTTTAGACGAACAAAAAGTACATTTGATACAGCGAGATATATAACATGATGAGACTGAAATGAAATACATACAGAGAAACATTAATACGATTGATCGTGAAGAGAAGACAAAAGGAGGGGGGCTGTTTAGTTTAGATGGTCATTCCTATACACTAAAATGAAATATAAGTGAGAATGATCAGTTATGGAAACATATAACATAACGCGTGTAATGTCATTTGGCCTATATATGGAATAGAGCCTGACTAGAACTACCAAGAATAAGGAGAGATATGTTTGATTAAGTTAGTTCATTAAAACGTGGTTGGTTCAGTTTAGGCGCAAAAAGGGGCTAAGAAGGGCGGAATAATAAGAGCAGTGTTTACGCTGTCGCCCAAAATCGGATAAGTGAAATGCAGTGTTTGCATTGAATGGTTATAAAGCTCTTTTGGATTCTTATATCAAGGAGATTAGTGACAAAAGACAATATATATAATCATGGTCGAATAATGGATTCTACGCTGGTTGCGAGTTTAGGGAGATGGAAAGGGCAAAGAATGAGAGGAGTAACTGTCTAGTAGAGCCAGGGCAAATGAGTGAATTAACACGCACGCTTAGAGTTTTTTGTAGCTGAAGCTAATACTTATTTATTTAAAAATGATTTTAAGTAAAAAAAACTTTTTAAAAAGAGCTCGACGCACCAATTATGTAGTAATTTGACACGAATTAGGTAACTGAATCTCTGCTTAGGATCAGTTAAGCTGTTCTATCTTGGTAGTCGTTATTACGTTTGTGCAAAGTCATATTACTTTCGTTCAAATCAAGAGATAGTCCTTTTACAGGAGAAACCATTTCTGAAATGAACGTCTGTAAACTGAACACTATGTCTGTATTAAAACTGTTGAAACATTGCGTGCTCTAGTATACTTTATTTAAATCCCCTTCAAAAACGATTGAGTTTGGTTTCAAGGTATCATGCAAATTGATATACAGAATGAAAGAAACTTTCCGTAGAAGTGTACTCATTTGGGGACCGTATTATGTTTATATTTCTGATAAACAAGCTTCAAGGCTGAGTTTTATAATGAATAGTACTTAATGCTATTTATCTTAAGTTCCACTAGGAATAATAAAGTTATGGTTTGTTCAGATTTGAAGGAAATTCACTTTCTATTTGAAAAGAAAACCCTGGTAGGTGTGTACTTATTTTTGGGCAATACTATATATATATATATATATATATATATATATATATATATATATATGTGTGTGTGTGTGTGTGTGTGTGTGTGTTTGTGTACGTGTGTGTGTGTATAAATATATATATATGATAAATCTATCATGAGATACACTTACTGGACACATAATTACATGCATACATATATTCTAACGTATATGCAAGAAGCTAGCTCGTTACATGTTATAGTCTGTCTTATGTGTGCTTCTGTGTGAGCATGTAAATATAGGATATAAAGTCCATTAATTAAAAACAACAGAGACAGCACCAACGGCATCAACAAATTGTGTCTATAGACTTACACACAGGATATTAAAACAGATTTCTGCGTTTATCTAAATCAGTTTCTTCAGACTATTCCAGACCTTTAGAGCATATATTGGATTTGTGTCTCTCTCGGAATCGGTTTGAAATGATGTATTGAAATTTAGATTTTCATGGATTTATTTTATTCAAATTCTTACATTTTTTGTAAAAAGTGAATAGAACAGTACACAGGTATATAAAAGTACTTGCTTGATTATGATAAAAACAGGTCCGTCATATGACCAATGTCTTTTTTGCTGCATGCTGTGTTGGCGGGGATCAATTAAAGAAGTGAAAACATTTTTTTCCCAAAATGTGTAGTATATTAGTTCGACAATTTGGGGAAATCAAGTAGATTATATACTTTCAATGTATTTTTCTAGATTCTATTATAGACTTATGATGCATTTCGGAATCAGTCTGGTCGTCAGATTGGATTTAAATGATCATTAAAAATATATGAGATCCAACATCGTTATGGGGACCACGTGATGATATCACGTCCTACTGGAGTAATTTGTTCTCTCTTGGATAGTTAAGATTCTCTGGCTTATGGAACCTGATCAAAAGACTGCCCTGCGAACTGAAAACCATGTAACGTTGACAGAGGAGAATAATGCTCAACCAAACGTAGAAAGATCACGAAACAAAAGTGTATCAAAGAATAGACAGGAATTGCAAGAAGGGTAGACAACCAATTGGACATCACGACGCACTACACAGATCCTCATAGATCAAATGTAGGACTGAGGCCAGCAGAATATGGGTTTGCTGTAAGAACTAGATAGGTTCAGAAAATATTGGCTGTGCAACACCCACAATGGAGAGGTCTGACAAATCTTGAGGAAGGTCTCCAACGACGGACGATTGAAGATTGATCATGATGATGACTTGGAATTTTAGCTCGTGTCCTTGTTTGTCTTCAACAGTATCATATTTCCTTTTAATATCATTTTTGCTAATGTCCAAGCTTTGTGCTTTTTGCCTGAATGTTGTTCAATGGTATATTCTGAAATTAGTTCTGAGTCTTTGATCTTTTTTGTTTGCTTTCACTTCTATTATTTTGCTCTTTTCAAATTGAAATTGTGGTCTTTTTTATTTCAATTGACCCCGAACGTTTTATGTATCGTTCACTCGAACCGTTTTTTGTATCTTCATCATTTTACTCTCACAATACTTGATGTTTCACCGATGTATTTCGTATTGCAGTTTTTACATGTTATTGTATATACACTACCTTCAAATGTTGGTTATTATTAGTTTTCTTGTTGATTATGGCTTTGTAGTTTTGGAGTCACTGTTTATTATTTGGATTCCAAATCCTTTTTTATCCATTTGGAAGTTCTTTTTATTGTAGGGTTTGTCAGGAGAATTATTCGTCTGGCTATATTGTTGTATTGTTTCCATATATTTTGTATATATATCAAAAATACATTCAAACCTATCGTATACATATATTGATACAATATTTTTTTAATGCTTCATTTCCGATATCGAGTGATCTTCGTGCACAGATAACTCAACCGTCAAAAATAATTATATATAAAATTGAAAAATGAATATTTGATCCACCAAAATTGATTATTAATTGCGTTATATTTTGTTGACAGTTTATTTGAAATTATCTCCTGTCATTCCACAGTGAATGTATCATTGGCCAGGACATCGTAAAAAATACACTTGCAATAGATAAGGTAGCTTCTTCAACACAGTGTTGCTCTTACCATTGAGCTTAACAGCAACTGGCAGCGTAAAGGCCCAAATAACTGTTTTTACCCCTAATCCTCATTTCTTCTGTTTATTTACGGTCTATATCTGCTCCATTCATTTTTCCAACGCCGGGAAAATCTTTCTTGAAATAGATGTATGATCGGACAATATGTCTTATAGCAACTCCCAAAAGTCCCTTATTGAGCTGAAACATGGAACTTGACTGAAAGACGGATCCACAAATTGAGAACCACGTAACGTGCACGTAGAAAAATTATGCAGGGCCTCACATGGAGAGACCACAAGACAGCACAGTACATCCGGAAGAAAACAAGGGACATCATATAATCCATTATAAAGCTCAAATAGCAGAGGGCCGGCCATGTTGCAAGAATGATAGACAACTAATGGACATCAAAACTCACAGCACGGATCCGCAAAGACCATATGCTCAAATTACGCAGGCCGAGTATCCGACGAAGAGATGAGCTAGACAAATTCAGAAAGTACTTGCTCCGCAACGCCCACGATAGAGAAGTGTGACGAATCCTGGGAAAGGTCTTTATCTAACAACAGACGTTGAAAGATAGATAGATGATGATGATGATGATGATGATGATGATGATGATGATGATGATGATGATATCGCAACTCTATTCAAAGTCATCTCTTGTTATCCTACGGTGAATGTATCGTTTGGCCTGGACAACGTGAATATATTGCATTATATCGATCTATCTACGTTACCCTGGCCAAATGTTTCACAGTATAATAAGAGGAGGTAATTTCAAATAGAGTTTTAGGATAATGAAACAAAATTTACAAATATTCATATATAAGTATCATTTTTGTGGGCCAACTTATCTATACATGAAGAGTGCTCGATATCAGGGATAGTGTGCTTTATTTTAATCTACAAATTATGAAAAAATTATGAATTATAATCTATTTTCTGCATTCACACCTGTTTATGTTCCTCCCATATATATATATATATATATATATATATATATATATATATATATATATATATTGTTGAGTAAGCAAATGGACGTGTGGCTTGATTGCAGGTTAAATATTGATACATCAGGAAAGAAACATTATATATAACCAAAGAATTACGCTGTTCTTCAATGTAAGCAATTACATACAGTAGTACATGCTAATTAACTTACTCTCCATATCGATCTTTGATTGGTTGTTAGTCGTGGTACGATGATGTGTGCGTGGATTATGCACGTCACGCTGCACATGGATCCAGACAGATCGAATGATTCATGAATAATAATAACAAGAACCATAAGTTCATTATCCGTGATAGTAGTAGCAAGGAAAGGAAGATAAAGAAGAAGGGAGAGAGAAGTAGAAAGCAGTCAATCTCTGTTCCAATTGGATCTCATACTTGTAAAATACTGCAATACTGAATATCATACAAGTATTATTTTCAATAAAATTGCAAATGGCCATTTTTGGCGTTTTTTTTTTTTTGTCTTTTTTTTGTTTTTTCTGTTATGATAACATTAACAGCTGGTGAAACTGTGGATTTGAATTGATTCTTTTTTAATGTATGAATCATTTTAATGATGTGACCCTTTTAACTACATACTGATTATTGACATTGCACATTTCCCTTGCCTATTTCCGTTGGTAATCGTGAGAGAAGCCCTGAGACCAAACGAATAATGTCTAATAGAGATTCGTTGACACATCTGAGAGAACACACTATCTCCTATTTCCTTGACGGACCAGCGAATGGATATAAATCTTGTAGTTAGTCGAAAACGCGTTGAAAATCGGACAACAGATGATAGTTTGCTTATCATTGTCTGGGTACACAACTCAACCCTAGGACAGGAGAGACCAGAAGCAAGTTTGTTTTCAGCCGAGAACTTCTTGTACTCTCATGTCATTACGGTGAGATTTCTTTTGATCATTTCTACCGGAAAAACCCTTTGTTGTACCGACAAACAATGCCAGTTAAATCAACATGAATGAGTGTTTTGTTAGATCATAAAGAAGCCATCGGTGCCAGGTGTTTCTCTCTCATTCTTTTGGGATTCACGGCCACCGTAAACGCTTGCTATAATGGACCTCGGTATAACGAATTTCGGTTTTACCAAACCCTTGGAATAATCCAGACCGTCTTTGGATTCACTAAAGCAAGTTCGATGTCAGTGGGCTGGCCATGTTGCACGAATGGCGGACAACACATGGACATCGCAATTCACGACATCGATTCCCTGAGATCACATGCAGAACCGAGGCCGACAGAATATTAGTTGGAGAGATGAGCTACACAATTTCAGAAAGTACTGGCACTGCAATACCCATGATATAGAAGTGTGGCGAATCCTAGGGAAGGTTGATGATGATGATGATGATGATGATGATGATGATGATGATGATGATGATTTAGTCAGTTCTTCTTTCGACAACAAAACATGGCGTTAACTTCCCGTTTCAATTTAAAACATAACCATGAATGTATTTTAATTGTTTCCCTCGTAAAGATTCGTTATTACATTGTATTCTTTTTATTGTTGTCACTGAAAACCATGTTTTTTTGGTATACCCAGTTCAAATTATGATGTTTACCCTACCTGCATTTAAAAATGCGGAAAAGTCGAGTATTTCGATCCCACTAAATTATTTCCACTTAATACTATCATTATCATCAACATCAATCTTTCAGTGTCTATTGTTGAACATGGACCTTCTCCAAAAATAGACAATCCTTTCAATCATGGGCGCCATGGAGCCAAATCTTTCTTAACCTTTCCAGTTCGTCTACTATATTCTGCCAGCCTCGGTTTCGCATGTGATCTGGAGATTCATGCCGTAAGTCATGATGTCCATCGGTTGTCGGCCATTGTTGCACCACAACCAGCCCATTACTATTTGTGTTTTCAGATGAATTTCATTTCACAGACTCTTGTTTTTCCCTAAAATTTTGCACTGTCTTGTGGATCTCTCCATGCGATGCTGAGCATGATTCTTTCATGTGAACGTTGCATAGTCCTCACTTCCAGATTCAGTTTCTGTATTTCAGCTCTATATCGAGAGTAGGCATTGGTTCTATACCCCTTTTAGGGCTCATGTGATTTCCTTGTTCTTGAAGCTTGAGATTGGCATTTTTAAATGATCTGTTTTAATTTTTTCTAAAGATGTCATGGAGATTAGTTTTCCTGGATCGGTGTATTGGTCTACTCTCTCCAGTTTTTCATTTTCGAGTTTTCTTCATAATTCTTCCAGAAATATCAAGTATGACACCATTTGGTATTAAAATAAGTGATTTGTTGTTTTGTATTTTTGTAATTTAATAACTATGTTCTGTATGCTGCTGATTGTTCAGTGTATTAAAAAAATATTGGAGAAAATAAAAATGCAACCAAAATATGAGTGATTTTATGAATTGAAAAAAAAATGAGGTTGATTTGAATCTATGAAGAAAAAAAAAATCAAAATACTACTATAATAACAAAAAAAGCTACATTAGCATTGTTTTGTTGACGTGAGTACAGATATTACACTTTGTTCCTAAACTGAACGCTGCAAGAAGGCTTGACTATTGAAATAGGGTAGTGCCACGAAATTTCTTACCATTTTTCACCCAAAGATGTAAGATAAGGTTGAAAGAAGAAACCATGTGCAATTGAACTTACAGAGCAATATTTGCTAAATGCAGCAAACTATAAAACTTGTCATTTACCAAATGATGGACCATTATCGGACGGATCAAACTCTTGTCCCTAATGACAACTCTCTCTCCCCGAACTGTTCGTTATACTGTATTCAATTCATTAGCGACGATATAAGTACCACAGGAAGGACTACATGAGTCAACCTGGTGAAAATTTTCGAATAGAGATTACTGCTCTGAGGACACCGTCTAAAACGACATTTACTATTTGAAAATGGCGGAAATGCAAGCTGGGTCAATTTGTTGGAGCTTTGCCAATTATTCTGACTTTTTCCTGACATGATATCACCGGACTGATTTACGTCTTTCTCATTCAACAAAGATGTTGCCGGAGATTCTTTAAATACCCGGATATTATCCTGGGTTATTATTGTTGAATTCTTCTATTGTGCAGACATCCTCACATTTACAATCGTCAGCTTATTTGGTTATTGATACTTTTTGGTAATCTACCCGCTCGCGTATGTACATCTATCTTCATGTAAGTATATATGTTCATATTTATAGAGTTATCTTGAATTATGAGTATACTGCCTCTTTCCCCCTATTCTTTCTCTCTCTCTCTCTCTCTCTCTCTCTCTCTCTATATATATATATATATATATATATATATATATATATATATAGTGCCGATCAAGGAAGGATTTATTTAAACAAAATTATTATTAATAGTATTTGCATCTTTAAATCTATAAGAACTGTAGTTTGTGATATATACTTCATCTACAGATAAGCATTTATCGAAAAGCTTCATGGATGATCATATCAGAGGAAAACTCTAGTTTAATAAAATCCAGCGGTCTTAATAAGAGATCAGTTCCGTTTTGGGGCCACTGTTTGGACACATCTCAAAGGTATAAAGCAATACTGACCCGACCAAACGATCCATGCGCAGAGTGGCGTACATAATCTAGGCACACATCAGCTTGCCCAGACTAACAGCTAAATAATGATCGATAAGAAATGTAAATTAATTAGCATCTGCGATCGTACGCAATTAACTATAAGTCATTGAGGAATAGCGTAATTATTCGGTTGGATATAATGTTTCCTTTCTGGTGTATCGATATTTGACTTGCAATCAAGTCACACGATTATTTGCTCTCTTGTCTGGGTGTTTCAGCCTCAGCCGGACATGTTGAAACACGTCAAAGTGACTGCAACCCTTCGTCAACAAATCAAGACAAAGATTAATGGCATGTCTGTCTCTGCTGTATCGAGTGAATTTTGGTCGGCCATAGAGTGTAATTTCGAGAGTTTTGGAATTAAATTAAGAAACAAAGGATGTTGTTTCACCCCCATCCCCTGAGGGAGCCGGTCTACCAAGTAGGAAAAGCTTTACAGGTTAAATAAAACACGATTCTATAAATACTCACTCTGATACTGCGATAGGAATTTCAAGGCGAATCGAACTTGATCTCAATCAGGAAGCGAATCGCTTTACAGTGGCTCGACGATCGAATGGATTTGGATTGAAAAGTTCTTCTCCAGCTACTAAAGCTATCGTTAGTAAAATGGATGAGAAGGACAGACCTGAATATGTATAGAAAGACGTTGTGGGGAAGGATGAAAATTGATGTAAATCTTATTATACCGATGAAAGTAAATTCAAATCAATCGGATCCGTCGACCGACAATTTGCTCCACGATATATAGGCGATGGACTTAAACCGAAGTGTATTAACAAATCTACCAAGTTTAAAAGGGGGAGTGTCATGTTATCAAGGAGGTTCTACCGTGGAAGTATTGAGCCAACTCTAAGAATTACTAGGTGAATAGATGTTAATGTTTATCTGAGCTCAGTAAAGCATCATTCCATTCCATCTCAACAAGCATCTTCTAACCAGGCAGACGACCGCCGTCACACTGATAATCGATTGAAATATTAACATGAAAAAAAGAATATTGCAGTCATGTCTGTACAATGCCCAGTCTTGAATCCCATGGAGAACCTGAATGTTTTATATTATGAGAGATAATGTGAAAACTATGATGGAAAAGGAAGCCAAATCTGTGTAACTAATTTCTAGGTAAAACTTGAATACAAATTGAAATAAATAAGATCGGATCTATGCAAGAAAACCCATGTCATGTGGGCATCGGTGCTCTGGTGTTATTGTTAAAAAAGGTGGCTATACTCTATACTAATTTTATTGAGTTGAATTTTCACCAAAAATTCAGTTTTTATTTAATAAAATCTATCACAAAAATGATGTTGTATACTTGTGCTTTCATTTTAACGACAGTATTTTTCAAGTGAGCCTTTTTTTTTTGATCAAATCATTTCTTACAACAAAGACTTTTCATGGAAATTATGTACTGAGGGCTAGAATATCTATGATCTCCAATATCCTGTTACAACTGAAATTCATAAGGATAATGTTTGGATATATATATATATATATATATATATATATATATATATATATATATATATATATATATATATATATATATATATATATGGGAGCAAAAGAATTATATTCAAAATTATACAATGAACATCGCAGATCGAAATCCAGATATCAACTCTGGGTCGAGCTGTGAAAGTGTCAATGCAGCTCACTATGATGCATATATATATGTACATAGAGAGAGACAGAGACAGACAGATTGATATATTGATAGATTGATAAATACATATACGTACACAGAGAGATGAGGAGAAAAACAGGAGACAAAAGAGATGCATATATATATATATGTGTTTATATATATACATATATATATATATATGTATATATATATGCATGTATACCTGAATATATACATATGTACATATACATATATATATATGTATATGCATGTATACCTGAATATATACATATGTACATATACATATATATATATGTATATATTCATATTTGTATATATATATATATATATATATATATATATATATATATATATATATATATATATCCATATATATATATATACATATATATATATATACATTCGATATCTACGCTTGCTATGTGATGTCTAATATTTAATTAATACCGTATACAAACATTATGTAATTATATATTTTAACGCGTGCAAATTGACGCACAAACATACTTACACACACACACACATATATATATATATATATATATATATATATATATATATATATATATATGTGTGTGTGTGTGTGTGTGTGTGTGTGTGTGTGTGTGTGTGTTTGCATCTTAGAATGCACTCCGTGTAAATGAACATTGGTATCGAGTAAAAATCTAAATAACTTGAATTTCCCGTTTACTAAATAAGGCGAAGGTGTTGAGGTATTTTTATAGTCATTGCTTTTCAGAGATGCTGTGCTATAAAATGAGAATGGAATAATATATACTCGATAACTCAATCAGTTTTCCCAAAATGGAGAGTAACGTTCATAAAAAGGAGAGTGAGGTGTTCAGATTGTGAGAACTTCCTATTTTATAACCAATATCTCCGCCTCGCTGAAAAGGCTGAGAAGGTCGAGAAGAGGAATGTTTAGGAGCTATTTGTGTCGTTAATCTCCTCTAGTAGTCAGGGCCTGTCTTTAGAAATATTACGTACATTAAATTCCTTTGCTTTATAAAGATAGGTCTATTAGAAGCATCTCTTACTAAACGATGGCTTAGTGGTCACAGCTTTTAAGATAAGGACCTCAAAGTACACTGGTCTGTGTTCCTATAAAAAACTAAATGTAACTGGCGTACACCCAGAGAGCGCTAAACTCTGCTAACGCATTTGTCGTAAAGAACCGAATGAAAATCAGTTTATATATAGTTAAGATGCAGAGGGGGTAATTATAAAAATAATCCATGATTTAATTAATTCCTCCTTTGCCCATGACTCACTCATCTATAAAATTTCACTGGAATTCATAGAGGACTATTCTCTTTTTGTTGTCACTGATTCCTGTGGATTTTTGAGACGTAATTATTGAACACCCCAAACACTCCTTTACTATTTATTTGGGAGGATGAACCAGCTAATGATTGAGCGGGTTGAAGAGAATGAACTGATTTATTTTCACAATAAAACCTTTCAAAACCAATAATCCAGTGCTTTATTGAACTGTGATCAAATCTTGCGTAGAACGATTCAGTAAACTAAATTTCAGTGGTCAAATTGAATCGAATTATAACTATATCCATCAAAGATGTGCATTTTTGAGATGGAAGTTATGAACTTTCTTGATCTAGCTGCAATACAGCCATGTTTCGATCATCATTTAGAAGGACTCTTTGCTTAGCCCTAACTAAATTCGATTCCAACATATGTAACTGCTCGTGAAAATCCATTGCATGAGGGCAAGCCCATCACTGTCAGTCAATCGACGTTGTTGAACTGAAACCGTTTATGTGCTCTGACGCGTCCAGGACCATCATTCTAGCACTGCTGCCAAATCTAAAAATATTTTATAGTTACTTCCCTCTGAGAGAAGCTTATTCCTATTTTCTTGAATTTTGTTTATGCTCAATATTCAATCAATAGATTTTTTTATCTTAAACAACCACTATATCCCATTGTCTAACATTTTCATTTGATTGAGTATCATAAATCATTATTAGTAATTTATATGACTATCTTTTACCTTCTGCTTGAGTTTTCAGTAGCCTTTTTTTTTTAATTCTTTCAACAGGAGTTTTGGACATGAGCCAGTAATAATATCCTCCTTTCTCTTGCCTCAAAGATTCTGATACCGCTGAAACTAATATTTCATTCATTTATGAAATTGAATAAATTTCTCTTATGATGATTTTTTTATCGATTTTGAAGATAATGTTATGGTATGAAAATTAATAAGGTAATTTTTTTATAGCCAAATTTTAGGACTTTGTCGGATACGTTTTATATTCAGATAAATAGACCAATCTCTTTTTTTTAATGATTCTTCAGTCCAATTTTTCTTCATAGATGTGATGAGTTAGATAGTTCCCCAAGCTTAATTTCGCTTGAAAAAAAGTTTTATCATCATCATAAGTCTTTTCTTATTTCACAGTTGATATTTTAAAGTTGTCTTTTTGATATTCAATTCTGTGATATTTCAATTTTATGATAATTTTTTTCAGATAAAATTTCAAAGGTTTTTCCAAATACTACGGGAATTAGATTCTTATTGCAAGACTTTACAACAATTTCTTTTTTAAATATTAAAATAATTAAATTTCTTTTTTCCTTTTTTTTTATTTTTGGAGAGGGGAATATTCCTGTTAAATGTTCCCATCAATTCTATCAAATAAAAAAGTATTAGCAAAGAAAAAACTCTACAATAAGCGCATATTGCTCGCCCCACAGTGTGACCAAAAAATGGAGCAGGTGCGATTTTGATAGCCTTGTAGTTTGCCTTTTGAAAATATAACTTCGCAGCGCTGGAAGGGCTCGAAGCTTGAGCGGTCTCAGCTGGAACAGCGTTGCTTTACCAGCCACACTGAACCAGTGGTGTTGAGATTTACCTAACACCCATAACGTAACTGGGAACAAGCTAAAAACTCTCGACTGGCCACCCACTTATACTTCTGACTATGAACTGACTCTTTTAAAACGCGTAGGACTTCGTACTTTCCATCAGCAACTCCTGTGGCTCCTCGGACTGTTTCATCTTATTTTAGTTATCTGGCATTTGCTGCGACTTATTTTCATTGACTGATTGACTTTCTTAGTAATTGCTTTTGAAACCTAATTACTGAACCGCCAAATATTGCCCACACTTCGATAAGTGTAATCACTCTCTAGCCCTCTATCTCTATATATATTTTTGTTGCCCATCCCAAACGACATTCCATGAATCCAAACTAACTCTCCTAAACTTTCTGAACTGCAACTTTAGTTTAATCTCTTTAGGATACAGTTGAGTCGAATTGCCATAGCCAAATAAAAGGTCCAACCGACCAACCAGCCAAGTTGACTGGAAATGCATGGGTATTTTCTATTATTTCTAAAACTGCACTCATCATAATCATCATTGTAGTATTGGGCATCAGATATATATTCTCCCCCAAATTCATCATACCTCTCTATCATGGGCGTTGCAGTGCCATGGCTTTCTGAATGTGTCTATTTTGTCATGTCATCGTAGTTTCTGTCGGTTTCATTCTCACACATCATCTATGGGATCCATTTTGTCTCTCCAGCAGTTATATGACATTCATGCAAAATGGCCAGTCAATTGCCATTTGCATTTTCTATTATATCTAAGACTCCAGTCTTTTCTTCAAATCACTGTTCTGTCTCTTGATCTCTCCAAGTTAGGTATACATGATTCCCTCAAGTGCACGTTGCATGATTCTCAGCTTGAGAGTAAGCCTTTTGGTTAGGTTCCTTGCTCCAGCTCCATATGTGACTATCATCCGGATGCATTGGTTGTATACCCTTCTTTTCAGCATTAGTAGTATTTTCTTGTTTTTGAAAGTTGATTTCGCTCAACCAAAAGCTTACTGACGTAGTGTGATTCTTAGTTTGATTTCTTCTTCCTTTGTGGATTTCATGGAGATTCAAATCCTGGATGGAAGTAGTGGTCTACCTCCTTCAGCTATGCGTTTTTGATTCCAATAGTTGTGTCTTTGACCTCAATATGTTCGTTTTACGTGTCATTCGTATTGGTGAATTCTCTTGCCTTCTCGTTTTTCTTTCAGTTAATTTTCTTTTTTCTCCAGTTTTCACGTCTCGTTTCTTTCCCTATCGTCTTTCTTCCTTTCCTTCTTTCATCGTTTCTTTCTTTCTATCTTTTTTTCTTTCATTGAAGTACTCATTTTCATTTTCTCAGACATAAATTCTTACTCAGTTTATTTCTTGTTTTAGAAACAATCGACCAAAATCGTCACAGAAACTGTCAAAATAGGTTTCTTTCAGTATTCAAAGTGGTCAAGCTGGGTATGTATGTATGTTACATACAGGTTGAACCTGGGTAACTAGAAGGCTTAGAATCCAAACATTAATTCTTTCTTTAGTTTTTTTGCTTCTAGATTACCCCAAAAGGTAGGTTACTAATGATAAGTCCAATTTACAATGTATATTTAAACTAAATTGATCCCTTAGTGAGCTGTTATATCAAATAAAGACTTTCTTAGCTGTCGATTCCCCAGAAAGGTGAGAGAAGCAACCGATTCATCGAACACATTTTATTTCATTTTTTTTTTTTTGATTGATCATCTGATCATGGTATGCAGCCAAAATACGCTGATCACTTGATGGTTTCTATTTAGCGACTAACCAGATCTGTCTGTCTCTTTTTTTTCTTCTCTTTTTTTTTCTCCTTATTACTGTATCTTTAAGTCGCCGCCTTTTTGATAGAAACCATCAACAAGAACTGTCGCTAAAACTGTCAACATAGTTTTATTTAGTTTTTAAGCTGGCTTGGCTGGCTGGATGGATGGTTAAGTATTGGTGTGTGCATCTATGTGTCACGTGTACAAGCCGTAGAGCTAGAGGGCTGAAACGTCGATATTTACTCTTTGTCGTCTTAAAAAAATGGCGTTTTTTGTGTTCTTCGAAAATTCGTCTCAGAAATATTTTTTTTTACTGAGGTTAAATTTGCAATGTAATTTTATGTATCCACCAAATGAATGACAAAGGAAATGAATCACTGATTGATTATTCTTGTCCTAATTACATTTTTCTCCAAATTTCTACATTGATCAGCCCAAACACGGCATGCTGCTAAAAAAGATTAGCCATGTTCCCTTCTATTGACAGATTAACCAGACCAATTTTTCTTATTTCCTTTCTTTCTTTATCATTTTCTTTTTCCCCTTTACTTTCTACTCCCTTGTATTCTTCTCCCGCTAATGAAGCTCATTAAAAAAATACTGGCACAGTGTTCCTTGGCCTTTCACTAGTGCCAAATCAAGTTTTAATTGACAGCCCAGTCGGTGTTCGACTAAAAACAAAAAATCTAGCACTAATTTTCGACATCAGCAACAATCAGAAAAATACCGGGAACACAACCCCAAAAGCAATTATCATTATCATCCTTCTAATTATTATTTTTGCCAGTATTAACCGGTAGGTGCTGTACGGGATCAAGAAATACCAAGTCTCCACAAATTTTCGTGCACCTTTTGGGTTTTTTTTTTTGGTTTTTCAATTTTAGAATAATCATAGCCATCAAAATAGGCTATCCAAGCAATCAGGCAAGTAAGCGACGGATTTTTCCCTTTTTGAGTATCTATGTGTTGGGGGCGCTTCTAATAATATTTTTAGGGCTACAATATTGAAAATGTGCATCGATACACCATTCAGTATATTATAAAACTTTACTTATTTATTTCTTTAAAAAACTGATTTTAGGAGTATCTATAGTCAATAGTCAGTTTGGCCTACCAATGCCCACATTTTTTTGCTAGAATCTATTTTAGATGCTTTTATATAGAAGATCGATTTTTTTATACAATTTTTCAGATATTAGTTCAGGAAAACACACGGGCAATGGTGATTCATTTATAGTTCGTACAGATTTCACTGAACAGCTGTAATCATCAATTATTGTGAAGGTTCCGATTTTTTTCCATATTTTTGTGGGTTTTTTCTTATGTGATTGTTTGAGTGTTCCAGTGTCCGTGTTTATAGTTTTTTCTACAGACTTGAAATTCAACATTGGTATGTCGAGAAATCCCTTCTAAAAATCTTATTTTGACGGCTTCAATCGTAAAATCTGAATTCTCCTAGACGTATTTTTATTGTTTCGAGATGTATTTTCCATCCTATTTCAGAGGTTTTCTTGAGAAAAACTCCAAAGGATGACACGAAAGAGATCTATTTTTGTTGCTTGTTCTCCCATGGATTTATTTTTGCACTACTTCAAAGTTTAATGCTTTTGTTGTTTATTTATTGACTGTGATTGCAAATTCTCGTTATTCTCGATCGTTGTCTCATTTAAACCAATGATTTGTATTTGTTACATTTTCCACTGCGGGAGTTGGAACCAGATTCTAGTGTTCCAACTGTTAATCAACTTTTAACAGTAGTAAGAGGTTGGGAGGGGTGATTTCAAAGCAATTATATTCGATCTCCAATTCGAACCTCGAGTTGGCATGTTTTCCACCAATAACAAGAGAATTAATATCAATATAAACATTTGTCACCAAATTTTCAACATTTCCCTACAGTCTTGTCTCTTACAAATTGAGCTAAATCGATAATTCTTACATATCTATCAGGGCCTTATTTTATTTCAATAAATAGATTCGTCTTTAAATTAAAATATCCTTATCGTGATTTGAAACCACGTCCAACTGAATGGTGAACTGGTATCTTCAGTACGTACTTTCCAAAAAAGGATGAAAACAAATACCAATGCTTGAAGTTTGATTAAATATGAATTTTTTTACTAATCAATCATCCCATTTATTCATTGCAGATCACTTTTGCTAAACAGTAGAGCGCTCGTCTCCAGTTTGGTAAGTCAATCCACTGCTGAGTCCTTGCAAGGACTTCATGAATAGCTCTGAGAGTCTCTCCGTTCGGCACTCAGCGCAAGGACTTTAATTGAGGGAACTCACCCCAGGGTTAATGGATTCTTGTAACATAACCAAACATCGAGACTGGTCAGTGCCTAGATGAGAGGCCATTAAGGAATTTTAGGTGCCATAAGAAGGAAGATGGTTCTACAGGGCTGGCCAACCCGAAGTGGGTCTCAGTAACTATTGCCCATGTGCGCCTAACTTCGCAGCAACCTCAATAGGGGCATACGTGGAGAACAATGATACATTCATATATTTATTCAATATGTTTACAATTTTCGTTTATATAATGATTTTCTGATCATCGAGTGAGGATTTCCTCTCAAATATTAAGGTGTTCGGAATGTAATCACATATGTCCGTTTCTGGAGAATTACGTACTTTCAAAAAGGAGATAAGAAACGTCAAAAACGTATTCACCATCGTTATCACTTATAACATCCAAACAGGAAGGTAAAATTTCGATTCCACATCGTGAAGATTCGGCGTTTGTTTTCTATGGTGTTTTCTTTGGTCTTCAAAGTGTCTATCTTCAGTGGGCTTAAATTATCCGCGGCTTCCGACTAATGCTAGATGATCTAAACAAAGAGAGCAAATAAGTCGGCCTACACATGGACTTCAGTGAAACGAAAATCATGTGCAACAATCTAATTGAGAATAAGAACATAACTGTCAAGATAGAAGACGCAGACTCGGCAAAGTAGACCACTACATCTACCTAGGACAACGATTTGCCACGAAATCCTCAAAAGAGGAGAAAATGTAGCAAAGAATCACTCTGGGTTGGCAAGCCTTCGGCAAAGCAAGCTCAACTTCCAAAAACAAGATCATCCCAATAATCCTAAAAAGAAGAGTATACAACCAATGCATTCTCCCGATAGTCACTTATGGAGCTGAAACATTGGAACTTATCAAGAGACAGACCTACAAACTGAGAAGCATGGAACGTGTGCATGAGAGAATCATGCTCAACCTTACATGGAGAGATCATAAGACAGCACAGGATATAAGGAAGAAAACAGGACTCCAAGACATCATGGAAACTATTTTTTTTTAAATCAAATGACAATGGGCAGACCATGTTGCAAGACTGAAAGACAACCGATGGACATCACTCTAAGTTCTGCTTGATCTTACAGCACTTATGCTTATTTCTTTTTTTTTGTTGTTGTTTTGGATTTCAAATTCCAATAATTATGTGATCTGAATCGTCTCACTTGTTGCGTGTTTTTACCTACTGTTTCATCCTTATTCAGGTAAGGTTTTCGAGGTCATATTCTTTTCGAACCGTCATCCAAGCTTGAGGCTGGCGTTAGTTTTTCTTTCAAGCGTAACAACAAGAACGAGAACAGTCCTGGCCTAATTATGGGGTGTCATGTCTCCACTGACTATATTTCAAACATCAAAATACTGGAAAGGCAATAAGGTGAGAGTTGCCTCCCCTAATGTTTTTTTCATCGAGTTTGGCCCCGGAAGAGTCAGGCTTCGTTATTGCTACGATGTCTACACACGTTCTGGTCCTGCTTCTATTTTATTTTCATTTTACATAAATTGACAATCAATTTTAGTATCGAAATGTTTATCATTAATTATATAATTATTCTTAAAAATACGAATAATCTCTGCATTATCATGACATTCATCGATGGAAATTGTCAGACAAAACTGTCTCCAAAACAGTCAACACGGGTTTCTCCAGTTTTGAATTGCCTCGGTCGGCTGGTTTGTAGAACAAAAATTTACACCTTATTGTCTCTAAAAAATGTTTTTGGTTGTTCTGTTTTTGGTTTTTTTATTTACTTTTTCTGTTTTTTTTAAACACCACAACTAAATGGGTTTGTGATGGGGGTTCAGTTTTCAATGAAGGTTCATCCTCATTTGATCACTCAGTTTGTGTCACCTGTATTTTTTGGAATATCAGACTTTTATAGTGATCGTTGTCCAAAGCAATGATAGAAAAAGTAACTAATTTTCAATATTCTTTCATTGATCATCCCAACACGGTATGCTGCAAACAAAAAAAAAGGGTTGGTCACGTGACGCTTTCCATTCGTATTTTTCCTGCCCTTATTATCTATCATCTGTACTTATATCAACTTTATATTTATCATTACTGTACTGCAGTAGCTGCTTCCTGTGGTTCCTATCATTCAAATAATTATAATCATTATCCTTGGCTTTAGAAAGTCTCATAATGTGCAAGTTAAAACCCGTCTATACTACCAAACTACAACGGCATAAAAATTGTGAAATGACTTTGAACCAAGCGACATTTCCCTTGATCAGAGAAGATGATAGCAAAACAGTCGAATGTAATTTGAGATGTTTCTTTAAAATTGACATTCATGTTTTCGCATCATTCTTTTTGTCACTAAAATCAATTGTAACTTCGAAGAAAAATCAAAGCCTTACTCATAAAGAGGATGCAGTTATCAACATTATCTTGATTTAGAAAGCGTCAACTGAAAACTTCAACCAAATCTATCAACATAGGCTTTTTCAGTTCTCAGAGTGGTGTAGTTTGCTATCAGACTGGCTGGCTTCGCATTACATGTATAAGCTGCAGTGATGGAGCTAGAAGGCTGACACCTTCAGCATTTGTTCTCTATTATATACAGAAAAAACTTTCTTTTTTAACTGTGTCCCCGATGAGTTTTTAGTGAGGATCAATTTGCAAGTGTATTCTAAATTGACCCCTCATTTACGCTGGGTATTCGAAAATTCAGGCTCTGTTAGTGATCACTGGCCAACAAATTGCCTGATTCATTGATCACCCCATTTTCACCATTCTCAACCAATAGTTTCTCTCATCATCAGTCTTTTAACGTTAGCCGTTGGACATAGACCTTCCCCAGGATCCGCCACATTTCTCTGTCATGGGCGTCGCAGAGCTAGTATTTTCTGAATTTGTCCAGTTCATCTCCCCATCTTGAATTTTGTCCGCCTCGGTTCTGCCAAAGGATCCATATTGTGAGTCGTGATGTCCATTGGTTGTCTTTCATTCTAGCAATATGATAACCAAGTTACCATTTGATTTTTTCCTTTAGATTCTATGATGTTTCGGACTCGCAAATTCATGCTAAACCAATTCCTCAGCTAGTACCACGCTTATTTTTGTCCGTGGTTGTTGTTGTTGTTGTTGTTGTTGTTGTTGTTGTTGTTGTTTTGGTAATTCAGCCTTTTTTAGTGATCATATTCCAAAATTCAAAAGATGTTGGTCACATGATGGTTTCTAATGAATGACTAACTAGACCTGTTCTTATCATTATGAATGAGGCGTAGTCAACCATTTTTTTTTCTAACTCGTATTTCTCTAATCTTAAAGCCAGTTGCTCTTCATTGCCAACGTCATTTTAAAGCGCTGGACATGACATTTCTATTTGTTATTACTTTTAGTGCAAATACGTCGTTTACAAGTGTCTGGTATAATTCTGGTTACGGACGAATGACTCTGGGAACAGCAGTTCACCGAAATAAAGCAACGTCGAGCCCGGTAGGAACCTAGATTGTTGACCAACTATAAATACCAGGCACTGTACGTAGCTGTCATCATTTAGAAAGCATCTCGTAGTGGTCCCGTTAATCCTTCTAAAAATGGAGACCGATCTCTAAATTATGCCCAATAAAGCAATTCGAGTACCCCATCCCGAACACTCCCATGCCTCCTGACTGTCTCGATTCAGAATGACGAGAAACTATGAATGGAACACAGACAACGTAATAAATAGTAAAATCAAATGTGCGTAAATTCCCCTTTCAATACGACTGACAATGCTTTAATGACAATAGTCTCCTTTACTACACAGGTCCAGAACAGCAACTCCAATAATCAGTCTCCATATAATTGATCGCATTCATCATTACGTATAAGTGTTTTCATTGACATTGTATAAGGAGTGAAATTAATGGGTTTCAGGTTTTGCAATAGAAGCAGTTTCAATCGTTTATTCCATATTTGAAATCTTTATAGTCTGGTTATCTACAAATTTAAAGGCTTGGAGTAAGTCTTTAGTGCATCCTTGGAGAACAAATCAATACTTGAACTTAGATTTATATCAACGTTGTGTAGAAGTACAGAGAAAAGATGAAATATATTCGGGTTGAAAGTTGGCCCGAGAGAGCCGACATTTGAAAGGGGAAAAAACAGTAAAACACGTTGATATGAATAGCAATGCCGAAAACCTTCCCTGGTTTCTGTTCCTTGATAATAAATGTTATTTTCAGATTGATTATGTCTGAGGAGCAGAGAAAATATTAATTGTTCCCTTTAAACTTTGCTTCTATGACTAGAACGGTGATAATTCGACCTCTACTTATTTTCAATTAGACAACAAGCAAATCTGCACATTTTTTATCACTGAAAGTAAGAAAAACAATTCTACTTTTCTAGGCATTAGAACAAAATATGGAGAGAATGATTGCCATTCTCAATATTTTCGACATAAATAATCAGAGAATAACACTCACAACCCAGTCATTAAAATCACGTTGAACTGTATGATACAGTTTTAGCCACCTCGACGTTGGATGAAGTTAGATTTAGGAAGAAGTATGGAAGATGGAATAAGACAAAAACGTGAAGAATAAACGAAGAACAGAAGAAAAAAGAGGAGACATTGTTGAAAAGATAGAGGGGTGATAATTGGAAGAAGCAGAAGAAAAAAAAGGGGGTACCAAAAAGAAAAAAAGAGAAAGAAATTGAGGAAAAAAGACTGAAAATCAGGAGGAAGGTAACTTGTTTGATTCTTGTCAGAAAATTTAGTATAAACTTCCATTGTGAATTGGATCTGGAACTAAAAATTTATTCCTTGCAGGAAGATTTTTAAAAAGAATAAAGAAACCATTCTTTATCTAAACGTACCAAGGAGTAAATGTTTCAAATTTCAGTTTAGAGTCAATACAGCACCCTGTGCGTACTAAGCACATTTATGGACAGACAGCCAGTCAGCCAGCCAGAATCACTTAAAAACCAACGAAACCTATTTTTACCATGTTGACTATCAAGGTTGGCGCTTCCCAATGATGATATATCAAATTAAAATGATGATGAAGATGATGATATTGATAATGATGATGATGGCTGCAGAGGTTATTTAGAAGGAGAGAGAGAACGAAGGAAGGGTCTGTTAGCGTGTAAGTCTGATAAGAAATAGGTTCGCCATAGCAAGTGGACAGTGGAAGAAATAGAAAGGATATAAATAATGTCTGTGGTTTGGCCGAGAGCTGAACAGAAATACTTATGACCAGAAAATGGTGAGAGGGAACGCGTAAAACGTGGGGAAGAATATTTCTAGAAAGGAATCAGTCTATAAAGATGATGATAATAGTTTTCCATATATATATATATATATATATATATATATATATATATATATATATATATATATATATATATATAATGGACATATATGCAAAGTTCTTCTCTGTTTGTCTCTTTGGGCTCAAACGGGATAATCTGATTGGTTGACGCAACAATAGACGTTACGTCATAGCATTTCTCAAAACTTCATGTCTGATCACGCATTAAAGCTTAAAATTAGAATACTCGAATTATCAGTAATTGATCACCTAATAAAATGACTTGAAGATTCTCAACGCCGATCTATACATGAATAGCCTTGTCTTGTGCTTGTGTAGATACGTAATGAGCATATATGATAATTCGATCCTCGTTTATTACCTCTGACACATCTCCCTGGTTCATTCTCTTTCCTATTATGAATTACATCATAGATTACGTCATTGAAGCTGGTGAGACTTTATGTCTGATCTTACGTTGAGACAACTCGAGTTGAGACTTTAGAAAAATAAAAAAATTCTAATTGGGATACTTGAATTATCAAACAAAAACCCCGATAGAAGTGCTTTAAGGTCCTTATAGCCAACCCATGCATAAGCAACCGCGACATTTCTTATGGGTATACATCGAGTAAGGATTATAATGATAGGTCTGAAATAGATGATTATTATTGGGATACTTGAATTATTAAAAAAATACCCGATAGAAGTGCTTTAAGGTCCTCATAGCCAACCCACGCATAAGCAACCGCGACATTTCTTATGGGTATACATCAAGTAAGGATTATAATGATAGGTCTGAAATAGATGGTTATTATGATGATGATGGGTGTAAAAGAGATGATAATGATGATGATGATGATGATGATGATGATCAGGAGGATGATGATCAGGAGGATGATGATGATCAGGAGGATGATAATGATCAGGATGGCGATATTGACGCTAATGGCGAAAATGAAAATAATAGTTTCGAAAATATTGACGACCGTGATAGCAGCAATATTTATTGCTGCAAAAGTAATGATGACTTTAAAAAAATGATGCTGTCGACCATAATATTGGCACATGAAAATGGGTTCTGCAACGGATTTGGCCCCTAAATTCATAACAGTCCAATGTGGGCTTATGATTATCTTGAATACTTATTCCTTTTCACTAATTTCGCTCGTTTGAATAAATGTATAATCATACGGAACCACATGAAATTCTATTGTATGAATGGTGCACACATTCGCCTTAATATCTCGCCTCTTCACTCGAAAGGGTTTCCAGATTTGTTTCGTGTCGTTTAATTGTCACATTCGTTGAAGAGGCTATCAACTATTTCTTTATCATTGTCATTAAATAAAATGTCTCTATGGGCATCTTATTGAACAATTTACATTAGAAATATTTATTAAACATTGAAATATACATTAAAATATACATTCAAGTTCAAAAAATGAATGAAATATAATAAAAGAATCTCAAGTCTCTCGAGTGCGGTGAAACATTTACCAGGCAAATTTTTTTTTTTCCTGAATTCTTCTATATTTCAGCTCTCCAACGATTGCCTTATCAATTTATTTTCTATCCCAAAGGATCTAAATCAATTTAAGTTATTCTTAAAATTATTTATACTTATACTATTTTTTCATATAAGACGTAAAACGATTCGTGCATTTCAAAATTCTTTGGAAAACAGTCTGTTTTGTTATCTTTTCCAAATTTTATCCGTGGAGGAAGGACAGCAATATTATTATTAGTTTTTAGTAGTTTTTTTACTTTCATCCTAATTTTGAATTGCTTCGAGGAATAAAGATGGCAAGGGGTTAGGCTAAAGGCGTACAATCAATCAGCCGCCGTATAACTAGAAAATCCTCATGACTGAATGGTTAGGAACAGCCAGGCCTGAAGGACGGAGTTCGATTCCCACCATAGTCGCTATTCTTTCCCTGTTCAATTGTTGCTATAGGATTATGATTTGATTGAAGTTGGGTTCTTATTTTCTTCATAATTTCTAAGTAATCAACTAGTATATATATATATATATATATATATATATATATATATATATATATATATATATATATATATATATTCCCACACAACAAGATGACTGGGGCAGATAGGATCCCATGCTTTGCTCACAAAAGCTTCTGATGGTTCCATAGCAAACTTATAACCTTCAAAGCTACGCACGGACACACAGCCTATACTACTGAAGGTGAGAGAACAACCAGAAACATAGCTACACCATCAATGAAAACTTTTACGGATAATTAAACCTGGTTTCCATACATTTCAACTCCTGAATCTATCTCACTTATCATATGACATTGGGTGATGATTATATGGATACGATATCCAAGGAAATGATTAATTGGACACTATGGGAAATAGTGGTATTTAAATCATCTTGATATAGAGACATGTTTTGCCTCTCGGCTGTATCGTATTGATAATTTCCAATAAAAACGTCTTGAAAAACAGCACAAACACCTAATCCTGAAAATCCCCTGTAATTTCAATCCATAACCTTTCCCATTTTCCGGATACATGGATGCATTTTCCGTTTTGCAGTTTCTTTGTAATTCCGAATAATAGGCGTTCGTGATCTTATATGACATTATTTGCTTGAAGAATTCCCAAATGGTTCCATTCAAAATTACCACTTCGCCAAAGCTTGAGGGCGAAACATATAGGTATATTGAACTTGATTTAAAAACTATACATA
>OY735235.1:8707335-8759835 GCA_963457665.1 Thysanoteuthis rhombus | reverse complement strand
CTTCATCATCATCCTCAACAGATAAAGGCCTTTCCTACATCTGTCCATGACGAGTGCGATTGTACCAATCTCTTCCGTGTCTCGCCGACAAACTAACAAACATCAATTGCTTAGCCTTTTGCCCCATCTGTCACCCATTCTTCTCGCTACATTCTCAAATCCATTATTGTTGTTTCATATATGTACCATAATGTTCGCCCCAGTCCCCTCTCCGGTCATTGTTGATATTTTTCTATCGCTAAAAACTATCATCAACATCGTTCATCCCATTTCTGTCTCTGCAGTTAAGGGTGGTGCTGTGAAAATTCAAGGTTTTGCATCCGAACATACTGCATTGATTGTATACTTCACGTTTTAAGCATGTTGTCTAATTGCCTTTCTGTATGTCTCTGTTTATACCAAATGCTTTCCACCCAAACATTATGTCTTATTTCATTTCCATGTTTTTTCTCTAGACTTATCACCTGACTTGGTAAATGTATCCCTTAACTTCTCGTAAGGCTTCCCCATCTATTCTTTCGGTGATTTTCTGGGACTTTGAACACTTTTTTTTGTCTTTATTTTGTTCATTTTTAACCTTGATTTTTGGTTATATATATATATATATATATATATATATATATATATATATATGTGTGTGTGTGTGTGTGTGTGTGTGTATGTGTGAAAGAGAGGTGGGGGGAGAAAGGGTATATAAACTGAAATCAAACATCAGGATAGCTCCGAGTTTCACGCTTGAGATTATCGAAACTATATGATGTAATGTTTCACAGTTGACTTCAACAGACTTTTTGGTGGCAAATTGTATAACCATATAAGCATAATTTTGTTCATAAAATTCATTCATATATGCGTATGTATGTGAACGTATGCACGCTTGTGTGTTCGTAATTATAGATGTACGTATTTGCTGGTGTTTGTGTGCATTTACTCAAGTAATTGATTCTGTTAGTATCAATGTATTTTTGCATGCAAGGCTACGTACGAAAATAAATAGTAACTCGCTTTTGAAAGAAAATTTCCAGCTAGCCGCTAAGATCAGTGAGCAATTAATTTGACGCGAAGTTCTTTGAAGAATTGCTTTTTGGTAAGTCATTCAGGGATGATCAATATTGTTAACGCCCATTAAAAACGTTAAAGGCTAAAAGTTAGAGGATTTGCTATTCTCTCTCTTGAATCTCCCGACTGTTAGAGACATCTTTCAATCAATACTGACGACCTCCGTATTTCTGACTTTTTAAACCTTTTTTTAATCTTTAATTCTTGGTCTTGTGTTTCGTACAACACACAGAAACACACACACACACACGCACACACACACACACACACACTGACACATATATATATATATATATATATATATATATATATATATATATATATATATATGGTATGTGTGTGTGTGTGTATGTGTCTGTGTGTGTATTTGTAAACGGCACCAGCTAAATTCTATATAGTTTTAAAGTTTCCACGACTTTAAAGGTCATTTTTAATCTGATCATTATTATTTCAAGGTGTTATCTTGCAACTATTTTTTGATCAATTTTCTGAACTTGGTTCATGTAATTTAGTTATATCATTATTTATATTTGTAATATTAGTCTTCATTATGGGGATAATCTGCTGTTTCATCTTGTTCCTGTTCAGGGGTATGAAAAGGGGTTGGTTCGTTAATATAACGTCCGCAGTCATCTTATCATATACATGCACGTGCATGCGTGTGTGTGTGCGTGTGTTTGTTTGCACTTGCATTAAAATAAGATTGGGAAACTACAGATTTCATGAAAATCCCGAACAGTTCAGTTATTTCACTTATGTACACGCTGAGAGTTATCACATATGTCATTTTCATATCCGAATCTCTGTGGTTCTTTACGTACGTGATAATAGAAATCGGTGCAGGTGCGTAAGTTTGCATCTTTCCGATATTTATCTGTGGAGCTGAAACAAGATACCTGAGCAGAAAATTAACTGAAAACCATGCAACGTTCACATGAGATAATCACGCTCAACACCAAATGGAGAAATCACAGGACAGCATAGTATGTTAGAGAATAAAACATGTTACAAATATCATAGATATTATCAAAAAGAAAACAAATTCGAATGGCCGATGGGTTGCTCATGTTGCTAGAATGTTAGACAACAGCTGGACATTTACAGCTCGCAGCATGGATTCCCAAAGATCATATGCAAAACTGTATCTGGCAGAAAATAAGATGATGTGATGAGCTAGACGATCTCAGGAGATATTGATGCCGCGACGCCAATGATAGAAAGGCGTAGCGTTCAACGATGAACACTAACAGAAGCATGATAGTGATGAATATGTGTAAAAAGAATAGTTCCGGCGATACTCCACATCCATATTGAATTATGAAGTTGGTTATATTATATTGAAAATCCTTTCGGAATGATCTCCCGTTATTACACGGTGAATGTATCATTCGGCGTAGAAAATAGAGGGAATAGAATTAAAGAAATTTCCTGAAGCAGCCCCATTTTCTTCAATTATTTATTCCATTTACATTGTCTAGGCCACTGTATGATATCGGGAGATCATTTCGAACAGAGTTTCAAAATGATATGATGCAATTTATGATCATTCCCGTTGGACCATATATCTATTTCTTAACAGTGTAAAAGTCTGAATTACAATTAAAATAGAGCATATATAGACCGTGAATAAGTGGAATGAGAATTATAAGTTGAAAACAGTTATTCGGGCTTTTGTATTACTAGTGGCTTTTTAACTCAATGGTTAGAGCATTGCTACGTTGGAATGGTTACCGTACAGTGGCAAGTTCAATTCCTGCAGCAACTACATTTCTTTTGATTGTTTATTTTAGTCACATTCCCTGGGCCAAATGATACATTCACCTTGTAATAATGGGACATTATTTCAGATAGAATTCAATTTGAATATACCGCAATTCATAATCATTTCTGTTGGATCATATATCCATTTATTAATATTATGTATAGTTATAACTTTTCCATTTGCCAATGAATCATATTGCAGTTTGGAAGAAATTTTTCGTCATTTGATTATTATCTCTGTTCTACATAATTTCAAATTGAAAACTCAATTGAAAACTCAGTTTTATCACAATATAAATACCTCGTCGCAGTTATTTTTTAACTGATTTTATTCTTTTTCATCTTTATTTATGTTCGTCTCTTTTTTTCTTTATATTTTTTCTAAACAATATTGTTTATCAGTAAATTAAAGAATTTTTACATGAGCCGATGTTATCAATCCTAGTCCATGTCTGAAGCTGACTTTATTTTCTACAGTAAGAAAAAAACAACAGTCTGTATGCGATTGAGGCATAAAATCTTTCCACGGTTTGTCTGCCACATGATATTGAGACACACAGATATATGAAACTACATTAATTTACCGTGATTTGAAATTCTGACCAAGCAATAAGTAGGTGACTCTGTCTACAGTCAAACAGGCACGTCTCACATATCTAAAAAAATTGGGTCAGAAGTATGGAAACGCTTATTTCATCCTTATAAATAGAATTATACTTATAATACGTTTTGAATTTTGAGAGGCATCCTTACCTTCCCAGAAAAGACTCAATCTGTCCGTGAGCAGATCAGCTCCCTTGCTATTCTTCAGCCGTACTCAGCCATATTTATTTGATAGGCTTCTCACTTACAAAAACTTTCCACCCAGTTACATGATCTGTCAATAATAACGTTTAAACTTCATGTTTTGGAACTAATTTTTTCGGCTATTTCATATCAGATTTACTTGAAACTTGAGGGAAAGTTGTTCCCTGCTTCTGAAAGAAATGATCTACTTCTCAGGTTTACGTGATCTGGCGATAATGGCGTTCAAAAACAAGAGTGTAAACCTCTTTGAACATTCAGTTCCTGATTTCTTATTCATTTTCTATACGATTCAAGAGCTGCACTTCTAATCTCCAGTCAGAAGAGAAGTAAGAATGGATGATGACCATACAGCAACTAGGCGCGTTTGATTTCAAATCAACTGTTAAATCAATTGATCGATACGTTCCTTCATCATCGTTTTCACACACACACACACACACATCTTCGAAGGGTGAATGATAAACCAGTGGCTGGTCATCTTAATAAGTTACTTAGAAAACTCAAAAGAGAACTTTTCTTGACATGTATATTTCTAATATTGTAAATTTCTAATATTTTTATGCCGTTGTTTCTCATTCATATAAAATAACCAGCAATCATCTAACAATTTATTCGTACAACATTCCATCTGAGTGTTTTTCTTAATTTTATCTTAATTTTTAGATGTGTCCATGTATCTCCAGTTGACATTTTCTGATTGAGTAATGTGTTGGTCGGTTCCAAATTCGCCAAACAATCAAAATAGGAAGGACAAAAAGTGCAATATCATTAAAAGAAATTCCGCACGGGTCAAATTTTTGACAGCATCAGATTTGCTGACAACATTTTTCTCTTTGCTGAGAACCTTCACGATCTCCAAATAATGCTAGATGAACTAAATGAAGCAAACAAGGAAGTCAGTGTCCACAAGAACTTAAGTAAAATAGATATGATTTTCAATAACCATGTTGGGGATAAAGACACAATGATCGAAATCAAAAATACAGAGCTGAAGAAAGTAGACCAGTACATTTACCTAAGACAACGAGTCTCCATGGAGTCTTCAAAAGAAGAAGAAATAAAGCGAAGAATCGCACTAAGTTGGCAAGCTTTTGGTAAGACAAGCTCCACCTCCGACAACACACGAACCCAACTAGTCCTAAAAAGAAGGATACATAACTGACGCATTCTGCCGATAGTCATTTATGGAGCAGAAACATGAAGCCTAACCGAAAGATCGACCAAACTGGGAACCATTCAACGTGCACATTAGGGAATCATGCTCAACATCACATGGTGAGATCATAAGACCGAACAATATATCAGAGAAAAGATAGGGGCTCGTGGCATCATAGAATCCATTACAAAACTCAAATGGTAATGGGCTGGACATGATGCAATAATGCCAAACAATTTCTTGATATCATAACTTGCAACATGGATCCCCAGAAATCATATGCAAAACTCTGAGCGCAAAAAGTGAGATGACACGGCGAGCTGGATGAATTCAGAGAGTACAGGTTCCGTGATGCCCATGATTGAGACATCTAGCAAATCTTAATGGGAAAATCCATGTCCAATGTCTGATGCAAAAGGTTGATGACGATGATGCTGGATGATGCAATGATATAATTTTTTTATTTTTGTATTTTAGAATTTAAAAAAATAAAAAGCACTTACAATGACCCGGAACACACAAAATGGTCATTTACGATTTTTATTGAAAATGATACTCGCAGAATATTTTATATTGTAATATTTTACAGGTACGAGAATCAATTGAAAGAATCAATGAAAAATGATCTACTATTCTCCATCTTCCGTTACTACAACTAGGAGCGGTGGACTCGTTGTTGACCTTATGGTTCTTGTTTTCCAATGATTTATTCATTTGTCGGGAAGGAAAATAATAACGATGAAGCTTTTAGTAAATCATGACCCAATCATTTGACTTCTTCTTAAATAGTTAATAATATTCAGACAATTTTATTCATAAGACACCGTCAACCAAAACTGCCAGAAGACCTATCAGCATAGTTTTTTGCCACTTTTTTTTAAAAGTTGGTCTGGCTAGCTGGCATTATGTATATTACGCGTACAGGCTGCTTGAATGAAAACAAAGGGCTGAAAACTTGGACATTGCTGTTATTGATATCAGGCAATTTTTTTTGTTATTTTTAGAATTCCCTTTATAATTTTCTTCTGCTGGGGTTCAAATTACCATGTACATTTATGATAGATTGGTTCCATAGAATCAGTCCAGCAGCATCGACGTTTACCTTTAGAAAATATGGACTCTTTCAGTGATCACTGCCCAACTGAGGGCGAGATAAGTTAGTTATTCGTTGACTACCCTTGTATTTAGTTTTCCTATCCGATCATCCCTACCACAGTATGCTACTAGAAAAGACAAGTCAAATGGCAGTTTCTACATGGTGATCGACCAGCCTTTCTTTAATATTTATCCATCTTTCTATTTGTTGGTTTATACGTTAGCGTTGACACTTCTGGTAGTGTTTCTCTTCCTTTCTATTTTAAAAACATTAAAAAAATATTCTTTGATACTTTCCTTTTTTGAAGTATCTTTATCGAACACTTTCCGGTCAGTTAGCTGGTTTGTCTGCTGGACATGCGGTGAATTGGTCTCACTTATAAATACAACAAAAATGGGTAATCACGAAATTCTACAATGTCGAGAAGAAAATGTGATATCGATAAAAAAAACCATCTATTTTAATCCTTTTTTTACTTGCTGCCAATGATGCTAGAATAGTATTGTTGTATTTTGAAAAAGCCCAAAATAGCCAAAGAATGCCAAAAAAAATGGCAAAAACGCCAGATATGTCCAATAAACGCCCTAAATAGCCATCTACGATTTTTGAAAATTTGAATATTTATATATCGCAATATAATACAAATATGGAAATCATTTCACTAATAGAAAGGATACTGGCTATTTTCTATCCTCCTGCCCCTTTCTACTACCGCCAAGGATTGTATACATATCATTGAACTTACGGTTCTTCATTCATTTTTCTTATTGCTTCTGTTCCTGTTTTTTTTGTTTGTTTTTTTTTTTCATTTATTTGATTCTTGCAATACTTTCCGGGTTATCGTATGCTCAAAGTATGTATGAAAGTATATATGTATGTAAGTATATATATGTATGTATCATCATACTCTGCTAACCCCCAACATCGAGGATGTCATGGGACTAGGTACACACGACCACTTGTCAGTTAAGCTCATTTCCGGATTTTCAAGCCTGTCAAAGCTTTGTTCTGATATTCTCCAATGGTTATTGGTACTGGCTCAATACTTATCTCCTGTGATCTTGGGAGACCTGATGCATCCAACATGATCTGATTGTAACTGGTAGCTTTCAAGAGAATTTCCTCAATCATAGTCCTTGTACTGAGTGCTTAGCAGAGAGTTGTTGAGTGCCAGTTTTAAATTCTTTGGTATGAATCGGTGGTGTATTGAACAACGAGCCAAGAGGTGGGTTCTCTATCCCTGGGTGGTGATTGGTGATCGGTTATCAAACGATACCAATCAATAATATTCTGTTGACAATAATCTTAATGGATTTGAGTTGCTTGTCCGTGTTTTTCTGCCTTTTTCCCTCTCCTCCCACCTTCTCACTCTTTCTCTCTCTTTCTCTCTTTTTCTCCCTCTTCCTCTTCTTCTCTCCCTCCCTACTGGCAAAGTAGTCGACTATGTTATCAGGAATCTGTCTCATACATAGCAAGACCCCGGTCCCCAATTACTCAAATCCGATTGCAATAAACATTATTCAAAGTGTTCACATTAAAAATGACTCTTGTGATTGAGATATATCTTGCTGACACAGATTTAGAGCCGTCAATTCTCGGTCACAAGAGAGTTATCCATCCCAGCTCTGAGGTTTTCTCCGCTAAATAGAGTATCCCTATTGCATAATGATAGATGAAGGTATTCCACGAGGACTGTGATTGATAATGAAGGAAATCCAGGGTGTTTTTATATCTACAATATCACCGAGACGCATTTTGAGTTATTTCTCTTATTGATTGTTAAAATGAAAAATAAAAATGTCTGTTATTACCTTTTAACTTTGTTTGTGTTATCATGACTAAGATAATTTGAAATCCATTTATTTTGAATCAGAGAACGGGAAAATTTTGACGGTTTCAAACTCTTGAAGTAAGAAAAACAATTACATACATACCTATCACTATCCTAATTACAAAATCAACGTTTGAAAGGAATAATAGCCACTTTATATACTTTTTGCACATAGGCAATCAAAAAATGACACCCAATATCCAGCGACCACAAAAATTAGCGCATTATAATTACGATTACAATAGGAAATTGAGCTCTACTTTATATAGTTGATTATTGCCATCTAATATAATTGTCTGTAACCGAGCTAAGGTGAAAGCTTAGACCCTAGGTGATTATTTTCAATGCAAGCACCCTTTTTTTGAAAATTCATGAGACTCAATTCTCTTCTCCATATCAATCCAATGTTTTTTTTGCTGAAAAAGGCTACAATAAAAATAAACAAGCATTTAATATTAATATTAGCTTGAAACATCCCCTGATGATATAACGCTGTCTTCTAACCTCACACCATACCTTACATTGGCAGTTCAAAAGATTTGGTGTTTCACTACGATAAAAAAAAGTCATTTGGTGGTGTATAATGTTGTAAAAGGAATTACAGTTTACTGCTATCAAAAACTCCAAACTAATGAAAAGCTAAAAAAATTAGCAATAATCACCGCTAACCGCTAAATTTCGAAACCGTTTTGATTCGATTTCTCTTAGCTCTAGAACACCTTGAAAAAAGATTCAAAGATCTGATATTTTCATGTGTTGATGTTTAAACATGGAGTATTAAATAAACGGCGTGATAAACGTAAACTAATGTTTAATTTTCTTTGTTACTTTGATTATTCAGATACACCCTGATCATCATATTAGGAAAACTGAGAAAAACTCATGTTGACGCTTTTGGTGACGGTTATTGATATTTTCTGTTGTGTGTTGTGTGAGGCCAAGCAAATAGAAAAAAAAAGCTCGTCCATTCATTTCTTGTGAATTGCAGCCAGGTTAGTCAGGGGGTTTCAGACGGGGGTAACTTCAACTTGTGTGATTGGGTGTAGTGTAAAGATCGGTCTGCTCTTTCGAAGGATTAACAGGCTTGTCAAAGGAGTTTCTCTTCATGATACAGCATCTGGTATTCCCAGACAGTCAACCATTTAAGAACTATCAAGGCTCAATGTTGCTTAACTGATCATACACGAACGAGTGTGTCAAATGCCATTTGGTCGTACTGAACTACAAGAAAGCTCGGAGCGTGGTAGACAATAGTTCTGTTATAAATAAGAAGTCTGCGACATTTATTCAGAAAGCAAATATGAGCATCTGTCAGGACAGAAGTAGATTTAACTAAAATAAGCTTTGTTTGTCACAGAACAGACTAAGATAGAATGATTGATTGGTACACAAGTTGTGTAACATTCTCCGGTGAGATGGGTGATGATAGCTAACTTTGGAGGCATTCTGCTCCGACCGTCAAGAAAGCCTGTATAAACATTGTAAATACTGAAGCAGGATATACTTTGAATATACTGAATTTAGCGTAGTTCGACTCAAGGCCATGGTACTATTCCAACCAATGAAAATCCGACTCATTTCACTTGTAACGGTCAGTGTCACAAGTTGAGCAACTTAAACTAACACTGAAAGTGAAGAATTCAAGAAATTAATAAAATGTTCAGTAGTTTCACATAATTACTACAGATTCCATGGAATCACTAATTACGTAAAAAAATGGTAATATGTGACTGATATGAATAAGTGGATGAATTCGCTTTTCTTTTTTCCAACACTTTAAGCAGCGTCCTCCTGGATGCTGATCTGGATATACATATCAACAAAGCAGCAACGGTAATGGCTTGCCTATTGAAGAGGGTTTTAGACAACGTAATAGTGAATACAAACATTAAGATGTGAGTGTAACAAACCTGTGTGCTTGTCACGGGCTTCTTCATGGCAGCAAAACATGGGCTTTGTACTCTAACGAAAAAGCAGTCAATGCTTTCACTCAACACTGTCTCGAAATAATTATTCAAATAACCTGGGGAACCATGTCCCAAACAAAAGCATTCTGACATGAGTACCAAGCTCATATGCCTTGCTCACCCAATGGTACTTGATTAGAGATGCATTCTGGAGAGACGTCTATATGATAATCTGCACGACTTGATTTCAAACCTGCAGGAACCCTGCTCGTCGTTACGTGAACGTTTGTAAACGAAACCTTTCAAAATTAGCAATACAGGGTGGGGATTACGTTTGCACACCTCGGCAGATGGAGACTTGCCAACTAAGCAGCTATCCAGTCAAATGGGGACTTCAGTAGAGAACCAGTAGGGTGAGTGGAGAGACTGCTGACAGCAGAAGGGCACTGAGACCGCAGAGGACAGAACCGTATGTGGACTGCATCGGCAGGTGCTACATCAGGGTATATCACTCGAGAATAGGGCTATGCAGTCACTACAGGCAGAGCAGCTAAGTCATAGGCCAATTTCTGGCAAGCCCTTCACTGTTTTCCGAGAGAAAAGTGGGGACAACAACAGATTTAAACCAAACTATATGAAAAAGGAGATAGGTGTAGAGAGAAAGAGGCACATATCTACGGATACATTACTTGATAGATAGATAGATAGATGGATAGATCTTGGATGTGACATGTATGCAGAAAACCCAAAAGCAACGTACGGTAGGAGCCTTTTTGGTACATATAGGGAGCGTGGTCCCGCTGGTAATTTCTACGTCCTCGTTCATTTGATGTCACAAACGCCGAACAAATAAAAAGAAATAAGGGAATTAACGTTAAAAGAAAATGATTTGATGCTAATACCCATTCTAAATAGTGTCTGATCCGAATTCTGTTTTCCATTGATTCTACAATTTCTACGATTGGGACCGCTTTCCCTACAGGCACAAAAAGGTTTAACTGCCCGTTGTTTTTTTACAGACACTAAAATATTTGATCATCTTAGTGCATCTGTAGCATACAGCACAACCAAAGTACGAAGCACCACACGCAACTGTATCATATATACGCACACACACATATATACATGTATATATAATATTATTATTATTATCATTATTATTATTATTATTATCATTATTAAAAAAGAAATCTTCTTGTAATTTATTTCTTGTTTTTGTTGTCTTCGTAGACATAAATAAACATACACAAACACATTTACAGACACACGCGAACACACATACAAGCACAACCACAAACCTACACACATACACATACAGCTACTTACAAACACATATGCGCAGGCACATATGTAAATACAAACACACACGCACACACACTAACACACCTAAACACACATACATGCATACTAATGCCACAACGTACATATGCATATGTGCGTAAGTAAAAGACTTTTTCAATGTTTTCCGAGTTTTCATAAACGTCAGTTCCCCGGAACAAAAAATAAAAGTATGTTGCAGTAAATCTTTATGAAAGAAAAACAAGTTTCACATTTCCCTTGCAAATCGGCAATCAACTTCCAGTATTTTTTTTTAGCAAGAATCCATTTCAATTCTTTAGAAAATCTTTTTTGAAAATTAAGTATAGTAATCAATACACTGCATATATACATATACGAGCCGAAGTTCATGACGTTGCCGTGAGCAAAAGACCGAATAGGTATCATTGAATCTTACACAATGATCATATACACACAAACTCTTTCCTCAAAGACACAAAATTATTTTCTGTTATGGGGTCTGTTACTGTTGATAGTTAGCTCTGTGCATCTAATTTCCCACAACCCATTGTTGTCTCTGTTTAACTATGTTGTTGTTGCTGCCGGTTAGTTCTCCATATCTTTTTTCAGAGGTTTTGTTATTTTTGTGCTGATTTCTCTAGTGGTCAATGGTTCGCTCCGCAAATACCAATTGCCTCTAAACCAATGATTCTCAACGTGAGTGGTAGCACCCCTTTCGGGGCGTTCTTAAATCTCAAAGAGGCGGTATGTGTCCAGGGCCGCTATGAAGGGGCACTGTGATTTCAACATGACAGTAAAACAATTTGAAGAGAGGGAAATTCGAAAGAAGTAGTTTGATTCCCTCAAGTTCCACTTTTAAATGGCTACAAAGATCATTTGTTTCGTAAAATTTCCCTGCTTATCTCATGACTAAAGGATTGGATCACGCGGAAATCATCTTTAAGAAAGTATCACTTTGCTGTGGCGTGACCAAAAACCAACCAACAATCGAAAAAGTGAAATGAGCTTTTGTATATTGAGATACATACTCATAACTTGATTGTTTGATTCATTGTACATCTATAGCCATTTAATAGTGCAATTATAACGTAGGGGGCCACTTTATGCAAATATCTGGAAATGGGCGCTGGGGGGAGTTTGAAAACTACTGCTCAGCAACGCCTCCCAAACTGCCAAGTGACCAACTAGACAATTTAAACGCCCATGGTAGAGAGGAAGGTCCAACGACGGATACTAAAGCACAGCTGCTGATGATAACGATGTTGCTAAGGGTGATGATGATTTTAGTTTTGTTGAAAACACGCTTATCTTATTATATCATTCTTGAAGAATACTTCTTCCAGAGTACTGGAACTGAATGAGAATACTTCCACTTATTTGAACAAGGAATCTTTCCTCGAATCAAATAAGACTTATTTCAGCCTGCACATTGAATACTGTGTTCAAGCCCGGTCATCGTACTAGGAAAAAGATAAAATATCTTCTGGAAAAAGTCTACAGACAAGCAACTTAGCACCAGGGTCAAAAATATGTTATGTGAATAGGTTAAAGTTTTAGGGTTGAGATTGACGGAAAAAAAGAAGGACCGGAGAGATTTAATAGAAATGCTTAAGATTGTTCATGGTTTCTAATTAGTAGATCCTAATGTATTTTTTATCAAAAGGAAGCACAAAGGACTGAACAGCCATGCATATACGATGGAAGTGAATACAAGTATAATGGATATCAGAAATTTCCATCAATGCAGTGGTAGGATTATGGAATAGATTACCAGAATGTGCAATGCTATCAGCGAATCTAAATGATTATGATTATGATGTTTATTACACAAAAGATAACGCTGATGTTTGATATTTATGTAAATATGAATATTTCATGCATGATTTCACTTGCTAATCGTACTTTTCTTCACACATAGATAAAAAGTTTTGATGTTTCATTGTGTTAAGTACTGATTGAGGGAAACCTTAGGTGGAAACGTTTTCATGATCAAATAATACTTATCATTGTGTGTGATACAGTTGAGAATATTTCCTGCGACTAAACCATTATTCCTTTCAGAATGTCTTAGCCATGTCTTTTCCGGCCTTCGTCAGTCGTTCTTTGTTTTTTCTTTCTGTCTCCTTCCATCTGATTTACTTTCCTCAAAGGCAGATCAACATTGAAGGCAGAAAGGAAACAAAGAGCTCTCGAAGTGAGCCGGTGGATACATGGTCGAGAAGTGGAGAAGAAATAATGGCATAGACGAGTGAAATATTCAATTTATTAGGATGTTCGGAAAGTAATTACGAATTTTCGTTTCTGCAAAGTAATTAGGTATTTTCAATCGCCGTTTTCAAACCATTCAAAACCAAGTTTGAATTTAGGAGCCTTCTCTGCATCAAGAGTTTCCTGATAGATTATATGATGTCTCAGACTCCTGTTTTCTTCTTGATATACTGTGCTGTCTTGTGATCTCTCTATGTGAGGTTGAGCATAATTCTCTCATATGCATGTTGCATACTCCTAATTTTGAAAGTTTATCTCTTACTCGATCGGGAGTATGCATCGATGATATGAACTTCTTTTTAGGATTATCAGGATTGTCCTGTTCTTGAAGGTTGAGCTTGCTCTGCCCAAGGTTTACCAGCCTAGGTAGATTCTTTGCTTGATTTCTTCTCCCTTTGAAAATCTGAGAAAGGTGAGTTATTCATTATTCACCCCTCTTCTTCAAATTCTCACTTGATCATCATATCACAGCATGCTACCGAACGTTGTTTGTTGCATGACGTTTTCTATCGAGGGACTAACCAAAACGGTTTCTATAATATTTATATGTGCTTGTTCAGCCGTGAGCATTTGATTTCTTGAGTCGGACCTGTCTCCATGAATTTCGAATCTATATACGCTTGCAATCACAGAGCAATCGACGAATGGAATTCATTTTTTTTTTTTTTTTTTTTGCTCGTTGGTTAATTCAGAAGGGCTTTTCTTCCGAACCTAATTTCCATTGCACAAGCAAAGTCGGGCCACTCGGGTATATCAAATATTTATTATTGGTTTCTCATCTGTTTTTTGGAGATAATATAGTCATGATTCTTTTTTAGTTTCTAGTTTATTAGAAACCGTTAACCTGTCAACATAAGTTCATTCAGTTTTTGCCTAATTCTGGCAGGCTCTCTCTCTCTCTCTCTCTCTCTCTCTCACTCTCTCTCTCTCTCTCTCTCTCTATTTATATGTGTATATAATATATATATATATATATATATATATATATATATATATATATATATATATAATGTGTGTGCATGTGTTTGTCGTTCGCACAGGTTGCACCAATACACAAAAGGGCTGAAAATTTAAACATTCAATTCTTTTCACGTCTAGATAACACTGTACTTTTAGGTATCTGCAAAATAAGTCCACTGGGGCACGTAGAATTTACAATGTGAGTTCATTCTAAATGTGTCCCTTAGTTTATTCTGGCAACGCTTATACTTTTTTCTTTGAAAATTCCGACCCTTATAGTGATTAGTGGCCAACAAAAAGCCAGGGAAGTAATTCATTCATTGATCACCTGTTTTTCCATTTCTCCTCGGCTTGCTTCGAAAACACGCAGGTAAAGTGATGGTTTCTATTGAGCGACTAACCAAATCTGTTTTCTTTCTATTGGTTCGTTTTAACAATTTTCTTTTTTTTTTGCCTATAGTTATGTTTCTTCTTCATTTTATAGATTATAGTTAGGGCAGACCGGGGTTAATTGATACCTCTTGCACTTGGCTGACCTTAACGTCTTGTAAAATTAAATCATTAAAACCCAAATATAAAAGAAGTAGCAATGAAATGAGGTTCCCTTTGGAAGGGTCGTTTAAATCTGAAACATTTGTCAAATGTAATATATCATTATTGATCGTTCTGTGGCAACGTAATGGGCCATATAACTGAGGAAACTTACATGAGCTGTGCGAATCCAACACTCATGTCGTCAGTATGCTATAAGGTAAGACCACAATATACTACATACCATCACTAAATAGAGAGATGTACAGGCTCTTGTAAGGTAGGACGATAGGTATGGATCTATGACTTAGGATAGGGCTTACTCCTTATTCCCGTTGGTTTATTTTGTTTTCTTACTCGTAGTACATTATATGCACAACTTGCACATTTACAAACCAATAAAATAAATCTTAAATCTTACGTTTCCCATTTGGACTGTCCAAGCGGTGTAACAAACTTTAAACTCATCATTTTGTGAACGAACCAGCAGATTAAATGATAAACATATAATAAGAGCTGCACTCCAAATCCAAACTTCCCTCAGTCCCATAGAGTTGTTTGTTTTTTTTTTTTGGAAGATGAATAAAGATTATTCTTTATTGACATTATTAGGTGATGTATTGTAACAACTTTTGGACGACTGTAGCCATCAAAGAGAGTGATGGATTCTATATTTCCTTTTATATGTGCGTTTCTTTGTTTGTTTGTTTGTTTGTTTGTTTTAACGATCATGGCCGTATTGTTTCGCAAATAGATTTGAAAATTTGCACCAGTAGTTCACTAGACCCCTTCCAAAATAGCTCATTTGATATTTTGAATTAAAAAAGAGTTGGTTTTTTCTTTAAATTTGGGAGCTTTATTCTGATGGATTAATAATGACATCAATTTCTTTCAGAATCTAGACGTTTGTGAATGATTTTTACTCTCTGTTGGGTGATTTATTGTTGGAAAGGCTTGTAAAGACTTACATGTTTCTGAATTTTGAGTTTACGGTTCTTCAATTATTGACTGAGATTACGTGTTTTTATTAAATCTGTCCAATCCTCATCCCCATCTTTATTTCAGGTGTTTTTTACAACTTTTAATTCAGGCCATTGTTTTTAGGCAGCGAATGACACTGCAATTTGTAATGATTAAATTTGATAGAGACTAGGGCACGTCCGTTCAAAAGATGCATCCGATTCTATGAACATTTCTGGTTGGGGGTTAAACTTGATATGGAGCGATACTGACATTCATGATATCACAAATAGCAACGATCAGAATATCAAGATACCATTGTTAATAGTAAAAAAAATTACAACAAATTGTTTCTCAATACTGTTCCATCATATTATCATCATCATCATGATGTCTTTTATTGTCCGTCATCTGACATAAACCGTGTACGCAAAATGCAGAGGTTCCTAGAAATATAGTAAAGATAATTGATAGTTATTTTTTAATACATAATTGATCTGGAAAAGGCCAAGTATCATTTGGGTCCTTTCAAGTGATTTGTATGAGCTTCGTGACATCAACGGCTGCAGTCTTGGTATATCAACGGGTCCATCCGTCAAGCAATCTTTTTTGTGGATGAATTAGGTAGTTTATCTGCTTATTATATACCCCTCGTAGTGAAATAGCATTGTTGATACTAATTAAACTAGGAAGCACTCTGAGAGCAAGTGCCTCTCCCAACATTATATTCCTGGGGAATAATTATGAATGGATCTGCTCAAAATTTAATCAGTTCTCCAACAGCCAATTGTCAATCCTCTAACAATATTGGGGATATGAATATATACAGTTCTGCTCCAAAATCTTATCAGTTCTCCTGTAACTTACTGCCTGCCTCTCCACAGGATCGCATTACAATTCATTTATAACTGTTTGAAATATCGTGTTGACTGTCACAAGTGTAGATATATTCTTAATTTAAAAAAGTGGAAAATATTGGTCAATCAGAAATAGATACCTGGATCTGGTCTCAAATTTTAACACCTCTTTTTCAACCATATTTCCAGGAAATTAATCTGTTTAATACTTTCGTGTAGTATTATGTAGAAAAAAATGTTATTTTTGTTATATTATGTTGTTTGGACACACAATTACGACGAAGGAGATATTATGATGTATAGATTGACCCACCCCCAATGAAATTTCACTGAAAATCAATCTGCACTCTCTGAGATATCGTGTGAACAGATGAACCAAAAAACAAAAAAAAACAAGATGGAAAAGAAAACGTATGTCTCTTTTCAACTTTGTTGATTGAGAAAATAGCAAAGAGTAGTCCCCAACCGTGGAACTTGTAAAAAAAGGTCTCAAGATTAAGTTTCATAGAAGTGCACTTAGGAATCATTGTGATACTTTGAAGTGGAGTCCTTTATGTCTTTGTTACTCCTCTCTTTCTTTTGCAAAAAAAAAAATTGGGAGATAGGATTTTAGTAGAGACTGGCAGCAATAGAATAGTCATTCAAAACAGGAAGCATGAAAAAGCTACGATAGTAATGAACAATGGCTATGCTGTTCAATAAAAGTTGCTTATAAAATGATGGGGCCTGAATATACAATATATATATATATATATATATATATATATATATATATATATATATATATATATACATATATACATATATATATATATATATATATATATATATATATATATATATATATATATATATATATATATATATATATATAAATAAGGGGGTGGGGTGTATGAAAGTGCTAATTAGAATGTGCAAAAAACAATACAAAACATGTGTTTCATCTCAGTTGCTTTAGATATTTCGTGGGTATTTTTCGATGCATTTCGACAGGGAGTTTCGTATAAAATCATTCAAATTTTATTCCTGACATTTGTCCTTTTTCCGGACTTCTTTGAAGATAAATGATGCAAGAAAGCAAGGGGGGAACTATGTACTGCTGGAAAGTGAGAATAGTGTGTTGCTTTTGGAAATGCAGATGTACTTTTTTGACCTTTACAAATGTTAATATGCAAGTATATGGAAATTTTTGGTTACGATAGAAAAACGTTTACTTGGTTCATAGGAATTTTAAACTTTATGAAAAATTGCACAATTTAGATCTTCCAGCTATAGACGGTTCTCTCTCCGTTCCTTTCCATCACTTGCCTTGAAATAAGTTCAGAAAATGGATGGAACATCAAGAAATGAATGTCAATGATGTGAAACAAAATGTCCAATACTATAAATCATTTTCATATCCATACACACACACACACATATAAATATATATCGAATGAATAATATGAATAGAGGAAGGAGAGAATGAATAATATGAATAATATAAAGAATGAATGTAGAATACATGCTAATATTCCATGAGATATAAAAAAAACAAGTGTCTTTAATGAAATCCATGAAAAAATATGTATTCACGTATCTGATGATACTGAGGTATTTGAGTTAATAAAAACGCATACAAATAAATGCATATCCAAACATACACACATGCACAAACACACGTAAACATATGCATACACACACAAAGATATATATATATATATATATATATATATATATATATATATATATATATATATATACATATATATACATATATATATATACATATATATACATATATATATATATATATATACATATATATATATATATATATATATATATATATATATATATATCAGTGCTTTCACTCCGAATTTCATTTTATTTATTGACAGTTTATATCTGCTCCACTTGTTTCTTCTAACGCGAACAATTATATTATCAAGAAAATCGATAAGTGATTATAAATTGCATTATATCATATTTAAAACCTATTTGGAATATCTCGTTACTTCATGGTGAATATGCCATTTAGCTTAAACAAGTAAATAGTATAAATAAAATTGAGAAAGTTGGGCTGCTGCAGAAATCGAACCTGCAACCAATTTAGCTGCTCCAAGGTCGCATTGCACCTGCAATATGTTGCTGTTTCCATTGTTTTCTGTGCAATTCCGAATTGTTTTTCGGATTCCATGGAAAGAATCCTGTTAAAGATAAGTCTGAAAACATCAACAAGGATCAGAAAACTAAAGATAAGGACATTATCAGTATGATTAAGCAAAAACAGAGATGGGTTGGACACATGGCAAGAATAAACGACAACTGAAAGTGCAAGAGAGTCTAACTGACTGATGCCCATGTGACATTGAATCGAGTAGGGAAAGACCATGCACACGACGGAGGAATGAGATGTAAACGTTTGCCGGTAAAGCACTGCATAAATTGGCACGATTCCATTCGTCATAAAAAAAAGACAAGAAAGGCCTTTTTTTTAATTCTGATCCGTCCAACAGTCAGTTTGCCTGCCTATCTCTCTTTATCCGTATATATATATATATATATTGATATACAATCCGACAGAATGATTATATATTGCATTATATTATACAGAAACTCTTATTCAAATCTATCATCTTTTATCAAGTGGCGAATATACCATTTGGCCTACACAACGTAAATAGAATAAATAATAAAAGGAATTGGTGCTGCTGCAGCAATTGAGCTGCTTCAACGTAGCATTACTGTTATACATACACATACAAAGACTGAAATTAAATTTTTTGAAAAAATGCCATACATATTTTGTCACACACACACACACACATATATATATATATATATATATATATATATATATATATATATATATATATATATATATATATATATATATATATGTGTGTGTTGAACGAATATTATGAACAATGGTGAAACTGGAGGTAGATATCATTTTTCGATTCAATAGAAATACAAAACAAATTGTCAATGAATGAAAAAACGCAATGAAGCGTATTTAAATCAAAGACTCTCTGGAAGATGGAAATCTCAGAAGTTTTGGAAACAAGAAGCAAAATTCAAAGTTGGTTCTGGGAAATCATGACTAGAAATGAAAGATGAAGGGAGAAAAAAGAAACGATAGATGTCTTTACCTCTTGATAATTAATACGAAGAGAAACATCAAACAGAAGCCAATAATTTTTCATGGAACACACTGAATTGCAGCATATATATATACATATATCTATCTCTCTCTCTCTCTATATATATATATACATATACATATATATATATATATATGTGTGTATATGTACATCCACATATATATATACATATATATGTTAATATATGTATGCATGAAGATCTTTATATATATATACATATATATATATATGTATATATATATATATATATATACACACACACACATATATTACACATATATTCCAAACATACACACAGCCACTTGCAAACGCAATATATATATATATATATATATATATATATATATATATATATATATATATATATATATATATATATATATGCTACAATATCTTGTTTTAGTTCCGAAAATTAATACTACATATTCAATACAAGACGTTCTTCCGCATAATATACATACATATATAAATATATATATATATATATATATATATATATATATATATATATATACATCTATATATATATGTATATATATATATATATATATATATATATATATATATATATATATATATATATATATATATATATTTATGTATATATATATATATATATATATATATATATTTATATTTATATTCATCTATTAGGAGGGAGGATGTCAAGGTTTTTTTTATTTTCATTTTGCCAAAATATTTTTTAAGAATAATTGCAAAACAAAGTTGATTAAAGAAGAATAAAATATTTGATAGAATCTGCATATATATATATATATATATATATATATATATATATATCACTGCACATGATAATGTCCAACAAATTATTCGATGAGTGGCCAACGGGCAAGTTGAGGGAGAGTCGCTGATGAAGTTTGAAATTTTGTTTGCAATATTCTCCAGCTGTTTCGAGAGCTACAATACCAAACTCGTTTCCACAAATCCTTATAATACGCTCTCTGGTCAGTCTTCAGGTTAATTTTAGCAGCGCTCTTTGAAACTTGAAAGCGTTCTATCACGATTCTGATGTATGATACATTGAATCTCGAATATATCATGTTTTTAAATGCGCCCAACATCTGTATGAGCCACTTTGTCTGAGTACTGGAGACCACATTATTTATTCTCCCTCTAATCGATTCTTGTGATAGAAAAACATATCAGCGGTTTTTTTTTTTCAGCCGTACGTTCTTTTCATCATCAAGCGACGATCGTTTATTCTTTTTTATTCAATACATGTGATGGATATGAAATTACGTCAGCGGAGTTCACAAGCATAGGATTATGGATTAAAATTGTTCTAGATGACATGATTTATTTTATAGTATCCTCCTGGAGACACCCTCTATCTGCTGTTTCCCTCCAGTGGTACGTGAACACACGCATAGAAATAGAACTCAGTCTTTGCTCACCTATAGTCCACTTGATTTTGTTAAAAATTTCATGAAAATGTCGTGTCCTTTTTACCAAGTTTTACTGTCGATATTTTCATCATATATTTCCATTTTTTGATGCTCATTCTAGTCCTTTTTTTAAGCTTCGATGATCAGCTATCCATTTCATGTGCACAACAAATTCCAGAAAAAATATTTATCGTCTGATCAAGCAAGAAATGAGAACTTCTAATATTTTGTTCGTCGAGGAAAAAAAAATCTCATTTTATGCATTGTAACTTTGTAAGGATTCAAGATTCGTTAACGTGATATGCATCAGAATCATAATGCAGAGTCTTCAAGATTCAAATTGGGAATAAAAACTCAGCATTTTAGCTCTCAAGATACACACATAATCACACAGCCATACGCACGCACTCACACACACACACACAAACGCATATATATATATATATATATATATATATATATATATATATATTCCCAATCCTACCTCGCAGGTCCTTTTTGGGTTATTGGATAGTCTATAGCCACACTGAAGAGTTGTAATAGAACCAAAGTGCTGTCGGTGGATGATACAATTAATAATTATTATAATCAACATCCCCTTCTGTAACATTGAGCATTCTCAGTTAGGGCAACTCGTTCATTATGAGTTAATATAGCAATGCCCTTCCAACTCTGGAATGGAGCACTCTAGTGGATGGGGAATTCTGCTCAAATGAATATATTGCTTAATCCAGTCCCACTGACCATCCAGTTTTGCGTAGGGCAGGGGTAGAATATCTGCTTCTGCATCAGAAATGAAAGTTTTGATCGTACCTTGTGGTACTGGAAGGGATACTGGATAGTCTATTGCCACACTGAAGAGTTGTAATACAACACAACAGCCGTCTGTGGATGACACAATTATCGATTATATATATATATATATATATATATATATATATATGCACATATTTTCTTCATTACATCTTCCTTTGAAAACGATGAACAAGGAGTATCTAGTGAACTTTTTTACAAAAACACATACACACACACAAACATACACATGCACTTTAAATACACGACATTAGATAAACAGGATAATAAAGCTTATACAATTTTTTGATGACTTTTTGCAATTGATCAGAGAAACATTCCAGCAGATATTAGCAAGTTCGATCTGAAAAAAATAATTCATGTTTTTTTCTTGGCTCTGCAAGAAAGGAAAAGAACACAAATTACGTTATCGCAATGTTTTGAAACGTTTTTGTTTTTTTTTCTACTTATGATCGGTAATATTGAACACTCATACACTGTAGTTAATTTTTTGAGGAGTTTTTAGCGAATAAAACTTTCATGTGTGAGATCATCTTGCATCAATGGACGACTTTCTTTCGTGAAAAACGATATGATCATTCCTAAGCAAGGACCACTTAAGTTTATTCGTACAGCAGGTTTTTACTTTTTTATCAATAACAACTATTAACTTCACAGAGGGATGTGTTTCTCGTCTTCAACAGGAAAATCAAACTGTTCCGTTAAGAATGTTTAATAACAAATATCTTAAACATGAATTTTTAAAAATAACCTAATTCAATGATTATTGATTTGATTTAGGAAAAAAAACTCAAAACATTGAAATTTACGCTCGTTACAAAGGAGGTTTTTGTCGTAAAATATGTGTTGTTATTGACAAAAATGTAAAAATCTGCAAATAAGCTTGATTAATCCAACCTATAGAAATGATAAAATATTTTCTTTCGACAGAGAATCGTCACCTGATGAAAAAAAAACTCGCATATCGAAATTCTTATTCGCCAATTTCTCAAAAAAATAACTGGAGTGAATGTAATGTTGCTGACGATAAATGTTAAGGGAAAAAATCTTCAAAACATTGCGATATTCCACTTAATAATTCATGAAAATTTGTTTATCGTTTCTCTTGATTGAAGTTTTTCCTGCTTCCTGTTGAAGCCAAAGAAATACTCAACAACTATTCTCCCTTTTAATTTTGATTTTTTTTCAAAATAGATTGTCGATATTTTCTCGGAAATTTCTCTGATCATTCGCAAAATATTTGGTCATCCTGTCCTTCGAATGGTATTATTTGAGATGTAAAACAAAACTTTTTTTTATGTAATTTCAGTTTTTGAGCTTTAAATGATCCAAAATAAAGTATTCGACAAAACACCAACCGGCGAAGTGCCAAGCGGACAAAGCACCAACTTGTCAAAAAGGTTGTCAACGAATTATCTGCCCGGCGAAGGTGCTGTTGACTGACTATCATCATCATCATCATCATCATCATCATCATCATCAGTCTTTTAACATCAATCGATGGACATAGACCTTCCATAAGATTCGCCACAATTCTCTATTATGGGCATCGCGGAGCCAGTATTTCCTGAAAATGTCTAGTTCATCTCTCCATCTTGAGTTCTGTCGGCCTCGGTTTCTCATGTTATCTCTGGGGATCCATGTTGTGAGTCATGATGTAAATCAGTCGTCTTTCATTCTTGCAACATAGCCCGCCAATTGCATTTTGAGTTTTTTCGAAAATTTCTATGATACCTTGGACTCCCGTTTTCTTCCTGATATATTGTGCTGTCTTGTGATCTCTTCATGTAAAATTGAACATGATTCTCTCATGTGCACGTAGCCTGCCTCTCGGTTTGTAGGCCTGTCCCTTGGTTAGATTCCATGTTTCAGCTCCATAAGTGACTATCAGGAGAATGCATTGGTTGTATACTCTTCTTTTTAGGATTATTGGGATAATCTTGTTTTTGAAAGTTGAGCTTGCTCTGCTGAAGGCTCGCCATCCCTTTGTTTGATGTCTTCCTCTTTTGAGGATATCATGGAGAATCGTTGTCCTAGGTCGATGAAAAGGTCTACCTGGTCGAGTTTTGCATCTTCTAACTTGAGAAAGATGTTTTTATTCTCAACGTGATCGTTGCATATGATTTTTTTTTTACTGAAGTTCATATGTAGGCCAACTTTTTGCTTTCTTTCTTCAGTTCATCTAGAATTAAATAACTAAGAAGCGTTATTTAAGTAAGAGATAAAGCCTGGACTTACCTACCCAAACGAAAAAAAAAACTGTTTTTTATTTCTATTCAAATCCTTATTTATGAATTCAGTATTCTTTGAATTATTTAAATCGTCAACTACAAGGGCTTCTGATAATCCCAAGCTAACGCATTTTCGTGCAAACTACAACAGCTGATGCTGATCTCAAGCTAAAAAATGTTTAGTTTTCAATAGATGTCGTGACACCATTGACAGAAGTCGATTTCTCGAGTTCGTCTGTCACAAAGTTGACCGTTAACCCGAACTATTGATCAGAATTTTCCCCTCTTTGTGGCCAAATCTGGTTCGACTGTGTTTATTGAGGGAGATCGAACATTAGATTTGATGAGAAGGACCGATTAATAGAAAGAAATACGAGCCAAAAAAACCGAAAGATTAAAAAAAATAATTAAATCAAGAAAGAAAAAGAAATAGTATCGAAAATACAATTATGAAACTGGTTATCACAGTGCAATCTGAATTCCATGTTATCGAGATCAGCTGCACATGCGCACAAAGTGTCTCCTCAGTTGAATTGCTTAGAGGAATCGATCCATCCTATATTCTAATGACAATTGTTGGTTCTGGAACGCAAGGCATTATGTGGTGCTCTTATCAGAGCCATCTATTGCAACTTTACTTCGAATAAGTAGATTTAATTTGCTAGTGGAATAATTTGATCAGAAAAACGGTGCGATTCAGTAAGTAAAAATAAGGGCATCAAGATTCAGGTAATAAAATTAGGACAATTATTTCTTGATCATGTATGTCATATGCGTCGTATTTTTAAAAAAAACAACTCCCAGACAAATCTGTAAGTATAGTCATCATAGGTATTTTCAGTTTTTAAGTGATTTTGCTTGATTCCCTAGTTATATATGTGGCATGCGTACAAGCTGCATTAATGGAGTTAGAGGGCTGAAATTTTTAACATTTATTCCTTATGTGTAGGAAATGTTTATTTCTTAAATTTTTCCCTTAATCAGCTTTTTTTTAGGTGCTAATTCGCAGTGTGAGATCATGTTAGATTAGCACTTACGTTTGATCCCAGCAACATTTATGTTTGTTTGTTTTACGTTTTTTTTGTTTGTTTTCTTAAATTGGGTCTTTTTCATGATCATTGCCAAACAAACGGCGAAAATGGGTTATTCATTGATCACCACTTTTTTCATTTTTTTTAATTGATCACCCTATGCTGCCAAAAGACATTGGTCACGCGAAATTTCCATTGAGTGACTAATGGAAGCTGTTCATTTCTTTTTCTCTTGGTCGAATTTTTATACGTCTGTCTTTCTTTTTGTTTTGCTCTCTTTGATCCATCTCTCTCTCTCTCTCTCTAACTCTCTCTCTCTCTAACTCTCTCTCTCTCTCTATCTCTCTCTATCTCTCCCTTTCTTTCTCTCTCTCTCTCCGTCTCTCTCTCCTTTCTTTTTCTCTCTCGTTTCTTACTTTCTCTCTCTTTCTCTCTCTCGATTTCCCCCTCTCATTTTTCCTCTCTCTTTCTCTTTCTCCTTTTCACCCTCCTCTCTCTTTCTCTTTCTATCCCATTCTTTTTCTCCTCTCCTTTCTCTCTAACTCTCTTTCTCTCTTGCTTTTTGTCCCTCCCTCTTTCCACATATTCACCTCTCTCTGTCTTTCTTTCTTCTGTGTTTCAGACACTGTCAACCAACACTGTCACCAAAATTGTCCACATAGATTTATCCAGTTTTCAAATTGGTCAAGATGGCTGGCTATGGAATTATGTATGTAAGTAATCATATATATATATATATATATATATATATATATATATATATAATATATATATATATATATATGTATATATATGACGGGTACAGGTTGCACAGATAAAGTAAGAGTGGTGAAACTTTCAACATTTACTCCTTATCCTGTCTCCAAAAAAAATGTACCTCTTTGGGGGAGCAAGATTCATCCCTATTTAGCTTGTTTAGGAGAGGGATCAATTTGCAATCTAGATTTGTGCTAAATTGATCATTAATTTGAGCCAGCTTCTCCTCTAGAAATTCAAATTATTAAACGATGCAACTGAAGACGTCGAAAGTAACTCATTCCTTCACTACCAATCATTCAAATTCTTTGATTGATCACCCCCAACACAGCCTGATGCCACGAGACGTCGCTCAGATGATAGTTACCTATGAGTGACAAACCAGAACTAATTTCCCTTCTCTTTAAATTTATATCAGCAGTTGAGACTAGTGATAAAGATGGGTTTTGCTAGGAGAATACTTGATAAAAGAAAGAACTGTGATTAAGTTTTTAAAAAATGGTATCAAGATTTAGGTCATGGAATTTAGGCCGATTCCTTCTTAATCCGATAAGCCGTAGATAGAAACCTTCAGCTAGAACTGTCAGTATAGTCAAATTGTTTTCTTCAGTTTCTTAGTGATTCTGCTAGCCTGGTTATGAACGTATGAATGTGTCACGCATACAGACCGTGCCAATAGAATGAGAGGGACGATATCTTGAACATTTACTCCCTATATCTAAAAGACATTTTATTAGTTTCACCTAATGAGATGGAATTTGGGAACTAGGTATAAAGTTGAGCTGAGTTTGTGAAATTAGGTATACGCTAATCAACCCATCAGTAAAGGTTGAAAACTTGTAACTAAGACCTAGGTATACACCGTACTTCTATGTTGCATCCAATTATGAATTTCGGATGATACTGTAGTCCTACATCCATCTATCATCATCATCATCATCATCATCATCATCCTGTCATTGGGCATAGACTTATTTCCTAGATTTGCAACATCTCTCTATTATGAGCGTCACGGAGCCAGTACTTTCTGGATTCATCTAGCTCGTCACGCCATCGTACTTTCCGTCAACAACACTTACGGATATGATCTCTGAGGACCTATGTTGTGTGTCATGATGCCAAGCGGTTGTCTGAAATTCCTGCAACATGTCCTACCAATTTCCATTTGAGTTTTCTAACAGTTTCTATGATGTGTCAGACTCCTGTCGTTTTTTAATTCACTGTGTTCTCTTATAATCTCCCAATTGTGAAGTTGAGCATTTTCTTATGTGAACGTTGCATGGTTCCAAGTTTGAGGGTCAGTTTTGGTAAGTTTCCATGTGTCAGTTTTATAGGTGACTATTAATCCTAAAGAGAAGGGTGTATAACCAATGAATCCTCCCAATAGTCACTTATGGAGCTGAAACATGGAACTTAACCAAAAAACAGACCCGTAAGCTGAGAACCACGCAACATGTACATGAAAGAATAATGCTGGGCGTCACATAGAGAGACCACAAAACAGCACAACACATCCGGGAAAAGACAAGAGTTAGAGACATCATAGAATCCATAAAAAAATCTCAAATGGTGGTGGGCTGGCCATGTTGCAAGAATGGTAGACAATCGATGGACATCGCGACCCACAAAATGGATTCCCCTAAACCACATGCGCAACCGAGGCCGGCAAAATGTTAGATGGAGAGTCGAGCTAGACAAGTTCAGGAAGTACTGGCTCCGTGACGCCCATGATAGAGAAGTGTGGCAAATCCTGGGGAGCGTCTATGTCCAACGACAGACGCTAAAAGACTTATGATGATGATGATGAATGGTAGGATACATTTATTGTATACCCTTTTTCGTAAGACTTGGTGGGATTTTGTTTTTCTTCAAAGTTGAGCTTGCTCCACCAAATACTTGCCAACCTAGTGTAATTTTTCGCCTTATCTCTTATTCGTTTGATGACATCATTGAAACTCGCTTTTCTAAATATAAATAATGACGTCCTTTCCCCTGCTCTGCATTTTTTATTTTGAACGTTGTGTTTTTTAACTCAACATGTTTGTTGTACATGATTTTTGTTTTATTGAAGTTCATGTGGAGGCCAACTTTCTTGTTTACTTCATTTAGTTCGTCCAACATCTTTTCTTCGCTCACGATGTTCACAGAGTAAATAATTTCTGAATTCTGCTAATACCAAGAACTAATTGGAGATCTTCTAACAGAATCTCTTCAGCAGAGTGGTGTGCACCATTCGTAGTTCCTTTCCAACGAAGTTGCTCTCTAGATTGTCGGATTAAAAGGAAATTTAGTACCTGACACATTTGGCGTGGTGCAACTTTTGCATACGCTGAACTATAAAAAGTGACCTAACGTTGGCTACGGTTTCAATTGTCACCACTTAGAAAGCTAATTCCCGACTATCGTAACGGTAAAATTCTAAACCAGTCTTAACCATCCCTAACTACGCTAAAATATTTAAATATTTTGAGATATTGAAAGAATTCCTGTGAGAATGTATTATAGATACTAGAAATAATATTCATGCAAATCAGTTGAGTGCCCCCCTTCGATATAAGTTAAACTGTTCTTATGTAATGAAATGTTTGGTTAATTCAATTGCGTTGTGAATAAAACTTGATTCTCATTGAAAGTTATGGCTTGCTTACTGTTTATACGAGCTGCGTTACTTCCACAACAATCTAGACCTGAAATTGTAGTAACCTTTTTTTTTAAGCAGTCAAGATCTAAATATAAAAATGGGCTCAGTCAAATCAGTCGACTATAGCTCTCTGATATGAATTGGACTGTTCCCTGCGAGATGAAGTGTTTGGTTAATTTAGTTAATTGTGAATGAAACCTGATTTTGATTGAAGTTTATGTCTTGCTCGCTGATTGTAGGACCGGAATAGTAGTACCTTATTCTTCAAAGCAGTCAGTCTACTTGCTAACATTTTGAAAGGAAGAAGTAGATCAACTGTTTTCTTTCTTCTTCGTCCAATTCATTTGATTTTCACTTTTGTTATTCTTTTAGTATTTCATGGACATTTTGAATCAAATGATTCTGTGCCTTTTTTTCCACTATCCACACTTTGATTACATAAGATGATCCTTCATATACATCATACTATAGATCACGAATAGATAGATTTAGCATGAAATATGTTGGAAAGATAAAACTAAAGACCTTTTCAGATCCCACGCTTGACCCTAATGTAATCTCCATTGCGTTATACACAGGGTCAAAGCTTGAATTAAAGGTACGTGTTGTGTGCTGCAAAACACAGAATTTTTTTCTTTTCTGTTCACTTTTGTTCTTCTATTCCTGTCAGAATCCATCAACCAAAACTTCCACCAAATTCGGCGAAATAGTTGGGGTTTTTTTCACTTTTCGAATAGGTCCATCCAGCTGGCTGGCTAGCTGGCTAGCTGGCTATGTACGTGTATGTATTACGCCTACAGAATTTTCAAGATTTATGTCTCATGGCAAAAAAAGTATTTTTTTGTTGCTGTTGTCTTAATTTCCAACCCTCTTAATTAGTTTTGTACTGAGTGTTTCAATTTGCAATGCAAATTTATGACAAATTGATACTTTATTTTGTCTCCTGTAGCATTCACGTTCATTTTTCAAAGATCAAACATTTATATTGATTGCTGGCCAAGGAAAAATTGAGAAAAGTGACATATTCATTAATCATGCCATTTTTTGATGGATCACCCCTAACAAGCAGGTTGGCAAAAGACGTTGATTATGAAACAGTTTCTATTGAATGACTAACCAGATCTGTTTATGTATTCCATCCATTTTTTCTCTTATTCCTTCTCTCTCACTATTTTACTTTCTCAACATATTTTGTTCTATCTCTATCCTCATTTTCCAAAAGGCTTAACAGGTGACCCCAGTTATAACACTGGTGATTGGGTTCAAGAAAGCCGACTGCGTTATAACCAATATGAGATGAATACCGGGTTTATAAGGATTGCGATAGATGAAAAGCAGCCAACACAATTTCTTTTCCCTTGATGTAACTATATGTATCTAATGCAGTCGGTTATCTTTGAAAGGACGCATCATATAGCCATTTTATATTGGCCATTTTTATATTGGCAATTTTGAATGGCTAAAATTGGCTACATTTTGACCTTTGTTTGGATTAACTAAGCTGAAAAATCAAACATGTGAATGAAATGTGATCCTTGATTAATTTATTGGTCATCTTTTAAAACTTAAGATAACAGAGGATATCAAATATATACCGTGACTTTGAGGTTGACAATGAAATTTACCCAGTAGCCATTTTTAATCTAGCAACTTTTAGCAATAAATGGACCATATATAAATTGCTATATGATGCGTCTTTCCAAAGGTAGCTTACCCAGCTTCCTCATCTGATCGGTAGTCTCAAAGAAACGGATTGCACAATGTAAAGTCCAACTTTAAAGAACGAGTAGCATTGGATGAGTTGATTAGAAAAATATGATATGTTTCATGTCTCAACACATCGGTATTAGACGCTTTCCAGTCCCACCTTCATTGAACAACAGAAATAAAAGGGAAGAGGTGTGATGTCATTAAAATATGTGATATCATTGAAAGGCACGAGCTCGATTTTTTTTCATCAGCTGCTAGTGATTTTATAATAGAAAAAAAATCCCAAAAGCCAGAAGTGGTCATTTAAGATTTCTATTGAAATTAACACATGCAGATTATCCCATCTAGCAATATTTTCAAGAATGAGAATCAACTGATTCAGAATATTTTGCTCTACCTCTTCCTCTTCTTGCAACAAGTATCTCAGATGGTGGATGAATCGTTGAACTCACAGTTCTTATTTTCATATTATCTCCTTATTACGGTTGTTTTGCCGATGTAACTCAAATATATTTCTTAGTTTGGACATGCGAGGAAATATCCAGGTAACGACCATGGCAAATGCATATGATGTTCTTATCCGCGGTTTTCCTGACAATGAATCGAACCAGTATGGGTAAAATTAATGTTTACCACCCAATCGCCTTATATCGCGAACCGTGCTAAAACGAGTTTAGGGTCGATTGTTTTATAATTCTATTAGCATGTACCGTATTTTGCCTTCCCTCCTGTTGCACTCTTCGAACTAACAATCCACATTCGAGAGATTAAGAGATTAGATTTCATTCAATCGATTCCAGGATTGAGCAATTAAAAAACCATCAACCAAAACTGTCAACAAAATTGTCAATTTAGGTTTCTTCAGTTTTTAGGTCAGTTGTATTTATTCATTTATATGCAAAAATGAAGCTAAAAAGCTGCGATTTCAAATGTTTACACCTTATTATATACTAAAAAATGCCTTTTTTCTTTTTTGAACATTTCAATTCTAAATAGTTTTTTAACACGGGGTTCCATTGGTGATATGCGTTTATGTTGAATCGGTCCCTGAGTTTGTGTCCGGTAACATTCATGCTTGTTTATTTAGAAATTTTTTCTTCCATAAAATGCTTATTAAGTGGGTGTTCAATTAGCAATATGCTTTTATGTGAAATTGATCCCTAAGATTGTGTCCAGCAACATCTATGCTTGTTTTACGAAAATCAAAATTTTTTTCAGTGTTCACTACACAAGTAAAAAGGGAAAAGTACTTAAAAAGTACATAAATACGGATCACCTTCTTCTTACTTTTAATTGATTACCCCAACACAAAATGCTGCCAAAAGACATTGATCCCGGGACGGCTTCTATTAAGTGACTAACCAGACTTGTTTGATTAGTATTGATTTTTACTGCTAAAAGAAATAAACTGTTCCTTCCGCCTTTTCGGCTTCCAAATTTAATTATGTGCACTGCCTTGTACAACTGATCATACTACTGATCATAATATTTGTCACGCTTTTTATCGTACTCCATTCGGCAACCGGGAGATAAAATTGTTGAAATGTATTTTTAATATAATTATCAAACTTTCCAAATCCTTCAAGTCGCAGAGATTTTAATATTTGTAGAAGATCTTTATCGCGTTTTCGTAAATTTTTTTTCTCACTCCAACAAAGATTGAGCTGAATTTGGTCTGAGATTGTACGATAACTTCTTGCTCATGGGACTATTTCGAAGCCGCATGAACAAGTCAAGTGGGCCTCAGATTCGTCTCTCTTTGCTTGTCTGTGTTTATCTCTGGACTCTCCTGGTCATATTCTTATGGCTACAAGCTTGAAGGTTTACAAGAGTATAGTACTTGGTCCGATCAAAAAACGTTGTTTTATCTTTGTTTTCTTTCCAACAAAGTGCTCATATTCGACCAACAAAGCCAAAAAAGGTCATTTTGGACCAACAAGGTTCAAAGTAATCATTTTTGACCAACAATGCCCAAATCTTATGCTGATATTTTCTAGATGATTTTATATAAATGATTTTTTTTTGTTTTAGATAATTTCTTTCAGTACCAGATTCGTGTACATGCAGTTTACTGATTCATTTGAGCAATGTTCGGATATGTCTTTATTTTTTCTTTCTCAAAATGTTTGAATTCTGATCATTGCAATGTTAGTTGCAATTCTTTCGACAGTTGCATTTCTTTTCATGGAGAATTGTTAGATTTTAAAACTAAGACTTTTCTTCCAAAATGATCAAATCAATATAATATCAGTACTGTCAAATTCTTGTTCAAGTTAAAGTCAGCTTGTTTTGATACCCGTTACAAGAATAATACTTAGCAAAGTTAAACCAAACCGATGAATAAGATTAATATTTCCCACTTATGATATGAAATTTAGACCAAACGATCGGTACAAGACTTTCTTACCAACAGAGCCGCACAGCATGTCCAACATATCTAGGGATTTATTTATCATATACAATACAAAAGATGCAGTGATCATCGTCGATTCGAATAGAGGTGTATATAGTGGTCTACAGCGTTTTCAGTTCTGAGTTTTGGAAAGGTAGGAGATGTAACTTATTCCTTGATCAATTTTCCAATTCTTAACTGATCATCCCCAATGCAATATACAGCCAAAAAACGTTGGTCGGGTGGCTGTTTCTATTGCCTGACTGACTAGACTTGCCAGTACTATTATTAAAGTGTTTTTACCGGCCAAGGCTTTTTTTATCTCGAAGACCAAGAAGGATTTACTGAAACAATTCTACTACATTATTTTCATCAGAGAAAATACTAATAATCAGCTTAGGTGATTAATTGACTTGTTTGGTTAATCACTCGATAGAAAACTAATATCTATTGGCAGCATTCAGTGCTAGGTGTAATATTCTTTTAATTGTACAATAATCAATAGATGAATTCCTCTTCTAAATTTTTGTCAGGTGATGATTACTAAAAGGATCCGAATTTTCAAAAAGAACAAGCTTGAACGTTTCCAGACAAAAACTAAGGGATCAATTCACTATAAACTCAGATTGTAAATCGAACCCCCTAACTGAAAATCGTGTTTTAGAGCAAAAGTTCAAAAGACAAAATAAAAGGAAAGATAATCTTTTTAGTCATCTAATTCCATTGTTGCAGCCTGTCTGCACGACATGTACATATCCAGCCAATCAGATTCTCTTGAAGAGTGAAGACACTAGGTTGGCTAAGTTATATTGGTGGTTTCTAATATATAAAACATTGCCTTACACTTTTCAGAAAAGTCACCAAAGAGTCGTGTAACAGAACTAACCCTCTAGAAAAATCATCTGAAATCATTAATTAAAAATACCAGCACAAGATATGGGCATTGTTAATCCAAAAAGACCATAACCCCCTTCAAAATAATTTTAAGAAAAAATAAGCAGATATTCAGGGTTGCAGTCCCAAAAGTGGCACTAGGGTCACGGAGAAACCGAAGATAGACGCACATAAGCACAAAACAAAAAGAGAAGAATCCGTAGCCAATTCGGCTGGTTAGTTGGGCAGTCAAATTGTGGGTCAACGGTGACTCGTTAAACTACTGACATTTTAAAATATGGTTTGCAACGTCTTGCGTGGTTTCGGCTTAAGCGTAGAGCATAGAGCCCCCGATAATTGAAATTGCATAGCCGGTAGCTGAAAATAAATTAGTCGAATGAATAATCTAATTCCTCAGTCAAAAAATAGGATCTCCTCCTCCCAAAAGTTAATTATCTCCTTATTTTTTTTCTTCTTGAATTATCATGTAATTTTTATAAATCTTTTCCCCTTCAAAATTTCCATCACTTAGTCGTATTTTGTCGTTTTCATCTTGTTAGAAACTATCAACCAGAACTGTCGCTTAAACTATCAACATGGGTTTCCTCAGTTCTCAAGTTGGCTTGGCTGGTTCACTGTGCGTACGTATCATGTTTACAGAGCTAAAGAGCTAAAATTTTCAGAATTAACTACCAATTCTACAATGACCTGAACTCTCAATTCGAAGATACATGAAAATCGTGAGAGACTTCAATGATGAAATGAATGTTGCATCGGCGAGTTCGGATATAAAGTAAGGAACGAAACAGGTGAAGACCTTGTGAACTTCAGAACTGCGAATTGGTTCAAATCATGAATTCCTTCTCAGAGGAATGAAACAATCAAAAGGGGACTTAGTAGAGCCCTTACCATGCAAACAAGAACGAAATAGACTACATCCCAGAGGACAAAAGCGATAGCGTCAAAGATATCCAGGTCCTTAATCAATTCAACGTAGGAAGCGACAACAGAATGGTAAGATTTGAAACTCAAAACAACACCAATGAAGAACACAGAAAAATGTCCCTCACAATTCTGTAACAACTAAACATATCCAGAGAGTTCGCTCGATCCTTCAAGCTTGAACTGAAAAACAAGCACGAACTTCCCTCGAAACCAAAAAAAGACGACAGCAACAACAACGAATTCAGCAACAAATTAACAGCCTTTCTAATCGAAGTATCCTCTATGTTCGAACCAAAGAGCAAACAAACTATCAGTAAAATCCCAGTTGGAACCAGGACCTTCACGGAAAAACGCCGAAAGCTCAATTCAACAACATAAGAGAAACTCAAAGCAACCGATATTAATGATGCTATACAAGAGAAACAAAGAGACGATGGAATGACAGAAACAACAGCAATCATCGATCTAATCCTCAAAAAGGTTTGGGCTTCAAAACTATTAACAAAACTTTCAACACGGGACAAAAACAAATAACTAGTGAACTTGGAGAAAATGGAAATTTTTTAGTGTTGGGGTTTCACTTAACCATATATTCTAAATTGATCTGTAGTTTGTGTCCGGTGGCATTCAGGCTTGTTTTTGTTTGTATTTTTAGATTTTGACTTGGGCTGAAATTTCAACATTCACTCATTATCATGACTAGCAAACCAGATTTTCTTCTATTTTTCAGTTTGCAATGTAATCCTCTGCTAATTGATCCCGTGTTCTGTGTTCTGTTGTAATCATGTTTGCTTTTTTTTCTGGAAATGAAGACTTCTTTAGTGATTACTGACGAAACTAAAGGTGAAATAAGTAATTCATTCATTGGACACGCCCTTCTTCAGCTAATTAATGGATCATCCAGAGCAAAAAGTCACGTGGTGGTTCTTATTCTTTTCATTTTACAAATTTCCACCATCACCTCCACTTTTCTCGTTCCCTCAACCTCATTATCTTTCTTTTTTCTTCTTCTTCTTCTTTTTTCTCCTCCTTCATTCCTCGTTCTACTTCTCCTCTCCTTTCTTTCAGGTCTTCGTTTATTTCTTTTTCTTGGTTCCTCTTTTTTTCTTTATTCCACGTCATTCTTCCTTTTTTTTCTTTCCTCTTCTTTGTTTTCTTTCTTTAATCCACATTTTCTCTCATCTTCTTCTTTCTCTTTTTGTTATTCTTCTCCTTCTTTTTCTTCTTCCTTTTCCTTTGTTTCCCTTTTTTTGTTCTTTAATTTTTTCCTTCCTTTTTTTTCTTCGTGTCTTTTTCTATTTCAGTCTTTTCTTCATTCTTATTCGCCTTCATTTCTTTCCTCTTCTTTGTCTATTTCTTCTTTATTCCACGTCTTTCTTTGCTTTTCCTTTTTTCTTATTTTTCTCCGTTCTTCTTCTTCTTCTTCTTCTTCTTCTTCTTCTTCTTCTTCTTCTTCTTCTTCTTCTTCTTCTTTTTCTTTTTCTTCTTCTTCTTCTTCTTCATTTGTTTCTTCTTCTTGGTTTCTTTTGTCTTCTGTTTTTCTGTTTTCTTCATTCCACAACTATCATCTTTTTCATTCTTGACTTCTTTTTCTCATTCCTTTCTTTTCTCCTCTGTGTTTACCCCTCCATTTTCCTTTATTCAATCCACATCATGCTTCTCCTTTTTATTCCTTCTTTCTTCTTACTTTTTTCTCCTTCATTCCACATCTTCCCCCTTATTCCTTCCTTTTTCCTCAGCATCCCGTAAATCCTTACTCCCATTAATCCCCATCGTTCGATTTGATTCTCTTTCAATCCATTTATACACATCATCATCGTTATCATCATCATCATCAGCAGCAACAGCAACATTTTCTTCCTCCTCCTCCTCCTCCTCCTCAACATCATCATCATCATCATCAACATTCTCGTTCTTGTTCTTTTTTCTCCTCCTTCTCCAATGCCCCCCTTTCCCTACTTTTCATTCTTCTTCATTCCAAGTCTATCATCTTCACTATCATTCCTCTTGATTTCCCCCCTTTTCTCCCCCTTTTTCCCTTCTTCATTCGAACAGAGACAGATAGATTACACTTTTTTTTCGCAAAATGTGAACTGCTTCGATCATTAGAGACTGCATTGTTTACGGGTGATTTTCACAAACATTTCTCACCATCAATTACGATCGCCGACATCACAAGACGGAAGCAAATACATAAATAAATGAGTAAAATTCCTTGTTCTCTGGTTCGGGTAGTTTGAAGCTGTCATCCTCCCCCTCCTCGTAACTGCATACATCTGTAACTGGGTCCGTTAAGTTTGTTCCTGATGGGTTTTGACTTATAATCAGACTGTCTATTTCACCACTCGCTCCCTCTTTCTCCCTCTCTTGCTTTATCTTTCTTTTTTCTACCTTTTGCACACATACAGACACATAGAAATACACACGCAAGACACATATATAGATACACCTATATACATATAAACATATGTACATGTACATATAATGCATGGATATACATATACACACATATATGAACATATATACATATATATATATGTATGTGTGTGTGTGTGTGTATGTGTGTGAATAGATACATATACACATATATAGATATATACATACTTATATATATATAAGTATGTATATATATATATATATTTATATATACATATCTATACATAATTATGTATATATATATATATATATATATATATATATGTGTGTGTGTGTGTGTGTGTGTGTATGTATAAATATGTGTATGTGTGTGTGTGTGTGTGCAATGGAAATTATTCGATTTTCTCGGGATTTTGTCTGTTTCGTTGCATCACAACCTGTAATTTGAAAGGATGTTTCCAACAGACTTTGGAAAGTTAAGCAGCACATACAACCACTCCATTGGGATATGGAACACTAGATATGGTTACCCAGACCTCTGCAGACGTCTCACAATGTCTTCCTCGGAAATTAATTAATCCAAATTGGTTGGGTGATTTCTTTGAAAATAATTGTTTCAGAAACGTTCAAATAATAATTTTAAAAAAACTGAAAAGTGGTGCGTGAATAGTTATCCAAAACTTTGAACATTACATTGAGTACGCTCAAGTCTATTATCACAAAATGGGAAGATTATAGCATCACAAAAAACTGCTCAACTAAACTCACCCAGCAAGGCATTTATTAAAGAGACACCTTTCCATAGGCCTACTTGAGTGACAAATGTATATATAGTTGCACGTCAAAGTCTCCAATTCCCTCGGTGTTTTTTTCAATCTTGCTACATTACAACATGTACTGGAAATTGGGTATATATATACATACGTGTGTGTGTGTGTGTGTGTGTGTGTGTGTGTGTGCGTGTCTTTGGCTGATAGGTAGGGTGTATGAATCTTTGGTAGTTGCATGATATCAGCAGCAGTACTGGATTCGGTGAGTCGAGTGAAAATCGCTGCAGTACATGGTGGAAGTTAGGAGTTACGATTCAAGTAACCAGACGTTGTTTGTTACATTAATAATCACATTAGAAGTAATTTTTTTCTATCTAATTCAAGCTTTTTCAGTACCTAAACGACAGGTGCGAATAGTAACTTATTTGTCGTTCACTTCTTTCATTTTTTAATTGATCACCTCGAACACAGCATCCTGACAAAACTTTTTGATTGTGTGACAGTTTCTATTGAGGGACGAAGCATACCTGTTTTAATTAAGATTTATCCAATCTGTTCACTTTTTTACTCTTGATATCCGCTGTTTTGTTTGCAATGAGAAATGTTTTAATTATATTTTCTGGATGTGAATAATTAATCCACTTTTATGGTTGAATGTCAAGAAAAGGATAAGTTATATCCATATTTTTACAATCTAATCAGAATTTAATAAAGATTTGATTAGAATTACAAAATGAGGAAGAAAATACTAAAAGAAAGGAACCATGGAAGGAGAAAAGAGGCCGAAAAATAGAATTCCATCATTTATCTAATTATACAGGTCCGTTCATTGGCGGCCTGTCAAAATTGTCGAAGTTGATCAACGACGGACTTGTTATTGCAGTTTCACTTTCGAGCAGGATTTTTAATTCTGTTGATAGCATCAAAAAAGACAGGAACAAAGGAAAAAATCTTGAGAAATACCCATTCTCTAAATATATAACACGGACGGAATTCCATAGATTTAATGACGTTCCAATGTAAGAGAAACCATGGAAAAAGGGATCAATTAAAAGAAGAACCATGAATAGGATTAGTCTGATCATGGGACTATGCAATAATGATAATTCTTCATCTTGACAAAGATCAGAGAGAAATCATAAAAAAGTTATACAACTCTAGTTTGACAGTGTACAGCAAGAGTACATTTATTTATACGTTTACATCTGTTATCTCTTTTTCATATGGATGAATTTATACAGTCAGAGATACACATAATTTACTTATGTTCAAAGATTAAACCAAGAAAGAATTAGGATTCTCAAAACAACCGTAGGCTTGTTAGAAGCCCCAGAAATGTTCTACCGGTCTTAAAGATATGATACGAGTAAGAGATGAACAGATAGAAATATCGAATGAATTATTGTAATTTTGAGCCAACATTTAATCGGCCTTGAAATGTGTTTGCAACTGAAAAACCCATGTTCGATACAAGAAGCCCCTAGCAAAACATCTTTAGCGTATCACTGGCAGATTTTGATGCATATCGCAGATATGTTCGTATGAAATGCCAGAAAAACGTATGATACTACAACACGAGTAAAAAGCACAAAGCTTATTGGCTGACTGACCCAGTAGGCTCGGTAACAATGGTCGACAGCAGCACGTGCATTTCTGTTGAACAGTACAACATCAGCACATAGAGTCAAAGGAATTTCTAATTTAGATAGATATTTATATATATAAACATGAACAGATAGACGCGTGCACTCGTATATATACATAAACATATATATATATATATACATATGCATTAACGTAGAGACATGCACACGCTTATCAAAATTATATAATTACATATAGAGAATAAAAGATACAATGCAAATATACGTATACGTTTTTATGGAGTTACATACACACACACACACACACACATACACACACACAAACACACACACACACACACACACATATATATATATATATATATATATATATATATATATATATATATATATATATATATATACCAAATGTATACATTTTTTCAATGTGTAACATACAAATAAAACAAATGAAAGCAGACTTTATCCGTTGTATAAGTTTAATCACAGTGTCCAATATTGAACACATTAAAAATGTCTGAATTCTCAAAAAAAAAGCAAGAATGCTATTGAACACAATAACAACGGGGACAATTTTGAAAAAGCTTACATTAGAAGTTTGAACACCCAGGACCCAACAGTCGATCAAAATTGAAAACAAATCATTATTTCCGATCTGAGAATTATATATATATATATATATATATATATATATATATATATATATATATATATATATATATATATATATATATATATATATATATGCAACGTATTTATCAGTCATTAACAAAGTGATGGAAAAAACACAGTTGAAGATACTGTTTTCCCAAATTACATTTCTCTAAACATAATTTGGAGTAAAGGTTTAAATTTCCAGCCCTCTAAGTCCGATCGTGAGGCTAGTATGCATGATACAATCACATAACAGTTCAGGTTTCTCTTAAACAAAATCGTTGTTTCTGAAACTTTTTCGGTGTCATTTACATTTGAATCTTCGTAACATAATTACATTCACACTTCATTAAATCTCTTTATGTTTTTGATCGTTCTTTTCTGATTTTCTATTGTGTGTAATTCTATACAGAATTCACTTTGTATCATAAGAAATAAACATTAACTAACTCTTTTCTTAGACAAATCATTTAGTCAAGGAAATCATTAGATTTTGTCCTTGTTCACACAAAGTTATCAAACAGCAATCTTAGAACTTGGAATCAATTGATGGCCTTCCCGACCAATTGAGCCAAATGAGCTATAGACTCTTCTTTCTCTGAGTGCGTCTGTGTGTCGGGAGGTCCGTGCTTCTTGGCGCTCCTGGTCTCATTTGGGGGGGGGGGCTGAACTTTGACATTGTGCATAGGCACACCATTACACATCATATGAGACCGTCTTATTTTTGTTCACCCAGAAAAGTGCTTTTTTTTATACTTTTTGATTATTTTGAACAAACAATGCTCAAATATTGTGCAGTTATTTTCTTAGACGATTTTAGATAAATTTTTTTCTCTCAAAGATATTTTCTTAAATCAAAGATGTTATTTAGATTATTTCTTAGGTATCATTTGTTGATTTTTAGAATCGATTTTGATATATGCATTGGCTACGGTGATTCATTCATATGGAATACGTATATTTTGTTATGTTTTTATCACTTTCATCGTATTCTCCGTTGAGCATGAATTTAGCCAGAATTCATTCTGTAATTGAACAAAAAGCATAAACTAACTTGTTTCCTTGGCTGAACATTTATTCGAAAAAATTATTAGTTTATTCTTTGGTTTACATAAAGTTAGCCAACATTTGCCTTAGGACATTTTTGAATTTATCTTTTCTTATTGTATGTATTTGTGAGTATAGAAAAATTTGAATATTTAAAAAAAATTAACTTCCATATTTCGTACTTTATTCATTCATTTCTTTAGTTCTATTTACCCCTGGAACAATTTCATTCAACCCTGGGTGAATCATTCACCAGTTTGAAAAGCATTTCGCTTCACCAGCAACTTCTAGCAATTCGCATTTGTTAACCGATATCTTTCAGTCAACATCACTTCCGAGTTAATAACGTTCTGAAAAGAGAGAATTCAATCATTGCTCTTCTCTTTTTTGTTCGTCAGTCCTTATGTAGATGCTTTGTTAACAATTGTGTCTGGTGCCTTGTATATTGGGTTTGCTGTGTCCTGGGTGGCTAATTTAGACGTAACTTTTTTTCAATTCATCTTGAACACACTCTCAAATCAAGAATTTTTTTTAGAATATCTCATTTGAAAACACAAGAATTTTAAACATGATATATTTTTTTAAAATATAAATATTATCAACTCGGAACTCTGAAATTTGAGAAAAATTGAACAATAAACATCTGAATACATCAGCCCTGTCTGCGTGGTATCGATATATTCAAGTGTCCTTAAAAGCAATTCGCAGTTGATGCATTTTCTAAGCCTGTATGGAAAGTGGACATCCACCTGGTCTATGTACGGGATAAATACATACATATATTGCAAGCCAGTGTGCTAGCCAACCAAACCAGCTCAAAAACTGAAGAGAGCTATGTCGTAGTTTTCGTGATAGTTTTGGTAGCTGGGGCAACAGATTTGTTCTACGGAGTGGTTCGATCTCTTTTTTAAGACACCACGGATGGCGTCTCACACGAAACAACCAGATAGGTGGATGTGTCGAGAGCCAAAACATTGCTCTGATGTATTGAGTGTACTAACCAGCAGGTGTGCAATCCACTCTAGGTATAGGTTGCATACATTATCAGTAAGTTTGCACACCCTTTTGGGAATGCCTGTGCCATTGCACAAACATCGTTGTATACGAAGTAAAAACAGACGCCAAACAGCCATGAATACGAAAAAGAATGATGGATTATTTTCCTTGATTATGCTGATATTTCAAACATATATTTATAAAGAATGGTATATTAAGATCCAAAAAAAACATATGATGAATTTAGCTACCTTTAACTATCGAAATATCAAAACGTATTTAAAAAGAGAATTTGCTTTTCACATGGATTTTTTGGGAAGGGTTGTCGTCAAAAAATGGTAAAATACTTGAAGTATAGAGTAAACATTTATTAGAATATACTATATAATGGATTTGGGGCAATAACTAAGCAATACTATCGTTTATCATATCTGTAGCTTGCATGAACAAATAACTTATGTCTGTGCCTGTATTTGAACTAAGTATCAGGAATATTATCAAAAATAATCTGAAGTAAGTTGATCTTTTATCTAAATAATTATCTGAACAAGAACTGAAAGTGCAATGAGGCGTCCACTATAAGGATTAAACGCCAATATCGTCAAATCACATCATCCAGTGTGGGAGATCTTTTTGGGTAAGGAACGTCTTATCAAGGAACACTTTTCTACCAAGTTTTGAGTAAATCTGACTCAAATAGATAAGAAAGAATACGGGAACTGCTTTCCCGAACGAGTGATAGATAGACAGTCAGGACCTTTATCGTAGAGGACTTTCTCCTAAAAAGATCTTCCATCTAAAGAATTATCAAAAGGTTTTGGCCTAAAATCATCATAGCAACCCAAAAAGGCACTTGAAGAAAGATATTTAAAATGCTGCCCTGTGGTGTACTCACGCACATTTTCAACGTTCAGAATGAGACAGACGAGAATAGTCCAACTAGAACACGCATAATGACTAAAACACGCCGTCTATCAAAATTAAGACAAGAGTGAAAATGAAAGTGAAAGTAAATTTCAAAGTGCTCGTCTGTGTCCAAAGACACATGAGGCGATTTAAACGGCAGAACAAAAAAAGTCTTTGGCGCCCGGAAGAGTGAGAAGGAAAGAAGCTTAATTTTACAACTTTGAACACAATGCCAAATCTTCTCCTAAGCGCAGAGCCATGTCACAAATGTCGTAAATCTAATACAGTTTTAATTAAACGAGCGTCAGAAGCTGATATTAGCTCAAAACACAATAAAGAAACGAGTCTTGTTATTCATTCAACAGAAAACGTCGGGTAAGTAATGTTTTTGACAGCATGCCGCCTTGAGGGTGATCAATCTAAAAAAAACTCTCTATTGTTTTGTTGGGCTTTGATCACTGAAAACATTCAAATTTTCCCAAAATCAAGCGACAAAGCAACTGGATACAATATAAGGGAACAATTTAGCATGAAACTACATTGTAATTAAACGTCCCACCTCCATGTAAAAGCGTATTTTCGGTGGAATGTGGTGAAGAAACTAAAATATTTTTCAGGACAGAAAAGAGTAGATGTTTATATTTTCAGTCTAGTTGGTGCGACTTGTTGAAGTTACGGATACATATCTAGCCAGTCAGCCAGTCAAAATCGCTTAAAACTGGAAAAAACTATGTTGATGTTGACTATTTTGACGCTGACAGTTTACGTTAACGTTTTCCATTAAGAGACACTGGTGAAAAATGCTAGATGTGGATCTAAGGCGAAGAAAATATTGTTGAGATATTTTTTCAGGAAGAGACAAATTTAAATTTATGGCTTTAATTTTTCATTCTTCGTCATTCTTTGTATATCAAATTATCATTTATCTATCTTTTATATATTTTTCCACTGGTGATTAATAAAGGATATCAGAAACCGTCAACCAAAACTGTCACCAGGATTTTCAACATAGGTTTTTTCAGTTTTTAAGCTGGTCTGATTGACTTTCTGTATGTATCACGCGTACAAAACGTGCCAATGAAGCTTAAAATTACAATGGAAATGTTTGATAATTATTATGCTAAAAAAAAAGAAGAAATCAAACGAAGAATTATACTAGGATGGCAAGCCTTTGGCAGAGCAAGCCCAACCATCAAAAATGAGAAATATCCCATTAATCCTAAAAAGAAAGGGTGTATAACCAATGCATCCTCCCAATATTCACTTATGGAGCTGAAACATTGAAGCTAACCAAGAGACGGATCCGCTAATTGAGAACCATGCAACGTGCACATGAAAGAATTATGCTTGGCCTCACATGGAGAGACCACAAGACAGCACAGTACATTTGGGAAAAGACAAGAGTCAGGGACATCGTAGAATCCATTAAAAATCTCAAATGGTAGTGGGCTGGCCATGTTGCAGGAATGGTGGACAACCGATGGACATTGTTACTCATGACATGGATCCCCCGAGATCACATGCGCAACCGAGGCCGTCAGAATATTAGATGGAAGGACGACGAAGACAAATTCAGAAAGTACTGGTTCCGTGACGCCCATGATAGAGAAGTGTGGCAAATCTTGGGGAAGGTCTATGTCCAACAATGGATATCGAAAGTTTGATGATGATGCTAAAATAAACGCTTTTATCGGTCTTTCCAATTCCTCCCTAAGATAGGTTATTAGTGGGTGATCAATTTGCAAGATAAATACATGCTGAATTGATCCCTGTTTTGTGCCAACCATTATTCGAGCTTGTTTCCGAAAATTAGAGACATTTTAGTCTCCAACTGAAGGCAAAACAAATAATTCATTTATTGATCGCATATTTTCCTAAATTTTACTTGATCACCCGAACACGGTATGCTGTAGAAATACGTTGGTCAGGTGTCAGTTTCTATTGAGTAACTAACCAGACCTGTTTTTCTAAAGTTCTGAATATTACAAAAGATGAATGGAAATTGTTTTTTCGGCAGGGAGGAAGGGCTAATGTTGAATTGCAATAAATTATATCTTTCTTTTCATTAAGTGAGTTTTTGGATGACTGATGCCAATATTTCATCAATTTTGTATTCCAACTTATGATTATAAAATATATGTTTATCTACCTCGCTATCACAATGTATCCGTAATCCATTTATCAAGATACCAGTTTATTCTTTGTATCTTCTCATCTGCCTATCCCTCTCTCTCTCTCTCTCTCTCTCTCTCTCTATAAATATATATATATATGTGTGTATGTATAAACATATATATATGTGTGTGTATATATATATTTATTCTTATGCATATTATTCAGTATAATATTCTCTGCCTTTTTCTATTCATCCATCTATCTGACTACCCAATCTATCGATCAATATATCCAAGTTTATTCATATCATATTCAGTGGTTGGTAAACGATAGAATTTCAGTCTTCAAATCTGAATATCTGTTTCCTCACATCTCTCCCTCCCTCTCTCTCTCTCTCTCTTCCTCCCTCTCTCTATCAGTGTTTATACATATAAAAGAATATCTACTTTGTGGTATGTATATATAGAGAGAGTGAGAGAAAGAAAGAGAAAAGGGACGGAGAGAAAGACAGAGACAGACAGAAGAGGGAACGTGTCGAATCAGCAATAATATCCCAAAGTAACACAATTGTCCAGAGACCAGACTGCACAAACATTAGTCTGCATTTAGCAAGACATTATCAAACAACACAAATCATCTATACTCTATATTGGACCCTCAACTAAACCTAACCAGCAAAGCACATATCCTTTCATCACTACCGACATGCATATGCACATGCACGTATCCATTCATGAACTCTGATGTGCTCGCAATCTAACAATTACTGCCAACGGCACCCAACACCCATAATTAGAATCCCATTACGACACTGGCCCTTACTCATTATATAAACTTTTCTGGCCTCAGCTTATTTCCCCCAACTGGAATAAGCTCCTCTTTTAACCTCAATAACCCATCACTCAAATTCTAATTAACTTATGCATACAGTCACTGACATCTAAAAATATACCTTGAAGGAATGATCTCCCAAATCAGGGAGCTGATATCTCTTAAGACATGACACATCTCTCAGCAGTGAACTAAAATAACCACTACCCAAGTTACAGGTCACAGGCCACTAAAAAAGATAGTTTATCGCTGAGCTTCCTCATTCTTTGACATTGTGAAACATTGAAATAAAAGATTAATTCGAGGCCCGAAGAGGGTCAAAACATGAGCCAGTTTATGTAGCAAATCCACATTCTACTATTTATTTCAAGCTCTACTCTAAAACAACTTAACTTCAATAGTAAAAAAGCTGTATGTATCGAGCAATCTATGAAATAAATCCATTACATTTCAGAAGTGGCTTTATATTATTGATATATTATCATATTATGTTATACAGCTAGCCTGATTTGTACCACATACACTGTATATATATATATATATATATATATATATATATATATATATATATATATATATATATATATGTATGTATATATATATAGTCTACAAAAGCCTCACCGTTTTGATCAATTGACATTAAAAAACATATATACATATATATATATATATATATATATATATATATATATATATATATATAGTCTACAAAAGCCTCACTGTTTTGATCACTGGACATTAAAAAACATAAATACATATATATATATATATATATATATATATATATATATATATATATATATACATATATATATACATATATATATATATATATATATATACATATATATATATTTATATATATATATAGTCTACAAAAGCCTCACTGTTTTGATCACTTGACATTAAAAAACTTTTCAAAAATTTTTTCTTGTGTCACTAGTATCACTTATTTCCAAAAATCTGTCAATGCTGCTCATATAAATTTCTTCCGTGTTTTCCCCACTATTTCTTCACAATCTTTTCTTTAATATGGTACAATGTATAAATCATCACTAGTTTGAATAATCAGTTATTTACCATAAAACGTTTTCTGGTATCTCCAAAATAAAACAGTAATATTAACATGGCACTTGAGGTACTTTATTTGTAAATGATTAATTCCTATAACAAGTAATGTTCTTGAAGTTATCAAAGGTGCATTCACCTTGGAATACATTTCTATCTTGTCATTGTTTCTCTCTCCCTCTCTCTCTCTCTCTCTCTCTCTCTCTCTATGGACGTATATAGAACATTCATAAAATATAAATATAGCTGAGATATCAATAAATGATTGAATTGAATAATGAATAAATATTTATATAGATAATATTAAAAAATTCAAAATGATATATAAAAATACTCCATCATTGTGAATATACATACGTATATTATTCGTTCGTATTTATGTCTATGCACAAATGATGCATACTCATAGAGTAAATAAATATTCTACCAAAAAAATGCATTCATTTATCAGAATATATAAATAATTTAAGGGAATTGGGCTGCTTTATGAAACGAACCTACGACTGATGGAGTAGCTGCTTCAGCGTATCCATGGTCTTACCATTGAGCTAAACAGACGCCAGTAACCCAACGCACTAAATGCCTGTTTTCACACCAACTTCTCATATTGTTCATTTTTTATCTATTTGCTTCTTCCAATGCAACACTTATACATTAAGAATTGGACGTAAGTGATCCGATAGAATGATAATAGATTGATTTATTCGATAAAGAAACTTTTTCGAAATGATCTCAAGTCAATACTCGGTTAATGTATCTCCCACCTGAAAATGACCGTTAGGAATACAGAATATGCATTTTCCAACTGACACTCGATCATACATAAACACATTCCCCTCTAACCTATATCCTACCTCTTTGATCACCACTTGAAATAACTCCTTTCCAACTTCACTAACCACCCATTACCTAGCTCCCCAATATCCTGCACAACCGATTTTAAAGAAGGTCCCCTTTCTCTGACCAAATCGACCAATAAAAAACCTGTGACTGCTGCTACTATTTCCAACAAAACGTGCAGCCAAAGCACCAGATATCCCTTCACGGACATAGAACAGTTCGGACTCATTACCATGATCTCCTGTAAATCTTCATTTTGGATCTCCATTTTTGCTTTGAAAACAACATATCTGATCTTAAATCTCTACAGAAACCGGGCTTTTTAACCACTAAAAGGTATACATGATACTGAAGATGGTAACCCTTCCGAAAACATGAATAGCATACCAATTAATTCATTCATGAATCAATGAATCAACAAAAAGGCTCCATATACTTTTATTCCTGAGTTTATCTCATTCCCTATCGGTCACACACACATACACACACGAATATATTTAAATATATTGTTATTGAGTTTGTATAAACGGGTAAACATAGGAAATTTAGAGGTTAATGGTGATTCGAGTTTTATACTAGTACAATTCTCTGACAATCATATATATATAAATATATAATGGTCTCTGAGAGGGAGGTGCCGCCGATTTATCAGTATGGGGCTTGGGATGACAAAGGTATCCCAATAAAGATAGAGTTCACTAAAGTTGAACTTTTAAGTCTATACGTACACCCATAAATACAATGGGTTCACTCAAACATTTACGGGTCGCTGACTACATCATTTGGTGCGACATCTTATATATTTGCATTATTTTTACATTTTATCAATATCCCAGTACATTGGTATGCCATTATAGGTTAATGAATTTATATATATATATATATATATATATATATATATATATATATATATATATATATTGAGGAATGGACATATTTGGTCCGACAGAAAGAATTGTAAATTGTGTTTTATTATATAGAAATCTATCTGAAATCATCTCACACACATACACAAGCAGTAAAGGTGGTTTCAGAAAGGTTTCCATACAATGTTACAAAAATTATGATGCACACACACACACACACACACACACACACACACACATATATATATATATATATATATATATATATATATATATATTGGTTCGTTCAGGGATCGATTAAGTATTCCGTTGCTATTATAAGCTAACCAAATAAGGCAAGACTAAGGTTAAATGGTCCAGTAAGACGTCTGCATTCTGTTCATCAATTATACCATTGGAAACGTGCGTCGTTCATAATATACAGTGAAGTGTAATCCCATTGAGGATTAGACCTTTAATCAGAAACATACGTGCAATAGCTTTTTGGTATGAACTGCAAAAGGAACAGCACTGCTTGGCAGGCAATGAGAAACATTTGCAATGTGTATCCTGAGGCAGTGAAGGCTCGTGAATTTCAGCTGGGGCTCAAAAGGTTAACAGGTGACCATTGGGATTTGAAAATACATAATTACATTCTGAAAACCCTTATATGTATACGTGTATGTGAGAGAGAGAGAGAGACACACACACACACATATACATAAATGCACAGATACAGATGACAGAAAGAAAGGAGGGAATTCGAGAGATAGATACATACGTGTGTGCCTTTTTTGTATGTGTATACGCATGAATTGTCGGTGTGTGTGCGTGTGTGTATAAAGATCAAATCCTTTGAATTTGCTTTTCAACAAGTCTTTGATCTTTACTTATCCCGTTATTCTATTGTATTTTTCCTTTTTTGAGTGTATATGTGTGCTTGTGTGTGAGTGAGTGTATACTCATGTGTGTGCTTGCGTATGCACTTGTGCATGTTTATGGCTGTGCATCTGCTTGTGCGTGTGTTTGTATGTGTGTTTGGGTATATGCTCTAGGGGATGTGCTTGTGCGTGTGTATGCCTGTACTAGTGTGTGTTTTTGTGTACGTATGTGCTTGTGTGTATGTGCTCAATCGTGTGATTTTGCGTACGTTTCTACATGTGTATATCCGTGTTCATGTTTGTGTGTGCTCTTGTGCTTGTGTGTGTGTGCGTGTTTGTGTTATTGCTCCTGTGTGTGCGCCTGTGTGCTTGTGTCTTTGATTTTCTCTATATGCTAGGGTCTGCTCTTCTGTGTATGATTGTAAGTCTGTGTTTTTTAGCCCGTTTTTGTTTCTTAACCTTTGTGTTTGACTCTGTGTGTGTGTGTGTGCATGGGTGTGTTTGTTTTAGTTTATGTTCCTGTGTATGTGTTCCCACTCTGATGTATGTGTGTGTGTGTGAGTGTATGTATGTATTTTAGTTTATGTTCCTGTGTATGCGTTCCCACTCTGAAGTATGTGTGTGTGTGAGTGTATGTATGTATTTTAGTTTATGTTCCTGTGTATGCGTTCCCACTCTGATGTGTGTGTGTGTGTGTGTGTGTGTGTGTGTGTGTGTGTGTGTGTGTGTGCGTCTGAGAGTGTATGTATGTGTTTTAGTTTATGTTCCTGTGTATGTGTTTCCAGTCTGGTGTGTGTGTGTGTGTGTGTGTGTGTGTGTGTGTGTGTGTGCCTCTGTGTGTGCATGTGTCTATGGACGTGTTTGTCAGAATTAAATCGTTGATGTTTGTTCCCCGGCAGTCTTTGATCTTTTCCCTTTGTTCTTCCCATTTCATTCATTTTTCATTGTCTCGTTTCTATGCTTCGATGATTCTTTCATTAATATTGATATTATTTTTTAATATTCCTTTCGCATAAATCTATGTTTGCGATGCGATATACAATTCCGATTCAGCACCAATATCTTCAGTAGATAACTCAAGCCAAAACTGTCATTGTAAGTGTCAAAATAGGTTTTTTCAGTTTTTCAATTGGTCCAGCTGGCTCGCTGGATATGTATGTATCACAGGCCTAACTATTGATGCTAGAGGGCTTAAAGAAAGCTTCAGTGGATTTACGTTATGTGTTTAGAAACTACTCATCTGAGTCTGATCGTATCTATTCATCTTGGTTGATATAAGCATCTGTCAACCTAAACTGTCCAAAAAGGTTTCTTCAGTTTTCAATTCGGTCCGGGTGGCTGTTTAGCTTTATATGTATCACAATTGCTCTTCATTTTGTCTGAAACAACTTTTTTTTTCAAATCACCAAACTAGTTTCGTTAGTGGTGGTCGGGACAGTGGTAATTTACAATGTATATTTTTGCTATACGAATCCCTTAGTTTGTGGTTGCCTGTTTGTTTCGTTTTTTGTTTGTTTTTTCTTTGAAAGTTCAGACTTTTTCCGTGACCATTGCTCCAAAATTGATTTCAACCTAATTAATCAACCCTGCACATGATGTTGATCACTTTACAATTTCTACTGAGTGACTAATCAGACCTGTCTTCTTTTATTTTTCCCTTGATATTGCTTTTCATCTAATTTCAGAGTCATTTTCTTAATTATGTAAACAGATTTCATAAAGGTCCACACAAAACAGAACAAAAAGTTCCAGGCTATAATACGGATTATTTGTTCAAAATATTGTACAATGTCGACTATTGTCTTCAAATCCTAATTTCTCTCCCGTTTCTATGAACACAGTCTAGATTTTGATTACTATAAAATGTACTTGCATCTAATACTTCATTTATTCTAATCTCAGTCTAGAAAAACTATGCAGGTCAATATTGCCAATACTTGAACACCACCAATCAAATAGTATTTTCATAAATAGTTTGTTGCGAAAATTGTTTAACTTTTCTAGAAGTATGTCTGCGAGACTGTTTGTCTGTATTAACAGGTGATTTAAGTGCTAAATAAGGGAATTATTGGTAAGGTTTAATTCCACATTAGAAACACTTAAAAACTTGAGATTACCAGGCGCCATAACAGGACACTCAAAGAGAAAACACATGTACACTCTTGATGTTTCATCATCGTTAGCTTTTTGACTTCCATTGTTGGATATACACCTTCCCAAAGATCCAACAGACCTCTTCTATTGGAGACCCGGTGTCGATATTTCCTGAATTTCCTGAACTATTTTATTTTTGCTTTTCTGAATTTCACATATGATCTTTCGATATCCACGTTGTAAGTCAGGAAGTAAATCAGTGGTCATCTGATATTCATACAATATGACCAGCCCATTGCCATTTGATTTTTTTAATTGATTTTATGATAGCTCTGATTGTACTGTTTTGTTACGTCTTCGTTTGATGTTGCACATTATTCTTCTTTGTGTACCTTGTTTGGTTTTGGGGTTGGGGGTCAATCTAAGGTATATTCCGAATACATTGTTTGCTCTCACCCTGGAAATATATCCTTTTTTGCAGGTTTCTGGAAAACAAGCAGCAGTCAACGATGTCCTTGAGCTGGGCCATCGTCCGGTAGTTTGTTTCCTTTAAAAATTACACCGAAGCAAAAATGTTGTTACAGTTTGTTGTTTTGGTCGTCAGGGCCGGTCTTAAGGTCCCTAGCGAACTGGACAAGCTGAACTTGAGTACCCTTCAAAGTTTAGTATCAGGAACCGTTGGAGGATATTGGTGAGGGAACATTCTTCGACGAGGTACTGTTCTGGGAGTACTGCAGCTGCATCACGACAGGGAACAGAAGATGCAAAACCCCTGTCGCGATCCGATATCGAACCTTTATTTTCCCTCTTTTGGCTGACCGAAAATACATTGATCATCTATTTTTGAAGACCAAAATATCCCTACTCACAAAAAAAGAAAGAGGGCAGGGTAAACTCGTCGAAAGAGAAAGAGGGACTGAGGTGTTAATAAGTCTTTTATTGCCAATGGCCACAGACCGGCGGTCCGTTGACAAATTGTCTGCCTACTCCCGTCTATCCTGATACTCTGGTATCTAATGTCCTCTTTTCTCTCGCTA
>OY735235.1:8519835-8704835 GCA_963457665.1 Thysanoteuthis rhombus | reverse complement strand
ATCTTTCCCCACAATTGTGTTCAGACTATTTTTTTAGAAGGCTCAAATGGGGCCTTTGCTCCTGATAAGATATCAAATGTACATTCTTAATATCGCTTTGATCCTGCATTAATTGGTACAATGCACTGTTTTTACCACTTTATCTTAAGTCTGGCAGAAATATTTTCATTGCCAAATATGAGTGTGAAATATGAGATTACGATCATTAATTTATTCAGTAATACATTCTTTGGGTGAAAAATATATGTTGCTGATTTTAATACACCTAATTTTGTTTGATCAATTAAAAAACCTCACGTAGTTTTTTCCTTATGAAGATAAATGTATACAGTATTCATCGAGCGAACATATTTGCAATAATGAACTGAAAATATAAATCCTGTTCGTGGAATATTGTTCCGGAAGTTTCAATTTTCTTTCTCCTTGATTTTGACCCTTGAAAATAAAAAATCCCATTCGATTTTGATACTCATGTGTGAAAAATGGAAGTCCCTTTCTAATTTTACCCCCAAATTAAAAAAAAAACAACATATAACTTATCTCGATTTTTACTTCTGAAAAAAAAAATTAAAGGTTTGCTTTGTTTTCTCAAAGTTTTTTGAACTTGACCCCTGAAACAAAGAACTCATCGATTTTGACCTCTGAATAAAAAAAAAGATTTCCTGTTGATTTTGACCCTCAGAACAGGAAATACACATTTTCTCTCAACTGAAAAAATAAAATATCATCATATCCGATTTTTATTCCTAAAATTGACAAAAATATTTCCCTTGGATTTTGAGCCCCCTCCCCGCTACGGATAAATCATCCAACGTTTATATATATGTATATATATGGTCATCCACAGACAGCTGTTTCGATGTATTACATCTCTTCAGTGTGGCTATAGACTTTATCCCATCCAGTACCGCGAGGCAGAATTGAAACCCGATATCCTACATCTGGACAACTGAACTGGGTGGTCAGTAAAGCTGGATTTAAGCGATACATTCATTTACGCAGAACCTCCCCATCTGCAAGAGTGCTCTATTCCTGTGGAAGAGCATTGCATAAGCTTACAATGGATGAGTTACCTCACTTAAAGAGTGCTCAACCCTGGATAGAGAAGCATTAATTATTGTGTCATCCACAGACAACTGTTTCGATGTTTATGTAGCCAATCCCCATTCTTTTTTATCTCAATCTCTACTCTAAACCAATTCATATTTGAAGTTGAATGTATTGAGCATATATATATATATATATATATATATATATATATATATATATATATATATATATATATGTATATATATATACATATATATATATATATATATATATATATATATATATATATATAGGCAGCACTTCTATCTTTTGGTGTATCAAACATCATCAACATTCGTTTTCGATTCAAGTTTCAAGTGGACTCTGCGTCGTAACAAAAGTTGAGAAACACCAGCAATGGTTGTAAGAACAAGGATAACTATAAATAAATCATATAGCATGAATTTGGGAAAATTCATAGATTCCTTCGAATCAGCTGTATGAGACAACATCCGAATATTGAAGAAACTGACTGGGTAAATACTGTTTAATGATTAGTGATATATATATATATATATATATATATATATATATATATATATATATATACATATATTGGGAGAGAGAGAGGTACTTGCACTTGTGTGAGGGCGATTACGCATGTGTGTGTGCGAGTAAATAAATATGTATATCTTGCTCGTATGATATATGCAAGCACCAAGGTATCCATTATTACAAATATATGTACACTTATTTAATCATGTATACATGCCCAAATGTATGAATATATCAACAGAATTCTGTTCAAATATATATATATATACATATATAAATATATATATGTGTGTGTGTGTGTGTGTGTGTACGTATTCATATATATATATAGAGAGAGAAATAGATATTGATATATAGATACATACATACATACATACACACACACACATATGTTGCTTTGTGTGTTTGTACGTTCGTGTGCGTGGGATATGAGTGAGACTCAATATATTATTATAGGCATTCAAATGAGCTCGTGTGTATAGATTTGTTATGTGTTTCTAGCGAGGCAGCCTTTCAAGTTCTGTTTAACGACTTTGATGAATAGATATAGAATAAGCCATTATATAGAAGCAAAGAGAGACGACATAGGTCTGGTTGGTCACCAAATAGAAAATGTCAGGCAACCAATCTATTGTGGTAGCTTGCTGTGATGGGGTGATCAAATTGAAAATTTCTTGCCTTCCGTTGGACATTAACGATTCTGAATTTCAAAAAAACAAAAAAAACAAAAATAAACAGGAGTGAACGCAACTGTCCACGAGTTAAGGATATATATAGAAGAACTTATATCCTTAGTTGAACCACCTCCTTAAGAAAAGTTTGTGGTCGTGGGGAAGTAGCTTTTGAAATAATCAAAAAGAGAAGTTTTCTCTAGATCTATCAAGAAGTATATGCTTACATTTTCAGCCATCTATCTCGATTAGTGTGGCGTGTAAGTGTGATACATACTTACAAACATGGTGTATTTAGCCTTATTCTCATAAGATGTCACTCTAGGGAACCACTCAACAATGCCAACGTCGGATATGCCTTTTTAACCCAGCATGGTTTTTGAAATTTCTGGTGGAAACATTTACGTACATACAAAGGTTAGCCAGCCAGACCAACTAAGAAACTGAAGAAACCTATGTTAACCGTTTTGGTTGACGGTCTCGAACATGATATAAATGAAAGATAACATGATAGTGAGAAGATGACAAAAGAATATTTTCATGTAAAAAGAGATAAAATGAGGAATAGATATTTAAAGAGGATATGAAATAAAGAAATTGGAGATAAAAGAGAAACGTAAGAGATTTTATAGAGAAAATAAGGTGGTCTGGATACTCACTCAGTAGAAACTATCACGTGAACAACGTCTTTTAGCAGCTTTGCATGTTGGGGGGATCAATAACAAAATTGGAAAAATCGGGTGATGAATAAATAAGTCATTTCTGTCGCCCCTTGTAGGATTAGTAAACAGTGTGAATTTAAAAGAAAAAAGCAGACACAAACTATTAACTAATTTGGCATGCACTTTATAAATTTGACCCAGTAGGGACTTGGGAGACTAAATATGAAAAATGTTTTTCCTAGACGTTATAAGGAATACATGAAGATATTGAAGATATCAAAGATAGAAAATATGTCAGCCGTTTACCTCCATTGGCGAGGCCTATACGCATGATACATACATGCAAAACCAGCCCGTCTGACCAGCTTAAAAACCTAAACTGACCTATTTTGAAAGGTTTTATGCAGGTTTTGGTTAACTGTTTCTTATAATGACGAGTTAAAGAAGAGTGAGTATTGCCTTTACGCTGGTTACAGCTTCAGTAACCTTTGCTTACGTTCCACATATCACGTCAATACTTAAACGGCTGATTCGATAAATAGACTTTAGAAGCGACAACCACCTGGTTTTGCGTAATGCACTTCATCCTGTGTTACTTTATCAAAAGGATGAGTGGGGAATGAGCAACGATCTGAACTCGGCTCACCAAGCCAATTTTCTGAGACGTCATTCGCTTGGCCACCTTGCATCTCTCGAATGGGTGAAACAGGAATAAAAATATCCGTACCTCGAATGTATGTCCCATCGCAGCTCACGTATGCAGCCTTTTAGAATCCCTCGAGGGCAATAGACCTTCCCCAAGATTCGTTGAACCTTTTTTTGAGCCTGTAATTTCTTTATTCATTTAGCACGTTACGTCATTTTACCTTCTGTCGGCTACTTTTTTGCATTTGATCTCCAGGGATTCAGGTTGTGACACGTGATGTCCGGCGGTTGTTTGTTATTTTGCAATATTGCTACATGAGTTTTCCAATTGTTCTTATATCTTGGACTCCTGTGTAGTCTTTAATATACTGTGCTGTCTTATGATATCTCTATGTAAAGTTGAACATGATTCTGTCATGTGCAAGTTGAATGGTTCTCAGTTTAATCGTTATTTGAAATATATAAAAAATTATCAAGAAAAAATTATCTTTAAAGGAAATACTGGCACTAGATTCGAGCAGGATTGGTTTATAATGACCGTGAAGACACAAAAAAGCATCGTTAAAAAAGAAAGACGATCCCAGATATTGTCTAGTAATTTACTGAAGCATAATGCAAAATTGTCACCCAAAAAATGTGACAAGGTGTGCAAATATACAGCAAAGGGGGAAGAATCAGTAACCCATTTGACTGGTTGGCTGGGCAGGCCATTTGTGGGGCTGCATTGATTGGATACAAACTACAAGTATAAGAAAGAATAATTAGAAATGAAAAGGGAGGAAAACAGATTTTTTTTTAAACTGAAAAACCCCGAAAATAATTCTGAGATTGATAAAAAAAACGTGAGATAATGAATGAAATATATTTGCCATCAAATTTAGCGTCAAATTTTCAAATCGTTTAAGAAAAAACAGAAAAAATCTAAATTACAGTAACAGAAAAAAGAATATCTAGAGTCAACAAAATCAAAATGAGACTCTTAAAAGTTTAAAACGTTTTTTTCTAAAAAAGTACATTTTTCGGAATGTTTTAGTGGAGTACTGATGCCAACATAAATCTGTTGACAATAGCCTGGAGCAGTCGAACACATAAACCTACAAACACTTGAAGACACACACATGTAAAAAAAATGGAACCCTTCGCCATCTTTGATGGCTACGGTTGATCAATACTAATGTATAGGGCTAAGTCTGTGGCCTAATGATGAAAAAGACATTTATCTTACACAAAAAATAGACATTTTCCCCATTATCTTCTTACTTGGCAAAGCATAAAGGTCAAACATCATACAGTTGAGGTTTCAGATAAGATTCTACCGATAACTGTGTCAGGCTATGGACTTATTGATTCTACCACGCCCCGTACCAGCACACATATACACACATGCGCAAATACACTACTGTGTATGTCTTCGCTGTTTGTTAATCTGGAATGATCACTGTGTGATGTTTGATTTGATTTCTGTAGGATTTAGAAATCAATCGAAGAATCACACAAGAATGGCAAGCCTTTGGCAGAGCTAGCTCAACCTTCAAAAATAAGAATATCCCATTAATCCTAAAGATAAAGGTGTATAACCAATGCATCCTCTCAACAGTCTCTTCAGGAGCTAAAACATGGAACCTAAACAAGAGACAGACCCGTAAATTGAGAACCGTGCAACGTGCACAACAAAGAATAATGCTGGGCCTCACATGGAGAGACCACAGAACAGCACAGTACATCCGAGAAAAGACAAGAGTTAGGGACATCATAGAATCGATTAAAAATCTAAAATGGCGGTGGACTAGCCATGTTGCAAGAGTGACGGACAACCGATGGACATCAAGACTCACGACATGGATCCCCCGAGATTACATGCGCAACCGAGGCCGGCAAAATGTTAGATGGAGAGATGAGCTAGGCAAGTTCAGGAAGTACTGGCTCTGCGATGCCCATGATAGAGAAGTGTGGCAAATCCTGGGGAAGGTCTATGTCCAACGACGGATGCTAAAAGACTGATGAGGATGATGATGATGAGTCATTTAGTAACTCTATGTACTGTTACAGCGAAATTTCTGTTAAAAGAAAGCGAAAGTCATCACTTTCATTGTATCCTCTGGTGAAATGTTCCATCTGTTAACTGTTTTGTTTGAGAAGAGGTTGTTCCTTACATTTGTTCAAGCACATCTTTCTTGCAGTTTCCAGGAATGACCTCTTAATTGAATTCGAGCCTAATTAGATATGTTGAAGCTAGTTTAGAGTTTTCTTGTTGCCATGAATATATTTATACGATTCTGCGAGATCAGCTTGATCTTTCCTGCTATTAACGATGTTAAATTTATTTCTGTGTCCAAAAGCCTGGAGTATCTTCTTGGAACTGATTCCAGTTGATTAGTATCTTTGAAATAAAAAGACCCAAAGTCGGAGTACAGTATTCAAACAAACTTGTAATCATTACATAGTATAAAAGGTCCACTTTTTCAAGGATTAGGACAATAGAACATATCCTGATGATAACCAGCCTCTGATTTGCTCTACGTAGGATTTCACAGACGCGAACAAATAATCTGACATCATTTTCAGTACTCACTTCATCCTCATTCAGTGTTAAATATAATCGATTGAAAAGAGAGGAGAGTATGACGAAATATAAATAGTTGCTGTGTGAGATGATTTTTTTTTTACCATTAAGCTACAGAATTATTGATGCATGATTCTTGATAAACATAATGTTTGACCTGAAAGTCCTGGTAATTTGAACGGCGTAATCGATTTTTCGTAAAATGAGATGAAATCAGACCTATGTATATTTACACAATTCGGATTCAAATCATTCACTCGATAGAAACTGCAAGGTGACCAACGTCTTCAGACTCCATGCCATATTAGGGTGATCAATCAATTTTTTTTGAAACTGTGTGATCAATGAATGAATTATTTCACTTGCTTTTTACCGAGCAAAAATCACTGAAATGTCTGATTTTTCAAAAACCAAGAGGTCACAAATTACTGAGTAATTTAGCATAAACTTACATAGCAAATATCCCTCCCAACTAACAAAAACTACTGAATATTTTAGAAGTGGTCCTAAACATAATGATGAGTAAATGTTCAAATTGTCAGCCCTCTAGCTCAATTGTGCGTGATGTATACGTGAACTATCTGATCTTCCTCTTCCCTGACCCTAGACGAGACTAGAAAGTATCCTTAAACTCTTCAAATTCCGTCTTTTTTTGAGGGGGGGAGGGGGTCCTGTCTTTTGATTCTTCCAAAAATTATGACTATTCCATTCGCCAATTTTGTATTTTGATGATGTTCAGTCTGGAGGAGACCAGATCAGAATAGCAAAATTTAGAACATCCATTTATCTTTCAAAGAGCGCTTTAGACGTTTGATCACTCCGTTGTTGTAAACAATACCATGAGGTATCAGCCGATCCATTCTACGACATTCTTCAGGTGTACTATCTGAATTACCATATATATTGAGAGAGAGACAGAGAGGCAAACCATATCCTCTCGGGGAAGAAATCCGAATTATAGACAAACAAAGCTGGAAATGAGATGAATTAAGGAAACAAGCTATTACAACATGCCAACTGTGTCCAAACGTCAGACAACTGCAGATTTCAACGGTGACAACTTGTAGAAATGAATAGCCTAATAAGGAATTAAATAAGTATTAACTGAAACCAACGTTGCTAACATTGCATTCAAATAGTATACCTGAAGAGGGCCGAAATGTCATGTAAGTAAAACAAACAAGAAGGACTTCAAACGTCAGAAAATATTCTCTGAACATAAATGACCCTTTTCAGAATTATACACTCTATATATTTAACCACTGTCGAGCTTAATAGATTTGTAGAAACGATTTACTTTTGGTACATATATTTACTGTTGCGTATATTTTCTAAGTATTGAAATTAGTGATTCTCATGAAGTTTCCGGATCAGTTGTAGACATGTAAGTATTTTCTTGTTATATACATTATATACAGCTAAACAAAAAAGGTGTTACATAGACAATTTTTAGGAAATTGTTATAATTTGTTAGACGTAAAATCATTAGTTTATCTCAAAGTGAAATCATTCATATTTGATCAAAAAATTACTCACCATCAAACTAATAAATTCAAGTTAACTAATTGTAGTAATTCTTTTAAGTTGATTCTAAGAAACTCTTTTTTTCAGTGTAAAAATTGTCAAGTAATATTGTTACCAAAGTTGTCAAAATAGATTTGTTCAGTTTTTATGTTGGTCAAGCTGGTTAAGTATGTATGTATATATATATGTATATATGTATGTATGTATGCATGTATGTACAGATGGATGGATGCCTGTCCCCATCAATGGAGTAAGAAGGTTTAAAATTCTTGTAGCTCAGTGGTCAGTACAGTTGAGCCACCCTGTATCATAGAGCGTCGTGAGTTTGATCATCATCTGACGCCCATTCTTTATTCCGATCCGTGATGTTTGTTGATTTACTAACTGTCGAAGGGAAACCGGCCATATGAAACACCAAAAATATTGATATCAAGGACACTAGTTGCTCTACAATTACTAATGAAGATATTCTGGTTGGTCATTTGATAGAGCCTGTCACATGGCCAACGTCTTTTTACAGCATGCAGTGTTGGGGGTGATCAATTGAAAAACTGGAATGAGAAGTGATCATTAAATAAACTATTTTTCTCGTCATTTGTTGGATGGTGATCAGCAAAAAGCCTGAATTTTCAAAAACCATGTGTGCACAGACAAGAAACCAATTTAACACAAAATTGAATCACAAACTGCCCTACCCTATTTTGGGAGAGGATTTCAAATGAATCAAATAAACTTCTACTGACATAATGTGGAGTGAATGCTTCGATTTCCAGGCCTTTAGCTCCATTTGGTCTGCCTGTAGCCAGTCAACAAGGCTGGATCAACTTCAAAACTGAGACAAATCTGTGTGGACACTTTTGGTTACCATTTTAGTTTGAATATTATTGTATCCATTCAGAGCTCTAAACAAGTCAACATTATATATATATATATATATATATATATATATATATATATATATATATATATATATGTATATATATACATACATATATATATATATATATATATATATATATATATATATATATATGATGTGTCATTAGCAAATTTACTGATAAGTTTGATATTTTTTAAGCAGCGAATTTATTAGATGTATTATCTTCTCCCTGGAGGATATTAAACCGAACTTCACTTTAAATACGGATAAAATCTTTCGTAAAAAAATCTCTAATATATTATCTTCATTTTACAATCCAAAATGATGACACACGTCTGGTTAATTACACAATTGAAACCGTCAACTGACCACTTTTTTGCAGCATACCATGTTTGGGGTGATCAATTAAAAAATTGAAAAAGGTGTGATAAATGATCAAGTATCTTGTATTTTGTTGAGTAGCGATCACTTAAGATATCTAAATCTCCAAATAACAAAAATGAAATTTGCCACACGTAAATTGAGGGATCAATCTAGCATGGATTCACATTGGATATTGAACCCAATATAAACCCACTTTGTGGAGGGATTTTTTTAGCTGACATGATAATTTTCGGTCCTCTAGCTCCATCAGCACAGCATGTACGCCTGATACATACGTAGCCAGCCAAACCAACTTGAACATCGAAGAAATTCATATTGACTGTTTTCAATCATTCAACACTCATGATTAGATTAATCCTATTTACTTGGTTAATCTTCCACTTGTTCTGCAAGTTGTCGTTTGTGATATGGACATTGCAGTCAATTGCTTAGTGGGTCACAGATGTGACGAACTGACCAAAGGACTTGGGTGTTTCAATGTCATGTCCTTGATCCATAGAATACGAGTTCATAAAAACATCTATTTGTTCTCGCCTGTTCCACTCCCCTTCGAGCAGATCTCTATATTCACTTCAGTTTGCTAGACCTGTCGGAACTTCACAAGCTAAACTGGCTCGACAATGAGATGGACTTTTGTAAGTTCTATCCTCGAGTCTTTTCTTGTGCTTCTAGTTATCCAGCCTATCTAAAAAGTGACAACACTGTTCTGTGGATGTAATTCGTAATAAGCTTAGGCGTAGTTCAATCTTCTTAAGGGTCAAAATCAAGGATGAATTATTTCCATTCTTTGAAGGGCGGTCAAAATCAAGGAAGGACTCGTATTTTCAATTTTTTAGAATCAGAGTCAAGGTGGATTTTTTTTCACTTTGAGGCGTGAATATTGAGTTCCGGAATAATCCCAGAGCTCACATTTGAGCAGGAACAGGTTTTTCACTACTACGTGTCAAAAGCAAGTGAAAACTTTCTCCCACATTCAGAACTCAAAAGTGAAGGGACATTTTTTCATTCATTTTCTAAGGGTCTAAAGAAAGAGCAAACAGTATTGTTATATCCGCAGTTATTTTTCCCCCAGGCAATGCCGGGTATTATTGCTAGTACCTTCTTCGTTTTTCATCAGATCAAACCCGATTTGTAATAGAAACAATCACGCTCCATTTGCCAAACGAACATTGAAAACAATTTACTGGATGGATGAACTGATGAATTAATCGAATTCAGAAAGCTATGCATCATTTTACGGCGGTTCGTTTATGAAACCAATCGACATATTTGATTAGAGATAAACAAAGCAATAATCTTTTGTTCGACACTATCAGATGGGAACAGCCATTTTGAACGGCAGGAGGGAGTTGAATTTTTCATCTCTAGCAGTATAGTTAAAGGCATTAAGATAATGCTGTAGCATAAGGATGGCTTTAAAATGGCTAAAATTAGTTAAATTTAGTTTTATTACATATGTTGACGGGTTTTGGTGACATCCGATGATAAGACTACTATATCTAACATCTATAAAAACAATCATTGATTGCAATAATATAAAGCCAAACAAATCAATGGCATATGTTTTCAATATTTTTATATCTTATCAATACGTTGTGTAATTATACTTTTTGGAGCCTTTGTATGAGTTTTTGGAGCATATATATTTCCAGTTACACGTCCACTTGAAAATGGAATTTTGGTGATTTCAGCCATTTTCAGGCTATTCATTGTCAAATCAAGTAATTTTCAGCTATTGCAAATTTTTACACAACGTCAAACGTAAGAATAAGGAAACTGAATCTAAAGTTGCAAACCTTCAGATTGATATTTTTTCTCACAAAAAAACAGAAAAAAACGTTCGCTTGGAGACAACAGAAGTTCGAAGTGAATTTTTCCAAGAGAATGAACGAAACAGGTCTGCTTAGTCCTTTCACTGAAATTTCCACATAAGCAACATCTTCGGGCAGCATGTTGTGTTAGATATGATAAAAAAAAACATCTAGAAAATTGAGTGAATGAATTAGATATTTCTCTCATCTTTAGTTTGGACAGTGAACGCTGGTGGTCCTAATTTTCAAAAGAATAAGCATGAACACCGGCACGAACCGGTGATCTGTTTAACAAAAACTTACACTGCAAATTCAATCAACCATTAAGATATCCATGGAACTAAAGAGGCGTTTTTGTAGACAAAATTAGAAGTAAATGTTGGAAATGTCTGTTTTCTAGCTCTTTTGGCATGTTATGTGTGCGTATACATACACAAATAGCCAGCTTACCGTTACTAACTCAGATGTTTTTTGGAGAATTGGGATGTTGAAATTTGTGAGTCCAGTGTTTATAATATCTAAATCTTTTTTTTTTTCATTTTTTAAATTTGACCTGACCTCCAGAAATGGAAAATTGAAAATAATGATTAAATTGGCAATCGTGAAATATACATACATACATACATACACTTATGCATAAATACATAAACAGCCAGCCAGCGAGTCAGCATGACTAACTTGAAACCTGAAGAAACCTATATGGATAGTATTGGTGATAGTTTATGGCGACGGTTGTAAAGGAAAATGAAAAATAAATCATTGAGTTATTAGATGCATCCATAAAAAATGCTAAATCAAAAAGAAAAATGAATTTTTGAATAATCATAAAAATCGCTTAATTTTATTTGCTTTGCACAAACAAAATCAAGCAACTATTAAAAATCGTCAACCAGAACTGTCAACATAAGTTACTTCGCTATTCAAGCTGGTATGGCTTTTTATGTACGTACGTATTGTGCATACAGATATCACGGACGGAGCTACAAGGCTGAATATTTAAACATTTACTCATTTTTTCTGTCTTTAAAGAAATTTTTTTATCCTTGTTTTCGAAAGTTCTGCACCTGAATAGTTTTTTTTTAAGAGATGTCACTTCACGATCTGAATGTATGCTAAATCCGTGACTGTGTGTCTAGTAACATTCAGCCGTGTTTATTAAAAATTTTGACTTAATTCAGTGATCACAGGCCAACGAAAGGCGAGAGGAGTCACTGATTCATCGATATTCAATATATTCAATTTTCTAACCGATTGTCTCCGTCATGACATGCTGCCAAAAACATTGGTCAGATGACAGTTTCTGTGGGATGACTAACAAGACCTGTCTTGATATTCTGTTATCATGACATCCTCCCCTTTCGAAGTGGGGGAGATGGGTCAGGATAAACAGTTTGAGAGATGGGGAGAAAAATTCAAGTTTTTTGTTTAATTAAACATTATTCATGTTTCAATAACCAGACGTATCGAAGTGAACATTTGAGTGGGCGCACATGATAGGTGCCTAACGAATCATTTTCCAAAAATTGGAATTCGCCTTATTTTTAGAACTGAAATGCTGAAAGTCTTTCCTTTATTTTGAAGCATTACCATTCATAGAGTGTTCAGGCTATTGCCAAGGTTTGAAGCAGAGAATATGTTTCAAATCAAAGAAACACATCTCGAGCTATTTTACTCAAGGGATATTTTCATGTGACCGACGTTTTTTGGCTGCATGTCGAGTCGATGGTGATCAATAAAAAAAACAGTAAAGGAGGGAATTAATGAGGTTACTCCTCTCACCTTTTGTTCAGTAGTGATCACCAATAGCGCGGATAATACGTGAATGAATTCAGACGAAAACTAAGAGAACAATTTAGCATAAACTTACATTGCAAATTAGACCCGGAGCTGGAAAACCTATTTAAGGTTGAAGGAGTTTTCAAAGACTATTATTATTTGGGGGGGGGGGTCAGACACGATTACTGGATAAAGGTTTGAATTTCAGTTCTATAACGTGATAGGTGCGCCCTATGTAAAACATTTTCTTGAAAGATTTACGACTGAATATTTAGGAACTTACACTGAATATTCAGGAACTTTTTAAATACTATTCTCTGTCGCATAAGTCACTTATTTCCCAATATCTGTCAATGTAAGTTATGTCTTTTTATATTTTTTACACATGATCTGCTATATTTGTTTTCTGAAAAGTAAAGAATTACTAAATGAACATTTTCTTAGAGTAATGATTCCGAAATATATGGCAATTGGAGAATATACACATGCACACACACACACACACACACACACACACATATATATATTGTATAATAGATGTCTATAGCCACACTGATATAATATATTATATTCAGTAATCTGTGGCAAGTAGAGAGTATATATATATACGTGAATTATAAACTGCATTATCATATAGGAACTCACTTGAAATGAATCCCAATCGTTACACAGTTAATATATCTCTCAATTTAGAGAATATGAATAGAAATGAGACTGAAGCAAGATTCGGACCTGCCACCGATTGGGTGGATGCTTCAACATTGCAATGCTCACAACATTGAGCTAAACAGTACAAAGCCCAAATAATTCTTTTCAACCCAAATTATCTTCTCGTTTATTCTCGGTGTTTTTGTCTCTTTAAGCGCAACAGTACGTATTTATGAAATCGACCTATTATGTTTGATAGAATGAATTATAAATTGCATCATGTTATGAAGGAACTTACCTGAAATGAACCCCCGTTGTTACATAGTTAATATATCACTCAATTTAGTAAATAAAATATATTATTAAATAGAATATGGGTGTTTCAGTAATCGAACCGACGTGTGGATATATATATATATATATATATATATATATATATATATATATATATATATATATATACACACACATATATATATATATATATATATATATATATATATATATATATATATATATATATATATATATATATATATATATATATATATATATATACATATATATATAAAGAAAAGATCCTGGTTCAAAAACATGATGAGAACCTTCGTAAAATCAAATCAAACATCAAATTCTGTATTTAAGTTTTTTTTTCTAATAACCCTTCTTTTCATACGTAATTCCATCGCAGTCAAGGTCGTAGTGGGATTCCGAAATTATCACCAGGAATCTAAATTTAATTTCATTAATCACATTTTTAATCGTGCCTATCCCTTTTTGGGGCAATACACTTCAGGGATTGATATATATATAGCCAGCCAAAATCACTTGAAAACTAAAGAGACCAATGTTGATATACATTGAAGGTTTCCAAATCTGAAGCAAAATATTTAAAATGAAGCTAAAGTTCACTTTAAATGTATTTCAAGAGGAATGAATAAACCCTTGCATACAAGGCCGAAAAAAAATAGAGAACAAGTTGATTGTGTCACATTTAAGAATGCGATGGGCAAGCCCACAAGCCACGAAAAACCAGCATTCCAAACTCAAGCATTCACCGGATCTCATACTTCTTCGCTGACAGAAAATATGCAACTATTCAAGTTACTGTATTCATATAAATAATGGTTGGAATGACGATAAACATATTTTTAAAGTATTCCAAAAACTGATAAACGATCATTAACAAGTTGAATAATGCACTAGGCTTCTAAATTATCTTCACAAATCGTACGTATTAATGAATTTTGATCTCAGAGAAACGTTTTAGGGGAAAAAATATATTGTTAATATTTCCTGCATAATCAACAAAAAACAAAGGTCCTCAACAAAACATATATTTTTTTGCTCTTACTTATGGAGCTGGAATATGAAACCTTACCAAGAAACAAACATGTAAATTGAGAACAATGCAAAGTGCATATGGAAGAATTATGCTCAACTTCACGTGGAGATACCCCAAGACAGCGCAATACATCATGAAAAATATTGACACCGACTCGACGGATTCAGAGAATATGCGATTCCTTGGAAAGTTTCATGTCTAAAAGCAGACAATGAAAGAGTGTAAAAGAGAATTAAAGACGAAATCAGAGTTTGCCCGAGAAAGAATTAATTATTTTTCATTCTTTGATTTCATTCTTTGTTTGGTTGAGTTGGAGACGAGTTTGACATTTCTCGTTCTTAAACGAATGTTAATAAAGTGAAAGATTTCTGACGTTAATAATGTTTCTCTTAATGTTCAGGTGTGTGGGTGTTGTAAGGAATATTATTATTATTATTATTATTATTATTATTATTATTATTATTATTATTATTATTATTATTATTATTATTATTATTATTATTAATCACTTTCTTTACCCTGACTGACAAGGAATAGTTCCAGACACAGATAAGAAGATTCTTTGATACATTGGCTCTGTGTTGATGTTGTTTAATTAACGTAATGTTAAGTGGTTGGTGTATGTGTGTCCAAGTGAAGTAAATACTTGTGCAAAATTAAGTAAGGCGTGCGTGTGAAGTGGGTGCGCTTGTTAAGTATGTATGCGTATATAAAGTTATTGTGTGTGTGGAAAGTTGAGTGGGGGGGAGTAAAGCGAGGCCAGTGTATGTGTGTGTACGTGAAGTTAGAAATGTTTATACTTTTTTATGCCGTTTTCAGTTGTATTAACGTCTTTTTGATTTTCCTAATCAATGATATAACCAAAAAAGAAATAGAAATCGCATTCATTGGTTTAAATGTCTGAGGCTTCTTTATCAGATCATTAAGGTACTTATCTTCTGAAGAACTAACGATATTTTTTTTTAATCTTGAAAAGGAATCACTTGGAAGTTCTTTATAAACTTTGCAATATATATATATATATATATATATATATATATATGCACACGCACCCTTGCAGACACTCACACGTGCGCACAGACATATATATATATGGGTACACACACATATATATAAGAAGGCTTTACAGCTTTGAACACTATATACATAAGAATTTTTTTTCAAATATTATGTGTCATTTTATTCGTCAATCTCCCAATGTCTGTAAAGATGTATGCATTTTTTCCAGTGCTTTCATGCCTTACACAGACGTTGATATTATAGTACAATGCGTTTTTTTCTAAATTAAAATCATCTGTTGTTATTAGTGTAACTGTTTTGGGGATTGCAGAGCAAAACTATCCAATTGACATTGCTCCCAAGCAATGTTGATCAAACACCACTCCCCCATCATCTATGAATTCAATATATAGCTTACTTCATATCATGTGTAGTTAGTTATTTTACAAATAGTATGCTCATAATGCGTTGTAAATTGATGTTATTTTATACTATATATATATATATATATATATATATATATATATATATATATATATATATATATATATATTATTTTGTCATCCACAACGGCTGTTTCAATGTATTACATCTCTTCAGTGTGGATATAAACTTTCCATTATCCCATCGAGTCCCGTGAGGCAGAATTGAGACCTTCACTTCAGACCCGGAGGCCGATATCTTACCTCTAGACTACGGAACAGGACGGACAGTAGGGCCGAATTAAACCTATATATATATTTAGATATATATGTAATTGACAATGCAGTCATTTTTTTGCTGTATTACAACTTTTCAGTGTGTCTATAGACTTAGACTATCCATTATCCCATCCGGTATCACGAAGTGGGGTCGAATTCAGACCCAAAAGCTGGCATTTACAGAATCAGACGGTCAGTCAGACTGAATTTAAGCGATATATTTACTTAAGCACAATTCCCCATCGTGATTGCTCTATTCCAGATTCGGAAGAAGTTTAAAAAGCTTATAAATTTCTTTTGCGAAGGGATCAATATACTGGAAGGGTGTTCAACTAGCTTTTTTACTTTGGAGAAAAAAAAACAAATTACAGACGTAAAATAACAAGGAAAATCTTTTGCTCAATACCTGAACATTCTTGCTTCGTTATATATAACCCAAACAGTCTAGATTTATAATTCAAATTAATGGCATATATCTTCCGATGAAAATTACTGAACATTACATTGTCGATGAGAAACTGATGAAATTGCTCTATGTTGATGAAAAATTATGGAATCAATCATTATTGATAGGAAAATCTTGGAATCACTATAAAAAATAGAAAAGTGAGAATGTGAGGGGGATCATAGAATGTAATTTGCATTCCTGAAAGTAAATTCCAGCACGAATCTAAATGTGCAAATCATTGTCGGGTTGAATGAGAGTATTTGCAAACCTTATTAATCTATTGTACTTGGCTATTTGTGAAAAAAAATGACTCCAATAGATCTGTCAATTAGAACGAAATACTTATTTAATCCCTTGGAGAAAGAAATCCAACACGGATTCTTTACTCAGCTGTTTCTAAATCCCTTTGCACTACTAAGTAAAATTGGATAAGAGTTACAATGAGAAAACCTATAGATATATCACTGGAGACGTCAAAGCGTCAGCAGAGTAAACTCGAGATGTGCCTATTCCCTGAATATAGAAAGTACACAACAAAACAGAAAATAACGTGGAGAGGAAACAGGAGTCGATGTTTGTGATAAGAAATCGACTAAATGAAATGGAATTTACAAACAGAAAAGCCAAATGAAAATCAGAATTATCTTCTAAACGGAAGAAAATATTGTTGTAAAGAATGGTGATACCTGTCAAACTTACCCCAATCTACTTTTTATGTTATGAACATAGAATTATTGTTACGTATGAATATTTAACTACGTATGTATCATAGTGTAGTGATGTGTAGAGGGAGTGGTTATGTGTGTGTCTGTGAGGCTCTAATTTATTGCACTGATGTTTAAGATATTTGGGATAAAGCTAAAACATATATTATGAAAAATATGACCTTAAAAAGATTGATGAATAAGTAGATAAGATCAAATACAAAATGCAAACTTAAAGTTATGAAAATTAGAAAATAATGTCCAGTCTATCCATTTGTGAAGTTACCTTATGATGTTATTGATTGAAAAGAAATAATCAGAAAAAGAATATATAGATAGATTTTTTGGCTGAAATTTTTTAAAAAATCTCATATTTAAAATAATTCTCAAAAAGTAATTCTTTTACATGATATTATCTTTAAGAAAAGACTTTCTTCAAAAACAATCATTGAAAATGATATGTTCTATATAAAACTATCTTTACGAAAAAAAATCTGATCTAAAATTAGCTTTGAAAAATAGATATCTAGGTTTATCTTGAAAATACATATTTTATTCTAGATTTCCTTGTGAAAGTGAATTTTTATATCTAGAATTGTCTCCAGAAAATAATTGTTTTATGTGGGATCATCTTTTGTCAAATCATCTTTAGAATGTATATCTTTTATAAGAATTTATCTCCTAAAAGAAATCATTTATCTAAAACTATCATCAAAAAAGAAATTTTTTTATCGAATGTTTTCTTCAAGAAATAAATCTCTCATCAAAAATTATCCTAGAAGATTTGATTTTTTTATCAAAAAATCAACTTGAAAAAATTTTTTTCTTCAAAAACCATTTGAAATAATAGATTTTTTATCAAAAAATCATCTTGTGAAAAAAATTTTTTTTCTTCAAAAACCATTTGAAATAATAGATTTTTTATCAAAAAATCATCTTGTGAAAAAAATTTTTTTCTTCAAAAACCATTTGAAATAATAGATTTTTTATCAAAAAATCATCTTGTGAAAAAAATTTTTTTTCTTCAAAAACCATTTGAAATAATAGATTTTTTATCAAAAATGAGCTTGGAAAATAGATTGTTCACCTGAAATCATCTATTAAAAGATTTTGTTTTCAATTATCTTCAAAATATAGATCTTTTCTGCTATTCTGGTTGTAAAATAGGTCTTTATCGAAATCATTTTTTTAAATAGATTTTTTAAAGATAATCTTTGAAAAATATATTTTTGATCTAAATTTATCCGTAAAAAAATTCTTCAGTCATATTTTTTTTAAAGTATAGATGTCCTCTAAATCAGCTTTTTAAAAAGTCATAGTTTATCTGGAATTATCTATAGAAAAACACATCTTCCATTTAGAATTATCTTTGAAAAATACATTGTTTATCAATGATTATTTTGAAAAATGTATCTTTTAGCAGCTATTATCTTTTAAAAAGGATATTTTAATTCAAGAAATAGTTTTCTTCAAAATATGGATCTTCTATCAAATATTCTCATTGAAACATAGATATTATATCTGAAATTAGCTTTACAAAAAATATTTGGTCTGCAATTATCTCCAAAAAATAGATATTTCATCTAAAATTATCTTTGAAGGACACTTTCTATAAAAATCATGTTCAATATCTATCTTTTATCCGAATAAGCTTCCAAAAATAGATATTTTGTCTAAAATCATAATTGAAAAATATATCTTTTATCAAAAAGTATCTCTAGCAGAAATACCTTTTATCCAAAATTTTGCACAACGGATAGATTGTTTATCTGGAACTGTCTTTAAAAACCTTTTATTCGAATATTTTCTTCCAAAAAAAGATATTTTATCTGTACTTATTTTCAAGAAAAATGACCATTCATCTGGAATTATCATTAAGAAATAGATCCATCTGGAATTATTTTTTTTAAATAAATCATTCATTCAATATAATCTTCAAAAAAAGAATTTGTCTCTGAAATTATCTCCAAAAATAGATTTCATATTCAGAGCTATCTTTACAAAAGAGATCTTCAATTTAATTTTAAAATAGTTTCCCTAAATAAATCTTTCAACTGGAATCCTCCAAAAGAAATTATAGAATAAGTATTATGGCTCCAGAATGACCATCATCTTCAGCAGCAGCAGCAGCACCCTTTTAGTGTCTGTCGTTAGGCATAGAACTTCCCTAGAATTTCCCAGATATGACCAGCCTATTGCCATAAGAGTTTTCTAATAGATTTTTTTAACGTCTCAGACCCTTGTTTTCCCCTAATGTATTGTGTTGTCTTGTTATCTTTCTATGTGATGTTGAAAAAAAGTAATTTATTCATCGATCACAATTTTTTTTAAATTTTTAATTGATCATCCCAAACTCAGCATACCGTCAGAAGTTGTTAGTCAGGTGACAGTTTTCTACTGATTGACAAAACAAAAATGTCCCTCTGCACTGATCGATTTACTTTTTATGACTTCAAACTCTCCATACGTGGCGCCAGTATTCGATTTTCATCTGTCAACGATCGCACTGTTCTTCTGACGATTCTCATTGTAAGACATTTTTCAAATACAGAAATCTATGCAAAAATAGAATTTTTTTTCTTCAATAAGAATCAATTTGACAGCAGCGGTTTGCAATTCAGTTCTTATTCTGTCATTATTTCCAAATGCATTACTATATGTTTTACATGGGGAATCTTCACGAACGGCAGAAATTGAGGACATGACTTTTCACCAGCTGCCAAGTCATTACACTGTCTCTACGATCACACAATTTTTCAATCAATAAATCTATATAGCGTTTTTATTTTTCAATGGATGTAGATATGCTCTTGTATTTCATTCGATGCGATTTCAGTACAAATGTAGAAGTGTTTGCAATGCCTCAACTATCAATAATGCAGACTGTGTGAATGTATTTTTCAATCTAGATCTTTGATATATATGTATTGATGTATGCATATATATATATATATATATATATATATATATATATATATATATATATATATAAAGAGAGAAAGAGAGAGAAAGAGACAGAGACGGAGAGTCTAGAATGTTTTGTTGCTTCGTACACTAAACAGCATTGAAAAAACTTTTCTTTTCAGTTATTTAGGCCTTTGCATTATTGGCAGACTGTTTAACAAAATGCTGGGAACAACACTACGTCAAAGTGACAACTCTATCAGTTGCAGGTTTGATTCCTACTGCAGCCATCTTTTTTTTAATTTCTAATTGTATTTATGTTGTCATGGCCAAATGACACATTTGCTGTGTAATGACGGGAGATCATTTCGCATAGAGTTTCAATATGATACGATGCAACTTATGATAATTCGGCAAGATCATATATCTATTTCTCAGCACATAATTATATAGCGAGAAGGAGCGAGAATATGAAATATATAAGGGTAATTGATATTTATTCAAAAATGTCTCCATGTAAAAACAGAGACAATGTTGCATATTAAAAATTCATGGACATAAATTTAAGTTCAATTGGAGAAACAATTAGATGGAAAATCAATTATTCAAGTTTTTATCCTATGTACGCTGTCTAGATTAAATGATACATTCATTGTTTAATAATGGGTGATCCTTTCAAATAGAATTTCGAAGTGATTAAACGCATCATAATTATTTTCGTCGGTTCATATATACATTTCCTTACAATATAATAGCTGGTACTGAGAAACGAATAGAGCAACTGTAGACAGTGATGATCAGAATGGGGATTTAGAGTTGAAGCATATATATATATATATATATATATATATATATATATATATATATATATATATATATATATATCAGGTAACAGATATATATATGTATATATATATATATATATCTGTTACCTGATATATATATATATATATATGTATATATATATATATATATATGTATATGTATATATATATATATATATATATATGTATATATATATATATATATGTATATGTATATATATATATATATATATATATATATATATATATATATATATATATATATATATATATATATATATATATAAGGTAACAATAAATCTATATTCAAAAAGATTAAAAAGAAAGACAGTAACGCAGATAAATTTACTAAACATTTTTTCTGCCTTAAAATTAATATAGCCAAAATATACCTAAACCTGAATTGACCTTTGGAAAACAACAGAGGTCAGTTCCACCTTCCCTGAAAGCAACTTGCTTTCAAGTTACCATTGTACTCACATTCAAGTCTCCTTTTCCTTTTTAAAAGAAACATGATAATTACAAATCAAAATCATGTCCGGAGAAGGCTAAGATTGTGAGTTAAGATGAGATAACATAATAATATGTTTTGATTAAACAAATGAAAACATTTATACACAAATAGCGTGAGAAACCTATGAGAAAGCCTTAAAAGCAAAAGTGGTTACTTGTAATGTAATCTGAGTAAAAACTTCTTCAATGATACAGTATCATGTAAGCGTTGTGATATAATTAATCACAAATAATCCGACTGTCATATTCCAAATCCAAGTGATAGCAATTCCCTGTGGTAGATATATGATAGGCAGGCTTAATTAAACTGACTGTCTGATGACTTGAAATAGCAAAAGAGATGATAACTTTTGTTAGAGCAAATATCCACATTTAATATATATATAAATATATATACATACATATATATATATATATATGTGTGTGTGTGTGTGTGTGCATTGTGTCATCCGTGGACAGCTGTTTCGTTGTATTCGATGTATTACATCTCTTCAGTGTGGCTATAGACTTTCCATTAACCCATCCAGTACTGCAAGGTAACATTGAAACCTTCGCTTCAGACCCGGAGTCCGATATCCTACTTCTGAGCTACAGAACTGGACGGTCGATGAGGCCAAATTTATGTAATATATTCATTTATGGATGAATTCCCCATCCACCAGAGTGCGCAATTCCTATGGAAAAGCATTACATAAGCTTACAATGGATGAATTACCTCACTCAAAGAGTGCTCAACCCTGAATTGAGGAGCATGAACTATTGTGTCATCCAAAGATAGCTGTTTCGATGTATTACATCTCTTCGGTGTGGCTATAGACTTTCCATCAAGCCAACCAGTACCACGAGGTAGGATTGATATATATATACATATATATATATATATATATATACATATATATATATATATATATATATATATATATATACATATATACATATACATATATATACATATATACATATATATATATATATATATATATATATATATATATTCTAGAAAGCTTCACAGTTATAAGAACTAAACTTTTTGGAAAAAAATTCAATTTTTTTGCGTCAGTACAGTCATCTAATATCTATCAGTGCAATTCATATGATTTTCTTCGGTGTCTTTCCTCCGTCTTTACATAAAATTTGGTATTTTGGTACTGTGTGTAAGTTTTTCTAGCGTTGAGATCAATTGTTTACCATGTAACATTTGGTGGGATTTCAAAAGACAAAACAATTGTATTAACAATGCGCACCAGCAGGTGTTTTTATATATAGCTTATGCCATAGATGTAGTTTTTGTTTTTATTTAGGTTATTATCATTATGTATCGTATGCAACAATTGAGGATCAATTAGTATAACAAAAGATTTGGGTCGCTGTTCGTGTCACTCCTATTAAGTGTTCACCTATGGGAATATTATATCCATAGTATCCGTTCTGATCTCTGAGTGCCTGTGAACGGACTTATGATATCATCTTTGAAAATACTAAACACATTGAAAACCTTCATTACCAGTATATTAAACTGAAGATTTTGTCAATTTTTTCCACTATCTTTGAAGTTAATTGTTTCACGCCGTACATCATCAAGCTTTCACCATGTTTTTCTTTACTCATCATCATCATGATCATCAGTCTTTCAACGTCCATCGTCGGACATACACCTTCCCCAGGATTGAATGATGAACTGGACAAATTTAGAGAATACTGGCTTTGTGAAGCCAACGATAGAGAAGTGTGGCAAATTCTTGGGAAGGTCTATGTCCAACGACAGACGTTTGAGGACTGATGATGATGATGATGATGACGATGATGATGATGATGATGATGATGATGATGATGATGATGATGATGATGATGATGATGATACGTTCAAAATTGACTTCTACCAACCATTGTAGAAAAAAAGTTGCTGGGTTCTATTCTGTGAAAAAAGTTTTTTTTTCCTAGCATAAGGAGTGAATATTTAATATCTTAGTCTTCGAACCCCTACGTGCAACACATACTGAACTAGCTTGACATCCCCTGCCAAACTAAAATCAGTTTTTGTGGGGTGGTTTTTATAGTATTTTTTTGGCATAATTCAGGATAAACATTCAATTTTTCTGCCTTCTGGCTCGAGACAACCCCATCCCACTAAAAACTCAAGGGATCATTTTTTTAAAAAGAATATGTACATGGCTATGCAGTCCCACCTACTGGAAACCTTCGTTGAGGTGTGACACATAAACATATGGACAGTCAGCCAAACCAACTTGAAAACTGGAGAAACCTTTGTTGAAGGTTTTGGCGAGCGTTTCGGTTGGTAGTTTGTAATACCATCGATCAATAGTAATTACAGTACGGCTGTAATCAATAGACGACAACTACTAAAGAGTGTCTTTAGTAAAATGAAAAATAGGCCGAATAACTAATAAACGTAATCTAATAGTTCATTCTAAATTGGTCAGAATTTACCAACTTCATCAGATTAACGCCTCCTTTTCTGACACATTAGGACATTATAGGAGTAATTATTTTGCTTTGTTTTTTTTTTTGTCTTTTCTTCTTTTGCATTCGGAAAGTAATTACATATTTTCACATCACTATCGCCGTTTTTGAACTTTTCAAACTACATGTAACGTTTACGAGCCTTCGGTGTATCTGGATACACTTCACAAATGTTTCTCATTGCCTGCCTAAAAGTGCTACATTTTCAAATTCAATATAGAAAGCAATTTTGAATATGTTGCAATTTAAAGTCTCTGTCCCCCATTTGTTTCAGTTTTACTACAAACTACCGGAGAGAAGAGATATTTAGCTAAATCCAGACGTTGTTTCGTACCATTAAAGCCTGGTTTTGCATAGATAGTTTGGCTTTCAATTCAAAAGAGTGAAATACATAATTACTTTCCAAACACGAAAATACGTGATTACAATCCGGACAACCTAAGATTTACCATCAACGCCCACTGTTTCTACGTTAATTTGGTCAAATTGATATATTGGAGATGAAATTTGTATTCTCTGTCCGTGGTTTCCCTTCAATATTGTAACCTCTATCTTATCTCCCAGTGCCACCTACCGACGGTTTTCACTCTGGAAAATCCCCCTACTGTGCCCCCACATCTCCTTATGTCCAACTGATAATTGCAAAGATGACTTAAACACAGGCAACAAAGATTCTTGCCGTCCTCGTCTTTCCATGACTTTGAACTGAAATTATCTTTCGATTACGTTCTGAAAACACCAAAGCATATGTCGATAAATATAGTCGGAATGAATTTTATTTCAACCAAAAACATCTAAAATACAGTGAAAAAGATCATGTAGAAACATTCACATTCTAGAGAATTTTGGTGTTATTCTATCTTGAAATAATTAAAGAAAATATTTCTAATTTTTCGATAAAAAGCTTATTGGAAAATTTTTATGGGGGTGTGTTTTGACGGATTTATCAATAGCATACATTTTCTCCAGAATATACATGTATTTACAGTTCGTTTTTTTAACTTTAGTTTCGATGTTTCCAAGTGATTACAACATTTAGAGTCTGGAGAATCTTAATGTTTCTAGATTTTTTAATGTATTTTAGTCGTCTCCAGAATCCAGAATTTTTTTAACCCTATTTTAGATGTTTTCCCAGTTACAAACGCTAGTGATGTCATAAATAGACACTATTCCAATCATTTTATTCTTCGATAGAATTTTCCACATGATTTCAAATTTTGTCGCTAAAGTTGTTCAATTATTGACTGTGATAATGCGTTAAAACTTTTGTTCTCTGTACGATAGATTGATCAGTGAGGAACATTTACAAGACCTGATGCATTCATTTTATTGTTGTCAATGGAAAAACATAATTATGATTGACAATGATTGACAGAGACATCTTTATTTTCAGAGTTTTAATCTAACCATGACTTCACACAAAAAGAAAATAGACTTCCAATAGTTTCGCTGAAGGTTATTCAAAGATTTTCTAGAAGATAAAACCCCTTTTTCGGTTGTGTTATACATACGTGTACAATCCAGCTGTTGGTAAACAGAATTCCCTCTCCCTAATGGAAACAACGATTATGACATAGGATGCAGGTGTTTTCCGTGTATTTCCCTGTATAGTCTTGATTTCCATAGTTTGACTCTGATGAGTTGCAGGAGCTACAATGAATTGAATTATGCACTCGTCTGAATAATACACTCAGCTGACATGTTGATGTACGTTGCTCCTTTGATTTTTCTCAGTTTTCAACGGCGTTCCTTGTCTATACTACACCCGAAAAAGGCAGTAGAATGAATCGGTCGAAACGCAGTGTTAACAACACGAACAACAAGTAAATTGCCTTTTTTATGTGTTTGGTCGTTTTGCTGCATCCCGTCTCGCCCACACACTGTCAGCTGACTCCAGCTTCAACATGCAGATTCTCAGTAGACAATGTCTTTGACAAAGTAAGATTTTGGCCGGCTCAGTGTTCCACCAATTGCTGTTTTCTTCTGTTTTCTTCTCTTTGTACCATATCGTGGCTAAAAAGGAAAACGAGAGAAAAAAAAACACTGAAACTTCTTGAAAACTAATTTTGTTTTACGTCACGAATAACAACATTGCAAGAACATGGTGGCAGACCACGATAAATCATTAAATCAATTTCTGCTCATGAGCAGAGAAAAATATCCAGCTTCAATCATCGACACCGTATTGTAAAAACGAAATTAAACTCGAAAAAAAATAGTTCTTGAATTCTTTCTTGTCTCCACTAGAAAGAAAATGAGCTCAAATTTCACTTGAAAGAAAGGAAATACAAATTTTGTTTTATCATTATGTAGAATATTACAATGATTTGAGTCATTTTTGTTTACTTTTATCGTCGACTGATTGTACTTGTAGCGATAAGACGTCCAGTGATTCAACTTAGAACCCTTCATTGGTTGGCTGAGCTAAAACCTTTCACCGCTCTCAAAAAATGTTTAAAACTGGTCTCAATCAGGATACCCACCAAGGAATTATACATAAACTCGTATATACCCATAAAAATGACAATGCTATTTATGTATGGATCAATGGTAAGGATCTTACAGCCATCATAGTTGAAAATTGATACCTAATAATTCAAGAATACTGATTTCAAAGGGTTTTTTTTAAGGTATCAACTGGACTCAAGCTGTTTAAGGTCGTGTTGGTATCTCTGATGTAATCTCCATCGTTATGTCACAAAAGAAAATCTCCTATTCTTGCACCTCTTTATGGTTTTATTTGCTATGTTATCCTATTTACATAGACCAATCCATCATGAGATATAGGTTATAAAATGGATCAGACAAGACAACCAAACAGCCAATTTTACAATCGTACGTACTGATTTGCATATATCGCTCATGGAGAGATAATTGAAGACATCAAAATTTGAACTGGTATTAAGACTCTGTTGAGACGCCGTCCTCCATCATCATCATCATCATCATCATCATCATCATCATCCTTTTAACGTCCGTTGTTACATATGGACCTTCCCAAAGATTCCCTACACCTTTATCTCATGGCGTCGTAGAGCCAGTACTTTTTGAATTCGTCTAGTTCATCTCTCCATCTTGTGTTCTGCCGGACTCGGTTTCACATGTGATCTCTGGGGATCAATGTTGTGAGTCATGATGTCCATTGGTTGTCTTTCATTCTTGCAACATGGCCTGCCCATTGCCATTTGAGTTTTATAATAGTTTCTATAAAGTCCCTGACTCTTGTCTTCTTCCTGATATACTGTGCCCTCTCGTGATCTTTGCACAGTGATCGCTAAAAAGCTTTGATTTAAAGAAAAAAACACACACAAAGGTTATCAATTTAGAATAAACTTACCTTGTTAATGGAACCACCTACTAAACTTATTTTGAGGGGAGAAAAAGAAAACAAACATCTATGTTGACATAATGAAAAGTATTTTTTTTTAGCCCTCTTGCACCTGTACATGATATACATGCATACATACTCAGCCAGAACAGCTTAAAAACTAAGAAACCAATATTGACAGTTTTGTTGACGTTTCCTAATTATTTCACCTATTCCCTGAAATGATGTCATTATTTATATAATTTTACAATTACACTGTATTAGATAATATCAAAATAATATTTGGTGTTTTTTTTATCTTGTCGAACAGGAAAAAATCCGAAATTGTTTTACTCATTTGCAAAATCAATAGGTAAGTAGGGGGGCTTCTGTACAGTAACCATTCAATGGTTATCTCTTGGAAATTGTTACAAAAAATATAATCCATCACGTGGACTATCATATTTATAGATTATAATCTTATTGGAGCTACATTTCAAGACTCGATCTGTTGAATTTAAACTTATTTGTTACTTCTCCGTTTATCGTTCAAATTCCATTTATTCACTGAATCAAGCGAAGAATCATCATACGATGGCAAGTAACTTATTTGTTGATCACCATTTCTCAATTTTTTCAATTCACCACGCCCAACAATACATGGTGCTGAATGATATTAACCAAGTTACGGTTTCCTGTTAAGTGACTAACCAGTTGTCATTATGATGTGCAAGCTGTCAGTCTCTCAATGACACCACAAAAAAACGAGAGAAATGCATGAGGTGACCACACGAACACAAAAATGAAAATGTTGGTATGTGTGTTTGTTCGCGGCTGCTTCTGTTGCTGGAATCTCAATGTGTTTCTTATCCAAAAATGAATTGACACCTTGACATGAATTTTAGGTAAAAATACGTTGTGCTAACTTTCAAATCATCGAGCAGAAATACTTGGACAGACACATCATAAGGTAAAGTCAGCAAAGAGACAGGTATTTACATGAAAGAAGTATGGGAGAAACCAACAAACATGGAGCCAGCTTTGAAAATGTCAGTCTGATTCCTTGCCAGCCGTCAGCTTATTTATTTATGTAGCACAGGGTTCTTCAAACTTTTCGGATCTCAACCTAGTTTCATTTTATCGAATAACCAAATGACGCACTGACATACATTGAACGGTGTATTTGTCTTAGGGCATAAGGTTTATCTTACATTCCCAATGTTCAAATGAAAGCAAACTTGTGTTTGTTTCCATGGCATAAATGAGTGGAACGTACTGGTTGTATGATACAGTATTCGTTTCAAAGGCATAGAAGTGTGTAACGTACTCATTGAACGTCGAAAAGCAATATATTTATCTATCAATGCATCTGTCTGATCACATGTGTTCTCATATGTTTGTATTTTTTATCTCGCTGTTTTTATCTAATTATCCATCTATTAATCTATGTTTTCATCCATTCATATATCCATCTAATTTCTCATCTATGTATTTACTCATGTTCTCATCTAGTCTATCTCTCCATCTACGTATCCGTAATTTGTCATCATAAAGAAACCATTGATCTCAACCTATAGAAGCCACCTATTCGAATGAGTGTGCTTGATATCCTAATTGTATGGTTGTATATATCTTTACGTTGTCCGATTCCTCTTATAATCTGAAAGTTATAATGGATTGGTCCATCGAGAATACACTAACAAGGGCAGTATCAGAATAAAATACGCTGTTATGACATAAACAATGTACATTTATAAACATATATATATATATATATATATATATATATATATATATATATATATATATATATATATATATATATATATATATATAAAATGTGTACTGTAGAGAGTGTGACAGACTCGGGAGTAAAGTGTTTAGAGGTAAGGTTTATTAATCCTTAGATGTAAAATGTCCAGACATGTTTAGGAATTCTTCCCATCTTCAGTGGTGTGTGCTGTGTGAGTATGTGTTAAAAGTTCCTATGTGGAACCAGAGTCCACTATCAGGATCTATGCATTGTGAGTAAATTGAGATGTAAGAGCTGCTGGTGGCCTCCTGCTGAGTCGGAAAATGTCCAGTTAGGTATCAGGTCTTTGGTTAAGCAGTAGCAGTTGGTCTTTGGAAGGGCAGAGTGTGTCAGGGTAGGGAGGAGTGATGTGGGGTTAGATTTTTTGGTATGTTAGGAATAGTGTAAATGGAGGGGTGGTGAGGTCAGGCTACATAGGTTTCATATATATATATATATATATATATATGTATATATATATATATATATATATATAAATAAAAAGATATCCATAAGAAAATCGTTCGACGGATGAAACTATAAAAAAGAAGAAAGAAGAAAGTGTGCCTCGGAAAATGTTCGATGCTGTATTGAAACTTACAACTTGAAATTAGAATAGTTGACTTATTTAGAATAAAGTACACAAGGAAATAACTCCAGGTTCTCTCGTGCCGATCCATAGATAAATAACCCCGCCAATATTGATGGGTATTCGCCGCTACTTATATAAACATTTATAGGAATATTATTCAAAAGCAAATTGTTTGGCCTTAATTTGAGTGCATGAATAACAAAATATAGGGCGAAAGCTGCTCGATTAGAATAACAAAAGTTTGATATCAATTAATGTATACTGGTATATTTTCATCAAGTACTTACGCAAGCTAGAACGTACTCAAATATAAAAGAAAATTCTTTCTCCCTCTCTTTCACTCTCTCTTTCGCTAGCTGTCATATACGTATAATTAGCTTATATGTGAATTTTTCTGTTTATATTTGTTCATTTCTTTGCACTCAAATGGGATGATCTCATAGGTTGATTTACTTTCTTATAATGACATAAAAATAATAATGCCATAGAAATTCTTAAGACTTCGTGCCTGATCATCAGACTAAAGCAGCGTGAGTTAAGTGGAAACTTTTAAGAAAAATTAAAATTAAGATATTTGAATCATTAAAAAAAATACGTAAAAACTCAACACTAGTCTCCCTCGTGATGCATAAATAATCCTGTCACTATGGACTAGTATAATCTAGTGTATATTTATATATAAAAACACAGATAACCAAACATACGATATCACACATAACCTCCTCTATTTGAGCTCTCACATGCAACTTAATTCCATTTAAGACTGTGATATCGATATTAAACCATCCTTTGTTTACTTTTTACAGATAGAAACTACAATAAATCCCCAAAACCGTCCCTCACAACCATGTATCTTTTGCCTACGCTCATCGTCTGCCCTCATTTTCGTGTCTGATATGAATGAATAACACTCAAAACATTTTTTTTCCAAAAATTTGCATTTCCAAAATCGTCTGCTAAATTCACTATTAAATATATCTTTTTTCTGGCACCACCTGTCACACCCTTATAAGTGTATATAATCTTTTTCTCTTCTTCTCTCATTACTCGTACCAGACTCTACTTATATTTGTCTTTTCCCTTCTTTCTATCTCTATCTCTCTTTCTTTTTATATATATATATATATATATATATATATATATATATATATATATGTATATATATATGTGTGTGTGTGTGTGTGTGTGTGTGTGTGTGTGTGTGTGTGTGTGTGTGTGTGTGTGTGTGTTTGTTTGTTTGGGTGTTTTTCAAATTCCATAAACAGCATTGATTTATTCCCCATATTAATGCACATTCCTGCTTCACAGAACCAGCAAAAATCATAGTCTTGTTCCTCAATAGATAAATATTCGTTACTCTTATTGACGTCCGATATTTTCAAAAACTTTTTTTCTCTCTTTTTGCTCAACCGACAGCCGTTTTCCCCTTCTTCACATTAAGTCCAAATATTACTGAACTAATTTAGATTTTCGCATCTCTTCAAAAACAGTTATTTGCTCCGGAGACAGGCGTTCGATAAAATATCAATTTGCGCGAATGGCTTCTATTATTAAGTCAAAACCAATTGCCTAAATGCTTCTCACTTGAACAAGATTTGATATAATCCGATATTTCAACGTCAGCACGGCCTATTCAGAGTCAGATTAAAATACAATTAAGTGCTGTCCAATCAAAACTGATCAGCTAATTTGATATTTCTCTGATTTCATATTTTTTTCTCTTTTTTTTTTCTTACTTTTGACGAACGTGGTCAGGTCTACGAATGCCAAATTAATTTCTGTCAGACGAAAGCGAAAAAATATGAAAGTGTTCAGAAGAAAAAGCGCAGGGAAAGAGTGGACAGAGAAAAATAACTTGGTACGTCACACCACGTCATATTCGAAACAGTCAAACTAAACGGTCACTGAAATTGTCAACATTAATTTATCTCAACTTCAAGCTTGTCTGACTGGTGGGCTGGCTATGTACGTATTATCTGTATATAAAAATTTACAACATTAACTCCTTATCAGGTCTAGAAAGTTGTTGTTCTTTCTTAAATCTCTACGGTGTTGTTTTTTTTTGTGGCTGCAGTCAATTTGCAATATACGTTTATACTGAACTGATCCCTTGGTTTGTGGATGACTGTTTTTTGAAAATTAAGGCACTTTCAGTGATTACTGCCCCAGAAATTCGAGACAAGTGGCTTACTCTCCCTTTTACCAATTTTTTAATTGATCTCCCTGGACAGCATGCTGACTGGAAACATTTGTCACAAAAATGTTTCCATTGGGTCACTCTCCAGAGCTATTATTCTTTTTTAAATCAATTCTAAAATAGTAAATGTGACGTAGCAAAGCGTTTTTTACACAATAATCGAAAATTTGTTTTACCTCATGTATTGAACGTATTTTATAGGGAACAAAGATGGGAAATATTTGAATATAAAAAGAAAACTGACAAGGTTGAAGGAACAAAAAACAGTCAGTGTCCTCTTTGAGAAAGTCTTTTTTGTTTGTTTGTTTTTTTTACAGATCTGCATTATTCTTCTTTCAATAAATTTGAAACAAATGAATTCATGTTATGGGACTGATGATAACAAATGATTATAGTACCGTCAATAATTGTCGAAAGAACATCACAGGTTTTGAACAGAGTCTGTCTTCTTTCTTGTTGAATAAGCGCAGCCCCCCCCAGAAAATCAGGTTGGCCAGCAAAAACCAAAATCTTTCCTTTGGGGTCTGTATCTAGTATCTCTCTTCCAATGGGTCAATGTGTGTGTATGTGTGTGTATGTGTGCCTGTATGTGTTTCCAAGCGCTCCAGATTATATTTGGGGGCTACAACCAACCAGCTAAGAAGGCAACGGATTTTTCTCTCTTTCAGGGTCAATGAGCTCATCTCTCTCTCTCTCTCTCTCTCTCTCTCTCTCTCTCTATATATATATATATATATATATATATATATATATATATATATATATATATATATATTTGTTTCATCCACAGACAGTTGTTTCGACGTATTACATCTCCTCAGTGACTTTCCATTATCCCATCCAGGCAGAATTGAAACCTTCACTTCAGGGCTACGGAACTGGACAGGCAGTAAGGCTGAATTTAAACGACATATTTTGAATTACACAGAAATCCCTCATCCACCAAAGTTTTCAATTCCTATAGAAAAGCATTGCATAAGCTTACAGCGGATGAGTTACCTCACTTAAAGAGTGCTTAACCCTGAATAGAGGAGCATATATATATATATATATGTGTGTGTGTGTGTGTGTGTGTGTCTGGGGGGTATGTGTCTATATCACAGTGAAGATGTTTTTAGATGTTTTTCTTCTACTCAATATCAGATTCTATCCAGTGGAAAACTCCAGTGATGTCCAGAATGGAACTCATTCTGACAACTGTATCTCTGGATTTTTGAGATGAGGTATTATTATTATTTCTATTATTATTTGTAATCTAATAGTTCTAGGTTCAATCCCAGTGTGAGACAATAATAATACTACTAATGCTAAGAGGGAACTACGGTCAATGTACCCCCGTCGGTTAAATAAAGGGTTCGGTTCGTTACTTCCCCACACCTACCAGATTATACCTGATGAAGGCCGTAGAGTACAACAGCCGAAACATCGTGAATTCAAATTTTGACGTTACGGTTGTCCAATTATTCACTGTGATGGGTAGCCATTATGATTTTCACATAGTGTCTTCTTTGACTTTGTTTTTGTTGGTTTTTTTCTTTTTATATCTACACCTCTTTGGTTTCTACGCAACCATATTTGTCCTTCACCAATCAATATGACCCGAGGGTTGAGTACTAACCCTTATTTCTGTAGGCTGTAATTTAATCCAAAGACTTTTAGAATGGTACTCAATGCCTCTTGGTTAAGCAATCAGCACAACGACTACGATTGAGGAAATTTCCCAAAAGATGAAGGGTCACGTTTGTGAAACCGGTTCTCATAAGATCACTACGTCAAGTCTATGGTTGCCAATTTAAATATGATTTGTCAATTTTACGTTTCTGGAAGTCACTGTCAAATTTAATTTCTAACTCAGTCGACAAAAAAATGTCCAAATTGGTAACCCTGGTCAATCCTGGTCAGAAACTTGATCAGTGACCATTGGAGAATGTCGAACCATGTGCAGAACGAAGATCTGACTGGCCTGGCAAGCAGGAAGTGGATCCTACTGACAGTTGCTCGTGTGTATCTAACCTAGATCGAGGGTACAAGCAGAGAATGATGATATACACATACATTTGTTTTATATTTTACATTCTCAATGTTTATTCTGTCTTCAAACATTTATAATACGCCAACTAAAAACTATCCAAGTAAGTTTCTTCAGTTTTCAAGTTAGTCAGGCTGGCAGACTATGTACATATATGTATGATAGTAAATAAGCACTCGCAAATATATATTTAAAAAAAGGGAAAGAACTTTTCCACCATCTTTGATGGTTACAGCTTTGATGGTTACGATCAACTATGTCTGCCTACAGAAAAATCAGACATTTGTTGCGAAACAGTCATGTGGGTCGCTCAAATATTGGGCATAGCGTGATTTAGAGACATGTTATCCCTGGATTGTAACAATTTTCAAGACAGAAAATGAGAGAAAAAAGAAATTTATAGACTGAGAAAAACCTATCTTAAAAGTATTTTGATTATTCAACTCTTTTTTGATGTTACGAATCTTCAATAAAAACTGTCACCAAAACGGTAAACATAGATTATTTTCGGTTTTCAAGTTGGTCTAGCTGGCTGGCAGTCTAGCTGGCTGGCAGTCTAGCTGGCTGGCAGTCTAGCTGACTGGCAGGCTGGCTGGCTGGTTATGTATTACATGTACATGCGGCAACAATGGAGACAAAAGGCTAAAATTTTCAACATTCACTCTTTAAAATGTGTAAAAAAAAAACAATTTTTCCTTTTTCATCAATCCCCAGCCGGTATGATCTTAGAGGGTTTTATTTACAGTGTATGTTTATGCTGGATTGGTCACTGCTTTGTTCCGCTTGTTTGGGGTTTTTTTTTTTGGGGGGGGTTCAATTCTATGATCCTACAAAAGGCAAGGGAAGTAACGTATTCATAGATCTTATCTTACGTGAATTTTTTGATTTATTACTCCCAACAAGTCAGGCAACCAAAAATACGTTCATAGCGTCACAGTTTATATTGAGCATCAATTTTTTCTTTTCTCAATATGTTTTGTTTCTTTTTTTTCCCTTTCAGCTTAATTTCTTTCTTCTGTCTTTTTTTTCCTTTTTTCTTTTATAACTTAATTTCCTCATATTTCATTCAACCGGTCCGTGTTCACTTAAATTTCGCTATTAGATTGATGCAAAAATAATTGCAGGTTGTTACCATCAACTTCAAAGTATTATATCTCAGCTTAGAATAAAATTTATCGATCGAAATAAGAACCTTCATAATGAACACATTTTTGCCAATTAAAAACAAGTCCATTTATCCCGTAAGTATTGAATTATGGGGTCCTCGAAGCAATGCATTACAAACTGTTGCTTTGTTCCTTTGTAGGGAATGGTGGGAATGCTTGAAAACGTAGTTGTTCGCTGGAGAGATATCTGGTTAATGAGCTGAATGAGGTAGAGTTTCATGATCTAGTTTGTTCAATTTCTGCACGGTCATTTGCCTGACTATTTCTCATTGTTGTTTTTTATTTGGGGTCACATGTTTGACATACCGATCTTTTTTTTACTTTTCCAATTTGATACCAATGTCATGAAACTCCTGATTGGTCAATGTTTTCTTACTTTGCCAACTCCCGAGTTGTATTGCGTAGGCCTGCCTCAATAATCGCCATCAATTTGATGTCGCTAATCACAGAAGAACGTCAACATAATCAGAGCTCTTATCTCCGTTTCCAATTTTTTTTTTACCAATGTTAACCTGTGCGTTCCAAGCAGTTCCCTGGGCAGGTAAAGTAGTGGATATTGCAAGCAATTTCCGCTGGTTTACGTCCAATTCTAAATTCATACAACAAAATTCCTCGATTATGCCTTTTCCCCTATTTGTTTTGACGGCTACAAATGAACCAGGGTGAATCGTGGGTAGAAAAAACATCCAGCTCTGATTCTCTTTCAAAAAACAAGCTTATTGATTTAATCTTCATTATCCCCTTCTTACGAAACTCTTTTCTTTAACCTTTCTATTCCGTATCTTTTTTTTCTTTTTCATATATCTATCTTCTCTTTTACATTAGTAACTGTTAACCATGTGTTAACACAGGTCTTTTCTGTTTTTCAATGATTACGCCTTGATCTCTATCAGTATATATATATATATATATATATATATATATATATATATATATATATATGTCACGGTTATAATCCCCCCCAATGGAACCGAATATGTAGGCATTTACTACTTAGTATGTCTACGAAACACTTTTTTGTGTTTAAAAATGTCCCTCTGCCCACATAGATTCTTAGTGTAGTTTGATTTGTGATCTAAGTTCATGCTTAATTGGTTTGTTTTTTTAATTTCTTATCCGGACTCAAGTGATTTTACGAAGGTGAGAGAAGTTCATAATCCATTGATCAACCCTTTTTTCCATTTTTAATTGATCACCCCTGCGTGGTATGCTGCCAAAAACGGTCATGTGACGGCTCCCTCTGAATGACAAACAAGACTTGACTTTTTATCTTTTACGCCCTTCTCCCTTCTCTTTTCATATTTCTAATTTCTTTTTTGTTTACATTTTCTTCCTTTTTTGTTATAAGCCATTGGTAGATTCCTAGTTTACAGGTGTAAAATGGGGATAAGTGTTAATAACTTTAAGAAGACCAAAACAATATCCCCCTTTCAAAAAAAAAAAGAAGTGATGCATAAATCATAGTGTTATTACTTTGAATGAACCAATTTTTAGCATAGAGTGGGTGAGTGTTCGAAACGTAAAAGGTTTATATGGAACTAAGTCGTTTTTTTATCCATTTCGTTTATGCACTGTTTTTACACTGAGTGGGCGAGAACGTTAAACATTAAAGGTCTTGTTTTTATTTATTTTCTGTGCGCCATTCGAAGCGATAACAATATAATTTTTTATATCCACTTGGTCTTTCTGTGATAAGGCATATATATTTCATTTTAATGCTCACAAAAATAATCTCCATTTTATACATGGTAACTCAGAATCAACCAAATCATATTCAGTTACATATTTTTCAAAATCACTTTTTCAAATCGTCATTTATTGGAAAAGATTTATGTTCATCGTTCATTATGAGTATTTCATGATTGTATAAATAGATATTTTCCTCAACATTGTTCCTGGAATGTATCTTATTTATTTATATGAAATTAATATTTTTCTGTTTATTTATACATCGATCCCATTAGTTTATTCATCTTTCTATTATGGCATAACAATGGAGATTACGTCATAGAAAGTCTTGAGACTTCATCCAACGACTCATTGAAACAGTTTGAGTTGTGTACGGACGTAAAAAAAATCAAAATTGAAATTCATGAATTATCAAAGATAAATTATTTAAAATAAAACCAGGCTCCTTGCTGCCAATCCATACATAAATAACACTGTTGTTCTTGATGGTTATATTCTAGTTACTATATGATTATGTGTTTTCTTTAACGTTCTTCATGGTAAGTATTTTATGACTATATAAACATTTTTCCTTGTCCATTGCAAGTATCAAATCATTATAGAAGCTAAATAAAAAAATTTCGTCTTAATTGGATGATGATATTTATACCCGGGATGGAATTTAAACGCGACATTTCTTAAACCCATATAAATCGCCGCATTGCGAAAATGTCGACCTGAAATGTATTTATACGTTCCCAACGGTAACATAGCAACATTATATATTGTTATTGACAATATAAACATTTTAATGTTTTATTTTATCGTCCGTCTATTTAACTGTTTACTTACTTGGGTATTTTTCGTTTTTTGTTGTTTTACTTTTTGTTTTGTTTTGTTTTCTATCTTTTCTCAAAAAGTTTCATCTTTAGTGTTTTCGAGATTTTAAAACGCAACATTGCTCTGTAACAGATTACTGGATATGTTGATTCTAATGATCGCCTGAGATCACGCTTCTGTGAATTAGAAACTGTCACTGAAAACTGTCAATATCAGAATAGATTTCTTCAATTTGTTGTTGGGTCTTCCTGGTTGGTTGGTTTGGCTGGTTGGTTGACTGGCTGGCTATCTAGGTGTCGGGATCACAAGACGGTACAATATATCAAGGAGGATGCAGGGGTCCTAGACATCAGAGAATCCATTATAAATCTCAAATTGTAATGGTTTGGTCATGTGGCAAGAATGACGATCAGTCAACTGAACTCACAACTCTTAACATGGATCCCAAGAGATCGTATGCGGAATAGCGAATTTAGGGGACTGTGTATGTCCAATGGCAGTCGTTAAGAGACTGTTGTTGATGATAATAATGATGATGATGATGATGATATACATAGCCTGTCAACTAGCCCAAAACTTGATAAAATCTATGCTGACAGTTTTAGTTAACGGTTTTTAACATGAATTAGTTTCATATGCAAAATTTCCATACCAACACTGTAAACTATCTAACTTTTTATTATCCCCTAGAACTCCCTAGCTTCATATTACATCTCTTCAGTGTGGCTATAGACTTTCCATTATCCCATCCAGTTTTCACGAGGCAGGATCGAAACCTTAGCTTCAGGCCCGGGGCCGATATCCTACTAGCTAGGAAACTGGACGGTCAGTAAGGCTGAATTCAAGCGATATATTTTTTTTAGGGATAAATATCGATTTGTTTTAGCGTGACGGTTTAAACAGCAAAGTGTCCACTCACCTGCATTAGGTGAGAGTTGTTCTTGTTCTTGTTACTGTCGGAAAACGGAGCCTACTCTTGGATGGTTTGGAGGGTTGAATACGCCTGGAATTGAATGGAAAGAAATTCTTCTATTTCATGGACATAAATTAGGAAATTACTTGACTTTATGGTGTACTCTAATTGCTAAACGTCAATAATCTTAAGATAGTGGCTCTAAAATGCTAGATCATCTTTTTAATGTATATTTTAGTGTTCAGGGACTTCAATTCTCTTAAAATTCCAAATAAAGATGTGTTTAAAGGACCATAAACGATGCCCCTATTGATTCATTTAATTCATTCACCCAAATTAGGTGAGAGTCTTTCCTTGTTCTTGTTACAGTTGAGAAACAAAACCAACTCAAACTCTTGTGTTTGAAAAAAAAATACGTTATTTTATTCAAGTTTTGTTCATAATACGAAATTCAAAGGAAACGGGTCCCCTTTATTTCCATTTATGGATAAACCTATATATTTTTAGGTAATACAATAGAGGGTATAAGAAAATTTCCAAATTTATCTAAAGTTATCTAATCTGCTACTTGTAACCCAGTTTAGCAATGATGCTAGGCTTACATAATAAATGTAGCTAAACAAAATTGAAAACGGATATACATTCCTGAATCACAATTAAAATGGATTAATCCTTCCATCCATCCTTCCTTCCTTCCTTCCTTCCTTCCTTCCTTCCTTCCTTCCTTCCTTCCTTCCTTCCTTCCTTCCTTCCTTCCTTCCTTCCTTCCTTCCTTCCTTCCTTCCTTCCTTCCTTCCTTCCTTCCATGAGTGTAAAATGAATTTATCTCTTCGATGAATATTTTACATCCGTTGAAGCAAGGATTACAAACAATTATTCGTTCCAGATAGTGATATTGCAATTCCCAAACTGCTTTGGGAAAACAGACTCGGCTATGGATCGTAGAAAATCCCCATTTTCATTTATATCCGAGTGAGGAGGATCAGGCAAGGTCGTGTCGTTTTGCAAAATCAAGATGGACCTCTGATCGAATGGTGAAAACAGTATACTTTTATCTACAATAGTTCCCGATATATGGGGCGGTTCTGTAGCCAATATATTTTATAACAGAAATTTTACTCCCTTTTCAGTTACAATGATTTAATTGCTCGTAGAATTCTCTGCAGTGGCTTTTTCGTGTGTTTTCCCTTTCTTGCTAAAAGGACAGCTTTTCCGACATTTTTCTTTTCCAATTAACGACTCTCCCTTTAATGCACTTGCGATGATAGGAAACATCAATACTTTTGCCTGTAGTTTTGGGAAGGGTCATTGGCATTCAAAGAGGTTTTCGGATAATTTAACCCCTTCTTGCTGTACATGTTGCATGTTATTTACGTGGGGTGTGGGCCGATCTATTCCCCAGTCATCTTTAGGTGTATTTTCCTAATGCAATGGATGTAGACTGACATTTCCTGTCCTTTTTTTTCTCATCAGCGTTGCCGCTACTAGGAGAGGGATTCTGTTCACTGCCATTACACCTGGATATGACACCTGAAGAAAAATGTTGAGTGGATTGGACTAAGTTCACGAGAACAACATAAACAAGTTTAGTCGGTCACACCATAGGAACCATCGCATAGCCAACGTTTTGTCTGTACCATGCCGTGTTGTGGGTGATAAATTAAAAAATTGGATGAAGTGGGGGGGTCAATGAATAAGATGCTTTTCTTATATTTTATTGAGCGTTGATCGCTGAAACAATTTTCATCGAAAAACATAAACCACAAACCAGGAACTAATTCAGCATAAACTTACATTGCAAATTGAACTTTGCATAAAAAAAACTATTCAAAAGGTTTAGGTATCTATAAACAGTGAATTTCCTTCCCAGTGATCTCTCTTTTGACGAGCATTGTAGATAGAATTAAAAAACGGTAACAATCAAAGATAATGAAAGGGCTTTATTTTCCATTTTATAATTATATATATATATGTATGTGTACTTGTTTGAGAGTTGAGCACAACAGATAATTCTATTTAGAATGAGACAGGGGGAAGAAAAGGCGAGTTACGTAGTGTACTGGAGGAGTAGGGAAAGAAAAGGGGGTAGCGGGTTACTTACTTTATCAAGAGGGTAGAAATACAAAGGAAGACACGCAATTTCGGAGGGGGTAGGGAAAGGTAAAGAAAGTCAGACAATTAGATAAGGGGGTAGGATATTAGAGGGCACAAAAGAAAGTTAGGTTGTTTTGGTATATAAAACTAATCCACACTGAAAGAAATATTATGTAGACAAACCTAGAAATGAGTAAATATACTTTGAGACGGACTAATAAATTTAGGCGTGACAAATAAGAGTAAGTTTATCCATTTGAAATTTTTCCAACACATGTTTGCATAGGAGATAAATCATGGAAAACTAACGAACGTTGGAAAGTTGAGGGCGAGAACGAGATGATACATGTTTTGGGTGAGGGAAGGGTAGAACTATGAGATAATAGATACTTTTTTTTCTGGCCTCCGTGGAATCTCCACGGGTCTGGCTAATCTATATTAAAGTGCCAAGAAAGACTGCTGTTTTTGCTTGGTCAAATTTCAAATGTAAGGTTTCTTTTATTCTGACCAATCATAGAATCTTGTAACATTTTTCATCAGACTTTTAAAGTCAATTGTTGGAGATGAACTTCCCCAAGTAAGTGTGAAAGCAGGAACACAATGTAATCAAGTCGTGTGTCACGTCCTGTAAGCTTGCCAGAATTCAATAAAATGAATATCAGTGGTTTGATTCACGATTCGAATTAGCATTAAACTGACCTGCACACACCTAATGCTAATGTGAACTCACATGAACTGAAGTTAGGTCAGAGCAATGTATTTTTGCTTTAAAACATTGGGGATGACAAGCCTTACCCTAAAATGCTGGCCAAAAACGTGTTTGAACATTCACACTTCATCATTCCCTGACATTCACAAAAAGTTTGTTATAGGATGATAACGTCGAATATCGTTAATTGTACCAATTATTTAGAAACAATGGAGGATATTAGTAGGTCACATAAACAGATTACTGTAGCCCAAGTGTGTGCCAGAACTAATTATCTGAAAGAATATCAACAATTATCTGAAAAATTATCTTTAATTGATAGATTTTTATCTAGAATTATCTAGAAAAAAGATCTTTCTTCTAAATTATCTGAAAAAAGCTCATTCGTCGAAACTCATCAAAAAAAATGTTTATCTAGAATTATCCTAAAAAAAAATCTTTTATCTAAAATTAACCGAAAAAAAACATTTTTATCCAAATTATCTAAAAGGATTTTCCATCCAAAATTATCTAAAAGAAATTCCTTTATCTAAAATTAACTTAGAAAATATTCTATCCAAATTATCTAAGGGCTCTTTATCTGAATTATCTAAAAAAGATTTCCTATCCAAAAATTATCTAGATAAAGATCTTTTATCTAAAATCATCAAAAAAATATTTTATCTGAAATCTTTTTTTAAAAAAAGATCTTCTATCTGAAATAATTAAAAGATCTTAGATTTGAAATCATCGGAAAAAAATGCCAACATTGAGCAATGTTGGTCCCAGAATGACCATAAAGACCCCCTAAGAGCACCCTTTTGCGGGGGAGAGCAAAAATGAAATAAAACGTTTTAAATGTGTACTCATGCAAATTGTCCTGGTTAAAGCCCCCAAAATGTCATCATGGACTTCTGGGCACACACACACATACACGGAAGAATCTGTAGCAAATGAGGCTGATTCGTTGAGTGATTAATGGGGCAACAGAGATTCGCTCAGGTCGACAACAAATCTCCATGAAATCATCAGAAAATGAAAAAAAAATAAACGAAGTGGCAAGCTTTCGATAGAATAAACCCAATATTCAAAACCAAAAAATTCCATTCGTCTTGAAAAGAACGATTTATAACCAATGCTTTGTCCAGGTAGTCACCTATGGAGCTCAAACATGACGCGTGGACACGATATATCACTCAAGATGAAGAGATGTAAAACATAGATGAAATGGGACAGCTTCACACAATGCGTAGTACGGACTTGGAATAGCCTTCCTAAAGATGTAGTAACGGTACTAAGCATGAAGGTGTCTGATGGGAAGATAGATGGACTGGGGAAGAACAAGTTTGTTTACTCTAACTACGAAGACAAATACCAGCATCTCAAGTGAAAATGTTACCTACCCAAACGAAAAGGACAACTTTTGGAATCTGGAGTAAAGAAAAATCTTATCTGAAATGAAATCCCAGACTTGTATGTTCGAATTGACTGCAAATATAAACTAATGTTTGTTCGTTTAATTATTTATATGCACCTCGATCATCATCTATTTTCCAGAGTTCTAAAACAACAATAAAAGAAAAAGAATTGAAGCTGAAAATATGTAAGAAAATAAAAGTTATCCGTTAACGGTTATTTTTGCTTCCAGTAAATTTATTTGGACAGCTTTCTTCTTTTTTTTTTTTTCTTTTTTTGGTCGGCTGTGCCGACTATTGCGTATAAACTGCATAAAAGAATAATGATAAGAAAAGGTCTGGCCATTCATCAGCACGAAGCCCACTGTCAAAACAATCTTTCAACTAAATTTGACGAACGTTAAACAGACGCCAAATGACATGAAATAGATTGCCTGATTGCATCCAATATCGGATTTAACGACGACCAGAAGACAACCGGATTGTTCAAAGAACAGCCATCTTGCGTGATAAAGGGGAAACACACTGAAATTAAAAAGAAATGTCTTGTAACTCTGCACATATCATACACGCAATATTTTATCTGCTTTCCCTTCATTTTTTCCCTTTCTCTACTTTTCTCAACTTTTTCTACTTCCATGCAGTTTCCCATGTTTTATCAGCAAGTGTCAACATAAACTTCCTATATTGGTTTCTTCATTTTTAAATCATTCTAGCTGAGGGGACCATCTAAGTATAATGTATTAATATATATATATATATATATATATATATATATAGACATCTACTGTCACCCAAAACTATCTGCTGAGCAGTCGTTTTTACTTTTCTGTCGTTCCTGGTGTTTTATTACCAACTGTCAACCAGATTCTCTGACGTTGGTTTCTTCATTTTTAAATGATTCTTGCTGAAGGGCCGACCATGTATGATATATCAATATTTATATATGTATATCTACCGTCCACCAGATCTGTCACCAAAGCTATCATTTTTACTTTTCTGTCATTCCAAATGTTTTATTAGCAACTGTCAAACAAAACTTCCGACATTGGTTTCTTCCTTTTTAAATGATTCTGGCTGGAGGATTAACAATCTATAATTTATCAATATATATATATATATATATATATATATATATATATATATATATCGTCATCCAAAACTGTCTCCAAAGCTGTCGCTTCTACTTTTCTGATGTTTCTGGTTTTTTCATTTTCTAATTATTCTAGCTGACGAGCAATCAATATATAATCTACCTATCTATCGATGAATATACATCTACCGTCAACCAAAACTCTCTCCAAAGCTGTCGACATTGGTTTCTCTCAGTTTTCAAGATAGTCCGACTAGCTTGCTGGCTACGTCTCTATTAGAGGTACGGGCCGCAAAATTGAGCTAGAATTTTGAAAATGTAAACGTTTTATGATGATGTCAAGAAAGAAACTTTTTTTGAAAAATAACGCTCTGAGTAGATTTATTGGTGTGGGGGTAATTTGTAATGTTTGTTTTGGTAACGTTGGGCCCTAGCTTGTGTCCGTTTGATTTTAAAGAAATTCGGACATTTTAGTGATCACTACCTAACAAAAAAGATAGTAACTTATTCATTGATTGCCCGTTCTTTCAATGTTTGAATTTATCACCCCCCCCCCCCACACACACACACAGGACATCCTTGTAAAAGATGTTGGTTTCAATTTTGTGAGTAAATAGACCCGGTCTTCTTTTCTTTTGTTTCTGATGTTTAATTGGTAACCGAAGACCATAACCGTCAACAGGGGTTTCTTCAGTTTTTAAATTATTCTGGTTGACTGGCTGACTAATCATAATATATCTTTATGTGTTCCTGATGCACAGTGGGTTGTAAAAGTAAGAATGTATTTCATACCATGTCCAAAAAAGGAATTTTTTGAAGCTGTCCCCCGATTTGTTTGAGTAAGGATTTCAATTGACAATGCAAACTCTATGGTAATCAGTCTCTTCATATGTACCCGTTGGCATTCATGCTTCACTTTCGGAAAATCTGGTATTTTCAGTTATCACTGCCCAACAAAAGGCCAAAGAAGAAACTTATTCTTGATCATCTTTTTCCCTATCTTTAATTATCGAACCCAACGCAGTTTTTATTAAAAGACGCTGGTCAGATAATGGCTTCTATTGAGCGACTAACTAAATTTTTTTACCTCGGTTTTTCTTAACGTTTTTCTCTCCAGTTTTCCCATCTTTTTCTTGTTCTCCTTCTTTTTATGTGCTTCATCATTCACCTCTCTCTTTCTTTTTCCCGTCTTTCTTCCTTTCTTCCTTTCTTCTATGAATATGGTAAGAAATCATACAATAAATGGAACAGGGTGAGAAATCATAAGATGACTAAAATAGATTTTTAAAAATCATACAATAATTAAAGAATGATAACTTGAAAGGGTGAGAAATTATTTGATAACTAGAATAGGATGGAAAATCATTCAAAAACTCGAATAAGGTATGACGTCAAATGATTGCTAGAATAGGGTAAGAAATCATACAATAACTAGAAAAAAAGTAAAGCATAATGAAATATCTAAAACAGGGAAAGAAATCATATGATGATTAGTATAGGATGACTAATTATTCAATCACTGCAATAGGGGATAATATCATATGATAACCAGAATAGGGTAAGAAAAACATATCAAAACTAAAATAAGGAAGACATGTGACGGTTTATATCGAGTGACTCACAAGATTTGTGTATTTATCATTACTATGATACATTCTTTCGTTTGCATCATGTCTTACATCTTCATTTCTAGCCTTTCACTTCTTTTTTAATCCTTCTTTCTTTTATCCCTCATATTTCCCCTTTTGTATTTTGTATTTCTCTCCAACATCGAATTATCGTTGCCCAACAGGTTTCTCAACCAGACGGCAAAATGTGCCACGTTTTTCTTTTTTTTCCTTTCTCTGGGCGTTTGTTTCAATTTGCCTATATATCTCCAGGCAATCATGCTCACATTTTTAATGCCACGACCTTGAAAATTTCCATGGGTACACCACTAGGCATCATCTAAGCACAATTCAATGTAAATATACTGTTGATAATTTTGATAAATGTCATTAACATTCAACGAGTTTTTCGTGCGTTTGAAGTCCTGATTGTTAGTGTTACAAACGCAAGCTTTCAGCTGATTCATTCTAGGACATTCTTCAGGTATATAACCAAATATTAAGTCGTTAAACAAAATTTTCAAATGATGGTACTAAACGGCAAACTTCTATGGTAGCTACATTACAGCTTAGGATATGGGTAATATTGATCTATTCATTTTTTTTTTTTGTTAGGCTGAGGTTCCCATACGTTGTCCCTGTTGAGTAGTGAAGCCACTTCGGGTTGAACTCCGCACTTGTCTGACTTATTTGGACATGTTGATATGGGTTGTCTCTGGTTTTTTCTCAGCTTTCGACAGCGTTCCATGTCCATGATTTGTTTTTCTCCCCAGAGAGTAAAGCGTTCGCCTTTTCCTCTCCAAATATGGTCAGCCATTCCAGATCTTCCTATCTCTCCTTTGATTACAGCTTTTTTTATGTTCGTCAAGTCGAACCTTGAGAGGCCTGTCAGTTTCTCAAATATAAATCATTCTACATGTACACGGAATAACATGAATGCATTTTCTGGTCATTTTTTCTCTCGTTGAGAACTCATTTTAGTGAATAAATAGCAAATAAAAAAAAACTGTTGAAAGTGCTAAAAGCGACCTTGATGTTGAAGGACATACAAGCTTTTAATTTATTGTGTTTTCAAAACAGTGTTATTTTGGGCTACGATGGTCAGTTTGGGACCAATGGTCCAAATCTTGCGCTGGTATTTTTCTAGATAACTCTAGATAGAAGATCTATTTTGTTTTTCAAGATAATTTTAGATAATATTTCAGAAATTAGTTTTGGTACACTCTGGGACTATGTTGATTCACTTTTGCGAGGTAAACATACGTTTATCATAAATAATATCCTTCTCCCTCTAATCGATCCAATCACTTCTTTGCTTCGCACTTTCTTTCTCTCCCTTCCATTCTTTCTTCCATTTCTCTCTTTTCTCTCTCACTCACCTTCTCTCTAACAACTCTGACCTCACTTTTATCTATTTATCTATTTTCTCTACATTTTCTTTCCGTTCTCCATTGTGTTTCTTTCCTGCTTAATGTTACCCTTTCAAGTTTCTATTGCTTCCCCCGCTCTTTCTCTCTCTCTCCCTCTCTCTCTCTCTCTCTTTATCTCTCTCTCTTTCTCTCTCTCCCTCTCTCTCTCTCTCTCATTGTCTCTTTCTCGACTTCCTTGTCCACTCCATTCTCTTCTCTATTCTCAATTCCCTCTCAGGTATGAAAATTAAAAATAAAGATCAAAAAAGGGCCCTTCTCCCTTTAGTCTGATATAAAGTGCCTGATCGCCGTCCCACATCCCCCTTTAATTATTTTTGGAATCCCCCGACCCCCAATCTTATATATTTGACGTGAGATGGATACCACAGAGTTGTAAAGAATGTATCATTATCAAAAGACAACTATTATTAACAAAGCAAGTGTGAGAACTTGGTTGAATTAATAAGTTTAACCAAGTTCAATTGTATCCGCTAATTCTAACGAGTATAAAATTTTGTACTATCAAAAGAATTTTTCAGGTTAATGTTCCTTTAAAAACAAAATGATTTTTCCTGTTCCTGACAATACTGTACGTTTCTACCTCCCATGTGCCTATCCCAGTCCCATTATAAATCATTTTCTAACGAGTTTGTTTTGTTCAGATCCCACTAAACTATATCAATGACTATTGTTTCCCGCCATCAGCTCATTCCAAACCAATACCTTGCTTATCAAATTATGACAAATTTTTCGAACCCTTTGCTTATTCTACCCTTTTATTAAACAGGTAAAGATTTTCAACGACCGAATATGTCGACCCGTTGCAATTAAACACCTAATTTTATCATTACTATCTTCGACACATAATTCATGCACCACTTTCTTGTACTAAAGCCACTCTTTCGTCAAGATAAGCAGTTTTGCAGGCAATAAATACATATGTATATATATATATATATATATATATATATATATATATATATATATATTTCCAACCATGTTCTTCTCTCTCTTGTTAAATAAGCCTGTCATTTTCGCCGGACATTATTCGAGTATCTAACATAACACCCCAAATACATTGATAACGACATTATCCTGATAGAAAGAGAAACCACGTAAGTGAGTCTCGATTTTGAAGTTTTTCCGATATTCTCGGGTCACTTCAGTCGTTTGGTCGGAAATCCCACTTGATCGTATAGCTGACCGCTGATTGGTCAGAAATAATTAATTCGTATCTCAGATGAATCACACGCTTAAAGAGACGTGATTTCTGAGACACGGGGATAAATAGAGACATGATGATGTCACAATTCGCCTAACTCGACTGATTCGGTCTTTCCCGAGACACTAAATCCTCAATTAACGTTGGCTTATTTGGAGGCGTTTCGTTATCGAATAACGAAAACAATTCTCATCAAATATTATGAAAATATCCGTACCACTCATAAATGAATCATTATGTATCAGAACTGATTATCTGGATAAAATATCTGAAATAATCTATGAAAAAAAAAGTAGTTCTTATATCTAAAAAGAAATTTCTAAAATATACCAGCACAAGATTTTCACATGGTTGGTCCAAAATGACCCTAAAAGCCCCCAAAGTGCTTAAAGAAACTGATCAAGAGACGCTGTTGTAGATGGTGTCTGGTTGTGTACTCATGCATACCTTCTGGGTTGTAGCTCCCAGAATGTGTCCAGCTCGACATGCACACTCACATAAACAAAAGTAAAGTGAAAAGAATCTGTGACCCATTTGGTTGATTGGTCGGGCGGGTCGGGCATTTGTGGGGCTATGGTTATTCGATAACCTTTTTTCTGACGAGAGGACTTTATTCAAGTCGGCATCGGAATCGTATTTTTAATTCAATAGTTTCCCTTAAACATTCTCATCGTCGCTGATGAATAATTGAGTCAATAAAAGCATTTGATTCTGGTTAGGATCTATACAAGATTCTTTTATAGTGCTCGGAAAGTAATTACGTATTTTCAAATCACAATCGCCGTTTTCAAGTCTTTTAAACCACAGCAGACATTTACGCGCCTTCACTGCATCAGAATACATGTTCAGAAATGCAGTATCATCATTTCGAAATCCATCAAGTACAGCGTTGATCTTCTCAGTCTTTATTCTCCGTTGGGTTAAGCTTTACTACACACTCTAAACGGCGCAATCGTGGATAGAGGAGATGATGAACTAAATCCAGACGACATTTCGTACCATTAAACCCTGGTTTGGCATAAAGATTTAATGATTTAAAGGAGAAGAATGCATAATTTCTTTTCGAAGATGAAAATACGTGATTACTTCCTCAAAACCCTATTATTTCCAATCAATGACCACTCTGCCTACGTGAACTTGGTCAAACTGATATATTAGGGATAGAATTAATATTTTTTGTCCATTTCTTCCCCTCACAATTCTTATCTCTGACCCTTCTCCCAGCGCCACGTACTGCCTTCTACTCCTAACAACTCCATACCAAAGCCCCAACATTTCTAATGTTCAACTGATGAATGCTAAGATGACTTGAAAACAGACAATATAACGTCGGATAGAAGGTTATGAACTAATTCCAAACACAGTTTCGTACCTTGAATCCTGTTTTTGCCTTAGTTGGTAACCTTATAGTTTATAGCAGTGAATTACGTAATTCTTCCTTAATTTTCTAATTCTTCTTGCAATACCCTCCAGCTTAATACTTGATGTTTACACCAGTAGTAACCGATGAATTGCACGGAGGATCAAATGAAATCAAGCCATTCGAATACAAAAACATAACCCTTAGTATTATTGCCTCAATTCTTCTTTGGGTTCAAAGTTCTTCCAGCATTCTTTGTTATATCTTTGAAGAGCTCCAAAAATAATGGGTTTTCCACGATTTTTTTTCACCCTTTTCTCGCTGGGTTTACATATTTTCCCAGGATTTTACTCCTTGTCAATTTTTCTGTTGGACCAGCGACAAACACTCTCTAAATTCTTTCCTTTCTTTCTGTTCACAATAATTGCATCTGGTCGTCTGTCCTGAATGTGGTGATCCGTTTGGATCACAACATCCCAAAAGTTCACAAAAGCTCATGTTTTTATTCATCAAGAGCTCTGGTTTGTGCATATTCAATAATAATAGTAGTAATAATAATAATAATGATGATATTATTATTATCATTATTATCATGTTGTTGTTGTTGTTGTTGATTTCAGTCTATGTAAGTTACCAGCCGGGTCTCGACCAGAGAGCTCAGCCTGACAACCTTGTAAGCTATGACATGACAGCTCAGGCTTTAGGGAGAGTGAAAAAAGAGGATGGGACATTGCTCTCACATATACAGGAGATACAACATTTTCCAAAATATACTTCTCTAGACACATTAAGTGAATATATACTAGTTGTAGTACATATATTCACATTGACAAGAATTTCCTAATTATGTGTGCAGAGGAGGAAAGAGTTATTTCTTTGTATTTTATATATGCTGGGCTTTTCAAATATTAACTGGTCCCTTTTTGGAGTAATCATTATTATTATTATTATTTGCAATCTCACACCAGTTGGTGGTAACTGCTGGAGTTTCAGTGACAGCAAGTCTCCGCAAGTCTCCAGCCCTTCTCTCCTAGTTCTCATAGGCCACAGTAATACTGCAGTTTACAGTTTCACACCGGTTACCTAGTGGTCATTACTGAAGGCTGAGTGACAACAAGTCTCCTCAGGTTTTCAGCCAACGTCTCTTCTCTCCTTCACCTATCATGCCAGTGCTGTGGTTCACATTCCCGCTTTCGTTTCCCATCCTTTGTTAGGTCACTGTTAACAATTAGTGTTGCAGTCTTTATATTTCAAGCACTTTCCTCAGTATCCGTGCATTTCCTAGCAATGCTGTGGTCTGTACAGTCTCAATCCTTCCCGTCTATCCCGATCTCCTCCAGTCTCGCCCTCAGTGTCTTTGGGACAGTTCCTAGTGCGCCAACTATGATTGGCACTACCCTGGCTTTCATGTTCCACATCTTTTTCAGTTCTCTCGCTAGATCCTGGTATTTTTCCCGTTTTTCATTCTCCTTCCTCTTTTTTTTTTATTATTATTATTATTATTATTATTATTATTATTATTATTATTATTATTATTATTATTGATTTTTTACCCTTTTGTTTCATTTAACTGCTCAAAGCAGGGCAAATGTTTAATTATGGGAGGCTTGATTATCACTTTACTACAGCAGTTTTTTAGTACACACATGTATATGTGTTTGGGTTCATGTATATACATATGCATACATGTACATGGTCAGAGTGGATATGTACGTTGACATGGTGGTGAGATGACACACTCAACAAAAAATAAACCGAGACTAGGTGGGGGGCGTTTATCATCAGGGATCTCAGGTGAGTGTAAACAGTCGGTCTGGCTCAAGTCAATTTAAACTAAAACCCTTCCATCATTTATTATGCCATTTGGGATTCAAAGAAAAACCCTCAGCTCATGGAATTAATTAGATATAACAAAAACATTTAGCATACACATCGGTCACATAATATGATCGACCAATGAAAAAGTACAGATGAGGCCAGATAGTTCGAAAGATTTTTTAAAGATAAAAAAAATTGAAACAAGCGTCTTTGAACCATCAACCGAAAGTATTTTGGTTGCAGCTAAATGGTCAGTATTTAAGTGGAAAAAAAAAGAGAGAGTATTTGACTGCAGAGGACGTGAACGCCAAATAGATTCAAGTAAATAGATCAAGGAAGTCACGTAATATATCACTTGGAAATAGAGAGTCACCTTTGATCATTTAAAAGATGTCTCCAAAACAACTTCACTCCGATATGTTATCGCGTAAACGCAAGAATATAAATTACGGTTTTGTTTATATTTTCTCCAGTAGATAATCGCTCAGCAAAAGACAGCGCATTGAAAAAGGTATGTTTCGTTGCTCATTTGGGCCTTTTTCTCTTCCTCTCTCATCCTGTCTCGTTCGAAAACTTTGTAATTCCAAACTCAATTCAATTGGCACTGCTGTTTCTGTTCTCCGCGACCCGTTTGAATCACAATGGGCTTTTTTCGATCGATCCTGCCAGTGCACCGGTAAGGCACTTACTAATAAAAGACAAACAGAGTTGCTAAACAGGGATCCAAGATTTCAATGAAACCCCAAAATATTCAAGAACTTTTTTCTTTAAAAAAAAATGTCGTGTGATTTTATTTTTATTTGCAGGTAAAAAAACGAATTGCCTCAACTAAAGTTATTTGGTGATTTATTTTGTTAAATGTAAACAGATCATCGATCCATAAACGAATATAATTTTATATAAACATCCTGAATTTACGAATATTTCATTTTTGTATTTATTCGGCTGAAGATAATAGCAAAAAAACAAGAAAGAGGATAGTAGTAAAAAAAGATATGATCTGGGTCCTATTGATGTTTAATTGGGTCTTGTGGTTTAGTAATGACGATGAATTATAAATAGTAACAATGATAACAATAATATTGATAAACCATAAGCAGTATTGTTTTAGAAATTATGAGCCTAAATTGTCAAAGTAGTTTTTTTAATTTTTCTAGTTGTTCTGGCTTGCTATTTATTTATTTATGTACCATGCGTACAGGCTGCATCAATTGAGCTATAATGCTGAAAATCCAACGTTCAATTGTCTTTTTTCTGGAAAAAAACCTCCAATAGTGTGTTAGTACAATTTCAAAATATGTAAATTTATGCTAAATTGGTCATCTAGTTTGTTTTTCGCTGCATTCATATCCGTGTTTTTTCTTTCAGACACTTTCTCAAATTTTTTTGATGATCATCCTTAACAAAACATGCCGCAAAAAAATGGTTGCAGGACTTTTTTTTAAATACTTGCCAAAAAAGAATCAATATTTGATATTTACTCTACTCGTCTTGTCAAATTATTTCAGGTGTAAGACATCGACCCTTTTTCAAAAGTTCAATAGAAACCGTCAACCAAAACTGTCCACAAAGGTTTCTTCAGTGTTCAAGTCGATCCTGCTGGCTGTCTATCAGTGAACATATTATGCACACAGGTAACACTAATGGTAATAACTGAAAATTTCTACATTCATTGTCTTTTTTTTTTTTTTTTTTTGATAACTATGACTTTTGTAATGATCACCACCTTAAAAGGCGAGAAAAGTAGCTAAGTACTTTGATCACCCCTTTTGCAACTTTTTTAAATTCATCAACCCCAACACAACAAGACGTTAGTTGCATGACGGTTTCTATTAAGGGATCAACTAGATCTGCTATGAGTTTCTCTAAACAAATGCATTTTTTCTTTTGACTACATTCTTCATACGACCATTTCCGAATTCGTGCTCTGGATGGTGAGTACTGACGGTACAGGAAGAATCGGACGAAATTCCTAACTTCAGTATTCAAATTGTTTTAATGATAAATTATTCATTATTTGCTGAGCTTCCCTTTGACTGCAAGATGATTTGAAAATCGCAATACCAACATTTGAAGACTTATTCGAAAAGGGAAGCGGCAGTTTTCACACCCAGTGCCGACTTAAATATTTAGCAGAAGTAGCATATGCTATGGGCCCCAGCATTTTCAAGGGTTCCATGCTAAATGCTTGCAAGCTATCAATTCCTATTCAGTGATTCTCAAGAATGCAGATGTTATGAATAAACTCGTCTACATAAAGTTTTAAAAAGGTCAAAATAGATATTTATATAATTTTTTTAAATCACCTCAGAAAAAATTGAGTTGAGCCCTGATGCCAATTTTCAAGTCCAAAGACCGAACGGTATGGCCTGGATCACTGCGAGGCACAAACTCATAAAAATACGATCATATTAGAAAGGATAAAATCTATGAACAAAATTAGTGCTGAATTGTAAACATTGTTGGGTTGTGTTTACTTTTTATTGCAACTATAATGTAAATGTTTCAATGTTTGCATATTTTCCTCTCAGGGTCACTTCGATAACATACGCTTTAGGTCAGCTATAGTTTATTAATCCAACTCTGAGCAACCGTCAAACATCAACATTGTCGTTTCATTGTTTAACTTCCTGGTAAGCGGCTTATGATGACAAAGTTTTGTTTTGGCAATCGTAAATGTTAGGTTAGCGTCTCTTGCATTCTGGGTATGTAAAGTTAATGTTCCTATCTAGTCTCCTCGCATCGAAACGTTCTTTCTAAGCCAATAACATGATCCATTTTTTCTGGTTCTCAATGTGATGCAACAGCAATGCGTTCTTTTTAGTGTTCTGTCAGCACCGTTAATTGCTTTCATGTGATTGTTTGTTCTAACAACAATAGGACTGTTCCACGTAATCGCACCTTTCCTATATTAGCTGTGCATATATTTTGTTCAACGAATTCTCGGGGAATGTTTGCTGATGATTGGAACAGAAATAAAGATCGTATCTTAACACTTCCTTTTTGTTCAAGTGAACAAGCTAAGAATTCTGCGTGGTAGACGGAAACTTTGATGATTAAAGACAAATTTTTCGGGGGGGGGGGCAAAAGTTCTGGGAGCTTTTCTGTTCGGGAAGAGCACAATAAAAAATATTCGACGACCACAGTCATCAAAGTTGGCAAAAAATTAGATCCCTCTTAACAAATCTGTAATTATGTTCTCGTGTGCTTGGCTGTACTGTTTTATCTAAAGATTTGGAGATTGGCACCAACACTCCACTAAACCTTTTCTAAAATATTTTTTCTATTATTTTGGGAAGAAAAAGCTTCTTTTGATCTTCAGATTCCTTATTTTGACAGGTTTGATGATAATATATAGGTTCTCGAGAATGTTGATGTTTTTAAAGTTTTTGTTGTTTTCTTTTTTTTCGTGTATTTTTTTTTTCAAATCTATTTTGGATATTTCCCAGTGGTAAACCCCAGTGATGTCTTGAATAGAATCTATTTCAACTATATTTTCCCTTAAATGGATTTTTTTACATTATTTCAAATTCTGTCCTTAGAGTTGTCCAATTACTGAGTATGATATCAAGTTCTTCTTGATATATCGATGAAAAGATTTCATAAAATGAAATAAACAAACAGATCATCCTGTGTCATCATATACTAGCTTTAAGAAATGCATTTTTTTCAATTCTGTAATTAAACAATTGTAGCAAAAAAAGGTACCATATTGGCAAGTTCCGGCCTCTTTAGTAAGACTATGTGCGTTTGTGTGAAGAAGGTTAGAGGAACATTTCAGATTACTGTCTATAGTTTCGAAAAAGATCAGTAACAGGGTTTTGGACGATCAAATTCATTGTTATTTGTGTTGTTGACACAGCGTTCCGGTATTTGTTCAGAATTACAATCCTACCAGTGGAAACCACACTTAACAGTGCACTGGTCAGCCTTCCACTACTCAACAGAGGTAATAAATGATTATACGGAAGTACAATCCTACTAGTGGAAACTACACAGGGCTGAACTCTTCATACGTCTGCCTTACACTAATCAACAAAGACAAGGAATAAAAATCAAGGCCTTATAACTGAGTTTAAGCGTCCGGGACACTCTTTAAATATTTCAGGTAGAATTGTCAACTTACACGTTTTGTTTTTCCATTATGTTTTATTTTCCCAATTTCCGAATCCAATGTAGCCATTCTACGGATTTTCTTCTTTTAAATTCATGTTTTAAAGTCTAGTATTGTCACTTTTTCCTCTCTTATACGAATTAAAGAGTGATATCAGGGATTGGAAAGCATCGCATTCAAATTGGCAACCCTAGTTCCAGCATTCCCAGAAAGTCAAATTTAGTCGAATTTATTAATGACTTAGCTCCATCATTAGCTGTTACAGGAGATCACTCTGAAACCAATTTATTTTTCCTGTCTGGTTTTTCCTAGCGATGCAAATTCTTGTAATGCTCGAAAGATCTATTTTCTACTTCTTAAAGTTTCGTCTTCAACAAATTGCTCCAGCCAGCCGAAAAAAATAAAATCTAAAGATCGTAAATAATTTTAAATTTACCTGTGTTATTTAGATAGACAGAGACACACACACATATAAACACAAACACACACATACACACACGCATATATATATATATATATATATATATATATATATATATATACATATACATACATATATATACATGCATGTACATATATATACATATATATACATGCATATACACACACACACATATATATATGTATATATATATATATATATACATATATATATATATATATATATATATATATATATATATATGTAGTCAAGAAGTCATTACAGCTTCAAACGCTAAACATTTAGTGTCACTTCAGTCACTTATTTCCCAATATCTGTCAATGCAACTTATGCAATTTTCTTCAGAGTTTTTCTCCTGTTTTACATATACTTTGCTATTATGGTGAAATGTGTGAATTTTGTCTTTTTCGGATCATCACTTGTTAACTATGTAGCTATATATACATATTTAGAGACTTAGATGTTGATTAATATATGTATGTGCCCACACGCATATATACGGAGGGAGAGAGAGACAGAGAGACTGAGATAGGGGGAGATAAAGACAGATAAACAGACAGACAGAGAGAGTCAAAAAAGGAGAGAGAAATGCATATATATATATATATATATATATATATATATATATATATATATATGTATATATGTATGTATATGTGTGTGTGTGTGTGTACATAAAATGGTAGGGAGAGACGGATAGAGACGGAGAAAAATTGCCGATAAATAGACACACGCACACTGATATATAGAGAGACACACACACAAACACACACACACACACATACACACACACACACACACATATATATATATATATATATATATATATATATATATATATACATAAATATGATTATGTGTAGGCAGACGAATGAATATAAATAAAAAAAATTATTTTTACTGGATATTTGCCAGTATATATGTTTACACACACACATAATGTGTGTGTGTGTGTGTGTACGCGTGTGTATGTACATGTGTGCGTGTGCACTGGCTAGCATATAAATAAAAACTTTCTTTTTATTGCAAAGGGGCCAGGGTATCAACAGAACCTCTTCTAACGATTGATCTTGTCAATACGTTGCCCGATGTATAAATGCTTTTGCATTGTTCACGTGGTCTTCTTTACTCTCAAGGGTCTTCATCCTGACAATCCACCCAACCAATCAATTTCTCTGGCCGGACTCAAGGACCCGGGCATCTGACGAGAAGGGCCTAAGACATCTTGACCCCCAAATGCATCTAGCTGACCCCCATAATCTCTATTTTGAACCACTCAGAGCCAATCGATGATAGATCCACCTGATCCCCGGCTGTTTCACCACCAACCAACAAAAAGTTTTATCTATTCAAAACCGTCAACTAAAACTGTAAAGATAAGTTTCTTCAGTTTTCAAGTTAGTCTGGCTGGCTTGCTTAGTATGTATTATTCGTACAAGCTGCACCAATGAGTCTAGAGGGCTGAAAATTTAAATATCCGCTGATTATTGTGCCGAGAAAAAAACTCTTCGTATCTATTCTTGAAAATTCTCCTCTATGTAATTCTTAGTGAGAGATTCAATTCACAATGTAAGTTTATGCTAAATTAGTTCTTTAGCTTGTGTCTGGCCATATTCACATTTGTCTGTTGGAAAATTCAGATTTTTTTGGGGAGCATTATCCCTTCATAGGCGGGAGAGGTAAATTGATACTTTATGACTCCTTTCCCAATTTTTTAACTGATCACCCCTACAACTACATTCTGCTAAAAGACGTTGGGTCCGTGACAGTTTCTATTGAGTGAATAAGCAAACCTATATTTGTATGGTGTTTAAGTTCCCTGCTTGATGTGTACAAATGACGTCAGGGTATAGAGACTTAAAGAACTTTTTTTTCTCTCTTCACACAGTTCCTCTCTGTGTCCCTCTCTCTTTCCAATCTTTTTTCCTCTCTTCCTCTCTCATTCATGATCAAGCAACCTTTTTTTTTATCATTTCTTTCCGGGACTCGAATAAGTGTCCCTATATTGGGAATAAGATGCATCAGGAGTGTTTTTAAGCTCTTTTGAGAGACAAACGCAACGAACCGTGAAGTTCATAAACGTAGTTATCAAACAGTGTAATTCGAATTATCATTTTTATTATTATTACTATTATCATAACTACCTGTAAAATGACTATGTTATTTTTGTATTTTTATTAAGGAGCCTAGAGCTACTTCATTAGGTAATTCATTCTTAATAAATCAAGTATCCTAATTTTTTTTTCGAAAATTAGCTCAATTCACGCTGGTTTAATGTGTGGCCAGACATAAAGCATTTTAAAGAGTTTCCATGATGCAATATCTATTGTTATGTCACAACAGCCAATTTCATGATTTTATAACTCTTTGATTTTTTTAACAGTTATGTTATTCTATTTCACATGGATCAATCCATTATAAGTTTAGGGTTATAACTGGAATCGTAAAGGACAACCACACGATCAATTATACAATTGAACATACTAATTTTTATATGTTGCTCTTCTATGGATAAATCATTTAAGCGTTCGCACGAGCAACGACATGGTTTTCACTAATAATCAACTGACAGCAAGTCTTCTAATAGAGTAGGACTCTCCTCAGTATTCTGACTGTCTTTAACCGGGCTATGGTCTTCAGAGTATCAGTTCTCCACATGTTCCACCTTTCCTCAAGCAGTTTTTTTTTTGGGGGGGGGGTTAGGGTAGGGGTTTTATTTGCAAATGACTTTGATGCTAAATTTGGCTCTTACTTTCCGCCAATTCTTGTCGTTCATTGCAATGACAACTTTTGAACGTCGTTTGATTTTCAAGATGAACCAAACCTCTCAATCGTGTGTGTCGCGGTGCCAACATCTCTCGATCTTATCTAAATCGCTCTTCAATCTTATTTTTCGCAGGTCACGACTTTGTTTATGATATCTGGTGATCCTTAACGTGATTTGTGATGTCCAATGCTTGTTTGACATTCTGCGACTTGGCCTTTGATTTTTCTTATGGATTTCATGCAATTTCTGTTTTGTTTTTTTTCTGTAATAAACTGCGCAGTCTTCTGATATGTGATGCTGAACATGATTCTCTCCAGTGCATGTCACATGGCCTTTTACTTCAAGAAACAATTATTTGATTGCCTTCGACGTTTCAGCTCCACAGCTGATTATCGGGAGGACTTTGTTGTTTACAATTACCAGATTTGGACATCATCCTCTTTGCTAAGAACCTCCACGATCTCCTAATGATGTTAGACACACTGAATGGAGACAGCGAAAAAATTGGCCTCTACATGAACTGCAGCAAAACAAATGTTATGTACAACGAACATTTTAGGGACCAAGACAAAATCGAAAATGCACAGCTGGAGAAAATAGACCATTACATCTATCTAAGACAATGAATCTCCATTAAGTCGTCAAAAGATGAAAAAATAATGCAGAGAATCACCTTTGGTCGGTAGACTCTCAGTAAAGCAAGCTAAATTTACAAGAACAACAAAATCCCCCCCTCCCAAAAAAAGGGTTCACAACCAAGTATCCTATCGATAGTCTCATATTGGACGGAAACGTGGAACCTTACCAAAAGATTGGCCCTTAAACTGAGAACCATGCAACGTGCAAATGAGAGAATCATGCTCAACCTCACATGGAGAGCTCATAAGATAGTACAGTATATTAGGAAGAAAAATGGAGTCCGAGACATCATTGAAACTGTAAGAAAACCCAGATGGCAGTGGACTAGACATGTTGCAAGAATGAAAAGATAACCGCTGGGCATCACGTCTCACAACATGGATCCCAAGAGAACAAGTGCAATGCTGTTCCCCGACAAGGAGTAAGATGGTGTTATCAGCTAGATAAGTTCAGGAAGTGCTGGTTCTGCGATGCCCATGATAGAGAGGTCTGGTGAATTTTTGTGAAGGTCTATGCCCAGCAACAGACGCCAACGGATTGATGATGATGATGATGATGATGATGATGATGATGATGATGATTTGGTCTTCAGATTTCATTTGAATTTTGAATTCCCAAATACTACTTTCTCTTGTCTCTTGGCCAGCTTCTGTTTTATTGGTGTTCCATAAGTTTACTTTATCCAATCGCAGTCATTTGCTCAATTATCAGTGACCCACAGCTACCACCCAATCATGATGATTGTTGTACATTTCTTGAGCTCTATTCAATTATTATATGATTACCAGTTCCATTCCTATCTCTCAACACAGATACCATTTACTATTCCAATGTACTGTCCGTCTTGGACTTCATTAGATATCAATACCTCGATTAGTTTTGTTCCAGAAGTGTCTGGACTATTCGAGACACGGTTCAGGGTATTTTCTCATGATTCAACGTGTTCATTTTTTCAGCTTATAACTGATCAAATTTCCTGAATACCTTAAACGTACGACATAATCGAGATTGCATTATTATAGGCATTGCTGTGGTCTGATGTAATACAAGGTATTACCTCAAAGTTTTGAGAAATCAGGATAGATTGATCCATCTTTGAAATTATTTAACGTACCCGCTACCTTGATCAATTTTCTTCCAAAAATGTCCGTACTTTTCAAAACAGCACAGTTCAATGACTTTTTTTTAAAATTCAGTATGTTTTTTGCAGCTGATAATTGATCAATTCCTGGAATACCTTAGACGTGCTACATAATCGAAATTGCATTACTCAAGGTATTGCTGTAGTATGATCTAATACGAAGTATAACCTCAAAATTTTGAGAATTTTGAATAGAATGATTAAGCTTTTAAATCATCAGACGTTCCCCTTATTTACTGGATAGATCGCTCATCTTTCAGAATCACTCCACCAGAAAACAAAGAAAATCATTCTCTATTTTTTTTCTGATCTTTCAAGGAGACATTTCAAGCTTTCTAATCTACAGAATTATGGGCTGAATCTGGTGGAATCAAACAAAACCATATTTAATCCAACTACAGTTTTCTATTCGAATGTTTTAGAATATTTCACTAAGATTGTAAAATAGGTTCCTTTAGTTTTGAAGTCAGTCTGTCAGATTGAATGCATGTCTACGTATGTATTACGTGTGCAGACTGCATCAATTGAATTGGAAGACTAAAAATGTAAGCATATGCTCTTTATGTTATTTTTTCTGTTTTTGTGGTCTTCCTCTTCTCCATAGATTTTCAGTGAAGGGGTTTAATATGCTAGCTAAGCTTATGATAATTTGGTCCCTTAGTTTCTGTCTGGCAACATTCACGTGTGCTTGGGAGGGGATTTTGACTTCCTTTATTGATCAATGCTAAAAAAAAAGAGGTAGGTGACTTTTTTTATGAACCATCCGTTTCTACAATTTATTGATAAATCATCCCCCAGGACAGCCTGCTTCTAAAAGTTTCAATTGGTTGACTAACCAGACCTGTTTTATAATTTGTATTCGTTGAGTTTTCACACCAGAAGTGCCAGGTGGCTTTTACTGGCAATCAAGTCTCCAGGATAATCTCCAGGATTTTAACTGATTCCAATCGTGCTGTCGTCTCGATTATTTCGGTCTTTTCTTAGATGTCTTGTCCCTGCACCACCTTTGTAAAGCTCTAGGGGATCATCCTCAGTGCTCCAACCACTATTGGTGCAACTGTCATCTTATTGTTTTTATTGTTGTAAATGTTTCAATTCAGATCTCTCTTATTCTACCTTTATTTAGGAAATGAATCTATGAATTCAGAAACTTAGAGAGATATCAAAGCAGATAACTGATAATTAAAGTGTACAAATTTGATAGATAGATAGATGGATGGATAAAAAAATAAATAGATAATCAGATAGATGATCAGATAGATAGATAGATAGATAGATAGATGCCAATTTTGAAAAAAATTAAATACTCCACTTTTGTAGGTGTATGCCAAGACATGACTGTTACATCCGCCGGTTGTCTCTGCGACGGGATACTGGACATTTTTAGTCCAACAAAGAAGGGAGGAAGTACAGTTATATCTGAAGTAAATTCTGGCATAGGTGCAAAGGTCCTGCTAACTAGCACTTTACAATATTTTTAAAAAATCCATTAACAGTGACAGAATAAACCTCTGATTTTTGGAAGTGGATCGGGTCAGGAACTTTTCAGCACTTCGTAGTAATAAATTGCAACGTATGTAATAACCTTTTTCATAATTTTGGATCTTGATTCCCAACCCGTTGCTGAATCGAAATATAAAAGGCAACTAGACATACAGTGATACACACCAACTTTTCATAGCATCCCTGCTGATACATTAATACCTATTATTTACTTAGCATTCTTCTAATAAAAATAGATCCCGTAAGGAAAGAGGTGGGCCAGTGAAAAACAATCTCTGATCGTCACGACCAGACATAACCAACCCAACATAAAACGCGCAGTAAGACTTTCCTCGTCACGAAAATATTGAATTCAAAGATTGCTACCTCTCCCTCAACTGAACAATGTATCAAACCCCTTGAGATAAGCTCAATCATTCCCGGATCTGAGACAAAGAGTCTTCAAGATAAGTCACGTCAGAGGCTACTTCAAACAATAATCGTCACGATCGCCTAGAAGGGTTTTTCGTACTCGCCCCTCGGTGCTGATTAGGAAGGAGATACACAGATGTGGGGCGGGATTAAATGTTTTAGCGTCTACTTTTCTTTTGCAGAAGGGGGATCAGGTGGTTCGAGCAGCGTAGAAATTTCGAAACCATGATTGGACTTTATTGGCAGCTTGCCAATCGGCCTAGAGGATCCCAATTAAATCCTTAAGACCTAACTACTTAAGAGTGTTCCAGCAAATTCTATTCATCTGGCTGTTTGCAAAGAAAATCATACGATAATTCACCAAATGTCTGTTTGTTTGTAACAGCGTAACGCAGGAAAACCAAGCACAGAAATGTTCTGTGTATAATACTGGGACCGAGGTATACAGTTATAGAAAGTTCGTTTGTTTTTTTTGTAAATTCTAAACTTTTTTGAGATCGTACTCGGGGACAGGGGTTTACTCAGAATATAAGTATTATTCTTAACTTGATCCTTACTCTATGTCTGACTGTGGTCGTGCTGACCTAAAAAGTAAGTATTATTTCAAATCATGAATTGTCTATACGTCCAACCGTATTAGCATAAGGGCAGCTTGAGCTATGGCCACCAATTTTTCTGTGGTTCCTAATGAGACCCAAAGCATGTTTCTTACATAAATTATTTTGTAAATCTGTAAAAAAAAAAACTGGTAAAATAATAGTGTGAGGTATGCTTTTGCTCTCTCTACAGAATTAATAATCTGAATTGCATGCATCTGCCTATCCAAACTCTGGTTCTGTTCATCTATACCCGACCTCAAAATTGCAGGAACTGCACATTGTAGTTCGAGGTATAGAATTTAAATATGCCCCACTCACGGAAACAGATTTGATCTTACATTGGGATCAAAGTCTTATTTGGGGCTCCGCAGTAACTAAATGAAAATCGGACCGTTGGGTTAGTTTGTAGCGAGTCAATGTAATTTGGAAAATATTCTGAGGTAGTCTAGAATATTATCATCAAACAAACAAGGAACTTATTTGCTTAAAAAATACTGTATAACAAACGTAGCCACCAAAGGTGTCAAGTTCGTTAATTTTATATGCACTTATCTTTGTCTGTTCTAGTGATCAAAGTCAATCTGACTCGTCTATTGACTTGAAAATTGGTACCAGTACTCAACAGCACTGCTTCTATAAAAAGCTTCTTTCTCAACCTATGGGTCTCATTTTGAGAAGTACAGTTCGTTAGTAACATATAGATCCTCCTACATTTAGGTGTTCGAGATATTTTCTAATCCGTTTTGGTTGTTTTCGAGTGAAAAACCTCTAATATGTCTAAAAAGACTTTAATCTGACCACATTTATCCTTCGATTATTCTTTTTAGATGATGTGAAATATTGACGCTATGCTTGTTCAATTATTGTCCGTGATGATGAGTTTACATATTTTCAAAATGAATGACGTATAAATTATTCAATTATTATTACGTTCATCATTTCAGTTGTTTTCATTGCAACTTCCAGATCGTCATTCTACAACCTTCATTGAACACCAGAGGTCGCATATAAAGAATAAGTCCCTGCAGTGATTTTCCCTCAACGGAAAAAGCCTATCCTACATCTATTTTAGTGCTTAGGCCACGGAGTTTACCGATTATGATCCATGAACTGTAATCATATAGATATCATTTATCTTCCCTGACAACCTGATAACTCGTCATCTTTATTTACCTTATCATCATCGTCAGCCTTAAAACAAACGTCGTCGAACATAAACCTTCCCCAAGATCCTGCAGACTTTCTATTATATGCACTATGCAGCCAGTACTTCCAAAACTTATCTAAGTTCTCTCACGATTCTATATTTCCAAAGTCACAATTTCGCATATGATCTCTTCAGGACCGTGTTGTGAGTCAAGGTGCCCAGCAAGTTATCAGACCTTTTTTAAACATGACCAGCCAACTGTTAATTTGGGTTTTTTAATTGGTTTTATAGTATCTCTGACTCCTGTGTTTTCTCTAATATACTGAGCTGTCTTGCGATCTCTAAATGTGATCTCAAGTATAATCATATCCTGTCTCTGGTTCTTAGTTTAGTAGTAATAGTAATAATATTTTTCTCAATTTTTTCAATCATTTCAAATGAAATATTGACAATTATAATTCATTTTTCGAAAAGTATTAATTCAATCTTGGCTTAATTAATTCAATTGATTTGAATTGCTTTCTCTCTGCCGTGAAATATATTTGCATTTTTTATGAAAATCCATTTAACATTAAAATAATCGACATAAATTCAAGATATCCGTACCTGGCATAATTCAATCACCATGGCCCATGCATGTACCAGAATTAATTATCCAAAGAAGTATCTAAATTCCTAATCTCAATTTTTTGCTGTTTTTATCAAAATTTTGTTAACAAGTGGTCAGAATCAATTAAATATTTTGCCATAACATTTCATCCAATAATGAGAATAACCTTTTTGAAATAATGTTTCCTGCACCTAGCTCAAGTGAAATCTATTTCTTTTGCTCAGTGAATGACAAGATTATGACAAGATTAACGGTGAGTATTCTTCCTGCCCAGAAATCTCAATCGACTAAATTTACCAAAAACTTCATTGCATCATCATCATCATCATCATCATCATCATTGGTCTTTTGACGTCTGTCGTTGGACATAGACCTTCCGATGGATTTGCCAAACTTCTCCATGGGCGTCGTGGAACCAGTATTTTCTCAATTTTTGTAGTTCATCTCTCCATTTTGTTTACTGTCGGCCTCGGTTTCTCTTGTGATATCTGGGAATCCATGTTGTGAGTCATGATGTCCATCGGTTGTCTGTCATTCTTGCAACATGACCTGCCCATTGCCATTTAAGTTTTGTTATAGACTCTGTGGTGTTTAGGACTCCCGTTTCCTTCCTGATATACTGTGCTTTCTTGTGATCTCTCCATATATGATTCTCCCGTAAGTGATTATCGGAAGGATGCATTGGTTGTATATTCTTCTTTTCAGGATTATTAAGATCATCTTATTTTTCAAAATTGAGCTTGCTCAGCCGAAGGTTTTCCATCCTAGAGTGTTTTTCGTTTGATTTCCTCTTCTTTTGAGGATCTCATGGATATTCGTTGTCCACAGTAGATGTAGTTGTATATCGTCCCCAACTGGTTCTACTCATATCAAAGAGGCAGGGTCATGCATTAATTCAATTTCCAGCCTTCATAATACATTTCAAAAGGTATGACTTTAATTATCCCGGAACATTCCAATATTTCAGCTTATTTAGAGCTGGATTATAATTTTTTGGATTCCCTGCGCTTGAAATGGTAGAATATTATTTTCTTAAGCAGGCTATAACACTGGTCAGCTCAAGGACACTCTCTATAGTACGATGAATGCAACAGTTTTGCCTTGGTCAAAAGACTACCGCACCTAATTTCAGGAAAACCCTAGATCTATAGGTTATAATGAGGGTCAAGTTTTTTGTAGCCAGCGTGAAGGCTCTTTTTATAGTCTGGTGTATGTAAGAATCGTGCCATGGTCTAGAAATCGCCCGTACCGAATTCCAGCTCAATATGACAATCTAGGAGACAACATCATTGGAAGAAACTCCTAATGGGGCACACACCCTTGCCAAATGGATTCTGTGAGTAGATCTTCGTTTCGCTCCGATAAAATGGCGGGTGATCCGATTACGATTAGGAAACTAATTTAAAGACATCTTAGTCCCTAAAAGTTTTGCACCTTCTGAATGCTTCTTCTTCTGCTGGATGCGGTAAGTGGTAATATTTTGGAAAACTGAAACAGTCGGTCGTTACTGTCTAGGCCTGAGGACGGAGTGTCCTCATTCCGCTGGGGGTAAAGCAATTGTTAGGTCATTACTGGCCTTTTTTCACGTCATGATTATGTCAGATAGATCACCATTTGCGAAATCCACCTGCTGAAGGCCGTAGCATACAACTGCCGGAATTTTGAGTCCAGCAGATTAACCAAGATTATGACATCAGTCTGGAAGCACATATTAATAATGATAATCCATAATCTAAAAAAATCAGATAAAATTAATTTATTTCCTATTTCAGCGTTATAGCCAAAAAATTGTAATCTCCCTTTGGTCGTGAGAGGGAATTTCAGTAGCGTATAGTGTTTAGTATCTTGAATGTGCTCCGTATCACGAATGTACAGAAAGGCCAGAATAGTTTAGTTTCTGTAAAAAAACAATGCACAATAAAAGTCTCTCTGATACACCGTCAGGAGGTGTTCCCAATTGTATATTGTAGAATTTCAGACTGTTGTTTATTCAAAGTTACATCATCATCATCATCATCATCATCAGTCTTTTAGCGTCCGTTGTTGGACATAGACCTCCCCCAAGATTTGCCACACTTCTTTATCATGGGCGTCACGGAGCCAGTACTTCCTGAACTTGTCTAGCTCGTCTCTCCATCTAACATTTTGCCGGCCTCAGTTGCGCATGTGGTCTCGGGGAATCCATGTTGTGAGTAGCGATGTCCATCGATCTTCTGCCATTCTTGCAACATGGCCAGCCAACTGCCATTTAAGATTTTTTATGGATTCTATGATTTCTCTAACTTTCCTGGTGATAATTTTACCCGCTTTTCGGAGTAGGTCGATGGTGATGTTGTCTGGCCCGGGGGCAGTTCCTTTCTTCGTCTGTTTAATAGCTTCTTTCACCTCCCACGGGGTTACTTTTGGGAAGTCCTCGAGTTGATTGCCCATGTCAAACGGCCAGCAAACAAAAAAACATTAGAGAATTAATGAAAACTCTTTCAGAGTTACATTTTAAATTCCTATAATCAGCGCATCCATAGTAAAACAGAAAGTGCTGTGAGGATTAATTTGAAAAGCTTTGAAAAATGCCGTTTTTTAGAGGCAAACAAGTTCAGAAAGAAACAGACGTAACCAGACTGTTGCAGGATTGCGGTAGAGGTTCACTATAACCCCAGATATCAGTTTTTTTCTTTGTCCTTTAAAAAGATTTGCCGGATTAGAAGAGTTACCGAATTAACAAGAGTTTGTAAGTACAGGACCACGGAACTTGACTTAATGCCTACGGGAACACGGAACTAGAGTTATGCCTACGGGACTAAGAAACTAAAGTTAATGCCCACGGGACCAAGAAACTAGGGTTAATTCCTACGGGACCACTAAGCTAGAGTTAATGCCTCCGGTACCAAGAAACTTGAGTTTTTGTCCTCAAGACCACAACTGTCACTTGGCCAACATCAAACCGGCGTAGAGATAGAACGGAAACTAAAAGGTAGGATTTTGGTGATAAGAGCCAAGCTTGAGAAAAAAAATTACATGAAGAAAGGTATATGGAGAAGGTTGATAAAAAAAACAATTTCCGGGTATATATTTAACCGCTAATGCGACTCAGGATTATCAAAAATCAGAGAGTGCTTAAAATGCAGTTGAATTAATTTTAAAAGATTGTCTTTAAGCAAAAAAATATTAAGAAAATCACGTTTTTTTTCTCCATAGCACAGAACACACCTAAGATACAAAGCACCTTAGTCTACTACAAAAAAAAATTGTGTTCTGCGTTTTTTATAAGGTTAAACTATTCTTTCGATTATGCTGTTTAATCTTTCCCGTAGAATTACGGTCCGAATCAAAATGGCGATAAAAAAGCAGCTGAAAGTTAGGATGGAGAAAAAACAAGTCAGCATCAATAATAATATTTATCTTTCCCTTAATGTTTTTGAGTGTACGCACTTACTATCTCACCTCAACCACAAACATCTACGTTTAGATAGATACACACATAGCAATTCCAAATTATTCCTTTTGTTTTTGTGGCTTAAGGCATACACGAACTTACTACACGAATCTTAAAGAGTCTTTTGTTGGTAAGAACTTGGACGGCCAAAGACGAAGAGGCTCTTATCATGACGTGGGTTCCTACCAATCTGTTGTACTCTGGGAAAGTAGATGTAAAAATAAATTCTTGTTTATCCCAGAAGGTCGTCTAAGTAGTTTGTCGTTTCATTTTTGAGTCTAGCCTCCAGCCAATCTAATTCTTAGCTTTCTACATCTTAATGATGACTGATTAAACATACTTGACCATAGTGTACAACTTATCAGATCGATGGCTATCGTATCAGTTATAGTGTTTTTAACGATGATGATAGTCGATAATTCTGAGAACGCTAAGGGTATTTTTTTCGTTCAAACCAAATAAGAATCGGTTAATAGCGTTTATAAAAAAAGGAGTGAGAGAGAGAATAGGCGAGAAAGGGAAATTTATCTTGTTATTTTAGTTTTCTCTTTGATTCAATTTTTGAAATAAAAAAAAAAATAACAAAGGAATAAGAGATAAAAAGAAAGAAAACAAAGAAACAAAGAAAGAGAGGAAGCAAGCAAGCAGACCATACAGTGTTTATAATTGTTGTATATTCGTGTATATAATTACAGCTTTTTTCATTTTCGGATGAATAATATTGCATTTTGGATTATATATTTTTTCTTCCTTTTTGATACAATCTTTTTTTCTGGTTTAGACTAAAACAGGGATTGATTTAGAGAAACAACCATCTTTCATCATAGAAACAAATGTTGACAAATATTGACAAGTGTTGTTCAAGGAATTAGATAAAGCACGTCGCAAGTTTTGGACAGAATCTGCCCTTTTCTTTATTCTAAATGAATACTTCTTCTATGTTTATTTTGTGTGTGTGTGTGTGTGTGTGTGTGTGTGTGTCTGTCTGTCTGTCTGTCTGTCTGTGTGTGTATCTGTGTGTGTGTGTGTGTGTCTGTCTGTCTGTCTGTGTGTGTGTGTCTGTGTTTCTGTGAGTATTTTTGTTAGCGCTTTAACTCTCCAAAAAAGGACATAAGAAATAGTCAGCAAAAAGGTCAAGATTGATTGCAGTCTTTAAGTAAATCTGGCAAGCAGGATAGAAGGCTGTAAATGCATGTGTCACGCGTAAAGACAGCATGAATGGAGATAAAAGACTGAAAATTTACACATTTAAATCTAAATTTTTCCCTCAATTACCTCACCCCAACCAAATTAGTTCACATTGCAAGTAAACTGGTCCCTTACTTTGCGTTCGACAGTGTTATTTGAAAATTCTTTTTAGTGATTACTGTCCCTTCCCCCCAGCCACAGAAAAAAGCAAGACGAGTAATCCTTCTTCCCGATTTTTCAACTGATCACCTCCAACATGACATGATGCTGAAAGGCATCGGTCCTGTGACGGTTTCTGTTGAGTTAATAACCAGACATTCTTTTAGGGACCATCAACCAAAACAGTCAAAATATGCTTGTTTCAATTTCCATTTTGATCCAACTGACTAGCTATCTATGAATAACGCTTATAGGAATATAGAATGGAGCTCGAGGGGTGAGGATTTCAATATTTACTCATTATGTTTTGTGCTTTTTCCTTTGAATTCACCCATCCCTATCTTTAGTGGGGGTTCGATTTATAACGTAAGTACGTGCCAAACTGTACCCGATCGTTTTCAAACATTCTAATGATCCTACGAAAAGCTAAAAGAGTAATACAAGAGTGATATTCCAGGTATTGGTATACAATATTTGATTTGAGACATTTGTTCAGCAAAAGGCATATTTCTGTTTGTGCAAGAGTGATGTAGTGTATTTATGCTTTCTCTATTTGTATTTTTTCAAATTACTCCATTGTAATGCTTTGTTATAAACCTATTGGAACTATGTGTACAACCATAGCTAATTTGCAGGGTTTTTTATGAAATATTTTACTCGGTCGGTCGCTTGGGGGTAGTGTTTTTGTATCAGTTGGAAGAATATTATTCGTCAGTTGTTTTTTACTTGTAGGTTGAATATTGGTGTATACTATATTATCCTACCTCTATTTTTTTGTTGTTGCTATGTTTTTCTTTTTCCATCATATTCAAAGCTCGTGTAGCTTAAACTGCTTTCCTTTAAAACTCAAGTAAAATAATTCTGAACATCGTTTGATATTGTTTAATTTGGTGAATGATATATTAGCCTAGTTTCTATTGATCTTGGGATCTTCTTAATGATTTTGTTGAGCTGGTTAGTTTTTGTGTTCATATATGGAATTAAAGAATTATCTTTGCTGTGCGATCCATGGATGATATTATTTAGCTTTTGAAATAACATCTGAAATATTTCAACTTTGAAGTTCAATCTTTTCAAATCCTCTTATTTTTATTTGTATATTAGCACGTTGATATTTCACCCACTGATGGATACTCACAAAAAATCTGTTTCTCGTTGTTTCGATCCTCAGGTGACATTGATATTGAAAAATTTTTCACTATGTGTTTAGTTACTTTAACTTTGTTAGATTCCACTAATTCGTGTATCTAATTTGAATTCAAAATACATCACTACTATTTCTATGTATTTTCTTTAAATCAAATGATATTTTGGACATCATGAGGACAGAAATGGAGATAGGCTGGACACTTATCAAGTAAGAAAGCGAATATTTGGGGTAAAGAGTTCATCTATCAGTTCCCAACGGATAGCCAACTCAGTTAGAGAAGGTCAGATCCAATAAGGCGGGATTTGGGCGAAGAGTTTGTCCAGCAGTAGACTTAAGCTGACTGATGATGATATATACACTAGTCCACAAGTATAAAGGCGGATCACAGATTTTTCTTGTGGAACAAATCAATTGAATTCAAGATTTTTGAGGGTCACAACACAAACAAAATATACATACACATAAAATATTAACAAATACACGTATAATGATATTTATTCATGTATGTAGTTTTCAAACTGTTAATTGAACAATCGTAGCCATCAAAGAGGTTTATGCTTTTTATATGTGCATGTATGTGTTTGTGTGTTACAGTGCTCTTGGTCATACTGTTCTATCTACTGACTTTGAATCATTATTTCACTGGACTCCTTGAGTGGTTTGTTGTTGTTTTTTTTTTGGGGGGGGGTCGGTTTGTTTTTGTTTTTATGTAGAAAATAAGGCTTTGGGGGCTTTTTAGCCCTATTCTGACTGGTTTATTTCTGGTTATTCTCATTCTGTTTTAACCCATAAAAACTCAGACCCATTTCCCTTTCTGGGAAAGTTATGACGGATATAACGCATACTGGGTACTGAAATTGATCAACAGCCACGTGACTTCGCCTAGATATTGAGAAGATATCAATTTCTAAACTATTTTTTTCTGAGGCTAAATAAGGGAATTTCCAAATTGGACCTGATGCCGGTATCGCATTTGATTCTTAAAGGGTTAAATATTTTAAACACGAGTGATGTCATAGCTGGTGACTTTCCGACCATATTTGTTCTTTGATTTAATTTTTATTACATGACTTCAAAATTAAATGCTACGGTTGTTCAATTATTGACTCTGATGGCGAGTTTGTATTTGTTTCCTTAGCCACAAAATATATATTTACCCTAATCTGTTGTCTCACCCCGTCCCCCGATATTCCTCCGTGACCTTTGCTGATACCAATGTTCTTTCATCCATTTGCCTCCCGCGATTCTCTTCTTCTCTTCTTCAACACGAAAGAACAGCATAGAAATAGAATTTAAATTCTTGAATATTTTTTACAATGGACATTGAATTTATGTTTTTAATCAAGTAGGGTAAAAAAAAAACTTCTGTAGAGTAGGCCGAGCCTTCAAGAACAAGAAAATCCAATGAAAAAAATGGTATACTACCAAAGCTTCATCCGAATAGTCAACTATGGGACTGAAATATGGAACTTGATTAGAAGATTGGCCCTCAAACTTAGAGCCATGCAACATACCTAGGAAAGAATCAGCTTCAATATCACAAGACAGCACAGAACATTAGGGAGAAAAAAGCAATCAAGAAATCATAAAATCTCTTACAATAACTCATATAACTATAAGCTGGTCAGATAGCAATAAAGTTAGACAACCGCTGGACATCACAACCCAAAACACAGATCTTCAGAGATCACATGCAAAACCGTGGCCAATAGAATATAGGATCACCTGACCAAACTAGACACATTTAGAAAGTATTGGCTCTGCAGGTCCCATGACAGAGAGATCAGACGAATTTTGAGGAAAGTCTATGTTTATAATTAATAATAGACGCTAAACGGATAATGATGAACATTTCCCTTGATTACCTTTTATATCAACTGCAATGAGAAACGGAGCTAAACCAATATTCTTACAAGTTGCTCATCAAGTTTCAAAGAACTACATGTGGTTCGCAAGCCACAATTTGGTCCGGTCTTGTGACTTTGATCTTCAATAGGTGCAAGTCTTCCCTCGTACCAAACTATCCAAGTGAATAACTACATAATCACATATGTAGTGAGTCCCTTTACGCAGGCTACAGCCATAGCTGTCCTTACCCAGAATTCACACATCACAAGTTTCTCCTCGCCTCAAAGTTCTTTGAGGTTTTTGTACACATGTAAAGTAGACTTGCTGGTGACAGGTGACCGAAGAGGCGGCACTCAGTTCACTGTGTGACCAACATATGTAAGCAACCCCTATTCATGCATGACTGCAATTCAGAAATGTATTTTCTTTTCTGTGCCTTCATTCATTTAATGTCATTTACAGTCAGGCCAGTCAAACTCTCCGTTGGAAAAGGGCATTTGAATTGCGTGATTTAGTGTAGAGATCAGTCTTTTCCTTAGGAAGAGTAATGGGACTTCTTTGAGAGGCTCTCCACATGACCCCTCACTGCTTACGGCACCTTGTTCACCCATCTTACCCTTCATTATGCTGAAAATGGATAATCTTCAAAAAAATATAATACAATAATATTCATTATTACTGTATTAATATCATTGATTCTTTGATGTTTTAAGTGCATAAAACCTATACGACTAATGAACAGACCAGGGAATGGTATATTAACACATCTGTAATCTGAAAATGCCTCGTATTTAGTCCGAAAGTGCCTAGAATTCTAAATTTGTCAGCTCCTTCAAGAACACACTGTCCAGCGTGTTCTTGGGAAAGGGACCTAGTGCTGCCAGAAGATCTGATAATCGACAGTAGATCATAGGCTGAGACAAAGGCAGAATCATTTTATCGCTGCATACGGCCCTTACTATCCCGAGATGGTTACCCATCGAGGTATTGGCTAGGCTCAACATTGCATATCTCATCTTACGAGAAACGATGCATACAACACAATTTTGTATGTAACTTTTTTTTCCACTAGATATTTTAGCTGGCTCCCGTTTTGACGTTTTGAGAAGATGATGAAATGTCTTGAAATGCTTGGGGCGGGAACCACCAACTGAATACACAACGGGGTGACTCGTAAGACTTTAATTGGATTTCAGTGTTGAATAATTTTACTTGGAACTGGGGATAGGAATCGCAAAGGTCATGTAGTGCCTGTAGAACCAAGAAGTGCGGTTTGATTAGAGGAGATTTCAGCTTTTAAGAAGACACCAGAAAAAGAAAAAGAGGGAAGATACCCTGCAGCAATCAGATAGAAGTGGTAAATGAAAGATTCAATAGGCATTCTTTCGGAACGTGTTGCAGGCCGAACAAACCATTGGCAAAAAAAATTACTAAAGACCCAGTTTATAAGGATGGAAAAAATAGAAAATATATAAAAACTGAATAGTAAATCAAATTAAATATTTAATTAAATTAAATATCAGAAACAGGAGCATATTTGATGTATATCTATTCATTTATTTATTTGATGACTCTAGCCATCAGAGATGTCTGAAGATTCTATCTGTTATATATATATATATATATATACATATATATATATATATATATATATATATATATATATATATATATATATATATATATATATATATATATATATATATATGGGAGTCGTTTGCATGTTTATGTGTTTGTGGGTTTTTCTGGTGCTCCTGGCCATTCCAATTTATCTACAGACTTGAACATTAGCATCAGTTCTCTACTAGAGCCCATCTAAAGTTTTTTTCTCTTTGAAACTGTTTTGACTTTTTGGGGTCTCATTGTAATGGGTTTAACTACTGAATGTAAATAATCCTAGATCACTCTATTGAAAATGCTTTCCAGTAGAACACACTGGTGATGTCCTAAAAAGAATTTGTTCTGAGGTGCGTCTCTTCTCTAACGGGATTTTTCACATGACTTCAAATATCAATACCACGGCTTCAATTATTGACAGTGATAGTGAATAAATACGTATTTATTTTTACCATTAGTTCTCTTTATCACCATCCAAAGGTTTGATAGTTTATAAAAGATATTGAATTTTTTTTCATCTTGAAGATGAATTTAAAAAAAGAAAGTAAAAAAGATGGTTCATTTCAATTCATTTTCATGATTACATGTTGTTGTTTTTTTTGTTTTATTGATTTCATGCTTGCTTTTTGAAGGGTCCAGGGGGTCTGTTTTCAAAAAGCATCCCTAACACCTCATCCGTCTCAGCAATGCTCCTTGACAGAAATATTTCTTTTCAATAGCCTCGTCTGGAAAATTGCCCATGACGGATCGCTCAATGGGAATCATCTTTCTGCTGTGTACAGCCCCTGGATTCCCAAGACAGTTAACCATCTAAATAATTTACATATCATAAACCTCGATCTAGAGTACCGAATGTGTACATTGCCGTAGACAGGGTATTCGGGGAAAACCTGTGCAGCAAAAGATAAATCAAATCGTTTTCATGATATCCATAACATTTTATTAATATTAAACATAATTGAAAATGACAGATATAAACAGACAAATAGATATCGAGCATTGACAAAAGATGTACAGATGCCAGCATCTTTCTTAGTATACTCAAAAAGCACATTTTCAGAATATTCAACACTAAAGCTGAAGAGTTTGGATGGTGCTAAGGCTACCCAGGTTATATCATTTCCATGCTTTGTAATCAGACTATTCGAGACAAATTTTGCCTCCCACAAAAACAGGACCTCCTTTTTTTTTGCCCATTCCTTGGTTGGGCTTAACTTGCAAAATACAGCTAATTCAGAGGGGTTGATACTACCTATCTAGAAGCATCACTTGATAGTCACTTTCTGTCTCAATCTTCTTTATGTACTTCCGTTCATTTATTTCCTACTGCCTATTCTTCAATTCCTAACATCCTTTGACACCGTTGCCATACCGCTAATACCAGTTTTGTTACGTCTATGACCCTAATTCTTGTTACCTTTTAGAATTCACTTTGTTGACAATGTTTTCGTGCTTGTACAACTCTCACAACTCCAGTGACTTCTCGTATGTACCCCGTTAATATTTCAGTCAGTCACACTAGCCGAGACTGAGGAACTTGTGATGTGTTAAGCCCGGATAGGGACAGCTGATGCCGTAGCCAGTGTAAGGGCTCTGCCTTTTACCACCTCAGCTAATTTTGCTGAAAAGAACCAATGGAAGAGTGAGCAAAAGTACACATTAAACACACTCGCTATTATCAGCCAAGCAAATGCACCAAATTATGCCGAGTCTATAATGATACGAGGAAGCCATATTGGATTTTTTTTTATCTTTACAAGATGAGCTTCAAACACCAGCAATATTTGTACTCGTTTTTAGCATGAAATTGGGGCGTCATTTTCAAATATAAAGCATGGACAATTACACACGGTACGGAGTGCATCTTTTGTGTTTTATGTGATTGCAGAGCGGAGTTCGAAACGGAGACAAGCAAAGAATGAAATGTATAAAAGCAGAACATATGTAAATAAAGAATGGAAATAGTATAAGTAGTAAAAAGGGTATGAAAGGAAAATCAAAGAAGTTTCGGTTAATAGCAGATAGGAAGGAATATAGAGAAAGAAGAAAAGATTGGAAGAGAAATAGAAAACGGAAAAAGATAATAAAAGGTGTTTATTATGATGATAAAAGGAATGCAAAAATATGAAAAAAAAAGAGAAAAAAAATAAAGACAAACAGACAGTAAAAGAAGAGGGGTGAAAGGAAGAGAGAAAAAGGAGGGAGAAGCCAATATCATATGTTGGAAAGAAAAGATATTACAGTTAAAAAGAAAGTTAAGCTTGAAAGCAGAGAGACCAGACGAAAACAGATGAAGGGCACGATAGTGAGTAAACATATGGTTAACAGAGAAAGAAAGAGGGAAAAGAAAAAAGAAAGAAAGAAACGAGAAAAACAAAGGAATATAAAGAAAGGAAAAACAAGGAAGATAAAGAAAAACTAAGAAAGAAAGAATCCTGATTATTTAATTATTCAATAAAAAACGTCATGTATCCAATGTTTTTTGGCAGTATGATGGGATATCAATGAATAAGTTACTTCTCTACCCTTTTATTGGGCACGAATCACTGAAAAGCGTGACAAAAAGTATTGGTGGTTGAGGGACCAATTTAGCATAAACTTACGGTGCAAATTGGACTCCCAATAAAAATGTAGGGGGATGTAACGTAACAAAAACAAACATTTATTTCGAATATTCGGATTTTCCTCCCATTGGTATGGACCGTACATTATGAACAGCACTGTTTAGTCACACATTAGAAACCGTCGTGTAGCCAACGTCTATAGCCAGTATTCTTTGTTTGGGGTATCAATTAAAAAATTGGGGTGATCAATGAATTTGGAGAATCTTGGGGGAAGTCTATGTCCAACGACAGTCGATGAATTGATGATGATGATGATGATGATGATGATGATGATGATGATAATGATTTCCAATTTGGCTTCATAGTTAGATTGTTAATAGAACCCCACCACTATAAAAAAAAATCTATAAAAAACATTTGAAATATTTTTCTCAAAATATTTTGCTTTAAAAGCCCCCTCCGGGTCCGTTGAGTTTGTATGCCAAATTTGGTTGGATTACACCCATGTTTAGGTACTTGTTATTGAGTAATAGACAAACACCTCTCGCTCATATATTCGAGATGTATGTATATATGTGGTTGTCCGTGCCTCAGTATGTATTTGCATACATGTGTATAGAATAGAAAGAAAAATAACCATATATCAATGATGGTAACCAAAAAAAAAAGATGGTTATTCACCAAACTACCGATTGTGTGGAATACCAAAATAACATACAATAAAATATGAATGATGTTGAATAGGAGATAAAGACCACTAAAGGAGGAAGCGTCTCATTTTCTGTTGGATAGTTGATAAGTCTTATTTGATACGTACGTTATTTACTCAGTTTTTTTTTATATATTATTTCTGTGATTTATCAAAAGCCTAGTTTCCACAGACTGTCCACTGAAAGGAAAAAAAGTGGGCCGGATGATTGAAGACATGTAAGTTTCCTGTGATTAACAAAAATGCATTATCCCGAATTAATTATTTATAATTATCTGCACGATGTAAAAACAAAATAATTGCTTCCCCGGTGCTTTGAATTATAGGGAGACACTTGTTTAACAAAGTTGGAGAAGTAAGTCTGGTGAATCACTATACAGGAAAATGTAGTATCAGTCGCAAAATGTGATATGTTGGATGTTGTTCAATAATAAGCGAACAACCACCTTCTATCTTTCTCATTTAGGTCTTGTATTAAACAGAATAGGAAGGAGAGTGTATCTTTATTAAAAATCGCCGACCGAAATTGTCAAAATAGGTTTCTTTAGGATTCAAGTTGGTCCTGCTGGCTGTAACGTCTGAGGAGAGAAATGCAAATCAGCGGGAGGTCTGAACGGGCATGCCAGAATACATAGAAGTTTGGCACCGGGTGCCAATACCATGAAATTTCTTGTGGGCTAATTGTGCATCAGAAGTTTCAAATCCCTGGTTGAGTTAAAAAGTCGTGTCTGTTCTTGGCATAATTGAGTGATTCTCTCGAGCAACAACGTATGATGACCATACTCGAAAACGGGGTGGAAACCATTGCGTATCACGCATGCTGGCCACCAAAGTGCCCCCAGAAAAAAAGGTTTTAGTGGATATTCAATTTTCAATATACATTTAAGCTAGACTGGTCACTATTTTTGCTTGCTAGTTGTGGGTTTGTTTTCTTTTAATTTAAACTTTCAATCAATCGAACAAAAGATAAAAGGAGTAAGTCGTTCATTGATCAATCAATATTCCAATTTTTTGATTGATCACTCCCAACATGGCATGTGACGGTCTTTGTAGATTGACTAACCAGACCTTTCTATTTTTGCTCGTGAATAGGGAGGTTTTCAAATAAAGAATTGGTCGGGGATGTAACATCACCATTTTCACTTTTATCATCTCATCAATTAGGTAATTGTCATCGATATTTAACACAGTTGTCCATCTTGAAAACAACTTCTCGATCTCATCTTCGTAATATAAAGGAAACTGGATTGGATGCGGAGAAGTCTGAAAACCGATCTTTGACCTCATCAATATTTCGAAGAGTTTTACCTCTTTGGAAAAGTGTTCGAGAGATCTGTATGAATAGTATTCCGGTGGTGCAATATCATGTGAGTGGGGCAGGTTAGTCGAAACTTCCAAGCCCGTATTGATGATCGTCTGCCCAGTCATTCTCAATGAATGCTGTCTGGTGTTAGCATTTTGCAGAGTGACACATCTTCCATAGACCAAATGCTGGATGGTTTCCGGCTGGGGTTCGGTACAGACGTTCTCATCACTGACAGTGGATATCAGCTGTCACGGTTTGACCTTCTTCGAATATCTCTGAGTAGACTATGGCCGTGATATTCTGACAGAAGTGCAGTAAGTCTCTTTTCAGATTTAGAGTGAAAAACGAAGCAAAAGTATCTCTTTTTCCAGTTAATACTAAAGAAAAAAAAACTAAACTGAATATAAATAAAGCGGAGAAGAAACCAAAATTCTTCCGTGGATATATATATATATATATATATATATATATATATATATATATATATATATATATATAATGCTTTTCCAACTCTGGAATGTTGGGAATTATGCGTAAGTAAATGTATCACTTAATTGGTCCTACTGACCACCCAATCCTGCGTAGGGCAGGGGTAGAGCATCTGCCTCTGGGTCGCATCATTGGAAGGGATACTCGGTAGTCTTTAGCCACACTTGAGAGTTTTGATACGACGAAAAAGCTGTGTGTATGTGGTTGACACAATTAATTATACATATATATATATGTATTCCTAAACGAGGCATACCTTTTCGATATCTCAGAAGAATGAAAAGAAGAGCGCAAACCGCTAACAAGGTGAAAAAAACAAGTAACAACGGAATGTAAATTTCCCAGATTCAAAAATACATAAATGCTTTGAGAGGAATGCTATAAAATGATTTTGTCCAATTGATGAGTGCGAAGAAATAAAACAAAAATTTATTTTGCAAATGCATCTCGTATTTTTATTCATTTATATAACTCTAATTTTATTGATATTGAGTACTGTATTTGAAAAAAAAAGCTTCCCGTATATATATATATATATATATATATATATATATATATATATATATATATATATATATATATATATATATATATATATGTATATATATATATGTATATATATATATATATATATATATACGGATATAATCATTAAGACAAATTTGCTACGGGTTATGTTTGTATACATGTGTGTGCGTTAGTGTGTATGAATTATTTGGTACACAGTTATCGAATCAGCGTAGCCTCACAAATTTTTAGACCAACCAGCCAGGTTAGTATATATATATATATATATATATATATATATATATATATATATATTTTTTTTTTTTTTTTTTAGAACATAGTTATTGAGTCAACCGATGACTTTGCCAATCAGCAAAGTTAGAATGTGTATGTGTGTGTGTGTGTATGTGTGAGAGAGAGAGAGTGAGTTTATGCAAGTGTTTATGAGTTTGTGCGTATACGTGTTATTTAGTTATCGGGTCAGTGTTACCTCATAGATGACCCTGCCAACCAGCCAGGTTACTGTGGGGGATGTGCACAGGTGTTCCTGGATACTCAATTAGATACCATCTAAAAACTTTTTTTCAAGTAACCTGGGAGGAGGGCTCTATAGTCGTTTTTGACCAACAATGCCCGCTTCTTGTGCTGGTATTTTTTCAAAGATAATTTTACATAAAAAGACCTATTTTTAAATCATTTGTTCGGCAATGTTAGATAATTCCTTTCGATGAAATCAGATAATCTCCTAGTTAAATACTTCTGCTATATGTGCGGGCAACGATGATTCATTTAAGTGTTGTACGCATATTCATTACGTAGGTATCGATTCAATTTTGAGTTTTTTTTAAATCTTAGTCTGCTCGAAAGATGTCTACCATGAGAAAGGAAGCTGCAAAAAGTGAAAGAAGACCCAAGAGTTTGCTGCCTGTGAACAACAAAAAAACATTATCTTTAATTAATTACTCATAATAAGCTACATGATCGCAAGAATAAGTATTTGCATCACCAGTTCTTTGAATCATTGGGAATAAAGTTGTTTAAAAGAGTTAGAAAAGTTAGTCTGATGAATTACAATGCGGAACAAGAAAAAGAGCAGACTATGTCCTGAATCTTGGACGTTGTATGAGCAATTTGTCAACGTTGATGAAAATATTGATGATAAGATAATATTAGTTTCCAATTGATTTTACAAGTTAATCCCTGTTGTGATGCCCAAAACATAAGTACATAATAATTGAAAAAAAACAAGGAGAAATGTCATTGGAAACGAAATATAATTCAGTGGCAAAGGAAGAAATTTCATATATATATATATAAATAATTATATGATTGTGTCATCTACGGTTTGTTGTATTATAACTCTTCAGCGTGGCTATAGACTATCCATTATCCCATCTAGAACCACAAGCTAAGACCGAAACCTCCGCTTCAGACCCAGAGGCTGGTATCTACCCCTGCCCTATGGACGGTCAGTGAGGTTGAATTTAAGCGATATATTTAATCATGCATAATTCCTAATCCACCAGAGTGCTCTATTCCTAAGTTGGAATAGCATTGCATGATCTTACAATGAACGAGTTATCTCACTTAAAGAGCGCACTCAACCCTTCCGTAGTTGATAATTCAGATTAATTATTGAATGAAAAATATGTAAGGATTCAATTTAAGATTAAGTAAACGCATAGTTTGAAAACTGCACACTGCAAGGGTTGCTCAGTTAGATCACGAATTTTTTTTATGACGGATTGCTCCTGATGTTGCATTTGATTCAACTCTTTCTATTACTTGGAAACCAGGACTGCAGGGTTTGTTTATCAACAAGTATTCCCTAATTTAGCAAATGACTTGCTCATACCAATACCTAATCACATACAAAAATAAAACTTTAACTTTTGTTTCAATCTTCACATCACATGACAAGATTCTCAAAGTACAGAAAACTGATAGTTATCTGTTTGGCTTGGTCATCACCAGCTAAACAATATTTGTTATTAATGATTGAGATACAGATAAAAAGACAATATGAATTTTCTATATGATTTTAGGCTTTCTTTCCTTATTTGTGTCTTGAAAAAAATCGGGCATCCTTTTTTTATTTATATCTATAGGGAAAATATATTCCATCCAAAGGTCAAGCTGAATCGTGTAAATGCTGTGACGACCAAATGTTTGAGGTGGGGGACTTGAAACCCAATGACCATTCCTGCATAATCCAGTTTGAGGCCAGTAATTCAAAATTAGGTATTATTCTGGCTGTAGCTGCTGAACTAGAATCTCTTTTATGATTGAATACGAATATTTCCTTTTACTGAGATGGGGGGATCTTGTTTTCTGCCAATAATATCTGTTGAATTTCGTTCTTTTTGCCAGAATATTTTTGTAATTCCTACATCTGCATTTAAGCGATACATCTACTGACAACGGATTCTTTTTTCTTTTAGTAAAAAATTGGTCCAAATCAATATCAAAGCTTTGTTTTTCTCGCTCGTTAGTTACTCTTCCCGTGGACTTGGAAGGGGCATGCCAAGTTCAGTGGGGGAAATTTTCATCACAGGCTATGTTATACGTTTGGGCTGCATATCTGACAAAATAGCCTAGATAGTAATTAGACAGAGTAGAATATATACACTAATGTTCATCCAAGTACATGGTTTTACCTTGGAATGATCTGATTCTCTATCTATTGATCTATCTATAACAAACTGTCAATCATAATTGTAAGCAAAACTGTAAAAAAAAAAGTATCTTCATTATCCAAGTTAGTCTGGTTAATTATCTATGAATTGTATGTTGTGGCTGCACCATTGAACATTGTCAACATCTAGTCTTTATTATGTCTACGAAACAACGTTTAGTGTCTTTGTTTTTCTAAACTAACCCATCATAAATAAATATCTTTCGTGGGTGTCCAATTTTCAATGTAAGTTCATACTAAATTTGTCATTCAATCGTGTTTACTCGTGTTTTTTGGGTTTTTTTTTCCAAAATTCGGACTTTTTCAATGATTACCACCCAAGAAAAGGCGAGAGAAGTAACTTATGAATTGATCACTACTTTTTGTAATTATTTTTATTTATCACCTCCACACAGTATGCCTTCAAATCACATGCTGGTTTCTAAAGTGAGACTCACCAGAACCGTCCATCTATCTATCCATCCATCTATCTATGTATCTATCTATTACTCCATTCACTGATCTATTCTCCTATCTATAAAAGTCTGTTCAATTGGTTGAATTAAAATGTAAATTACAATCTAATTCGTTGTAAAACAACTTAAAATTCCATTACCGTTGTCCTCGGTAAATTCCTATATTTCTTCAGAATGCCTACTCAATTTATTGGTTTTGAATTTATGCTGAGTTTGTTTTTCGTTTATTTAAAAGTGAAAAAGAGAAAAAGAATTCCAAACATTCACTTCCTTAATTGCAGAGGCCCAAATTTTATATTCGTGAGGCTTTCTATGTCTTTTCCTCATTTACGCTTTAAATGTAGTAGGAATCATCAGCAAAAAATGACACCATAATTGTCAACAGTAGGTTTCTTCAGTTTCCAAGTGATTCTATTTGGCTGGCTAGGTATCAACCTATTTATCTATGTATTTATACACAGGTCGCGCAACAAAGCTGTGCCGAGGGAGATGAAAGGCAGGATATTTGAATATTTTTCTCCTTACTCTTTCCAGGGAAATGTAGGGGGTTTTATTTTATGATACCCTCAAATAGATTTCAATTGGATGTTTCAGTTTGTAATGTAAGCTTTTACTGAATTTGTCCCTCTCTTTTGTAGCTGGCATCGTTCATGTTTTATTTGTTGTTTTTATCTTAATTCTGGCTATTTTAGTGATCATCAGCCAACAAAAAGTGCATCTTATTTATTGATCACCCATTTCGACCATTTTTGTTTATTTATCACACCCAACACAGCATACTGCCAAAAAACTTTAGTCGTAAAACATTTTTTTTGAGAGACTAACCAGACATATTTCTGTTTTATTCTGCTTCAGCTTTTTATGATTGTATTATTTATTGATTTATTCATATATTAGAAACATTCAGCCAAAATGTCATCGAAACCGTCAATGTACGTTTCTTCAGTTTTCAAGTGTGTCTAGCATAAAGACCTCACCAATGTCCAGAAATTCAAACATTCACTCTTTATAATCTATTACATCTAAAAGAATCGATTCCGTTTTTCAAAAAATCATTTTTAATGCATTCCAGGGGAGGGTTCAGTTTGTAATGTAAATTTATGCTAAATAGCTCCTTTTCAATGTGCAAGTTTTGGGGGGTTTTGTTTTTTTGTTTTTTGGGGGGAGTTAGACTGTTTCACGATTGCTAACGAAACGGAAAGTGACAGAAGTAATCTATTCATTGGTCACTCATTTCTCCGACGTTTTAATTGATCCTTCCCATTACCGCATGCTGCTAAAATAGGATGATCACTATTGAATGAATAACCACACAAGCTGTTTCGTTACTTTTTTTTTTTTCAAAATTAAATCTCTAATTTCTGATTTTGAAATCTTTTATTTCAATCAACACTTAAAAATAAGTCCTTCGTTAAAATGTCTTACACTCTACTTTCCCCGTTATTTTCCAGTCGGGATTTGGTTTAATGGATGGCAAGCAATAAATATCCGGGACGGTGACCAAAAATCATGAATAATCGAACGGAATGGACAGCGACGTTAAAGGTGTAAATTGGCTAAGTTTTGCAGGATTATGGAGGGAGAAAAGACAAGGACAAAACAGGTCTGGTCAGTCACTCAATAGAAACCATCATGTGACCAATGTCTTTTGGCAGCATGGTATGTTCCAGTTGATCGATTGGAAAAATGAAATAAAAAGAAGAGTGAATAAGTTCCTTCCATTGCTTTTTAGTTGAATCACTAAATAGTCTAAATTAAAGAAAAAAGAAAAGCGAGAACAATTCCAGACATTATTCAGGGGACCGATTTAACATAAATTTACATTATGAATCAACCAACTCACTAAAATGCTTTTCTGGATGGAATTTCGGAAACAACGGAAAAGGTATCTCTTTGACATAGTTGGGAGTAAAATTGAAATTTTTAGCTTTCTAGATACATAGATAGCATGCTAGACAGTCCCACTGAAAACCTGAAGAAACTCAAGTTAATTTTCCGCTTTCTAGATACATAAATAGCAAGCAAGACGAACCCACTTGAAAACTGAAGAAACCTATGTTGATGTGTACAGTTTTGGTTGACAGTTTATCACATGGAGAGTACCGGGTAAATAGAATAAAGATGAAAAGCAAATTAGCAGAGTTAGCGGAAGTACTCTCCGGTGGTTAATTGCCTGGGGTAGGAATAAGCAGGAGGGGTTGGAAATCTGTTACAATTCCATATGCCAGGGTGTGTGAAAATACGAAAACTGTTATAATGGAGGTACACTAAATACTGTAAAACACTTTTTAAAGTGAAATTGTGTGAAACTGTAATTAAGTGCCCGCCCCCACGATTTTTCAGGTTGTTGGTTTCAATCAACGGCCGAGTGAAAGACTTTGAAAATTGGTACTCACTATCTTTCAGCTAAGCCGTAAGCGTAAAGAGTTTGACCCAGGGAGCTTAGGGGGTTGGGTGCTGTCATGTTATCTCGACCAAGATGCTCACATGGAAACATAGGTGCCTTTACAATATGGGCTGAAAAAACTTTACCGAGTAAGGGGCTATTGACTATGTGAGAAATCAATCAGACTTGAGTTACAGTCAGGTGAGTTAATTAATAATATGAGTAAGTTCACTTTATAGGTGACCAATGGGAATTACCAGATGATGTACATAAAACAAAGCTTCAACAGGCTTGGCAAGCCGGAAGTGGGTGTTTAGATTGGGTGAATAGGTATTTATTCACGGACATCCCGTATGAAGTGACCCTAAAATCATCATAATACATACGTACTGGTTAATTTTTCAAGACAATGAGTACACCACGGATTGGGTGAATGGGTATTTATTCATGGACGTTTTGTAGGGAGTGACCCAAACATCATTAGCGAGAGAGAGTAATGAAGAGAATGTGTTGTGTGTGGATGGATTAGAAGTGGATTTGTGGTTGTCCGTGAATGAACCTCTTTGTATCTGCCTGAAGTTGTATCTAATTTATCCATTAAATAATAATACGTACATACATACACAAATGCATACATGCATTCAGATGACAGTGGCGAGAAATGAAATCGGATTGCGTAGAAAGAAAATGAATGAAACTTGATTGATGAATGACAGAAAGAAGAAGGAGAAGTTGTAAATGTGATTAATCAGGCTTTGAATTTTTAACGATTCGTTTCAAACTGAGGAAATGAAAATTTCATTCCAGGAGAAAAACAAACAAAAGGGAAATTTTATTTCTAATTCCCTTTTGATGAGTGAATTTAGCTTTCACAATTGGTTCGCTGACATTAAGCCTAAAGGGATTCTGCCTCTAATCTGTTAATTGCATTCCAAGCACGTACTCTGATGACTTTCTCTTGATCAGTTTTTCTTTCTTTCTTAAACAAACTTCTTTCCTTTTCTTTTATTCTCGTTCCTCTCTCTCTCTCTCTCTTTATTTCTCTCTCTTAATATATATATATATATATATATATATATATATATATATACACGCAAATATATATGTGTCTGTCTGTCTGTCTGTCTGTCTGTCTGTCTGTTTGTCTGTTTCTTTTAGACTTCAAGACTTCGTCGTTTTCTCGTTTTGTTTCTCCCCTAACCATTCAAATTCTGTAAACATTCTTCATGAAAGATTTTCACTGGTTTACTCTTTCATTCTTTTCTTTTTCCACCTTCCTTTCCTTCTACTCTGTTCTTTTTCTTTTTTGTCTTTTCTCCCTTCATTACTCTCTCTTTTTTCTCCACTTTCTCTTCCTTCTGTGTTCTGTGAATTCTTTTTTTTTTTCACGCTTATCTCTCGTTTATTCCTATCGCAATGCATTCATTATTTTTCTTCTTTTACATCTTTCTATCAACTTTCTGCTTGTTTTATTAATGCCCTCTTCTTCTTCCTAACTTCATTCATTTATTTTGACATTTTCTCATTAGTTTTCAATGGTTTTTTTTTACCTGTTTCCATCAATTTCTCTCTTTCATAATTGATTTCTTTTTTATCGTCTTTTTTCATCTCTCGGTCTACCTTCGAGCTTTTTCTTCTTTCTCTGGGATGTTTAGATCCGCGGATCTCGTTTTTCCAATCCCTCCTGTCTATTTCTAGAATTTTTTGGATAAAAGATATTGACTAACAGCAACTAGACCATAGATATATAGAGAGATAGATAGTAAGATATTTATTGATAGTCTAGATAGTAAGATATTCAATGATAGATGAAAAGGACTTAGATAGATAGATAGATAGATAGATAGATAGATAGATGGATGGATAGAATGGTGTTGACTGATGGATAAAATTGACTGATTGATAAAAGGATAATAACATATTTAAATAGGTATCAACAGAATAGATGGATAGGTGCGATGGAGATTAATTAATGGATAGATATAGATAGATATATGCATTGAAAAATATCAAAAGAGATAGATAGATCGATAGATAGATAGATAAGAGGGTATTACCACATAGATAGATAGATAGATAGATAGATAGATAGATAGATAGATAGTCATCCAAGTTTTTTCAAATGCATTTTCATTGTCATCTTTGCTTTATCCTACCAATACAGTCAGACTATTTATGTAGTTGGATATATCGCATATGTTCTCTCTCTACCTCCCTTTCTCTTTAATACTCCAGAAAACATGTCTGTATCTTTTATCCCTTCTTTCTTATGATGTCTATCTATATCTATCTCTCGACTTATTATATTCCGTGTCCCACTTTACGTTTTGGAAAATGGACCCATTTATAGGACTAATTCCTTTTAAAATTGTAATCCATTTGATTAATATGATAAATTGAAAAGCGGGGATCAAATCTATTTTACCTTTATTATAAAATTGTATTCTTTTTTGACTTTACTCCATTTTCAATCCTGCGTTGCTTCTGTGGCCGTTTTCCAACTAATCTTTATAGAAACTGTCAACCAAAACAGTGAACATATTCAGCTTGGAACCCTCCAATTTTTAAGTGATTCTAGCTGGCTGGTTATCTATTTGCATTGATGAAAATGACAATAGGAAGGTAAAGAGAAAAATGCAATATTTTTTGGAGTAGATGGTTGGTTTGAGTTGAAATGCATTGAAATATGCCTAGAGGATAATAAAAAAAATTTGAGATGTAATACAAATCTTTCGAGTTTTTCTAATCTCTTCCAAATTGTCATTTTCATCAAGATTCTGTTGGATCACTTTGCATCTACAAGTAAAAGGTATCTGTCTGTCTGTCACGCGTACTGACTGCACCAATTGAGCTTGAGAGTTTTAACCTTTTATTCCTGTCATTTTAAAAAAAATTTTTTTGTCATTATCTCGCTTTTGTTTTACGTTCATTTTAGTTTTTTTTTCTTCTTTTTCACTTTTTTCAGTCATTCTTTTTTACTGTTTCTTCCTATCGTCAGACATCCATTATTTTTCCTCTTCTTCCCTCTATTTTGTTCTTCCAGCTTTATTCTCAGCGTATTCTTTTTTGTACTCAATTTTTGTACCACTCCATTCATTTGTTTTGGTATTTTCTCTTTAATTTCTCAAAGATTTTATTCAATGTTCTTTATTATATATAGATAAACAATTTTTATTTTTGAATATTCCTCATGAAGCTGGGGTTATGATTCATAAATTTATTCTAAGGTCGTCCTTCAGTTTGTGTCCGGTACTGATCACACTTGTTTCCATTTTTATTGGGATTCTTTAGTGAGCACCACCCAGTTTAAAGTAGGAGAGATTACTTACTCACTGACTTTTTTCAATTCTTTCTAAATTGATCACCTCTAACTGCTTCCAAAAGACGTTGATCATGTGAAGCCATCAATGGATTGTCTAACGAGACCAGTATATCTTTTTCTGTTCAATTTTGTTCGATTTTTGAAATTAATGTTATCACTTGATAAACAATAGGAAATGGACATTTCTCTAGAGATTATTCTAGAATATTTCTTACGTCTAGCATCAGTGGTTTCCAAACTTAATTAGTCGCAGAAACTCTATTGCAATTCCACGCAACTTGCAAAGTCCATACCTATATTTTAAAGAGAACATCCGTCCACCCAGAACCGAACGTTCGCAATTATTAGCCAAACGTTCTGTAAATTTTCTGACGCTTGCTCTCGGTGCAAACGGGTAAATAACGTTTCTAACTGTTTGTGAAACGTTTGTGTTGTTTGCAAACGAATACATTCAATAAGACATCAAATCAAACAAAAATTAATCATATAAAAGAATGTAGTAGGTGACTCACTAAAATTAAATCAATTCAAATTGTAATTATCGTGATGAACGTTACCTGACTTTTTGAATAGTTAATACCATTTTTTATGAAATAAATTCTTAATTTATTTCTCATTGAAAGACAACTCATCTCACAGAATACCATAATGTTTCTGCAGAGCCCTGGGGTTCTTGGGAACCTACTTTGGGAACCTCTTGTCTATGTAAATCTATGATACCTATGTTTGTTTTATATCGCACTGATGCCCCTGAGAAAGGCATAAAACACTTTTTCCCCGCCTGTAAATAGCAGGGCAGTTAGACCTGTAGACTTTTTGTTTTCTAACCAGCTCATCTGAGAGGACGTTACCAGGCATGCCATAGCTGGTCCAAGTGAAGACGGTTCGGTGGGGGGTCAGTAAGTCAACCCTGTAAAAACATACATGCTACTTAAACCACAGGAGAGTACTTACGTCTCTGTTCTCTACGAGGAGTCAACAGGAGTACATAAACAAACATAAATAACTAGTGTGTTTTGTCACTCACAAGAAACTGTCACATGACCAACATCTTTTTGTCTATAGACTGTGTTAATTGAAAAATTGGAAAAAGGTGTGACCAATGTCTAGGTTACTTCTGTCACCTTCTTTTAAGTATGATCTGAGTTTTCGAAAACAAAAAAAAAACAAGAACACGAATGACATGAACTAAAAGATCGATTTAACGAACTTAAATTGCAAATTGGCCTCACTACTAACCGATTGAAACAATACAGAGCGTTTCTCCCAGACTTAATAAAGAATAAATGTTCAGCCTTCTATCTCCATTGATGCTGTTTGTACGGGTGATATATACATAACCAGACAACTGTAACTGAAGAAACCTGTTTTGATAGCTCTGGTAGACGTTTTCAAACATTCTGTCATCTAATAATCAACCGCTTCAACATTAAAGCCTACGTATTTAAAACTAGTCACAAATAACATTACTACTAAAACTCAATTTACACTAATAAACTTCTTGTAATTTCATTTACTAATGGTCTTTTACTATTCAGTTTGAACATATTGGCAACTTCTATCAGAGAGGTTGTTATTTTGTTGATTCGTTGATGTTAGTGTCGTTCTCTTCTGATTCGATGGAAAGGTCATTTTTGTTTTTTCAATTAGAGCTTGAAAGGTCGTTCAATGGTTGAACTTTGACGTGAAACATCTTCCTGATTCCTTTATTGGTGCTTACTTAGATTTTACATCTTACTTTTATGTGTTTGATCCTCACACTGACCTCAACAGCTGTATATATTTGACGATGTCCCTCTTGTCTGTCAGGATATAGTCGATTTCGTTTTTGGTTTCATAATTAAGGCTCCTCCATGGATCTGAATTCGTTTGCTTTTGAACATTTTATAAGACCTCCACTTCTTAGGTCTTTCGTTCCCTATCTTGCACCTTAACTTGCCGATGCAACTTTCTTTTCGTTGTCCTACTTAGGCGTGAAGTATCCCATAATGATGTTGAAATATTTTTCATGTATGGTGTTCAAGTCATCTTAGAAGTTGTCTATCTCATTTTTGGTTGACTGTGAAGTGAGCGCAAAGACTTGGATGATGTTCAGTGTGTACCTCTTAAAAAGTTGTACGATGATACTAGCAATGTAATTTGTGATTGCAATGGATTCCACAAAGTTGTTTTTTTTATTTGTTTTCCTTTCTTTTCTCGGCTGCTGGAGATGTTGGCTTTTTAGTTTGATTTGTTCCATCCGAGATCTTCTCATTTCGCTAATACCGATTATGTCCCATTTGATGCTTTCAATTTCATTTTCAATATCGGCCAAATGCTCGTCCGCCAAGAGAGTTCTGACGTTATCTCAGAACAGACTAATAATCATATAGAAACACGCAGGAATCTCAATCCATCGACAAAAACTATAACAGAAAAACCGAACAAAAAAAAACAACCTAAAGAAAAGAAGATAAAAGAATGTACACGGCAGCCATAATTAAAGCAATTCTCCAAAATGGTAGAGATTTCAAAATTATAAAAAAATCTTTTAATGCAGATAAAGAAGAAGTAACTCCTGTCTTTGAAGATAATGGAAACGTAACAACGGACAGGAGTCTTATTCTCAAACGTGCCCAGGAATTGCACAGAATTCTCTACTCCTCCGAACAAGGAACAAGGTACACAGAAAAATGAACAAAATATACCAGTTCGAAGATTTCCCAGAAGTTACTCTGCTAGAGATGAAGCAAGCCATCAAACAAACAAAGAAAAGAAAGGCCCCTGGGCCAGATAACATAACCATCGACCTATTGAATAAAAAGCCAGTAACGTAATCACTGGGAAACTAGCCATTCTATTCAACTTATGACTCAAACAAAGTAAAGTCCCAAAAGATAGGAGCGCAATATTATTGCATTTATATATTTTATATTTTTCAAAGAAACACGAGCAATCTCAACAACTACATGTCAATAAGCCTACTCAACTGTATTTATAAACATCTTATCAAAGTAATTACCAACCGAATAATCAAAACGCTACATGAAAACCCACAGAAACAAACTGGCTTCAGAAGAAGCTACTCAACCATTTGCTACCTTCATCTGATAAATCAACTAAAAAAGAAAGCGGCAGATTATAAAATACCTCTCACTATAATATTTGCTGACTGTAAGAAGAACTTCGACTTTGAAAATCCCGAAAGTTATCGATGCTAACATTCAGCAAGGTGTAGACTTAGTATATGTCAGAGTATTGCAACATATCTACCGGCATGGCAGTTCTTTGATCAGGCTCAGACCCCGCACAGCTCGGAAAAAAAGGAAAGAAAAGGAGAAACCAGCTTTTCCAAACTCTTTCAAAGCTTGCGTCGATATTGTTTTTCGAAACTAAGACTGAGAAAATAAAGAAAATAACAGAATAGACGGCAAATACTTATATACCTCAGACGACATCATCTTTTTTGCTAAAGACCTTCATGACCTTCACAAGATGCTGGACATACTGAACAAAGAAAGTTGATCACCACATGAACTTCAGTACAACAACAGATATGCAGAAGACAAAGGCCCAACTATCAAAACTGAAGACACAGAACTGGAGAAAGTAGACCACTACATCGATCTACAAGGAATCTCAAAATAATCCCTAAAAGAAGAAGAAATTAAGCGAATAATCATTTTAAATTGGCAATCTTTGTGCAGGGCAAGCTCAACCTCAAATAGTGAGAAAATCCTGCTATTGTTAAAAAGAAGGATGTAGAACCAATACTTCCTCCGGGTAGACACCTATGGAGCTGAAATATGGAAACTAACCAAAAGAATGACTCTTGACACGAGAACCATGCAATGAACGCAAGAGAGTATCGTGCTTGACATAACACGTAGAGCTGAAAAGACAGTACAATATATTAGAGGAAAAACAGGAGACTGAGTTATTAGGGACTAAAAAAAAACAATTAATCGTGACGGGAACATCTGACTCACAATGTGAATAAAAAAAACATGCCATGACGAAGTAGACAAATTCGGAAAGTATTGGCCCCGTGATACCCACGATAGGCAATTTTCAAGGAAGGTCTATGTCCAACAAAGGACGCTGAAAGGATGCTGGTTATGATAAGGAAGAGGAAGAGGGAGAGCAAGAATTTTATGTATGGTGATACAAATCACAATATTCAAATTATTCCCTCGGCTAAACTGCTGTACATTTCATAGACCTGTAATGCACTGAAAACAAAAATGTTTATTGTTCCAAATAGTTATCCATAATTCACGGCGAAGAATCGAAATAAGGGAAGACTGCAAAGTTAGGACTTCGAATTTGAGGTCAAATCTCGCAGGACGAAATTTGATAAGTAGACTTAAAACTCGTGACCTTTTCTCGTCGACAGCAGATGACAGTGAGTCTGTTGAGAATAACCCGTCGATGATGTACACGAAGGTTGCATGCTAATAACCATTTATAAAGACTATCCACACGTTATACCGGGGCTTTATTAGTCTCCATGGGAAGAACAATAGAAATGATTGGGACAAAGGATATAGATTACGTGACTTGCTGTCGTTTGAAAACCAGAAATTCTGCGTTATTGAAAGCCGAGACGATGAAATGACCAACAACAGATAGGTCAAGATAACTAGATAAGTAAATATCATAAGTAGGAGATATAAATACCACGTCTTTTGGTGTGGAGTTTTGAATGAATTCGCAAAAGAAAAGAGAAAGAGCGGGAATATATATATATATATATATATATATATATATATATATATATATATGCAGAGAGAGAGAGACGGGGGGTGCGGAGAAAGAAAGAAAGAGAGAGAGAGAGAAGTACACTGGGATACGATTCGTTTGGAGTAAGCAAGTATGTATCTATTCATACATAGCCAGTTAGAACATTTTCAGATGTTTTTGTCTTTTTATGAACTGAAAAACTATTAATATTTCACTTCACGATAAGATTGCTAATATTACACAGTTTGGGTGTGAAAATAGAACACTATCATTACCCACCTTCTTTACGTTCTTGAAACATCCAACTTCTTCAACAATAGCATGTGAAATAATTACAAACCGACATCAAATAATGAAATAAACCGAATTGCAATTGTGAAAATACCAAGAATTACCTAATTGGACAAATGCAATCGGGCTAATGTGATTAATAAAACTGTAAGTAAAACCATCAGAGAAGCTAATTCTTGAAAAAAACAAGATAATTTTCTAATAATCGTGAAAATTTAAAAAAAAACAAAAAACATCTGAACATATCAGAAATACGAAATACGTATACAATTATTTAGTGTCTTTTAAGACTAACTTGATAATCACGGAGAAGTGTAGAACGAATTTGTGGTGAAAATTCCCTAAATATTATATATATATATATATATATACATATATATATATATATATATATATATATATATATATATATACACACACACACACACACACATTAGAGAGAGAAAGAGATATGCACTATTTGAGTTAAGAGAGACCTAGAGTACTCAGTGTAAATAAAATATCTATTATTATCATGCATATTCCAGGCATTTCCATCAACAGTTATTATAAGTTAACATTAATCAACCTTAAAAGAGGCGCGATACGAGCAACAATATATGCAATGATCAATCTTTAACCATCGCCCTCTGGTGGTTCCCAATAGAAATGTGTATAGAAGGACAGGAAGGGCTTTTGTTGAAATTGTTATGGGAATGTTTTTCTATCTATTTATTTGGCTGGATCATGGTCATACTAAGGGACTGGTTGCTAAAAAAACAAACATTTCGGCAAAATCGTAGAGGAGTTCGGAAGGTTAGAACCTTCATAGATATTAAAGGGCACAGAAATATTTTTAATGGCTTAATTACTCCGATTTGTAGAGTGTATATGGCCCTTTCTTTGGTGTAAATATATCAGACGAGTTGGAATGGTATAATTCTCTACTCGGCATTTATGTATTCTATGTATTTATGTTCATGTGAATAGACACAGTGTTCAAATTGATTGTTGATAAGGTTGTTTTTGGCTAAAAACTTCGATAATATTTGGAATATACATCATATTTAGGATGGGATCTGAAGGGCAGGTTTCGACCGCAAGAGCAGTACTGGAAGGGATACTGGATAGTTTATAGCCACAATGAAGTTGTAATACAACGAAACAGCTGTCTGTGGATGACACGAATAATAATTTTTATTTTTATATATATATATATATATATATATATATACATATATATATATGAAAAAATTGGGATGATTTTCCAAAACAAATTTTTGTGGAAAAAAATGTTCGAAACATTCTATTTCGAGAAAACTTCACGTATTTTCGTTTGCTCCATTATATACCTTTATTTTACTGATATCAGGCATTATATTTTCAAAGACAACAAATCTCCCATATATATATATATATATATATATATATATATATATATATATATATATGTATGTATGTATATTCAAAGATATATGATGGATAAACGTGATTTCCAACAGGGAATTAATTCACACGAGCCTTATAGGTATATAAACTCGAACAGTCGCTCAGATTTGTTGGTCTTGCAGCATTTGATTTTCATCATCCAGGGAAGTATACAATATGTGACAGTCTGTTTTATTTACAAGAATTGTTCGTTTGTATGTGGCATATGTCATTGACCGTTATTGTAGGTGTGTTGTTGAGATGAAAAATTGTGCCTACATTGATATGTACTGTACGAATATATGCGTTGGTAATTCAAAATTTTAGATATGTATGAAGAGTAATTTGGTTGCAAATACGCACAAACCCTTACCATTTTCACTTTCATACAGAAATGATTTGACTTTGGCACAAAGACATCTCCCCCTTTTTTCTCCAGTAACAAATAGTAAATTTCGAATAAAAATAATGTCACACTTCTCCCCTACTCCCTAAACCTTGATATTCATGGAGTTTTATAATCGTTCCCTCTTGATGTTTGAAAAGGAGGGAAAACGGCTTATCAAAACATGTAATGGAAATAAAAACAATCCAGTTTCCAAACTTTTATATTTCGATATTATCTATTGAAATCATTATATATATATATATATATATCTATATATATAGATATATATATATATATATATATATATATATATATATATATATATATATATATATATATATATAATTCGATGCTCCCTCTTCAGGTTTGTGCACTCTCTAAGTGAGGTAACTTGCTCATTGTAAGCTTATGCAATGCTCTTCCAACATTGAGTGGAGCACTCTGGTCGAAGAGGAATATATACGATAAATATATCGCCCAAATACAACTTTACTGACAGTCCAATTCCGTGGAGTAGATAGGAGGATACCAGTCTCCGAGTCTGAAACCAAGTCCAAGGTTTCGATCCTGCTTCGTGGTACTGGATGGGGTAATGGATAGTCCGTACCGACACCAAAGAGTTGTAATTCAACGAAACAGCTGTCTGTAGATGACACAATAATTAATATACATAAATATATATATGAATATATATATGACGTTTCGATTGAAAATAGATTATATTGTATCTCCGGAAAGATTTCTCGTTTTCTTGCAATGCAATGATCACTTATTTTAACTGGAAATAATTCAAGAAGTCAATTCGAAAAAAATTGTTTCATCACAGAAAGAAATTTTGTCAAATGCTGTCAAAAATACTATAAACAACGTCGCAGTTTTTGAACATGGTCCATTATTTTTCATATCCCACTTTTTTCCCATCTTTTATCCCTTTTACCTCTTCAGTCAGCAATTTTGCCCCTCCCTAGATTTTCTTTCATTCTTTCAATTTTTCATACGTTAATTTATTTTATACTTCCTTTCTTTTTTCTTTCTTTCCATTTACAATCTGTTATATTACTTCTTTTTTTTCTTTCCATATCTTTTTTATGTCACTTTTCATATATCTGGTATTCTCTTTCTTTCATTCTTTCTTTTGTCTTTTTTTCTTTTTTTTCCATTTTCAAAATGTTATTTTTTGCCCCTTTTCTTCCATTCCTTTTTTTTTTAATCTATAATTTCTTTCTTTTTCTATCTTTTCAATTTTCTATCAGTTGTTTTTTTTTCCTTTCTTCCTTTCGTTCATTCTTTCTCTCTTCTTTTTCGTTTCCCATTTTCTATTATTTTCTTCCTCTGCTTCTCATATTCTTTTCTTTTATCTCTCATTTTCTATTGTCTTTTTCAATTTTTTCTATCATTTTTCCCAGATTTTCTATCAGTCTTTTTACTTTATTCCCACTCTCCTCTTCTCATTTTTCAATCTGTTTTTCTTCCTTTCCAGTCACTCCTTCCCAACTTTCTTTCAGATTTCTTTCATTTTCCCATCCTTTTTCATTCTTCCTCTGTCTGTTTACCTTCATTTCTTCCTCTTTTCAAGTTTTTTGTTCATTTCATTTTCCTTATTTTCTATCCGTTATTTTCTCACTTTCTACATTTCTTTCTATTCATTCCCGTTATTTTCTTTCTTTTTCTATCATTTCTTTAATTCTCTTTCCCAGTTTTCTCTTATTCTCTCCATTGTCCACCTAATTGTCTCCCTTCCCATTTTCCCAACGTTGATCTCTTTTTATCTTTTTGTTGTTTTTTTTTTCATTCTTTCAGCTTCTCTTCCCTTCTTTTAATTTTTCCATTTGTTTTCCATTTTATTCATTTTTTTTTCGAATTTTCTTCCCATTTTTATATTTTCCATTGTTTGTTGATTTTCTTTCAATGCATCCTTCATTTTTTCTTTGATCCTTTCAGCTTTGATCTCCCACTCTACTTTTATTTTGTGTCAATTCTGTTTGCTCCGTCTTTTATTTCTCTAACTTCTTCCATTAATTTGTTTTCTTCATCCTGGTTCCGATCAGTCGTTTCTCTTTTAGTGCATTTGCCACTCCAGGGACAATCGTTGATTGATCCATTATTTATGCTTTTTTCGGTTTTTTGCAGCTTTTCTTGATCATCTGCATTCCCTTAATTTTTCTTCAATAGAGCCGAACGTTAGCGGAGGCTCTTTATGATTAGAGTTATATTTACGAAACAAATCACCACCCTTGTGATATCTGACTAGTTTTTCACCCAATAAAGGATGAAAAAATGTTCCTGCGACCATCAAACGCTCATTAAATCTTACATAGTGATTACACCAGGAAAGAGAATAATGTTGCAATTACATATTGTCAAGTGATTTAGCAAAGTTCTGATCAACTAGTGTCAACAATCGTCAAAAGGGTAAGCCGGTTATTATGAATGAATCAGAATGTAGATCAGCCTTCAGTGCAAACAATCACAATTGGCTGGCCAAATTAGCCATTTCCAGCTAGATATCGCAGATATTTTTTTCTAATTTAGCCAATAGAAATCAATGATCGCAAAAAATCTAGCCAATTCAAATTTATATATATATATATATATATATATATATATATATATATATATATATATATATACATATATATATATATATATATATATATATGTATATATATATATATATATATATATATATATATATGCCCTCTCCAAGACCTACTGCTGGACTTTCTCTCACACAGCAGGAAGCCTCCAGCAGCCCTGGATACGATTTTTTAAACACGAGGCAAAGCTCCTGATAATGGAGTCGGGTTCCACATGAAATCTTTAACCCCTAAAAATACAGACTCACACAACACACACCGCGGAAGATGGGAATACATCCCAAAACATGTCTGGACCATTAACAACAACAACAAAAACATCTGAAAACGTTTATTTTGTATTTTTTTTTTCTGGTTTTTCAGTTTTTTTTCCAAAAAAGCCTCTTTTTAGGGTCTCTATGGTCATTTTGAGCCAACAATGCCCCAATCTTATACTGGGTTTTTTTTTCAAGGTAATTTTTCATGAAAGATCATTTTTCTCTAGATAATTTTAGATAGAAGATCTATCTTCAGAAAATTAGTTCTGGTTAATGCGCAAGCATTCGTGATTCATTTATGCCAGGTATGGATATTTCACTCTTCTTGCATAAGATTCAACTCATCATATTCTTCTCCTTTCTCTCATCCACTCCAATCCTTCCCTCTCCTTTACCTTTCAATGAAGTGTCTTTTGCTCAGAATTACTTTTTCTCTTTCAGGGAAACTGTCACTCAAAACTGTCACGAGATCTGTTAACATAGGTTTTCTCTCAGTGTTTAAGTTGATCTGGCTGGATTGCTAGCTTAGTAATTATATCTCGTATAAGTCGCTTTAATAAAGATTGAGGACTGAAAATTTCAACATTCATCCTTTATTATATCAACAAAATCTTTTTTTTTTGTTCTCGTGAACCCCCTGATGAGTTTTCATTCCCAGTTTACAATGCAAATTTATGCTAAATACGCTAAATTTGTCCTTAGTTCGAACCCGATGTTTTTTTTTGTTTTTGTCTTTTTTTCTTTTTGGGTTTATTTTTTAAAGCTAGACCTTTATATGATTACTGCCAAAGAGAATTACAGAATGTTACTTATTCTTTCATCAGCCTTTTTTTACATTCTCTTAATTGATCACTCCCAACAAAGCATGCTGCCAAGATATATTGATTGCATGACAGCTTCTATCAAGTGACTAACCTGACGTGCCCTCTTCTTTCTTTTGCTTCATCAGAGTTAGTGGTTCTCTGTTTACTTATCTACTCATTTTCTGATTGAAAGCTGTCCCTTTCCATTTCTCAACCGAGACACACCCTTCCCAACGCAGAGCTAAGACATTCCTTACAATAATTCAACCATTGAATTCCGACTCCCCCGCTGCGTCCTCGGATATCGATTATCTCCCCCTCTTTCGTGCCTCACATTGGACTCTTTTGCAAATGACACATTATATAACTGGAGGACCTGTTCGACGTGCAGCGCCCCCTACACAATGCACTCCATTATCCTTCTTTATTACAGCACAATGGCGTTGACATTCTGAGTATACGGGAGCACAACCCGCTTTTGCTGAGTTTCCCCGATCGCCTACTGGTTTCTGCCAAACAAAAGACGAAGGCGGAACAAGACGGGGGTATATATCATCTTGAGAGTCAATAGGATATAGTAGCCGCCATCTTTTCAGCGGAGAATGATTGGAGCTCCACTATTGTCTTTCTCCCACTTTTCATGTATTTCCCGCTAAATGAATACATATTGTGCGCATAGATATTATATATATATATATATATATATATATATATATATATATATATATATATATATATAGATATATATATATTTGTATCGTACATATGGTACGGATCAGGTTATGAAATAAAGCATAATACAAAGTAATGTCTAATATGTGATGGATTTATTCCATAGAGTGTTCAATACATTCAACTTTATACTTCGGAAGTCAAATTGTTCCAGAGTAAAGCTGGAAATATGTAATAGGATGTGGATTTGCTACACAAACAAGGTTATGTTTCTGCCCTCTCCAGGCCTCATCAGGTGAATGATATATGTATTTAAATTTGTATATGGAAATATGAATGTGCATATATCCATCAAGATTTCTGGTATAATTGTAAGCTGTAAACACACATGTAAACACATACACACACATATATATATTCATATATATATATATATATATATATATATATATATATATATATATATATATATATTCTTGCCAACGATGATTGTGCTAACCATTACCATGTCTTACTGGCAAACTTATCTATCTTATCTCTCCGTTTTATGTTGGGTATTCTATTACTGCTTTATATATATATATATATATATATATATATATATATATATATATATATATATATATATATATATATATATATATATGAACTGAAAAGAGTTAGACAGACCCTGGAGTAAAGAGTTTAGAGGTAAGGTTTATTAATCCATAGATGTTAATTGTCCAGACGTGTTTTGGGATTTTTTTCCCCATCTTCAGTGGTGTGTGCAGTGTGACTATGTGTTTTTATATATATATAAATTCCTGGAACAGTTATATGGTAAACAACTGATGGTTCCAATAAGAGAAAATTTACCAATCGCATCTTAAGAACAAAGTGTACGTAAAACATTGAAAAAAAAACAGGAAAATAACATAGATTACATGAACAGATATAAGTGACTGAAGTGACGCAAAAAAATTGAAAATTCATTTTTTTATATGATCAGTGTTGTAAACCTACATATATATCATTGTGTCATCCACATACAGGCGTTTCGTTGTATTACAACTATTACAGTGTGGCTATAGACCTCCCATTATCCAATCCAATACCACGACGCAGGATTGAAACCTTTGCTTCAGACCCGGTGGCTGATATCCTACCTCTGAGCTACGGAACTAAACGGTCAGAAAGGCTGAATTTTAAGCGATATATCCAGAAGTGGGGAAGTCTCACACAGAACAATATACATTTTAATGAAGATACTGTTGTATTAATTGCACCTGATGATTAGTCATCTTTTTGATTAATAACAAATCAATCGATTAGTTATTAACTTATATACATTCAATGACTTAAGCAACCCCTCCAAACGAAAAGAAACAAAAACATCTCTACTGATCACTCACCACCGAACGACTTTACTGGAACATTTTACAACTGACACAATCAAGCAATAAATAGTACTTTCCAAGGGCAACAGTTGTATAAGAGGACAGGTTTCAGATAGGGTTTGTAAAATTTCATTCTCAAGTTTATTACTTTCTTTGTCAGTTCTCATTCAGACGATGCGCAGTTTTATATGAAACAAGTTGGTCGATAAGGCGATTGTGAAACCAATATCTGTCAGCATTGAAGAATCAAGATGGGAACAGTTCGACCATATTTCAAGAAGAAACGGAATGTGCCTATGAAATTCTTTTTTACAGCAAAAGAATCGGGGATTCAGAAGAAAAACTATAATAACCACACGAGTACTACGAAACAAAGCGGTAGACGGGTACTAAAAAGTGCCCAGACTTGCCTTCAAGATCATAACTACCACCAACACCGGAAGATAAACGGAGAAAATGACATGATAATATTTCAAATACAAGCAAAGAACCAGATAGGCTAAAAAAAAAACAAACAGTAGAAAGCATTGTAAAAGATGAAAGAGCTTCGTCTCCTGTTGATAAGGAAGCTTATAAATAATATCAGACACTTCTCCACATCTTACATTGCCAAAACAAGGTCAGATTGAAAGGATACAAGATTATCTGTTTAATGTATGAGATACACGGGAAAGCCAACCGAACCAGGACTTACAAAAACGCAGATTCATAATATACCTGCAGAAGATTTGAATCTAAGGAGAAGCACATCAAAGAAACTGATAGATGCAATCATAAGAGCTGGAAGGGGAGTGCTTTTTGCTGATGATGAAGCAAGACTCCAATAATTATTCAAATTGTGAAAACTTTAAACCAGATAGAACACTACCATGTTATCGAAGAAAAAACTCTAGCCTGATATTGAAATTGGCATATAGTGCTGCCAAAAGCACTTTATATTAGCGACAGAATTTATATTCATTTAAATCAGAGATATGTTCTATAGTACGAAAACATGAAAATATTAATAAGTTGCTTCCTGTCTATCATTTCTAATGAAAAACGTATTACAAAAATATTTCAGCAAATGTTGGTAAGTACTACGGTATTTTGAAGCGTCTACCCTGGTGGTCGCAGGTTCGATACCTGAAACAGCCCCATTTTCTTTAATTGTTGATTCTACCTACATTGGCTAGGCCAAATGGCACTTTCACCGTGTAATAACGAGTGTTCATCTCAAAACAGTTTCTAAATAATACAATGCAATTTATAATCGGACCATACATCCATTTCTTAATAGCATGATTGTCGCATTTAGAAAAACAAATAGAAAATATATGGACCTTAAAAGACGAAATGAGAATTTGCAGTTGAATCATTTATTTGAGCCTTTGCATCACCGGCGACTGTTCAAACATGGTCAGAGCAACGGAACGTAGAAATCACGACCATATATCTATCTATCTATCCATCTATCTATCTATCTCTCTCCCTCTCTCTCTCTCTCTCTCTCTCTCTCTATATATATATATATATATATATATATATATATATATATATATATGAATGTGTGCATAACACAGATTAGGAATACAATACAATATAATATAATGCAATATCATGTGTGCAAAGGGATCATTTCATAAAGTGCTCGATACATTCAACATTAGACATTAAGTTCGGTTAGAGTAGTGCTTTGAATATGAAGAAGTAAGGATTCATAGAAAAACTTGTTCACGTTTCAGTATATATATATATATATATATATATATATATATATATATATATATATATATATGTTCCGTCATATTACTTTGTTTTTTTTTTGTTTTTGTTGGGGTTTTTTGCCATGACGGCTACAATACAAAGTCTGTCTCTTCCTTTCTTTGCACAGAGTCATCAGGGCACTTTTGAGCCCCTTATGAAAAGAGGGTGGTGTAATACATACTGAATGAAATAAAATTGCAAGGTAAATCTTATTTCGTGGTTCAGCCACTTGTGGCCTTTAGTTCAACATGCAAGTACAGTATTCGTTCTACCCGCGTCAACGGAACATTGAAAAAAAAAACGTTTTCAATTTTAAACGTCATTATAGTTTTAATACCTCAGCTGTCTGCAGCCCCAAGGCTTGGCACCATACTCTGCTCTTTTTCTATAACCTCAAATAAAAATATTTGTCGTAGTATACCCTTTCAAAAAGTTTTACCTGCTCCAAATTGTTTCCAAAGTTGAAATATGAAATGATAAATGTATTATTTTTATTCGATTTATTTTAACTGACATTGCTTTTATACGAAGTGAATATGACAGTTAACCCAAGTAGCGTAAATATCTCGCATTAGAAATCTGTTCCTTCATGATATAAGAGCAGCTATGGACAATGAAGGTATAAAACACTCATTTGAGCCCCTGATATGCCGGCTGGTTGCTTAACACGAATTATAAGAGTGCCTTTGCGTTGAGACAGCCTCCCGTCGGATATAGGTTTGATTCCTACCCATATCTTTTATTGTTTATTCTATTTACACAGTGTAAGTCAACTGGAATAATTACCGTGTCAAAACGGGATGGTGGTTCAAGTTTCCAATGAAAACAATACATTTATAATCATTCAGTTGGATTACGTATAGTTCCCTATGATATACGTACGACAATAAAACCTTTCCATCTATTATGATTACGGATTTACCTCTTTACTTTAAGTATCATTTTTTCGATTGCAGTTTATCCATATGTCTACGTACGCAAAAATTGAAGGTATATATACAACATTTTTGTATCATCGTCTCCTGATATCTATGTTTACATTGGTATACAATTTTTCATGATGTAAATTTTTGCTTATCTAAGCCTTGAGGCATAATCATATCAATCTTTCGTAGATTTTCATATTTTGATCATTTTTACTTATGTTATCATATATATGAAACATATTCTTCTATCTATTCATATCCATCCTCCTGAAGGCCCCAAGTTCGATTCTCAGTACGAGCAGAGGGTGTGAAAAGCTATTCATCAGACCATATTTTTCATAGCAACTGATTGAGTACATTCTAAGTTGTGTAATTGAGGTAAAGGTATCCCGTTGGTGAACTTCCACCCTGCCAAAAGAGTGATCATAAAAACTTGTAGTCTTGACTAGACTTGAGATTCGATAGAATCACCAAGCAGACTCATGCAACAGAAACTGGGCCATTATACTCCATTGACAGTGTTTCTTGAGGGACAAATGTCTCACCTTACCTTGCCATACTTTTCTGTAAATGTTTGTCTCTATTTCAATCAGTATCTATTATAATTTCTCATCAGCCATCAACGTATTAATATCATGAATATTTTAATGAATATCATTCTTGTACGTCGTTTGTTTCGACAATGATATTATTTAGATCTTTTCCTCAAATTATGTTTTTCCTTTATAAGAACGAGAGGGTTCCTGTTCCAAAGATGCAAGTTCCGAAAAGGTTGGACTTTATGTTGTGTAGACTAGCCTGACATATTAATGTAAAGTTATTTTCAATCTCTTGTTTAAAACCACTGCTTTGGAGTATTCTGCTTACTTCTGTTCAGTATTGCCCATTGTGATATTTTTACAAGTAAATTTAGATCTATATTTCTAGACGAAAGATTTATAATCTGTAATTTTTATTTTGTTCTGTTTTGTATATTTCTCGAGGAGTACAGATGAAAAAAAAGTCGACAATGCACTGCAAAATATCTGGTGAATGTCAGCTGAATTGAGAAATCGTAGTGCGTACACAAACACACGGACTTTAATTGCAGCTAGATGACAGTTAATTATATTTTGATTAGAGAATCCTGTCCTGAATGTTGTTCATGAGTCGGCAATATGGTACTTAAAGCTATTTTATTAAGTAAATTATATTATAATAATATTTTTTAAGCCAAAACTCATCACAAGCTATCGTAGCGTGTGATGAAGTCTTGAAAAGTGTTTCTGACGTAATTTATATTGTTATGTCATGAAGTAAAGGTGAATCAATCAATGAGATCATCCCATTTTTAGTTGCAAACAACCAGAAATATAAACTGATAAATAATGGAAAAAACTGCATATAAGCGCATTATATCGTTGAATGTTTTCTTATTTCAGCAGAACTGCGAAACATTTGGAGAGTTATAGTGTAAATTCTTCAGTTGATGCATCTTTTTATATTATGTATTTTTTTTTAAATATACGGAAAGATTGGTAAATTCTGATCTGGCTTGATTTATCAATTATTTGGGGCTTCCTGTCAATGCAAAATATTTTTCACGCTGATGAATGTGATAATCATGGCCTGTCTAATTTTGGATTTACATCTACAATTTTCATTTGGCTGTTGTAACATGCATTGCAGCGATGGGAAGCATGAACACGCTTCGCTAGTGTTGAGCAATCTATTCAGGGAGAGCATGCAGTTCTGATAGTGCTTTCCGAAAGCTTGTATTGGAGGAGGTGGGAGGAGGCTGTAACGCTCTAGACCATCAGAAAAGTAGATGTTGAGACTTTGAACTTTTCGTAAAGATTGCGTGATAGTCACAACAAACTTACTCATCCTTTTATTAATGATCAACCGGATAACATAGCACGCGATACTCTCTACACAGCAAAATACTTCCTAAAAGAACATGATTTGGCTTTTACCAGAAAACATGTTTATAATGCAAACAATCTGAAAGACTTATTTAATAACGTTAATACATGTGACATTTTGTCTTCCCGGGGGAATTAAATATGTTCTAAGAATATTAATTTTATCAAAATTTGTGATAGCAACATATTCCATTCTATTTTGATCGCTACTCTATAATCTTAGTTTTAAAATTTGAATGACTGAGTTAATTTTGGACATTGATTAAGCCTAAGTGGATTTATATTTGAAAAGAATGACTTAGAACTCACGGAACGGGCGGCCTGATTATTGGTTGCAATGAATTAGGTCGTATTCTCTAAAAAATTATCTAACAGAATTTTTTTTAAAAACCCACATGTCTAGAGCTTTGAATTGTGATATCAACTGTTTAATTCCGTTTTTATTGTGAAACACAGTATTCTTACGATGGAAGTTTGAAACTTCTGGGGTCAGCACAAATTCAAAAACTGGAAATATGATACTTACGATCTCCTGCTATCAGCAATGGAATAACAGTTAAGACGGAGTAATGGCATGAATATAAGTGAGGGAGGGTTGGGATGGTACTTGACACAGCACTGCTGTGATATGTGAGGACATTGAAAGGAGTGCTGTAGATATGGGGAGGTTCGCTGTCACACCTGAGGACTACTGGGTATCTGGTTTGAAAATGGAAACCACAGCATTGGTGGCGAGAACCTGCATTAAAAAAAAAGAAGAAAAAAATAGAATTAAAATTGGAGACTGAACGAAAAAATGCAAAAATATGAGATCTACGACCCTAGCTGTTGGCAGTGGCCTAAGAGAAAGGGAGGTGGAAAAAATTGTAGTAAAGATACAAACCATATCATTGCTGTGATAGAGGTGGGAAAAATGAGAGGAGAGGAGAGCTGAAAATCTGAGGAGACTTACTGTCACTCTGCCTTCAGCGATAACCACCGGGCAACTGGTTTAAAACCGCAAACCACAGAACTGTCGTGGACTATGAGAGTGCGGAGAGGAGGGCTGGAGACTTGAGGACACTTGCTGTCATTAAGTTTCCTGCAGTAACCACCAGGCAGCTGGTTCAAAAATACAAAGAATAATAATAGGTCTGGTTAGACCCACAATAGAAACTGTCACAAGACCAACTACTTTTGAGGATGATCAATTAAAACTTGGAAAGGGGGCTGATCCATGAATGAGTTCCCTCTCTTGATTTGGTCTGGCGTTGATCTCCGAAAAAAAGTCTGAAATTAATTATGAAAGGCAGACATAAACTAAAGGATCAATTTAGCGTTAATTTACATTGCAAATTGTGTCTCCTACACGCCAAAAAAAAGGTTTCCTTGACACGATGAACAGTAAATGGTGCAACCTGTATGCGTGGTAAATACATAGCCAGCTAGACAGCCAGCAAGACATGCTTGAAAACTGATAAAAATCTATGTTGAGAGTCCTGGTTTACAGTCTGTAATGATAATGTTAATCGCCTTAATATGTGCTTTTCCAAGTTGTCACAATCCAAATCCTGATTAGAAATGAATCCGCTTAGAGACAAGAGAGAATGGAAGCATTAACAACTCAAATCTCATGAATAACTCTTAGAAAACAAATGGATATCAAACGCTTCTTCACTCATTTTCTACGGTTATGAAATATATCTAAACTAGAATATACCCGTCAGAATTGGGTTTATGTATGTATGAATCAGCACCAAGGATCTTGAATATATTTCATTATATTTTATCAATCCAGATATCCTAATTCAAAGTTATTTTTTCAAGGATCCACCCAAGTAAAGATGTTTTAATGTGTGGGAGTCCCATTAGAGTGCAGACAAACAATGAATAAGCAGAAAAAATCATATAAACTCATTAGATGCGATCTGTTGGTAATTTAGTCGTGTAAGCAGAATCGGTTCTTGTACGATCACCGAAGTTGAGAAACTTGGAACCTGGTCTGTACCTAGATGGGTAACTGCTTAGGAATACCAGGCGTTGTAGGCAAGAGGGAAGATGTGAGTGGTGCCTTTTCGGGTGCTTGTTGCTTTGAAGTTTATTTTACATATTGCAAGCCATCGCAAAAAAAACAAACTTGAGAAGCCTGGGCACGAATGGCTGTGGAAATGAATTAGTTAACAATGTGAATGATAGCACCCATGAGGATAGTATCAAAGGGGTAGATGTCAATAGTCATTCATCGGGGGATCATTATTTATTGTGAGGGGACATTTCTCTAGGCGGCAGTTATCCAGGGAGCAAATTTCGTATAGGAGCAATTGTCTTGAAAGCAGTTGTCCTGATTATCTGTCAGTTGGGGACAAAGGAGGGTGAACATCTGTTGCTGGTTGACGCTTGTGTTCTGAACATCCATATCTGCCATCTACAATCTTAATTATAAAAAAATATATGTCTTCTTTAAAGGAGCAGGATTCATTAAAGAGCTGAATATCAAGTCAAAAAATTAAATGAGACATTAGGGAAATAAATTTAAAGAAGATTGTGCATGATATATATATATATATATATATATATATATATATATATATATATATATATATATATATATATATATATATATATATATATATATATATATATATATATATATGAGCGTGTTCGTGCTTATGTATATATGTCGATGAGATATGTTGGGCACGCATTGAAATACCAAAAGATTGGTTTTCATCTCTTTTTACACATACACACATACACTTACATATATACATATATATATACATATATATGCATATATATATATATATATATATGTATATATATATATATATATATATATATATATATATATATATATATATATATATATATGTATATATATATATATATATATATATATATATAAATATATATATATATATATGTATAGAATATATCAACTGTTCATACAAATTGTATATTTGAGCTAAACAGCCCCCAGTTATACAAAAACTCAACGGTGGCTGTTTAGTGCGATTATGAAAGCAACACTACGTTGGAGTAGCAACCCTATTGGTCTCAGGTTCGATTTTTGCTGCAGTTCCATATTCTGTAATTGTTTATTCTATTTACGTTGTGTGGGCCAAACCATGCATTCACTGTGTAATAACAGGAGATTGTTTCAATATATATATATATATATATATATATATATATATATATATATATATATATATATATATATATATATATATATATATAAGCTCTGGCTGGAAGAATCCAGTTGCATTTGATACCTCAGGAACCAATAGAGCTGCCATCGGGGGAAGGGGATGGTCAGTTGGTAGTGAGTTGCCATTGAATGAGCTCGTGTACTGTGTGACGGTCACATACACAGCTATCGAGCGTTCTCATTTTTCATAGTCTGTGGCATCACCAAAATCTGTCAGCCTCATCTTTGTTATACCTCCTACGATTTCCTACCATCTCCTTTATATATATATATTTTTTTATTCTTCTTTCATTTGCTTTATTAAACAATTGTAGCAATCAAAGATGACAAAAGGTTTTTATCTTCTGTTGAATTTTAGTGTGTTTGTGTGTTGGTGTGTTCCACCTCATTCGCCATGTTGTTCCGTCAACAGACTTTAAAAATAAGTATCAGTACTCTACTACGCCTTTTCTAAAAATGCTTTCTTCCAATTCTCTTGGAAAAAAAGCTTCTTTGACCTTTTTGAGGTCTTACTCTGACGGATTTATTTAAGGCATCTAGATTCTCCAGAATGTATTTTACTCTATTTTAGATGTTTCCCAATGGAAAACGCCAGTGATGTCATATATAGAATTTTTTTCTGACCATATTTATCCTTTGGAACTTTTTTTTGAGCTGACTTCAAATTTTGACCCCACGGTTGTTGAATGATGGCAAGTTTCTCTAAAGAAAGAAAATTAGTTTTTCTTTCGCTTTTCCTTTCCTGAAGTATTAACCAGCGCTACCCAAAGCACATATGTAGTTATTGCCATTAGAATAAGATTATTCATGTGTTCTGACATTTATATATATATATCTATATCTATGTAATCAATGCCCAAACACTGCATAGTGGAAATTTTGCACACACACTCCCTCGGTGGATGAAGAATTGATTTTTTAAAAATCTCCCCCAAAAGGGGGTTTTAGTGGATGTTCAATTTTCAATGTAAGTTTAAGCTGAATTGGTCCTTAGTTTGTGTTCACCTTTGTCTTGGAAATTTGGACATTTTAATGCCCAACAGAAGGCAATGAAAGTAATATGCTCATTGATCACCCTCATTTTCCAATTTTTTTATTTGATCACCCTAACACGACATGCTGCCAAAATGTCGACAAAAGATTCTCCAGTTTTCAAATAAACCAGCTGGTTATGTATGTATGTATTACACATTCAGGCCACACTAATATTTCCACCCAAGATGGGATTTATTTGGGGGATCAATTTTTAATCTGAGGTTATGATAAATTGATCACTACTTTGTGCCCGCTTGATTTTTTGAATTTTCTAATTTTTTAAGTGATCGAATCACCCCATTTTCAAATGTTTTGATCTGTCATCCCCAACACGGTCTTCTGCCAAAACATATTGGTTGCATGGCAGTTTCTACAGAATGCCCAACCAGACCAGTTTCTAACCGGTTTCTCTTTTCTTCTCTTACTTCAAGTTCTTTTTCTCTTTGCCTATTTTCTGATTTTTTTTATTTTTTTTCTTTCAATTTCTGTTTGGGTTTTTCATCTTTGTTCTCCTTCCTACGTTTTTTTTTTTTTTTTTTTCAATTTCGTTCTCCTTCCGTTTCTTTTTTGGTCTTTGTCCTCATTCCCCCGTTTCGGGTTTTTATTTTCTTGGTCTGTGTCCTCCTTCCTTCGTTTCTTCTCTTTTGTTATTTTAGTTTTTGCACTCTTCCCTCCACTTTTTTATGTTATCCTTCCTATTTGCATAATTGACCAAGATTTCCATTGATTTCAGATAGCATATTATTCTTGGCCGAAACCCCGTATCATTATGTCTTTATGAGAACATCATTATATTATCAAAATGGCTTCAAATCATGTCATCAAATCTCAAATTATCATGTATCAGGATACCTCATTAAGGAAATTTATCAATTTTATATCCATGCATCATCTTATGTAACAGATATTTTATAAAATCGTGACCTCATCAATTATAGCAGATTCAAATTTAACAGCCACGCCCAAAACTGAGATTTTTTTTCTTCTGATACAACACCGTAAAAATTTTATCTTTTACATAAACACTAGAGCATACCCATCCCAAATGATGGTGTTATTTATGTAAGGATCGGCACTCGGGAGCCTAAAGCTATTGGGCAATTTTTCTTTTGAAAATTCAAGAAACTTAGTTTTAAGTCTCGGCTCTATCCACGTTATTCTATTGTATAAACACACATTTCAAGTTTTAAGAGTTTCTATAACGTAATACATGATGTAATTCTCATAATGATATGCTTGTGAAACAAACTGATAGAAGAATTCCATTAAAGCTCATTATTTTGTTACATAGTTGTGTGGGAGAAGTTACGAACCGAACCCCTTATTTAACCGACGGGGGTATACAGACCGCATTCCCCTCTTAGCAGTAGTAGTATTTTCGAATTATCATTGTCTCACACTGGGATTGAACCAAGATCGAACCATTTGATTACTTGCAGTAATTTTGTCTGATTCTCTAACCACCACGCCATATGTCACCTACCAGATGGTACCTGATGAAGGTCGTGCAGCACAACAGCCGAAACGTTGTATGAAAAACAACCAAGATGAGGATAGTCCGAACAATAATAGAGATAATAATAATACCTCATATTAAAATTCAGAGAAACATACTAACTAATTGGTATCACCTTGTTTTATTTTCTTTATAGCTGAAAGGGTTCAGGGTCTTTATGAAGCCTGATAAAGGAGCTGTTGTTACAGTGTATATGTTGCAATCCTCTGACGTTTAAAGGACATACACTTAAAGGAGTGGCTTTCATGACCATGGGAATATCCACAGAGTCGAAGGCCATCTTGAAGTCTATGAATACTATAGCAAGTGGCATTTTGTATTTTTTGTTTGTTTTGCTTTTTCCCTCAGCTGAATTCTCGAACAAAGATGAAAAATGGCAGAGTAGCTTCTTCTAAAGCCAGCTTGCTCACTTAGTTGGTTTTTATCTTGTGATTTTGTGATTTGATTGGTTATATTTTGTCAATATTTAACAAGATTTGTAATCCTGATAGAGTTAGTTCACCATTTTGAATGGATGGAAAGGTCTGGATTTTCACCATTGATCACAAAAGTCTTTTTTTTCTTTTTTGAATCTAAAATACTGTTTTCTTCATAAAAACACGGCATGCACTTATGATCAGTAAGTACGTTTAGGCATAAGGTTAATAACAAGGTTAAAGTTAATAGGTAAGGTTATTGTTAAGGTGAGTCCAAAGCGTAGCCCCAACTCTACCTGCTCAAAACCCAAATGGCAGTGGGCTGGTCATATTGCGTGATAACTGCTATACATCACGACTCACAACGTGAATCATCAGAAATCACATGTGAAACTGAAGTCTGCAGGATATAAGATGGCCAAACGAACAAGACAAGTTTGAAAAGTATTGGCTCTGCAACGCCCATCGTAGAGAGATCTGGTGAAACTTTGGGCAGCTCTATGCCAAAAGACTGACGCTGAAAGCTTGATGACGGTGACATGTGAATATTGAAATGCAATAATAAGATCATATATAATCTAACCTATTTGATAAGAACTGTCAAAAGCAAATGAGCGTAATTACCAGTCATGAATTGTTGAAGATCACAAAAGTTATATTGTAAATTATATTTGTCCGTCTCTGGTTTGGTTGAAGTGTAGACAGGCCTCTAGTAAAAGCTTAGTGGTATATTAGTAACTTATTGAAGTCCTGTGTCGTTACTGACAGATGACAATGCCCTTCCAGCTGTCGTGAATCCGTCTGCCAATCTCTTTGATATGTCTCCTTTTAGATTCCAATTTCCCGTCGGTATATTATGAGTTGGCATTTTTGTAAGACCTTGTTTTGCTGAAATATAAGACGTCCTTATCTCTTAGAACCTAGAAACTGACAGCTTCAGTATGAATTTTTCAGGTGGTGCTTTTGTGAACAGTATTTATCAACGGTCATGTCTGCCACATGTATGGTTCAATCAACTACTGTTTTTTATACTAATATGCAAATATTCTAATCAGCTGAACATCTCTTCATACATTACCCTTTTTACGTTAGCCTAACCCTTTATCTCATTATCTGAACATCCTTTCCTACATCTGGATACTTTTTTTTACGTTTGACCAACCTTTTTTCCTCATTAGCTAAACATTGTTCTTTACATCTGGACCCCCTTTTCACATCAGACAAATCCTTTGTTCTCATTAGCTGAATGTCTTTTTTGCATTAAGACCCTTTTTTACATCAACCCGACCCTTTCATCTCGCTCTCCGAACATTTTTTACGTCTTGACCCCCTTTTTACATTACCCCAACCATTTCTCCTTCTTAGCTGAACTTTTTTTTTTACATCAGGATCCGTTTTTTTTACATTAGCCCGATCCCTTCATATCATTAATCGAACATCTTTTTTTACATGGGAACCCAACTTTTACTCTTGCCTGACCCTTCCACCTTATATCCAAACATCTTTCTTACATTAAAAACCCCATTTAACATTGGACCGACACTTTCTTTCCATTAGCCCAACATCTTTCTCTACGTTGAGACCCCCTCTTTACATTAACTTGACCTTTTTTTTCCCATCAGCCAAACATCTTTTTTTTTACATCTGGTCCAACCCTTTCCTCTCATTATCCAGACGTCATTTTACATAAGCCAAACACCCTTTTTATATTCAGACCATTTTTTACACTCCCCTGATCCTTTCTTCTCATTGGCTGAACATCTTTTCTCACATCTACACCCCATTTTTACAATAGTCAGACCTCTCGTCTCATCAGCCGAACGTCTTTCTTTACATCTGGACCAATTTTTTACATTAGCCCAACCCTTTCTTCTGTTTAACCGAACATCTTTTTTATATCTGGACCGCCTTTTTACATTATCTTGACCATTTCTTTTCATTTGCTGAACATCTGGACACATGTTTTACATTAGCTTTACCATTTTTTTTTCTCATAAACCGAACATGTTTCAACATTGGGACCTCCTCATTGCATTAGTCCAACTCTTTTTTCATTAGCCAAACATCTTTTTTTATATCTGGAGTCCATTCTCACATTAGCCTGACCATTTTTTTAAATGTAAAATGCAATGTGAAAAGGATGTTAGGCTGATGACAAGAAAGGTCATGCAGACGTAAAAAGATGGGTCCAGATGTAAAGCCAAATAATCTTTTTACATTGAAACCGCCTTTTTACATTACATGAACTTTTTTGAGACCAATTTTTATGTTTACATGACGCTTTTTCTCTCATTAGCTGCTTTTTTTTTAATTCGATTTACGATTTCGGATTGAATGCTAGAAACATTTAAACATGTTTCAAGAATAAGATTCTAACATATAAGCATAAAAACTAATTTTGTTTCTCTTTACGCTCACACATATCAGTGATTGATTCAGCTTCCAAATATGGAAAATAATGAATATCATGTCAGAAAAATTCATGAGACTTCATGTCTGATCACACATTAAACAGCTCAAGTTGAGTTGAAACTTTTAAAAGAACCTGAAATGGAGATATTTGAATTATTGAAATCTAAATTACCCAATAAAACAGCTTTAGGCTCCTTAGCAATGATCCGTACATAAATAACCCCTCATTTGTGACGGATATATACTTTCAATAAAATAAAAGCTAAATGGAAGGACATTCAAACGATTGGATAGTGTTCTCAGAGACCAATAAGACACGAAAACATGAATAAAGCTATCAAATTTACCAATAAAATCATCTGCGAAGATTTGGCGAAAGAAGAAGGTGGTTGTTGAGAAAATTGAATTTAACAAAGCAAAGATCAAGACAGCATTGACTTTCAATATGTCAACATTGGGACTAACAACAGGTCAAACTAATAAACTTGACAGGGACAATCGTAAACAATTGAGAATGGTCTGAAATGATGAGAACGAGAAAAACAGAGATTTATGTGACTATCAAATTTGATATTTATTCAAGGTTAATATTAAGATACAACGAGAAACTATGGTCTATTATTTCCGAATACCAATTTTAAACTATTTCCTGCAAAAATGTAAACCATCTTAGGAGATATGATCAATGGTGTATTCAGGAAATGTAAACATATTTGCAAAGTATCTGTACAGAAATTGTAACGATGGACGAACCTAATTATCCAGAAAATATAGTTACTGATCGAAAGAAGTGGAGACAACTTCCATCCCAAATCAGATGGTGATCCATGGAATATAGTTCTAAAGCGAAACTTCATATGATGATAATAATGATCTTGTCATCACAGTCAATAATCGAACAGCTGTAGCATAAAAATTCAAAGTCAAATAAAGAAAATTTCACCAGAGAAAAAATATTGTCGGAATAATTTCAATTTACGACATCACAGGCTTTTTCTATAGGAAAACATTTAAAATAGAGTAATGAAACATCAGAAAACAGCATGATTCTCCAGAATCGAGATGTTACGAACAAACTTCTCGAAATAGGTACCAAAAAGCATTCAAAGAAGCTTTTTGATCCAAAATTTTCAGAAAATATGGTCTAAAACGAGAATAGTTGAGAACTGATGTCAATTGCTGTAGACTGAATGACATGACCAATAGCGTTGCAACACACAAAAATACGCCAGCATAAGCACTTATATTAAAAAAGATAGAATCTCTGTCATCTTTAATGGCCATGGTTGTTCAACAAATAATGAAATGAATCGTAACAAGATTTTATATTGAATAAAATGTAACGTTCTTCGGCAATTAACCTGCCATTTTTGAATAGAGCTTTTGAGGAGTTTAGAGAAAATCTAAACATTTTTTTCCTCTATGAGTTTTTATTTTTTCCAATTGACTATAAGCTTTTATTCTTGACAGTCTAACATAATTTCCCTTCTTGACAGTCTACCATAAATCCCCCTCTTTGACAGTTTACCATAAGCTGTTCTGCGTGGAATTTTATATATAATACATTTAAAATGAATAAATACTATTCGTTTATCATAATTTTCCAATTTCACTTTTTCGAAACCGTGAATCAAGACTGTCAGCATCAGGAAAGTCTACATCGTCATAGGTTCCTTCGGTTTTTAAGTGAATCTGGCTGATTGGCTAGTTGACAGTCTGGTTATTGAATTACAGAAACCCAACAAATGGCATGCTTAACCAGTCAGCCAACTGAACTACTGTCTCTAGATAAAAGATCTTTTCTTTGAAATAACTTGGTATTAAAACATATTTTTTCAAGATAATTTGAAATAGAAAATTAATCCAATACTTTAGATAATGATTGTATAATTAGTTCTGGTACACGCACGGGCTACAGTGATTCATAAATGTTGGTACGGATATCTGTGTTTTGGTCAAAAGTGCAAGGTGCACCAACAGAGCTAGAGGGCAGACAAAATTAAAAATTTACACATCAGTATGTGTAGATTATTTTTTTCAATCTCATCACCCACCCCCTATATTTTTTGACGGGGTTAAATTTCCAAGTGTATGCTAAATTGGTCCCTTGGTTCGAGTCCGACAATGCTCAAGCTTGTTTCTTTTGAAAATTTTGACTGTTGTATTGATCACTTACCTAATAAAGGGCGAAAAGAGATAAGCTATCCGTTGATCATTCTTTAATTGATCATCCCCAACACGGAATGCTGCCAAAATACGTTGGTCAGGTGACAGTTTCTGTTGAATGATTAATCAGACCTGTATATAGTATTTGTTTATTACAATTTTTTCCAGTCCTATCTGTCTCTCTTGGAAACAGATTTGAGAAAATACTCCACGGAGGCAAAAATGGTTTTATAAAATGATTTTCCTGTTTTTAGTGTAAATGTTCGGTTCCAATTGATATCCTTTCGAATCATTGAATGAAAGCTACTGCTCTGATGTCATCCTGCCATTTCTGTTCGGCTGATAACAAAGATGTGTATATCATCATCAGTTTGGGTGTCGTCGGCGTCGGTAAGATGTATCAATTCGCAGCTGTGATGAGTGACTTGTAGTTTGAGACAAGACATACACTTTGAGTGAAGAGGAAGTTCTGTGACACTATTAATCGTGTACACTTTGTTCACTGGAAACAAGTGGTAGCAATCGACACGAAGAACAACAGTTCATTTACAACAGGAATCGATTGTGACCTAAGTATCACCACATTTCCCAATTTTCAAGTACACAACCACATGTTAAAAAATAACTAAAGATACAACACGAATAACAGGTTTAACAAGATCCAGGTTCAATAATCTTTAAGATATTCTGCAAACATATATCAGACAACGCTTAGTATGAGCAGTTCAAGCGTGGAATCGATACCTCGAAAAAGATATCACAGAACTAGAAAACATACAAAGGAGAGCAAGGAAAATGGTCTCAAAACGTAAAAACTTCTCATATGAAGATAGACTTCAAAAACTAAAACTAAATACATTAGAAGAAAAATAAGGGAAAGTACAAAAGAAACATTCGAAATATTAAAAGGTATAGATAACATCTAAGTAGAAAGTTTTGTACAATGAATAAAATAAACCACAGAATTTATAAAGTACACTGCTGAAAGAAACACTAGAAAAAAAATTCTCCTCTGAAAGAATAACAAACAACTGGAACTCACTAGTACGATACGACCCGACTATACTAATGATGGAAACGGTAAACAACTTCAAGAATTAAAATTACAAATACACGACATGAAAAAACTTGTGAAGTAACTTCAATATAGACGAGATACGAGCAGAAATATACACATCATCGCTACACATAGAATTTCATAGGGGATCATGTGGTTTAACATTCACCACAGAAAGAACTGGAAGTTGCATGTATAAGTTTACATCATCTTTATAGTTATGTTAATTCTAAAAGTTTTCGTAGTGAAGTCTCGGATATTCCTACGTTGACTGTTATACAGGGTCCATGACCGGAACGAGTCGAAACATAACAATAAAGATGGAGAAATTTGTCCGAACCATCCACAAACAGTAACATATCATCATCATCAGTTTCTTAACGTCCATTGTTAGACATAGACCTCCCCCTGAATTCGCCACACTTCTCTATCGTGGACGTTGCGGAGCCAATGCTCTCTGAATTTGTCTAGCTTGTATCTTCATCTATTACTCTGCCGGTCTCAGTGATGTCTTGGGGTCCATGTCGTGAGTCGTGATGTCCATCAGTTGTGTGCAATTCGTCCGACACGGCCAGCATATCGCGATTTGAGTTTCAATGGTTTTATGATGACTTGCACTTCTGTTAAATAACTACATGATAGTCAGTTCCTTACTTAGTCATTGAAAACAAAATGCCCCATGACCAACAGTTTTGACGGCATGCTGTGTTACGGGTGATCAATTTTAAAACTGGAAAAAAAGGTGTTCCTTCACATTTTGTTGGACAGCAATCACTAAGAAAAAGTTGGAATTGAAAAAAAACAAAAACGAAACAAGCATGGATATACCAGACAAGTTACTGAGGGGCCAATTTAGCATAAACTTACATTGAAAATTCAACCGTTACTAAAAAAAAAACTGTTTAACGGAGACATTCAAAAAACTAAAAAAAATACGATTTCTTTTTCAAGATATTAGGCATGAATGTTCATAATTCACTCCGGTACCTGCATTGGTACATTGTGTACATGCAACACACGTATGAATTGCTAGATAGGCAGATCCGTTTAAAAACTGTAGAAACCTTTGTTGACAGCTTTGATTCACAGTTTCTAAAAGTTTAATTTAATCTTTAGTTACGTCAGTGTTTGTTGTGTAAATGTGACTTGGCTCATTTTTTTCTTTTCTTTTTCTTGGTGTGAGCAACCTAGCATAGGTGTGTAAGAATGATTTGACTACGAGTGTAATCATAATGTGATAATTTGAAAGTGTTTTTTTAATGCAAAGAAGCCGTAGGGAATATGCAAGAAAATAAAAATTGCATTACTGTAATATATTAGTAGTGTTTACCTTACTCTAAAAATTGAACGATGCACTGTTTCGTACGATGCACCCGGGCAATTATCTAAGCAGTTATTTCCCTTGGGAGGAGATCTCTATAATTCAGAAGCATCTGCAAAGGGCATTTGCATTCTTCTTTCACCTCCATTAACACAACAGAATTTCAAATCGGAATTATTGAATTAGATTTCCCTTGTTGAAAAGAACTATGAAGCGAGGTTGTCAGATAGTTGAAATGTTCCTGGCCAAAAAAGCACCGAAATTGCCAAGCTATAAAATTGTTTATTAAACAATGCTATCCTACACTATAATTCAAAAAAAAAGATTTATTAGAGATATAACTTCAACAGAAAAACTTATCTTAATTTATCTCACATTTCAAAGCCGTAAAGCAGGAGTCCCGAAACATTTTAAACCATCGACCCTTCCATGATATTTTTGATTTCTCATTGACAGTGAGATATTCTTTAATAATAATAATAATAATAATAATAATAATAATAATAATAATAATAATAATAGAATACTATGAGCGAGGAAATAGTGGAGAAATTATAAAAAGCGCCCGAAACAGCGCAACAGAAAACAAATAAGTAGCGAACGGAGGAGCAGCACAGCAGACAACAAGGAAAGAAAAATGGGAACAGAAAAAACTACACACGGAATTCGAGAGAAAGATACGCATTATTACAGACAAGAGAACATGGACATGGATACACAAAGAAAAGCTGAAGAGAGAAACGTCATCATCATTGCAGCTTAAAACAAAAGCATCAAGACAATTTATGTCAAGGCAAAGATCGACAGAGCCAAGACAAAGAGCAAATGCTGCCTATGCAGTGACAAGGATGAAACTGTAAACTACATAACTAGTGAATGTTGTAAATTAACTTAGAAGGGGTTCATATAAGGCACGAAATGGCAGCAACTGTCATTCACAGAGAACTATGCAAACAACTAGGATTCGACCATGCTGATACATGCTATCAACTCGAACCGGAGACAGCCCTGGAAGATAGAAGCCACAAATTTCAACATCCAAACTGATCACCCCATACAGGTGCAGAGGGAAAGAGAAACTACCAGGTAATAGTCGTGGATATGCTGACAGATCATCGAGTGAAGATGAAAAGAGCTGAAAAGTTTGGAAATTATCGTGTAAGGAAACTGACAAATGTGTGGAACATCAAGGTCAGGGTAGTATCAATGATAGTAGGTGCACTTTGAACTGTGTCACTGACAGTGAAGACATAATTCAGTGAGATAAAAATAAGAGGAAAGATCAACACTCCGGACACCAAAGCACTACTGGGTTCTGCAGGAATACTGAGGAGACTACTGAAAATATGAGGCAACCTCCATTCGCCTGCATTAACTTCAAAGTTGAGAGGAAAAGACATGTGTATGTTGAGCTGGGGAATGTTGAGATGGCACAAACCACAGCACTGCTATGTTATGTGAGGAAGGTGAGAAAAGGGCTGGATACCTGGTAAAACTTACCGTCACTCAGCCTTCTGCAGTGACCACCCCCAGGCAACTGGTGCAAAACTGAATACCACAGTACTGCTAGTGGGCTGGGAGACTGGGGGGCTGCAGGGTTGGGACTTGCTTGTGATCAGTCTTCGGTAAAAACCACCAGGCAACTGGTGTGAAGCTGGAGGATAATAATAATAATAATAATAATAATAATAATAATAATAATCAGACCGACCACCTCATCCAGGCAAGAAGACCGGACTCAGTAATTGTAGACGAGAAGAGGAAGACCTGCCAAATAGTAGACGTTGTTGTACCAGCAGACCATAGAGTAAAGAAGAAGGAGAGTGAAAAACGGGAAAATACTAGGACCTAGCGAGAGAACTGAAGATGATGAGGAACGTAAAAGCCAGTGTAGTGCCAGTTATAGTAGGCGCACTGGGAACTGTCCCAAAGACACTGAGGGTGAGACTCGAGGTGATCGGGATAAGGGGAAGGATTGAGACTGTACAGACCACAGCACTGCCAGGAACTGCATGGATACTGAGGAAAGTGTTAGAAATATAAAGACTGCAACGTTAAATGTTAATAGTAACCCAACAGAGGAAGGGAAATGAAAGCAGAAATGTGAGCTGCAGCACTGACATGATGGGTGAAGGAGGGACGTGATGTTGGCTGAAAACCTGAGGAGACGTATTGTCACTCAGCCTTCAGCAATGACCACTGGGCAACCGGTGTGAAACTGTAGACCATTGTATTACTGTGACCTATGAACACTAGGAGAGAAGGACTGGAGACTTGAGGACACTTGCTGTCACTCAAACTCCAGTGGATACCACCAGGCAACTGGTGTGAGATTGCTGATGATGATAATAATGATAATAATAATAATAATAATAATAATAATAATAATAATAATAATAATAATAATAAATAATAATAATAATAAATAATAATAATGATGATAATAATGAGAAGAACAAGAATACGAATAAGGAAATCTGTCAGGTGAACATACAAAAAATGGTACCGATAGTTCAAGTGTAAACTATGGGAGGATAGAATCGAAAAAATTGACCAACAAGTTGCAGGGTGACTAGGTCCTTGCAGCAAATTATTATGAGATTACACGCGATAGAATAGAGCAGTATCTACCTTGGAACATCTACAAATATTATAACACCCCATATACTAAGAACTGATACAAAGATCAGCCTGAGCCAGCTACAGAAGCAAAAAATGTGACCATATTATATGATTTGACTGTTCTATCGGTACGATAGAACTATAAATGCAATGGACCCGATATCATTCAGGAAGACAGGTAAAACTGTGCCTCCAAGACTATATGACTGTCCCAGCGGATAAAAAACATCGTTGTCAATGAGTTCGAGAAACTCTTGAAATATGAAGACCTTGGATTAGACATCTGTACAATGTGGCAACTCGGAACCAAATAACACCGATTATAGTTGAAACCTTTCACTCAAACGAAAGGTTAGTTGACTTGCAAATAGCATACTGGAAAACCCAGCATATATGAAATAAAAAAAATCGCTCTTATCTTCCCTGCACACATTATTAGAAAATGTGAACGTGAGCACTACATCAGCATACATCACTTTATACATTATATATGTTTTGGGAAGTTTGGTATTATTTGCATATGTAAAAGCAAGCCCTGCTACCTCCTTCTCCCTCTTACTCTCTCTGAAGCCCAGTCATAACTCACGAGGTTGACAGGTTTAGGTGGCTGGAGACTTACATAAATTGAAATCGTAGCAACGACTGCATAATAATAATAATAATAATAATAATAATAATAATAATAGTAGAAAATCTGAAGAGAGAAAGCAGAATAGCTCATCATATCAGACAAAAAACAATTGCATAATGACAAACTATATCAAGGCCTAAAATTGACCCAAACGAAGTGCTAATGTCGCCTATGTGGAGAAAGGAACGAGACTGTAAACTATATAACTAGTGAATGTAGTCAACTAGCCCAGAAAGGGTACAAAAACAAACCTGACAAGGTAGCTACAGTGATACACTGGGAACTGAGCGAACAACTGGCATTGGACCATGCAGATAAATGATATCAGCATAAACCGGAAACAGCCCTGAAAATAGAAGCCACAAATTGCTCTGGGACTTTGACATCCAAACTGACCAACCCATCCAAACGAGAAGACCAGAACTGGACAATCGTGGACGAGGGAAGGAGAAAATATCTAATAATAGAGATTGCAGAGCCTGCAAATCACTGAGTAAATACGAAAGTGAGTGAAAAAATAGGGAAATAAGTAAGACCTTGGCAACGAAACAGAAGGCGTGAAATTAGATTCGAAACTTATCTTTTAGATTTATATCTAAAACACCGCTCCCTTCCTATGGCTCCCTATAAAATGCTTGGACGCACAAGGTCAATAGCTGATTTGGCCCTGGCTTTCGAGCCGGTTTTCCATCTTTACCTCTCTCTAAACTCGTGACCGGCGTAGTTTCTAGTCTTGACTCGTAAGAGTATTCGTGAGAACTTTATTGCTATCAAATGCAAATACTTCAACCCCGCAAATGCAGCGCTCATTATTTCGCCCCTTTTGGCTCCTTTTTGCACCTAATCTGAATTAGCCGCCTTTTTGTAATATAACTTGATCAACTATTTCAATCATTATAACTGGCAAGGCTCACCAAGTTCCATTCGATAGATAGACGGAACGACATGCAACTTGTCCCTTGATTCCTTATTCTTTTCTATGCTTCGTTTTTACGTCTAGAAATAACCTAAACCTAACAAGCCTCTACTCTTTTCGTTTTTACACGATCAAATATGTCAATATTTCAATTCAAGGTATCTCATTAACATTCGTCATTTGTGCATTGAATGTATATGCCATTTTTCACTTTTAAATACTTGTATGTGTATCATTTACTCCATTTGATATATGCGTCCGAATTTGTACTTGGCGCGCATGTTTTCTATACATCTTCTTCCCTTCATCAACTTTTCAATCGACGGTCACATGAGCCAACAATTTCACCAGGTTTCCATTCTTCAACGAGATGAACAAGTACTCCATAGAACCATAATTTCTACGTACTTTTGACTTTTCAAATGGATTGATTTTACAAATTCATGGCTAATTTTGTTTTTAAAATGTCAGATTTATTAAATTCAAAAGTAAACAGCAACGCTGAAATGAAAAGAATAATACTACAAAAAAATCAGATATTATCAGAGACTCCATGAGGATGACTGAGCTGAGAGAGATTGTGGGTACTGTATTCGTAGGATCATTTATGACCTTGGTAAAACGCGTCTATTCATCCTTAAAAAGGAACAAAATCGGACTAGAATACAAATAATAGCTCACATTTCTCTCCATCTTTCAATCAGCGTGGTTGTCGATTACGTTCACTCAAGATTAGTATGAAAGCTTCTTTGAGAATGCAACAACTACCTGCAATTTTTTTATTGAGTTAGTTACCTTTCAGTTTTCACATGTTTTCCCATATCTAAATGAACAAACATTTACATACAAATCTGGAAAATGCATGAAAAAAAGAATCTGACTAAATGTAAGAAAGCTTTCAGGCAATTAGATTCATCTCTTTTTCATATATTCAGACCGCTTTTTTGAGATTTTAATTAAGATTATTCCGTGCATATATAATCTTATTAGATGATACTTCATGGAACATGTCCTGATGCACTAATCCAAGCTTTTTCTGAATAATTATCTCTACATATATGAGTGTATATCTGCGTATGTGTATGCTTGTATTATCCTCAATATATATATATATATATATATATGTGTGTGTGTGTGTGTGTGTGTGTGTGTGTGTGCGTGTGTGTGTGTGTGCGTGTGAATGAGTATCTACATACGATATCTGACAATATTAAGTGGTCAATATGAAAAATAGTATTTAAATCAGGTTTATCATATCAATGTGTCTTGCCTCTCAGCTTTGTCAGAGAAGTTGTTATAGATGAAACAATATTGAAAAGTTCGTTTGCACGAGTAAATATAAATCTTTTTCTTGCCCCACCTATTTTTGAATGAATGGATCCATTTTTCGTGGTGCAGTTTCTTGGTAATTCCAAATACTCGTTGTTAGCACTCACGAAGTACGATATTACGTATTCACTTTGAATATTTTCAATATTGTTTCATTTGATATTACGATTACATTATGTTTAATAAACTTGATTTAAATACTACTATTTTCATTATCGTCCACTCATATATATATATATATATATATATACGTGTGTGTGTGTATGTGTGTTTGTTTATGTTTATGTGTGTGTGTTTGTGTTTGTGTATGTGTGAGGAAGAGAATGTGTGTGAACGATGGGAGATACCGATTTATTACTATTTTCATTATCGTCCATTCATATATATATATATATATATACATATATGTGTGTGTGTGTGTGTGTGTTTTGTGTGGGTGTGTTTGTGTAAGTGTGAGGAAGAAACTGTGTGTGTATGTGTATGAACGATGGGAGATACTGATTTCTGACTTTAATTTGATTTTCTCTGTTACAAAGAGTTGCAAACCTCCAATAGGATTATTCTGAAAATTTAATTACCCAATTCACATTTAGTTATCTATTCATGCTATATGCTGGATATATAAGTCTACTGTCCATTTTTTAGCTTTATTTACCCCCCCCCTCTCTGTCACTCTCTGTCTGTCTGTCTGTCTGTCTGTCTGTCTCTCTCTCTCTCTCTCTCTCTCTATATATATATATATATATATATATATATATATATATATATATTGTCATTGACTGATTTGACAATTTATATATATATGTATATATATGCATGTGGCGGAATCAAGGATTTGCCACGCAAATATGCTCATATTTTTGTCCTTTTGGTGCTTCTTAACTCGAATGATTCGATTCATTCGGAGTCTTATTCAGTAAAAACAAAAATATTCATCCAATTGATAGATAAACCCCTCCCCAAAGCAATCCATTGAGTAGAATACTTAACAAAAACAAACTCAAAATTGATTTTAGTTGTACAGAAAATTTCAATTAACCCATTACAAAACATAACAGTAGAGGAATTAGAATTAATACTATCCACGAAAAATGTATAAACAGGTTGTAATTGTACAAACACAAATTAGTGCCATTTGCTAAACAAGTATCTCAAATTGAATATTGTATAACTAAGACGAAATATTGACCCAAGAGATTCCTTAGAAGTGAAGTATTATTTAGGAATTCCGGAAACACCCTTTAAACTAAGATTAGAAAATTATATATCATCTAGTATAAATGAAAAATTCAAAGTACATAACTGTGGACATATTATTGGCGACTGAGTGATAGCAATCACAAACTTTCGATAAAAAGGAAAATATTGAAATGAACGTACGTATGCCAACATTTTGAAACCCCATGCCACTTATTCCTGAGTGGAAAAATCGAAATCCTCATTTTTGCCGAAAGAAAAAAAAGCATAACACTGGATAATTAAACAGAAAAAATAAAATAACGTCAAAATACCAGCACTGCTAAAAATTTCTATTAACCAACATAACTCAATAACCCACATATAGGTATATTAAAAATAGATATTATAGATGTATTACTCACATAACAACCTTAAACAAAACAATCCAAGGAACATAATTACCTTTGACATGAGGAGACAGACAAAACTAATTATAAGCAAATAACTCACCGAGGTCATATAAAAGGGACCCAAACATTGGGAAATAGATTCAAGTGAGGATATAATACTCTGAGTGAGGAAAGATATCACTTACTGATGACGAAAACACTCGCATCATAGCCTTTGGTTAGTAACAACCAACAGACATGCATCCCCATTAAATGAAACGAAAAAAGATATAATAAACAATAGCAAACCACAGAAATAGAACAAATAAAATAAAACAAAGTCCCAACTGCCTACAATAATAGACACACACAAAAAAATGTTCCAAATAGGAATCTGAAATTACCCGAATTATTTGCCAGAAAAAAAGCCACCCAGGACAGGAACATAGACATGTTTGTGTAGCAAATCCTCATTCCATCATTTATATATATATATATGTGTGTGTGTGTGTGTGTGTGTGTGTGTGTGTCTGTGTGACTGTGTGTGTCTGTGTTCGTGTGTGGTTGTGTGTCTTGTTTGAGATGTTCTGTTCGTAGGTTCCGAGTGTTAAGGCTTATTAGGGACTTGGAGAAGAAATTCTATTTGTTAAAATAGAACGTGTTCGTGAGGTTGAGTATGCAGATTATGAGAATCAAAGAAGTAAAGATATAAAACGTTCAGAAAATAATACAAAAAAATCTGTTGCTTTTTGTAGAAAAATCAGATTGATTAATATCACTGAAAAAACTCTGAAAATAAATTCAGGTGGAAAAAGTTGGTTCTCAGGGTTATTCTTATCGACTGAGAGAAGAAATTATTATCTTGATTCCTGTATTTTCACTCAGCAAGTTTGTTTTAAAAGTGTCCGTCCAAGATTTCCTTTAAAGAAGAGACGGAATTCATCAGTTGAATAGAAACACAAAGGCATTATTGTTTACGAAGAAAATCTGCAAGATGATGGGTCTTTCAATGTCCATTTGCATTCACACTGTGCAAGTGTGTTCGATGCTCCCTTCCGATGTGAAGTCCGTTATGTTTCAAACTGGTTGTCAGACACAGCGTGGCATCTCCGAAATGGGAATAGCATATCCGTGGAAAAAAAAAACAACTGGTTTCATACGAAGAACAAAGTATTATTAGGAAAGTAATCCCCAAGGGAGACCAGCATAGTCTTCCAGGAAATGAAAATTTATTATAAAAGAAGAGAAAAAAAATGATGAAAGAAGAAGGAACGACTAAAAGACTGATGGAAGAAGAGAAAAGAATAAAGATAGAAAAGGAGGGAAAGAAAAGAGAGAAAAAGAGTAAAATGACTAATTTTTCATCATCATCATCCTCAGCAGCAGCAGCAGCAGTCTTTTATCGTCCGTCGTTACACATAGACTTTCCCCAGGATTCACCTGATCTCTCCACGAATTGAAATAGTGAATGAAAAAAGAAAGTGACAGAAAAAGTGACGGAAAATGAACTTTCAAAATGTGGGGATCACCTTCAATTGGATTCGATACGATTTGAAAATAGATCTTTTAAAAAAAGCTCATTTCAGTGAGAGACTTGTTTTTTTTAAATAGTGAGTAGTACATAATTTTATCTGAAAAATTGTTACCTTTCAGTTGAAGGGTCCATGTTTTCTGAGAGAGAACCAAGAAAACTACACCATTTATTTTATAATCTGTTTCTTTTTCCAGAGCTACTGCGTTTACTCCTGCAAGTTTCTTTCTCTGTTTATATTCATTTTCTGATCGGAATTTTATTTACTTTTCACATTCCCTCATGTATTCTTTCCTCTTTTTCCTCGCGAAGCCCTATGACCTTTTAGCCGATTTATCAAATGAACTACAGATTCCCCCCTTTTTTTAATTTTCAACCTGATAAACAAATCGATATCACACAACTAGTCAGCGGGGAGAAGTGCCGAGATAAGCTTTCCCTATTGCATCAGGAAATTTATGGCGTTCTTGCTCGAAGTTTTGAATTATTTTTCTTTTTTCTTTTTTTTTTTCTGAGACAAAAAAAAAGTTTTGCTGTTCGAATAAAGCATGTGTTGTTTTTTTTTAAAAAAACATTGGGGTGAAGAATGAGAGTTACTAAGAGTGATGAATGTTTGCAAATCAACACATCGGTAAAAATTATTATTATTGTTAACATTATTATTATCATTATTTCTATTATTATTACTATTATTATCATTATTACTAGTAGTAGTAGTAGTAGTAGTAGTAGTAGTAGTAGTAGGAGTGGTATTTCCATGATTTTCTGTTTGATACAATCGTTTACCAAGCCTTCCAATTGAGACCAATGGTGAATCAAGTTTTTTTTTCTTGGGTAATTATTGGGCATATTTTCATTTTTCCATCTTTTTTCCACCCCTTTTTCTATTTTTTTTTCTTTTCCTGCAATATTTAATTTGCCCTCTCTCCATGGGAAACAGACATGCTAAAAGAATTATAATTTTCATAAAAAGGAATTAAACAAATAAAAATTTCAATTATGGAAAATTACATGGTTTCGCACAAGGATACGTAATTTGAGTATATAGGGTTAATTGGACTATTGGATTGGAAGAATTTTTCTTAGTCTGCAACTAATGCTCATCAGTTTGATATGTTGTTTTTTTTTCTAATAAAACAATGGATTTCATGGATTTTTTCAAGATGTGCATCAGTTTTTTTCTAAATGTTCCAAATAATACTGGGTTAGCGGTTTTGTCTAAATGTCTCATTCTTACTCTTTTTCTTTCCAGATATTTGAAAGTTTTTCAAATTCTTTTGCTTTGATGTTATTATCAGACGAGAATGATCATGTCTATATGATAGTATTCATGATCTTTAGAATCTCTTACTATTACCATATCTGGTCTATTAGCTTGTATAGTGCGATCTGTATGTAGAGTGGAGTTCCATAGCAAAGTAACACCTTTATCATCTTCTCCTTCTTTTTTTTCCTTCTTCTTTTTCTTCTTCTTCTTCTTCTTCTTCTTCTTCTTTTTCTTCTTCTTTTTCTTCTTCTTCTTCTTCTTCTTCTTCTTCTTCTTCTTCTTCTTCTTCTTCTCATCATTATCATTATTATTAGTTATAGTAGTAGTCATCATTTGGCATTACAAATATTAGCAATATCTAGACGTCAGCTTCAAAAATAAAATCAACTCACTTTTGGATTCATATAAGTAGAAACATTTGCAATTTAATAGAATTTAAACATGACTGTAAACTCAGAAGAGAAGGAAATGTCCTGTTTTTATTTTCTGGGAAATGGTAGAAATTAAATAATATATGGAATGGGAATTCGTTTGGTTCAAAACAAAGCAGCTTATTTAGTTCAAATAAGAGGCAAACAGCCCAGTGTCTTAAAAAACGATTTCAATTGGTATTTGTGATTGAGTTCTAGTTTCTGCTGCATGCATCAGCCCAGTCGAGACCAGGACCTTTTTTAACCATTCCCGTTGATCGGATGCTAGTCCATCGAAGAGATATCACATAGCTTAGAATGTACTCAATTAGCTGCTGAGTGTCTCAATGTATGGACACCCAAGATATTTCGCGTGTGAGACATACGAGCAAAACACTGCACTATCCAAATCTAAAACTATGAATAATACAAAGAATTTGTAAGGGCTAAAATTTAATTTGAACTTGTGGTATTTTTCCCATGCTACTCCCTGCTATTTCCTGCCACAATATTTCATTAACGTGTGGCAGATAATGGTGGGATAAAAAGTAATGCTGCAACTAAAACGGTACAAATTGAATTTGGGGGGCGGGGGTTTTAAGAGTGTAGACACTTTCGGGGATATGAAATCTGCCCCCCCCCCAAAAAAAAAGAAAAAAGAAATTAGAAGTCTAGCAGATGATGAGTGAAAACAAAGAGAGAAAAAGAAAGGAAGAAAAAAAGGAAAAAAAAGAAACAAAAAGAAGGGAAGAAAGAAAGACTGAAATTAAAGAAGGAATGGAAATAGAGACAGAAAAAATGCAAATGGAAAAAAGTAGGTGAATGTTTTGAAGGGGGCGGACATCATGGAATGTAGAGCAACCTGCCATTATTCTCATACAAGATTGATATCCATCTGTCTTACGGAACTATGGCTCTGAAGTAATTTGTTTACTTATGTATAGTGTTAAGCCAATTTATATATTTCATACCCAAATTTGAATAATTCTGAAGACCAGAAGTCGAAGGAAACGATTTATACAAACTATTAAGGAAGATCTTTAAATTCTATTTATTTCTGTTTGATTTCTCGTGAAGCGAAAATCCTACACCTCAAAACTCGAATAAAGCATGTGTTTTTTTTTTTTTTTAAACATTTGGGTGAAGAATGGAAAAATATTAATATATCTGGTGTATGTACAATGACCAGTTTTGGAGTAATCGAAGTGCATTTGATTTGTCAAAAACCACTGATCCAAACAACTTCGAACTTGGAACTGAAATGCCCTGTGCGCTGATAAATATATCTGGTGTATTTCATGCAATAGCCATTAGTCGAGTAATTGCCGTGCGCGCATGCGCGCGCACACACACACACACACAGAGAGAAAAACACACAGATTTCTACAATTGTAAGTAGATAAAGAGATATGATGAAAAGATACACGAAAAATGGAAATAAAAATGAAAAAGAAAGAATGAGAAGAAAAGGTTTGGTTAATTGAACAATAGAAACCGTCGTGACCAACGTCTTTTTGCAACACCCTGCGTTGGGGGTGATCAATTTAAAATTAGGGAGAAAGGGTGACTTTTGATTAAGGGGCATCCCTCGTATTTTGTTGGGCACTGATCGCTGAAAAGTCTAAATTTGTAAGAAAAAAAAAACAATGATCACCATTGCCGGACAAAAACTCGGAGAACAATTCAGCATAAACTTACGTTGCAAATTAGACCAACCCCCCAAAAACTGATTGGAGAATTATGAAAAAAGAAAATTAATGATACGATAGGGAATATTGTTTGAATTTCCGACCCCTTTGCTTCATTGGTTTGGCCTGTACGCTGATTTGTTGACGGATTCTAATGGACAAAAAGAAGTCTGGTTAGTTAGTGGATAGGAACTGTCACAAGACAAACGTGTTTTGTTGGGGGTGATCAATTGAAATACAAAGGGTGACCTTCGAAATAACCTGAAGTTTTTTTTAAAGTCTCAAAAAAGACGTGAACAATGTACGATACAAAGTAAGCTCAAATTTAGCATAATTAGTAAGATTGCAAATCGAGCTCCTTTAACCCCCCCCCCACACACACACATACACATATATTCATCTACACACTAAAACTTGAAAATTTTTTTTGTAAACTAGTGAGGACGGGATGATCCAAATTTCAGTCCTCTGGCTTCATTTAAGCAGCCAGTGCGCGTGATACATACATAGCCAGGCAGAGAGACACACAAGCTACACCAGCTTGAAGACAAAGAGAAACCCACCTTGACAACTTTGGTGTCAACGCTATCACCAACTGGAAACGGAAACAGAATTGTTTCATACCAAGGTATTATGTGGCTTTTCCAGCATTTCGACTATTGGTTGGTATTAGGAGAATATTTCTCAACTCCCCACAAAAAATCCATAGGTCTTCCCTGAAGTTTAATCGATTATTTTTTAGCTAGAGGTCAAGGCTTCACAGAAATGTAATTGGAATTCGTTGAGAACTTTTGGAGATATTGTGAAGACAGAAAGGTGAAGAAAAAAAAAAAAGGAAAAAGAGAGTCAAAAATAGCTGCTGCAGGCTTACACTCCGATCATGTTTTCTTTCCACCGAAGAGGATTATTGCACAATCTAATATTGCATACATAACAAATCAAAAAATCATACACATGCACACACACACACACACATATATATATATATAATTATATATACACACACATATATATATATATATATATATATATATATATATATATATAGTGAGAATGTGGATTTGCTACAATTACACACACACACGCATGCACACACACATATATATATATATAGATATATGTGTGTGTATATGGGTGTGTGTGTGCTTATGCAATTATTTATTTGGAAGAAATAGGCTCGTGCCTATCTGTATGACGGATTCTTGTTATTTTCAATTTAGTTCAGTCAGTAAGACGGACTCCAGGTAATCATTTTGTCGTGAGTTGAAATCACTGTAGGGGATGTTAATTTTGCATATCAGTTTGCATCCCCAATTTTGGTGAGGGTTGTTCTTGTTCTTGATTCTTGTTTTTGTTACGAGAGGAAAATTAAGTCTACTCCAGTTCGGAAGTTTTACAGAGAAAAAAAAAACATAAATACAGTTATAAAGATATGTAGATCTCATATTGTACGAAGTAAGATAGATTGAAAGAAAGAAAGAAACAAAGAAAGAAAGGAAGAAAGAAAGAAAGAAAGAAAGAGAAAAAGGAAGAAAGAAAGAAAGAAAGGAAGAAAGAAAGAAAGAAAGAAAGAAAGAAAGAAAGAAAGAAAGAAAGAAAAGAAGAAAGAAATTAACATACAAAATTCACCGTGATACAAGATGCATAGCAGAAAATATTGTGGATTAAGCAAAAAATATTTATTCTGCATTATATCAATTGGGGAAAAAATTCAGATAAACCATTTTTGCTAGCGTACTCTTTCTTTGGTTCTATTGATGTAACTGATTTCCAAGTTATCTCCCCTACTTATCAGGCACAATACATTTTCAAAGTCAAACCGAAAACATAAAACGTAAAACGAGATAAGTACAGCCGCAATGAATAGAGACGTGGTTATATACAGTTTAGCTTTTTTTTCTGAATATGAAAATGGAAGTAGATTACTATCTTTGAAGAAAGGACAATTTTTTCCTCTTCGACAAGTAATAGAAAATTGTCCGGGTATATACTTCGGTAATAATATATACAGTAAACTTTCAAAAACTTTCTTACGGATTCTCTATAGAATACACGGTATAATTTACTGACCTAAACCCATAAATATATGGTTTCTTTAGCGTCAGATTGTCACAGATATTATTTTGCCATCAGATAAATAGTTTTCTGCAATAAGTAATCTTAGCTTAGTATGACATATAAGAAAACTATGGGGATGAGGATAAGAAGATTGAGTTGTTGTCATGAGTGAGGAAGGATTGTCGGCTTCTTCCAAATATCAGTGTTAGAAATACTACCCTTCACTAAGTCTCGAACCGCTGCTGATGGCGAATATGTAACGATATATTCCACCAAAGATTGGAAATCGCATTGCCAAACCGTCAACGCTGCAGCGATAATATGTTTCTTCGGTTTTCAGGTCGGTCTGGCTTGCTAGATGACTTTAGACGAGATTTATCCTACAAAATAGTCAATTTAATTGACAATGTGGAAACACAAAAGTTTTAGAAAATAGATCGTATTTATTTTTGTCACATTGTCAACAAACTTTTCTCCTTTTTTTTTTTTAAATCCCAACCCTAGAAGGTGGGGGGATTCAATTAGAAATGTAAGTTTTTGCTAAATTTGTCGCTCGTTCTGTGTCCTCTTTTTTTGAAATTTCGAACTTTTTAGAGCTCACTGCCCAACAAAAGGCGAGAGAAATAACTTATTCATGGATCATCCAATCTTCAAATGTTTTAATTAATCACCCCAACACAGTACTCAGCCAAAAGAGGTTGCTCATGCGAGTAGGTACCCAGACCTGTTTCTTATTATGGTCAAAATACATAATTCTAGATGAAGTCAATATGTTTTTGAATAATCTGATGTCGAAAAATGTGTTGTTTTATTTCAACAATTTTTGTTTTTTTGGCTAGACGTTTTATTACACACATGTGCTATCTATCCAATCCGTCCATTTTGTGTCCGGTCATTTCCTACTGAGTTCACTATCTCAATCGGTTATCCTTTTAATCCGTCAGTTGTCATCTCTTCTTGCTAAGAGCCCAGCCCGTCTACATTTTCGTTGATTAATTATGTGTAATCCCCGCCACAAGTCCTCTTCCTGATCTTTTTTTTATCTCAGTAGATATCCTTAGTATCTCTCTTTCCCGAGCTTTCAGAGCGATTTTAAATTGGTTTTGACTTCTCTTTGTTGCTAATACTCGAAGGTCTATCATGGTCTGTCAAATAGTTATCAGCAATAATTTTACTTGAAAATATAACCGATTATTTATAGATGTATTTGATTATTATTCATCACTGAATTAATTGCATTGGCGAAGCAGGAGATTGCGATGAAAAATAATCAATCGTTGTGAAGAATAAATACAAACCTAGTTGTGATGTCAATCATCACATTACTGGACTTTTATATCGTTTAGAGATGGATCCAAATGAGATTTTGCTTTGTCGAGTCATTAGCTTTTATCAATGAATTTTTCCTAGCGTATCTGGTACCGCTACTTTGTTTTGAAATACGAGTATTTTTTTTTCAAGTGTTAAGGTAAAAAAAAACATTTCGATTTAGAAATTTCGAAGTTTGGTAATCGGACCGACATAGAATCTTCGTTTTTTCACACGATCACGACAACGACAATCGAATTTTTATATCTGGCGGAAATAAACGCGAGTTGAAAAACACATAAAAAAAACTCGCCAGAAACTGCCAACAAAAACTGTCGCTGAAACAGTCAGAATAGATTTCTCCATTTTTTAAGTTGGTCTAGCTTGCTGATCCGTGCGCAACAAACGAGAGAGAAGTAATTTAATTCACTGATATACTTTTTTCCCAATTTCTTAATTGATCACCATCAAAACCACATGCTGCCAAAGGACGTTTGTCACATCACGGTTTCTATAGAGTTTTATTGTCTTTCATGATTTACTTCAGTCAAGTCAGTAATGTTTAGCTACGCGCTCGGGTGTCAAAATAGTTACTGTGAGCGTTGTAAATTGGAAATAATGCTAATCCTTGCTCTTACGAATGAGAAATATGGTAGGCGAACGCAGCATAAAAGGCTCCAAATTGCAAAACAATGCAACGTCTTGATTAGATATTATCCCGATGATCGAGTTAAAAGTCATTAATTTGTAATTCATTGGAATATTACCCATCGTTGATTCGTTTTGGTTCGAAACAAGTATGAAACAAAGAATGTAATATACTTAATTGTGGTTGAATTTCTTTTTGAGTCACACCAAGAAATTTCCCTGCTATCAGAAATTTTTGAATACGACTCAAAAAGAGATTTCAATCCCGATTTGGTACTTTATATGCTTTATTTGATAGCTGTTCCGTACCAAAACAAATGATATAGATATGTATCAGTGTCTTTTACCTTCATTATTGTGACAATGTCTGTGATATAATGATACCTTAATGTATCTTTTTTATGATTTTGACAATACCTTTTTTTAGATTACTATTACCTCCAATTTGAATGAAATTAGAATGAAGCGATATGCACTCTTCCTTTTACACATCAGTTGCCTGGAGCCACATTTGTCACCATCGAAGAGATAAAAGTCTCAAAAGGAAAGGAAGTATTATATTTACTGCGACCTTTGATCATGACGTGTTAAATTGCTTGAAATTAAACACACTTTCACACTCTCACCGGTGGAAGTGGAAATCGAGGAAGATTTGTGTATCTGACAAGGATGTATATAAAATCAGATATTATATAAATATAAATATACCAAGTAACAAATTTGAATCTCTTTCGAGTTAAAGACTCATTCAGACTGGATTTATTGATTATTCGATATTGTTCCTGTTCCTGCATTGAGACCTCTCGAAATAAATATCAACTTCAAATTTATGCATATGTATTCGATATATATACGTATAAATAAATATATATATAAATATGTGTGTGTGTGTGTGTGTGTGTGTCTGTCTGTCTGCATGTATGTATGTATGTATGTATGAATGTATATATACATATCAAATATATCTGCACCTAATTTCTTTCTTCATATTCTCACCCTTCATATATTTGATATATATATATACACACACACACACACACACACACACACACACATATATATATATATATATATATATATATATATATATATATATATATGTATATTAAACATATCTGCATAAATCTGGAGTATATATATATATATATATTCACATGTATATATATACATACATATATATATAGAGAGAGAGAGAGAAAGAGAGAGATAGAGAGAGAGTGGAGAGAGAGCGAGAGAGAGATAGGGGGTATAGAGAGACAGAAACAGATAAAGAAAGATGGATAGACAGAGACGGAGATTGGACTATGTGATGATGAGGGAGAATTTATTTGGGAACATATTTCGTTAAGCAACAGAATTAATCGTGTAGAAAATCGTACAGCCAGCCACGTGGATGAATAAAGGAAAACAAGCACCGTGCAAGACTGATATCTGCGTCCACCAGGAAATAGTCTCTACCGACTGAGATAACTGGGCCTCCGGTAAGCAGAAGATCAAAAATAGCACACTTAAACCACCCATCTCTTTATTTGGCAGTGTAGGCGCTATATATGTATATATATATATATATATATATATATATATATATATATATATATATATATATATATATATATATATATATATATATGCAATACCTATCCAACATGGACAGGGATTATATATACGTAAATAAATATATCAGTTCCGTGGAGTACAGGGAAGATAGTCTATAGCCACACTGAAGAGTTGTAATACAACGAAACAGCTGTCTCTGGATGACACAATAATATATATATATATATATATATATATATATATGTGTGTGTGTGTGTGTGTGTGTGTGTGTGTGTGTGTTATGTTGCTATTTTGCCGACAGTTTGTATATATCATGACATTGGACGGTGTATGTCCGACAAAACATGATAATTATAGAGGTAATTTATTCGGATATATATTTAGTTCAACAACAGAAATTACTAAATCGAATAGCCGACCACGTAAATGAATAAGGAAAATATTGCTGTGTTGGTTTTGAACCTGCATCCAATAAAAGCCTTCATTTTCTATTCAAATTCATATATATATATATATATATATATATATATATATATATATATATATATATATAGATAGATAGATAGATAGATAGATATATTATTCCATTGAAAACCTATATGAAACAACAGCAAAAAAGCAAATACGACGAGGCAAACCAACACTCCCATTCATCTGCATACTTATGTTGAAATCCAATTAAACTTCATAATGTTAATTGATTTTACACGCAATTTATTTCACACATTGATTTATTCCACAACACCCATTCCAATGTTTCACTCACTTGTATTATAAAATAATAGAACCAGATAAACATCCGATTTACTAAACAAGCAATCCATCTAACTAAAATTCGCTTAAAACACCCCTAACCCGAAAGCAAACCATCATGACGAGGAACAACAACCCTTTTCTCAATCACTGACCCTGTACACAAGGGAGAGGGGATAAACAAAAGCTAAAACCTAGTGGTATATCTAGGCAAGAGAAAAAAGAGAGAGATAAACAGTTATCCGTTGATAGCAAAGACCGAGTGAGACGGATCAGTAGCAACAAACTTGTAATTCTCAATCTCTATAAACATATATGTGTATGTGTGCGTATGTTTGTGCGTATGTGTGTATGTACGCGTATGTATATGTGTGACGAAATTTGACAATTTGGAAATAAAGAAACTTTGGGCTAATTAGTACATCTCATTTCCTTTATTGGTTATGATAACAAACGCTTCCTCCGAATTTCTGATTTCTCCAGAGCTTCTGGCGAAGAATGGTATGAAAGAAGATGGTAAATCAACATTAAGGAAAGCCTTTTCAAGATGTGATAGTATTGGATAAAATGACACTTATGATTTTTTTTTTTCAAACTGGCAACTATCAACGCATCGTCTCGTCGGGTTTATATCCATGTTTTCTACAAACATACATGCACGCATATATATATATATATATATATATATATATATATATATATATATATATATATATATACAAAACAAAAACACAATATAATATGATATAATGCAATATCAAATGTATGATGGGTTTATTTCATGAAGTACTTGATTCACTTGACATTAAACATTGAGTTGAGTTAGAGTAGAGCTTAAGATATGAAAAAAATGACTTGCTACACGGAGACGTTTATATTTCTACCCTGTTTGGATTAATTCAGACAGATGGATAAATTTATTTCAGATCCCTATTTAGGAAATTCTTTTGGAGGTGTCTATTTTTCTAGGGTGAATAACTTTCTTCGTATCCTATTCATATATTTTTTTGTTTTCCTTGTTTAGTAGCCGGTCACTGCTCGATGTGGCTTTGTTCTACTTAATGGGGATACTTTTCTTGCTAATAGTTATGAATTATAAATTATAAATTAGCAGGAGATACTGTAGGAACTTCCCTTATCAGAATGTTTATAGAACATCGGCTCTTCGTCATTTTTTTCTCTCTGAGAGTATTTAATTCTTACTTAAACCTTTCTTCCTAGTGTTGGCATTTACTTTTACATGACTTTAGTTGTTAGTTTGATAATTCCACATTTTTTACATTTCTTATTATATCTGAAATAATTATGAAAGAGTGACTGGTGTTGTTTTTTAAGTGACTGGAGGTATGAAATAATAATGTTGATGTTAATTGTAATGATACTACTACAATTAGTAATGATAACGCAGGGAATAAGATAGTAATGGTGGCTAATTTCTGAAAATTTGAGCAGTGCTTGTCATTTAACACTATTTCATTTTTTCTATTTGATAATTGTGCTCTTCGTTCTTGTTCCGTTGGCAAAGGTGAGGATTTCAAATTTCTTATTTAGGCAAAGGTAACACTGAATTTCAACTTTCTAGCATGAGTGTGTTCCTATTATCATTCACCATTTTACTATAAGTGTGAAGTTGCCATGGGTTTATTTCCAATGATGTACTATTTTTGCAAATTTTGTTTGAAGATGATGATATATGGTTGGCAAATCTTAGTTCAGAGGGTGTTTTATCTTTTCCTGTATACAATTCCATCTGGGAGGGCTTCTGTAAGATTGATGTATAATATTCGATTTGACACATTTTTTTTGCGAAAGGTATCGGTTCGTTTTGTGCAATTGCAATCAGGTTTGTTTATACTTTCCCCATTAATATTATTTCTAATTATTTCATTGCAATGTTTTCTAATGAACTTACCAAATTATCTATAAAACCATAGCTATTTTCGGTTTGTTTGTGGTAGATATTTTACACATTGGGTTGCTTAAGGGGGAATGTTTTTCTACCAATTGGAGGGAAATGTTTTCTATTGATTTGAAGATATATATATGTTAATATCTCACACACTCTCTCTCTCTCTTTCTCTCTTTCTCTCTCTCTTTTCTCTCTATACCTTTATCCCTCTCTCTCTCTTCCTATATATATATGTATGTGTGTGTGTGTGTGTGTGTGTGTGTATGTGTGTGTGTATTTTCTCTCTTTATATTGCCATTCTTCTTTTTCTGTTTGCTTATAAGTGTTTTTTGCTTTAGGGTCTTCTATATGTATAAATCTCTATATAAATACATATTTTCATTGTTTGATATTATTTTCAAGAAATTTCCGAATTGTAGTCCACTTAACAATCATGAAAAATAATCCCCGATGACAAATCTCTCCTTTTGACCCTCCAAACTTCCGTACTTCCACTTTCACTTTCGCTTTTGTCAGATTTAGCGCCATTATTTTCTTCAGGAACTTTTCCAGTGCATCTGATACAGCTTTGTCACTTCGTTATTTTGAAAACTCATTTTTACTTAGACTTTTTTTCTTGATCCTGCATGCGCTGCAGTCTTTTACTGACAAGGCTTCATAAATTTACGGGTATTAAAGTATTAACAAGTTACGTTTCTCCGAGCACTTCTGATTTTCCCTATCTGTTCTCCTCATTGGGAATTTTACTCAGCTTTCCATTCTTTGCCCCATCATTCTACTGCGTATTTATATTTACAAAGAATACAAATGCTTTTTTGTAAAGTTCTATTGAATTCAATTCCTTCTTTACACCTTTTCATTCTAATTCTTCTTTCAAAGATTTCACTGATGGTTTGTCTTATGATTTTTTTTTCATATTAGAAACTGTAAACAAAACCTGTCACCCAAACTGTCAACATTGGTTCATTCAATCTTTGAGTGGATGTGGCTAGCTGGCTATGTATGTATTACATGCACAGGCCATCTCATTGGAGCTAGGAGGGTGATAATTTCAGTAGTTCCTTATGTCTAGAAAAAATGGATTCCTTTTGTCACTAAATTCCTTCAAAAAACAAGTTTTAAATGGGAGGTTCAATTTACAATGTTAGTTCATACTAAATATTTTACTAGTTTTTATAAGCGTGTTTTTCGATAATTCAAACCTTTCAGTGTTTTTAATGTTTTGAGTGTTTACTCCCTACACAGCACGCTGGTGGCCACGTGATGATTTGTATTGAGTGACTAACCAGACCTCTTTACCTTTTTTTTTTTTACTCATCTAGGAATGGAAATGGATTTTAGTGGACTAAGTGTGCAGTAACATTGTATGTGGAATTTTAATAAGGAATCACAAAGAGGTCGATCAGGGATGAGCAGATGGACTCAGATCAGCCGGGGAGTCAGGGACTCTGTAGACCTTGATAGGTAAATTTTTTTTATGTATTGTTAATTTTCGGACCGTTTTGAGAACATATAGAACCCTCACGTATCAACTCCCATTTGAACCACGATATACAATCTTTCATTCTGCATGAAATGACTCGTCTTTTCCTTTTTGATGAATCTTTATTTCTAAGCTTTTTGACCAACATTACTCTCTGCATCGATCATTTTTATCGATCATACCGAATTTTGCCAATTAAGCGCTTTCCACGCTAAATTTAGCGCTTTTCTGACTCTGGTTACGCCAAAATTCAACGTTATCTGTAGCTAGTTTCCTGCAAATTTCTCACTATTTCAAGCTATTAAAATGGTCACAAAATGCAAATAGCAATTTTAGCACGTTTTGATATTCTATCTTTTCGGGGTCGATTAATGTTCGAAAACAAGAAGATCGCATTAATCCAAAAAGGAATGCATCCTCCCGATAGTAACTTATGGAGCTGGAACATGGAACTTAACCAAGAGGCAGATCTGCAAATTGAGAACCATGCAACGCATACATGAAAGAAATATGCTCAACCTTACATTGAGAGACTACAACATCACAATATATACGGGAGAAGATAAGAGTCAAAGACATGATAAAATCCATTAAAAATCTCAAATGGCAGTGGGCTGGCCATGTTGTGAAAAAAGCAGACAAATAATGGACATTGAAACTCACCACATAAATCCCTAGAGAATATATTCGCGACTGAGGACAGCAGAATACTAGATGGAGAGAATTCGGAAAGTACTGGTTCTGCAACGCCCATGATAGAGAGGTCTGGCAAATCCTGGGTAAGATCTATGTTCAATGATGGACTGAAAGAGACTGATGATGATCGTGACATGCCATTATTAGAAACTGTGAACCAAAACTGTCAATAAAACAGTCAACAGTCAGGTTTCTTCCATTTTTAGTAATTCTGGTTAGCTATCTATCAATCTATAAGTCACCAATCGAGCTTGAGGGCTGACAATTTGAACCATCACTCATTATTGCGTTCGAATAGAAACTTATTTTGTTTTTTAGAAGATTTTCCCTCGAAAGGGATTTTTTTGTTTGGATGTAAGTTTATGCTAAATTAGCCATTTAGCCAGAGCAATCATGTTTGTTTTTTCTCGTGAGAATTTGGACAACGAAATGCGATAGATGTAACATTCATTGATCACCCCTTTACCGAATTCATTGATCACCAAATACAGTATGCTGCCAAAAGACGTTGGTTACGTGGTGATTTCTATCGAATGAGAAACCAGACCTATCTTTATCTTTTAGCCTAATGTTGTTTTTTTATTGCTTTCTTCTGTTTGTTTTTTTAGGTGGGGGTTACTTTGGGGGGGGTGTTAATCAACCAAAAGTGTTCCCCAAAATAGTCAACAGGTAGAGAGTTGAAAATTTATTATTCACTCATTATATCAAGAAAAAAAAAACGGTTTGAATAAGGACTTATGCTACATTGATCCCTGATTTTGTGTCATTTGAAAATCAAGACTTTCCTAATGACCACTGCCCAACAAAAAAAACTTTTTCGTTGATCACCTTTTTTTTTAATTTTTTAATTTATCATCCTTAATATGACATGCTGCCAAAAGATATGACAGTTTTTACTGAGTAACTACCAGACCCGGATTTTTTTTCCACATTTTATGCTCTTTACACCTTATTTGTTTGTGTTTGATTTTTTTCTGTACTTTTATGCATATTTTCTTGTATTTCTATTCAATCAACTTTTCCTTTTGTTCATCTTTGCATAATTCTTCACTCCTTGTTAGAATTCTGTTATTTTTCCTCTTCTATCTGATACTTCGTTTCCAATCCTTCCACACTCAATCAATAAAGAGCAAAGTAAACTTCAGAATGATTTCTTTGATTTCACTGGCGTTGCGCAGAATATGGCATTGGGAACCTCAACATCAATATATCAGAAGATTGCCGATGACAATATCGTTATTAAATGTCGAAACGGAGTTTAAATAACAATAATCTTTACTGGTGTCATATCTTCAGGGCATATAGGAGGAACTCCATTGAGCATTGCAAATGTTTTCACACCCTTTATATACACTGCATAAACAACCTCGTCTTTTAGCCATCCTTTTTTAATCTGCTTCAACCACTAACGTATGGCTTTGTATCTTGGTTGCGTTGCATTCTACGAATGAGCAAAAAAATAAATACATTTTAATGTCTTTAAAAAGCAACGGGAAGTTGAAGCCTTTTTAGTACTATGCCTTTCACAGACACTTGAAAATTTTTGTACTTTTGCGTATCTATAGCACTCAGCAGACCCAAGATACAAACCACCATACGCCATTGGCTTTAAACCTTTTAGCATACCATACTATATTCACCCATCGGCAAACGATAAATCGAACTATCTTATTAATGGATACATTGTTTCGATATTCAGCTCTATGCAAGGAACTTTCAGGTCCTTTCAGCCCCCAGGGCCTCGATGCAATGCACCGACTGCATTCCGCCTCAGAGGCCCTACATATCTGTGTGTGTACCAGAGAGAGGGAGAGAGCAGGGTAGTTATAAGCAGTGGTCAGCGGACAGGGTCTCACCAAGCAATATTTTCATTCCTTACAAGGCCTTAGAAATAGCATTGGCCAACAAACATGCATGGGTTGATGTTAGGACCATTAAAAAGTGCCTGGATGTAAAATATCCGACGAGTTGAAATAATTTGGTGATGATAACAGAAATACTGATACAGTTTTAGTCCATATCAATTACTTTATTATAAATCTAACTTTTTTCACATAAATTAGAGGTGGCGGCGTGGAGAATGGAAAAAAATCGATGCTTATAGACATCCCAAAATCTGTCTATTTCTTTGTTTTCTTATAAAAGCAGTTTTTGATCTGTTATTCTATGATTATTAATTATTATTATTCTATCCCCTAACCTATCTTCTTCAGGACAGTCCCCATATTTTCAGTCTCAACGATCTCATTGCATATCTGCATTCAACGGCAACGAACGCTTTTCTTAATATTTTAATTAGTTTCCAGTTTAAACTCATTAAATTCTTTGGGAAAGATAAAAGCCCAATCGATTGCATAGCTTGAATTATATTTCGATTAACATTCATGCAACTTCATATGCTCTGTTCCATTATTATTATTATTATTATTATTATTATTATTATTATTATTGTTATTATTATTATTATTATTATTATTATTATTATTATTATTATTTGTAGAAGTAGTAGTAGTAGTAGTAGTAGTAGTAGTAGTAGTAGTAGTATTTGGAGAAGGAGAAGAAAATGGATGAAATGGTGGTGGTGGTGGTGGTGGTGGCTTTAGTTTAGGTAGTTTATAGCAACATTTAGTTAGCTTACATTCTTATCATTGACTTTTCACGACACTGGGGACTAGTGACAGCAAGTTTTCTCAATACTCCCGAACTTTTCTCAGTATTCCGGCCGATTTCAGTGCAATGACGTCCTTCGGAAGGTCTCAGTTCTCCCTCACTTTATAATTTCTCGAATTATTTTTTTTTTTAGATTCTTTGGATTCGTTCCTTGGATTCCGACCACAATCGGCACTACTGTCATCCACACATTCCACAATTCTTTCCCCGCTCCCTGGCAAGGTCCTAATACTCATTGAGCTTTTCAATTTCATTTGAATTCCCTCTGTGATTATTATCAATAGAATAGAAGAGGTGAGGTGTAAGGGGGGGAGGAGAGAGGGCGGAGTTATTGCAATCCTAGTTTTTGTGGTTTGAACCCTGGCATTTCATATGCACCCCATAACATAATGCAAGCAATCAAGTTTAGTTCAAAGGAAAGACAGCAGGGATAGAGACACGAATGTCACGTTGGCCTCCGAATGAATCCTGATATCATCAAAGCAGAGGCAGAGTGACATTTTTGTCTTGAGGAATGAAAACGAGATACAACAGCAATACGGGTTCAAAATCACGGTACACAACTCAAATCCAACCACATTATGTAGTAGCTAATAACCCTGAGGTACCCTCACCCCTCGGGAGAGCGTGAGATATTTTAATAAGGGGTGCAAGTCCTCAGGAAAAAAAATAAAAAATTCTTTTAACAATCTTGACAGTTTATTTCAAAAGTTCTGACATACTATCGCTCTGAATATAATACATATAATTTGTAATTTCATGAATTGACATTACCCATTTTGAACTTATACAGCTTAGCCATAGCGTGGGCTCTTCATGACTAGAGAAATCACGATGGTTTCAATAAATTCACAGCCATTGGAGAATCCCTGGAGTTCCATACACAATTGAAATCAATCTTGCCAGCACCAAATTCCTTATCAAATCTCACTGCTTACACCAGGAAATAATAATCTGACAGCATATATCATTTAATTCTTATAAAATGATATCCAACAAATATTATTCACTGTAAAAAAAGATGTGTTCACTTGCTCATCATATTTACATGATATCAATGCTACTGTTTTTCATTTGCGCAGATGAAAACAATGGACAAACTTTGTTTAAAGAAATTTTTTGTCAATGTTTACTTGTTTGCCGACATAACCAATGTATTTTCCAGATAGTCACCTATAGAGTGGAAACATGGAACCCAACCAATAAACTGAGAACCGCACAATGTGCGCATGAGGGAATCATGCTCAAAATCACACAGTGACAGCACAGTATAAGAGGGGGAAAAACAGGAGTCCAAAACACCAGAGAAACTGTAATGGTAATGTTCTGGCAATTTCAAAAGAATGTTAGACAACCAATGGACATCACAACTCACTGAATGGATCCCCAGAGATCAAATGCAGAACCGAAGCCGGCAGAATATGAGATGGACTGGACAGGTTCAGAAAATATTGCCTTGTTGATACCAAGGCAAGAGAGAGAGATTTGACAAATCCTGAGGAAGGTCAATGTCCAACGACGGATGATAACGATAAAAGGCTGATGATATATATATATATATATATATATATATATATATATATATATATATATATATATAGCTAGGCTCCATAGGCTAAGCCTATGATACATGATTATTTGGTTGAAGATGCAAAGGGACACAGGATTAAGGTCTAACTATCAAGGAGTATGTTGGTAATAAGTCAGGTAACACTGATAAATATATGGGAACAAGCCCAGCATTTTATGACATGAATTAGTTACCCGACCAAAGATCTGGCCAGTTCTTCTCCAAAAGTTTCGTCCGACCCACATAAATACAGCACTGAGAAATCAGTTGAAGAACCTTTGTGCCAATCATAATAAATGATCGATAAATCTCAAGGAACAAAACCATAAAATCCAGAAAGCTTTTAATATTCCCTTCTCTCATGGAATTATCTGCTCACTTCTCAAACTGAAGAATCATTCTTTGAAACCGTTCAATCCAACAGGGAATGAAGAATTATATCCTTACGAAAAGAAATTCTTGATAATAATCTTACGAAATGGCCGTTTTTATCAGTGTTAATCTAAGGAAGCACGAACGGTTCTAATGGCCACGAATATTTTTAATAGCCCCAAGCGCTTAGCACAACTGTTCATGTATTCTCCGCCGGTAATATATAGATGCGTTCAATTATAAGGCTGCTATAAACGCCGCCAAATACATTATGAGAAAACGAAAAACGCATTGCCACCTTCGAAACGTTTAGAAATAGCTCCTTTTTTAGGATTTCGGGGGGTTATTTGCTCGGTTTTTCTTGGGGAAAACAGTAAATTTTTCGAGAAGAGAGGAGAAATTTCTGCGTAGAAAGAATATGTAAAGTTTTTGTCCCTGGTGAAAAGTAAAGCTACCCGGGACTATCATTCACAGTGGGTGTTTGTCATCGTCGTTTTTCATCGTTGGTGACCCCTTTCACTAGGTTATCGTTCAATATACTTCAACGAAATTCTTTTTTGCGGGCTTGTTGAGATGTCTTACTCGGATTACAGTGAGTTAAGGCCTATTGGATTGTTTGTTCAATTTTAAAAACAGACACATTGTTTTTGTTTACAGTTGGAAAAATATTCTCGAATTTTGATTTACTGAAATTTAACTATAATGTTGACAAAACCGTAAAAATTGAAAATTGTTGAGTTACGGTCGATTTGTTTGTTTGTTTACATTTTATATGTAAATAACCATATGTCAAAATGCAAAAAAATCTCGATCTTTGACACTGGTGGGCGGAATAGAATGAACATGGTTATATAGGTCCTTATGCATCTAATCACCAGATATCTATTAGATTTCAAGAATGTTATAGTTTTAATAAAGAAAATCTGGTGTTTTGGAGTTAAAGTTCCTGATAAAAGAATTTCTCTCTCTCTCTCTCTCTCTCTCTCTCTCTCTCTCTCTCTCTCTCTCTCTCTCTCTCTCTCTCTCTCTCTCTCTCTCTCTCTCTCTCTCTCTCTCTCTCTCTCTCTCTCTGTTTTCTGTTAGGGGCCTTTATATTTCCCTTTATCAATGATTATACTAACGTCACAAGATCATTTTTCGGGGTAAATCGACAGAAATTACAAGTACACTTTTTAGTATAAATAATCGAATAAAACATTTTTAAAAAAAGATAGCTGCTATCATGAAGCCATTTTTTAGCCACAAAGAATAGATTTACAATATTGCAACAAGTGAAGCAATGATTATTAATTACTTATATCTCAATTAAGAACCAATTTCGACGGCTTCAAAACTTCATATCAAGTCATTTGCAATTCATAAAATCTATGATATATTTTCTTTATAAAAAACATAATTACAAATTAATAGATCTGATGTTGCTTCCCCTGAACGACTTCTTTATTTCAATTTAAACAATACTACGTTTTTTTGATACAGGATGCTAATCCCTGAAGTTCGTTGTGGAAATTATCCCTTCGGCGTCTGAATGTCTGTTTAATTCAAGCCCTCCATTTCCCCTTGTCAAATCTGTATTTTTGGCATGTTGTTTCTATTTCATTGTTTCTTGGAAGCTGCTTTTGTGGCTCCAACAAAATGTTTGATTCGCTATGGGTTCGCATCAGATGTTTGTGTCAGTTGCAAATGCCTTTTCCCGCATGGTTATACAATATAATTTGAATTTAGCGTTCGTGGTCAGCATCAGATCATTGATCCGAATAATGGGTCCTGAAATTTCGAATTTTACAACGGCAAATAATTTTACAACGTTCAAATGAGACCTGAATATGCTACTAGATTGAACTAAACAGAAACAAAATACCACAGGAGACAAGAGTCGTTAAAGAACAAGTGACAGCAGGCCTAAACAGGGAAGGCAGATGGAGGAATTGAACAATGAAGGTAAATGGAAAGAAAAAACGAATAAGAGACCATTTCTTTTGACCAGGAAAGAAAAAAGAAATAAAGATTGAAAAAGAAAGAAGAAAGAAATTATAGATAGTTTTTTTCTGTCAAAAACAAAAGATTACCTTTTCTTTAAAAGAGTTCCAGGGAAGATATAAGATAGTTTATGATCATTTTGTTTTATTTGTAGAAATAACTGAACTTTGTTTCTTTTTCAAAGAAATGTGAACTTCATTTCCTTCTCTTTGTAAGAGAAAATTACGGACATCTTTCTCCATTATTTTTTCTTTGATAGTTAAAGAATTTTAGTCTGTATCGGTAAACTTTCAGTCTATGTTTTCAACATTATATCCACAGTATTTGGTGATTGTTTTGTCTCTCGTCTGTTGAACTATTTCCTTTTAAACATTTTAACCCTTCAAGTGTTATCGGTATGAGTAGTCCAACAAAAGAAATAAGTAATTCGCTGGGGATACGCTTGTGTTCTTCTCCCGTAAGGACCCCACTGCTCAGAGCTTACAATAGGGAAAATCTAGTTTGAATTAAAGACCGTAATAGATAAATTCTAAGAGGGTAACAACTGTTACGTAGTTTCACGAAAGATGTATCCAGATTCAAGATGTATCAACGGCCAATCTCATTTTTCTATCATAATCGGAAATCCACGTTCTCAAAAGGACCCTCTTTTGAGAAAAAAAGGGAGATAATCTATTACTTAAAGATGATTAACTAGAAAAAAAAAATAATGAGGGTACTGACATTGAGAGTTTTTTTCCTAACATGTTCCTGTAATAAGATCGTAGTTAATATTGTAATTCGAATGTATCAACATTTTCACCTTTCTACTTCAAGGAGAAACGAGAACTTATGCTGAAATATGATTAATGAATCTAAGTTATAGTTTTCTGGACGATGGTTTGTATCCAGAGTCTTGGTTTCAGAAATATCAATCTAGATCGTTGTGAAACCTTAAATAGGACATGATTTGGACAATTTTGGGCGTCGTAATTATCTAAATTTCAATTGTACATACAGGGCTATAGACAGACACAATGTTCAAAATTGGCATCCTCAGTTAGGGTCAGCATCTAAAAGTAGAATTGTCCAACCTGGAGTCGGACTAGACAACAGACTATGGCAAGTGCTCAACCTAGATGCTATTTGTCTGGTAAACTTGAGCATTTGGTAAAGGCCATTTTTAATGTTACTGTTTGTTGCCAGTTGTGAGTTCGACTGAGACCAGGGAGAGAACAACAATAAAACGTTGATTGGATGAAGTCAGGTTCCCACAAACCCGACCTGTTTGCATACAATCAGTCGATGAATTTATTTACGGAGGCATAGATGCTCCACTATTCTGAAAAGCATTTGCTGGCTGCACCAAGACCCCTCGCAGGCTGTACACTATGAAAGCCTCGCATTAGACTCAGAAGTCAGTGTCCAACAGATTTGATTACTTTGTTGGAGATAAAAACTCGGTTCAACGTTTCCTATTTCTGTCTGGATTCGAACTCCTAATTTTTTTCCTTCTCAAATCCTTGCCTGGCTTTCTTCTGCAAGTGGTTACTTGTCTTAGATTTTCGAAAACAGTCGTTACTCCAACAAACTGTCTAATTCACTGTTTCATTGTTGTTTTTTTTCGATATTTTGTGTGACGTGTAAAGCGTTTTCAGCATCTTCCATTTGCGTTTTCAACGTAGATATGATATATTACACCAAAGTTTCCTGTGTGTACTTGATTTTGCCAAGCCAATTTTTTTTGAGTCTAGAGCAAAAGGATTCTCTAACTGGTGAATATATAACAATTGTCTAAGTGTTGGAAATGAGAAAGTTTCCAAAAGTCGAACACACAAGAATTATATTCAAAATTACCCTGCATGTACAGGATAACTTTTTTCAAACCACTCATCAGGGTGGGTATTCTGGTTTCTTCTTCTTCTTCTTCTTCTTCTTCTTCTTCTTCTTCTTCTTCTTCTTCTTCTTCTTCTTCTTCTTCTTCTTCTTCTTCTTATCATTATTATTATTATTATTATTATTATTATTAGGAATCTCACACCAGTTGCCTGGTGGTAACCGCTGAAGTTTGAGTGACAGCAAGTCTCCTCAAGTCTCCAGCCCTCCTCTCCTAGTTCTCATAGGTCGCAGTAATACTGCAGTTTAAAGTTTCACACCAGTTGCCCAGTGGTCATTGCTGAAGGCTGAGTGACAATAAGTCTCCTCAGGTCTTCAGCCAACATCTCTTCTCTCCTTCGCCTATCATGCCAGTGCAGTGGTTGACATTTCTGCTTTCATTTCCCTTCCTCTGTTGGTTCACTGTTGACAATTAGTGTTGCAGTCTTTATATATCTAGCACTTTCCTCAGTATCTGTCCAGTTCCTTGCAGTGCTGTGGTCTGTACGGTCTTAATCCTTTCCTTTATCCCGATCTCCTCCAGTCTCGCCCTCAGTGTCTTTTGGACAGTTCCTAGATATTATTTTTATTTGCAATTTCACTCCAGTTGCCAGGTGGTTACTGCTGGAGATTTAGTGACAGCAAATTTCTACAAGTCTCCAGCCCTGCTCTCATCTTATCTCATCTCCCCCTCACTTATCACAGCAGTGCTGTGGTTTGTACCTCCACTACCATTTAGGTGTTTATTTGTGTTGCTTTTTTAATCCTTATTATTATTATCATTATTACTATTATCATTATTATTATCATTATCATTATTATTAGTAGTAGTAGTAGTAATAGTAGTAGTAGCAGTAGTAGTAGTAGTAGTAGTAGTAGTAGTAGTAGTAGTAGTAAACTGATTTTGAAGGAAATAAGGGGAGACAGTCGGAGAGAGTGAGAAAGTGTTAGAGAGAGTGAGTGTTATTGGTTATTGTGTTCGTTTTGTAATGCAAAAATTTGTGAACGTGTGTTACAAAATGTGTATTAAGCTTGTGCTTCTGTAAAGAGCACGCATATTGATTTTAATTAAAACACTAATCGAAATTGCTAACACATTATCGTTTCGAATTAAATTTCATTTAGTGGGGGAAAAAAACTCTTGCCTTGCAGAACTTTATGGTTCCCATCATAAAAGTCACCAGGTTTTCAAGTTATTCTGGTCAGCAAAGAAATATGTTCTAATTCAATTCAAAACATTCGTAATCGAATTTTTAAAAAATCATCTACTTATTTCAAATAATTCAAAACGGTTGAATTACTGATTTTATTTTGACAGGCGATCATAAAATGTACCAAGTTTTCAAGTTAAAATTGATAACCAAATAATTCGAAATTGAATTCTCTAAATTTGCATAATTTTTTGGAACCTATATTTTTTTTGATTTATCTGAAATAATGTTATTAGTTTGTAACTATATTTTCATCACGAACATAAAATTTGCTACGTTAGCGTTAGTAAGGTGATAAATATTCTACAATCGAATCACAGTAGCCCTATAAATGGTCTGACCAAGCAGCCAAGTGGGCTATACATTCTTTTCTCTTTGATTGTCTGAGTCTGTGATTGTGTATATGTGAATGGGGAAGGGTCTCTGGTCGTCTTGGCCACATTTTAAGGGCTACAATCATTAATATTTGTATGAGTATATAAGCACCATGTAAAAATATTGTTGTTGTTGTTGTTGTTGTCGTCGTCGTCGTCGTCGTCGTCGTCGTTGTCTCAAAAAAGTGCTTTGAGGGATTTCTATGGTAATTTTGAACCAACAATGCCTAAATATTGTACCGGTAATATTTTGAAAATTTTAGACAAAAGTTTGTTTTTTTTTTCCTCAACGATAATTTTACATTAAAAGATATATTGTTTTATACGGAATTAAGTATGTTTTTTATATCATTAGTTCTGGTTTTAGCTACTGTGATTCATTTATGCAAAGTACTGACCAATTCATTTTTTGTAGCTTACTTACAATTCTACTTGTGAATACCTGTGGAAAAACAAATTACGGATACTCACCTTTACCTTGCCATCCGAAAGTAGAGCGTCCCTATAAAGAAAAAAATTACGAAAGCCTAAATAATATAAAGCAGAGAATTAATCATCGTTGATTTGAAAATGAATTGTTTTAGCATTCTACACCCAAGAAAAGCTAAGGCTGAAGCTGAGTCATTGGAGGTTTTAGCGGTAGGATGTATGTAAGAGCGTCCCTATAAAGAAAAAATTACGAAAGCCTAAATAATATAAAGCAGAGAATTAATCATCGTTGATTTAAAAATGAATTGTTTTAGCATTCTACACCCAAGAAAAGCTAAGGCTGAAGCTGAGTCATTGGAGGTTTTAGCGGTAGGATGTATGTAAGAGAACAGTGTAGAAGAGTGAGAGAGAGGAAAGAACTGCGTGCTGACTCTATAATGGCTCATTCCCAAACACAAACCTTTCACTTTTCGGGAAATGGGAAAATTGGCGTAAAGTAAACTTTTGAAAAGCGGGGACAGCTTATATTTGGATTCTATAGCATGACTTTTCGGCTGTGTCCGCACATCTGTATCCGACGCTTTCCAGTCAGTTGGTCGGTTACAGTAATGGTAAATAACAGAGATGGGAAAGGAGGTATATGTGTGATATCATCAAAGGGAGAGCTGTATCTCTATTAAAAGAACATTTATTCAGATCATTTTTTTCCAACAGTTTGGATGCCATCAAGGAATGTATAAGTTCCACACTTTTGTATAATGAAAAAGCTAAAGTTGGAAATAAAATGAAGCAATAAATGGAAAATCGTTTACGATATTTATTGAGAATGGTACTTTGCAAAATTTCTCCATATCGTAATATTTTACAATTGAATCGAAGAAAGACTAATTGCTCAACCTCTTCCTCTCCTTCTTGCAACTTATTTATGGTTCTTGTTTTAAGAAATGAAACTGAGATACTTGTTATAGTGGGGGATATTCTTTTTTATCAGTCAATTTGTTACCAATAGATCGAAAAGTCCATGGCCACGGAAAGAGAATCAAGAATCACTAAAACCTGAACTCTTTCATTATTGCCAGAATCCTTCTTTTTTTTAACTTGTCTTTAACAACTTTAACCATGGATATTCTTTCTCAGATAAAATTACAACAAACCTTAGTTACGAGAATGTAATGCCCGTAAAATTTTCTAACTATCCTATAATATGTCACCAAATACAAGTTAGTCTGTATGTTACAGCTTACTGCAAAAACTATTCGACATAACTTCATGGAATTTTCTGTAGGTATACTTAAGAGTCATAGGCAAATTTTTAGCAAGTTACATTTTCAAATTCACACATCAAAATATGTTTAAAGTAAATAATTGATTTTCAATGAAAAAAATTATCTTGAAATTCTCACGCATCTCAGAGCTCAGCTTTTTAAAAAAAAAAAAAAACAGCTGTGCCTACTGCCTTTATCAGCTACAGTCAAAGACGGAGTAGCTACTTTGTACTATTTATAAAGAGGTTTGGAAAATAAGGGGAGAACAATGGTTTGTTCAGAGACAAGCGGGGAGAAATCAAGACATATTAATTGCTATTTGTCTGAAACCTTAACCGATATCGCAAAAAGATAATTTTACATTCTATTTTACGAAGGCCACAAAAATAACATAATGAAAATTTTTGTGTACGAATATGATCCAGGGGAATATTTTCAGCTAATTGCCCCACTCAGTAGATTATTATTTTGGGATGATTAAGCATTTTTTTTCGGCTATTTTGATCATTTTCTGAAGGCGGAAAAGATTTAATGAATATATTAATTAGAATAAAACCAATCTTGGAACTCTTTCTCTCTCTCCCTCCCTCTCTCTCTCTCTCTCTCTCTCTCTCTCTCTCTCTCTCTCTATATATATATATATATATATATATATATATATATATATATATATATATATATATCTGTATTAAGATATCAAAATCAGCTGTTTATAGGCCGTCTGTTAGGGTGGGTATTTCGAGGAATTATTATTATTCACCGTAAGCTCATTCAGAAAGAGATAGGGAAAGTTGGAGAGATTGAGAAAGTGATAGAGAGAGTGGGTGCAAGTAAATATAAGATGAAGAACTTAATACTTTTTTCACCAACACTAACCAGCCTAGAATCGACGTCCTTGAACACTGTCTAAAGTATTAGTTGAGGTAGATGAATCACATCGAGGTATAATATCTAATGGGGCTATTGTAACCAAAATGTCGTAAGAATGACGGTGATTCATTTTTAAGCAGACGAGGCAATATTGTTTTATAATAGATCTATGAAAAAGATTTTTAAAATTCTACGTAATATCTAACTTCCCCTTTGAGTCTAAAATTAAAAAAGACTATGAGCAAGTTGTCTGAAGAAGACCCCGCCCAGATGATAGGTTTGGATCAAATATCCCCGATGGCCACCCTGTCGTACATCCCTCCGTGTGCGTCACACGTATATACTTTATTTATATATATATATATATATATATATATATATATATATATATATATATATATATGTGTGTGTGTGTGTGTGTGTGAGTGTGTGTGTGTGTGTGTGTGTGTATTACCAATGGCTATTTGCATGATTGTCAGACAACCAATAGACATCACGACTCATAACGTAAATCCCGAGAGATCACATACGAATCTGTGACAAGGAAGATATAAGATGTTGTGACGAAGAAGACAAGTTCAAAAAGTATTGGCTCCTTGACGTCCATGATAGAGAGGTTTGGAGAATCAAAGAAATAATCTGTCAAACGCCGAACGCTAAAACAATGATGATGATGATGATGATAATAATGATACGTGCTTGCATATATCCGTAAAAATAATAGAGTTATTTATGTCTGGATTGACACAAACGAACTAGAAGCCATTTTATTGAGTTATTCATTTCTGATAATTCAAATATCTTAATTTCAAGTTTTCAAATATTAAATCCACATTAAATATTTTTGCCAGTCACTCAAATGTGCTTTCTTTGTTTTAATTTTGTTTTAAAAGCCCAGCGATTCTCTGACGTATGCTTCATTGCCACGTCAATTTGCATAAGTGACTCTGCTTTTGATTTTTAAGAAGGTTAAATTACTACTTTGGCAAAGGCGAAATATGTTAGTATGATAAACGTGACTCCAGCAAAACAAAACTCATGTGCAACAATCACATTGGAAATAAAGACACATCGATCAAAATTGGAGACACAGAACTGAATCTAGTGGACCACTACATCCACGTATGACAAAGAATCTCCTTAAAATCCATTTAAAAAAAAGGGGGAGAAATCAAGCAAAAAAATCACTCTAGGATGACAAGCCTTCGGCAAAGCAAGATTAACCTTCAAGAACAGGATGATATGATTAGTCCTAAAAAGGAAGGTATACAGCAAATCCATCCTCCCAATAGTCACCTATGGAGTTGAAACATGGAACCTACCTTACGTGAAGAGATCACTTGACAGCTCAATATATCAGGGAGAAAACAGATTCAAAACATCGTAGAATCCATAAGAAAACTCAAAGGCGATGGGTTGATCCTATTGCAAGAATGACAGACAACCGATAGACATCATGACTCACAATATGGACCCCAGAGATCACATGCTAAACCAAGGCTGCAGAATACAAGAAAGAGAGACAAATTAGACTAAGTCAGGAAGTATTGTCTCCACGACATCCATGATAAGGAGATGCAGCTAATGTTTGGGTAGGTCTATGTCCAAGAAAGGACATTAAAAGACTAATGATGATCTCATGTATTGGTTACTTGATGATAGTGTCCAATATCCTATCCACATACTCACCAATATTACTCCTTAAGGAACAAATTTGTGTGTGTGTGAGTTTGTATGTATGTGCATGCATGTGAGAGTGTGGGTGCGCGACACTTAGAGAGGTAAAGAGTGTCACTGAGAGCAAATACTTATGAGAGGGCATAAGAAACTTGTTTGTTTTGTTTTTCCTCTCCTGGAACGTTTTAAAATGGAGAACTCATCGTTATCTTTAATTAACAGGCTCACATCACTTCTTCCGTTCGAAAACAATAATTAAGTCTTTTCTTATCTTGAAGCAATCCCCATTCTCCGGTGTCTTTATTTTGTAGTGAGTTCTTCGTTATTTCAAGAGGTATCAACAAAATGTCAGAGATTTGATCTATGTTGAAATGAGATTATGTTTGAAAAATATCATCGAGTGTAACGTTGACTAGAGTAGTGATTCTAAAGTTGGTGAGTGATTCATCCGAAGATTGTTTTGGCGGTAAATGAAACTAGAATGGAAAAGAACAGTGAATGAAACAAGTAGGGTTCATGACTTGATTTAATCAAATATTTATCATTGCCATGGATTGTGAAAGCATTGTAAAAAAATATGTTTCAAGTTGGAGAAGTTTTACGTTTGTATTTTGTTAATGTTTGTTGAAATAAATCCTGAGAGATTCTTCGACTGACACTTCTCAAAAGAAAAATCGTCCGAATACTCTGACGATGTAATTTTTTTTTCGTTGTTTTTAGTTTCAATTCAAAAACTTTGGCATATGTGCTCTTGGGGAAGGGAAAGGAGTTTTTTGATTTTCTGTTGATTATCTTACCCATAACTAGATCCCTGTTTGACTTATTTGAATGGACTTTGAGTAAATGGTTTTTTAAATTTGAAAATGTTGTTTGACGCAGTAAAGTGAAACAGGGTTAAGGCATGTGTTGGAAATTACATGCATGATTATCAGAGATCAGAAACATGTTTGAAGTTGAAGTAAACTTGTGAAAAATTTGGGTGTAAAAAATACTCATTCTATTTGCACAATATCGGTTTCTTTTAGGATTGATTATAACAAACCGAAATGAAAATGAATTGAAGGTTAAATGCCGAAGTTTTGTACCACCGAGTGACTTCCCACATATTTATATTTTCATATTCTTAAAAATGGAGCTTCTGAAGAAAACTAAAAAGATACCAATAATTCTGATAAAAATATCGAACCCCATGTAGAACTGATAATTTTTTTCTGTATCATTCTTTTTAGTAGCTCCTAGTTACCTTAAAATATTTGGGGGCTGTTAAAACAATAAGAATAAAATAAACACTCAAGAAATGGAGTAATTCAAACTCTTTGCTCATCAAATAGGGTGGATCATATACAAAATTACATTGCGCATGGCGATTCTTCCAACTGGGCAGTGAGTGTTATTTTCTGATAGCTTATGTGTAAACGTGTATAGAAAATAGGCATTAGTCCCCTCACGCATAGCTTTTGTGACCAGAAGAGTGATATTTCTTTTTTTTTCCTATTTCTGAGTTTACCATCAGCAAATTTTCTATCATATTTACAGCTTTCAAAAATCTTCTCTTATTTTTTAAAACCCCAGTAGCACATGAATGTGGAAGACCATGTATGTGCCCTAATGTTTAACAAAAGTGCTCACAAAAGATATAGAACGGAGTAGTTTTTGGAGTGTTATTTCCGAATAATGCTCTCGTTGTATATCCCACGGTGGCAGTGTTCAAACTCAAGTATATCCTGAGGAAAGGACTTGCCTTGCCCCTCCGTATACACCTCAGCATTCTCCCTGAATTTTTTGAGATTAGTGACAAGGATATAGACTTTGAAGGGGTGGCTTTCAGCTTATGTTACCATAGTTTTTCCCCGGAGTCTAAAACCAGCTCCTCAAAGTTTTCGGCTTCGTGATTGTCCTGAAAGACCCAAACAACTCTGACAATGCTGTACAAAGCTCCTTCTTTCTTCCTGGTGAGTGTCTTATGTGATTCTGTGCATTCAGCAATCTTCTTCATTCGTGGACCAATGAAAGAATAGGCTTTGATCTTTGTCTCAGATAGTAACTTACGGTGTACGAGATCTTCAAGGCAGGGCATATTCGGGTATGCCTATCGGGGTCAAGACAAATCCTGAGCACCTCCTCGTGATGCCCCTTGAATTATGGTGAGAACGGATGGGATGTTATTAGAGACTTTAACAAATCTGTCTTTGGGACAGCAGGGACATTATTATGCTATAATTGCCCAATTCTATGTAGGGATACTAAGACCACCGATTGAACATGGGAAAGTTTTAATGTCACAGCTGCTCGTAAAATTAGGCCTAATGAAACGATTTGTCGTATGTAACGCCGTCGTAACGGAGAGAAAAATTGTTATGTTACAAGTTATCAATGTCCTGATCACGATAGAAATATTTGAAGGGATTAATAGCTTTTTTCTATACGGTTTTTGACCTGAACAATGAAGGAATAAAATTTATTTTTCTCTTTCTGAGTTGTGTAGTGTGTGTGTGTTTGCATGTGTGTGTGTGTTTGCATGTGTGTGTGTGTGTGTGTGTGTGCGCGTGTGTGTGTGTTCTTCAATATTTCAAGGGGAAAATAGTGTCTTCTAGAGCGAATAATTAATGAAAGCATTTGAGTATGCAAGTGCTTGTTTTTCGAAGTAACTTGTTTGCTGGAACGTTTTAAAATGGAGAATCTATCGTTATCTTTAATCACTGTGCTCACTTCACTACTTTCATTTGAAAACAATAATTAAGTTTTCTCCTTATCTCGAAGCAATCCTTATTCTCTGAAGTCTTTGAAGACTTTATATAGCAGAGAGTCGTCCATTCTTTCGAAACTCGCTTGATTTCTAAATCCGACACTAATCAAATGCCATGTTTCATGATTTTCAGAGATAAAATTAGGATTACCTTTACTACTGCCAAAATCTTGATACCCTGATAAATGTCGTTTATTTTCACGTTGACTTGAGACGATTTGTGTCTTTCTTTTGCCTGGTTTCATATTCCGATTCGATATTTAGTTTACTTTTCTGATTCAAAAACTTCCTGTCTTGAATATTTTTTTTGGATGAGGTATCATTGTTATGTACATAGTTTTTCTGGCCGCTTTCTTTCTCTCGGTTCATCTTTTGGACGGAACGTTTCAGCAATTGTACCTTACAGCTGGTTGTAAGCAGGATTGTCAATTCAAATGCATTTTTTACTTTGTTTTTTTTTTCCGAATTGTGAGTTGAGTGGTTACATTAATTAAATGTCTCTTTTTGAGATGGTTTTTTTATCATCTATTAGAAATTGAGAGTGACTTCCAGGATCGAAAAATTGAAAATGCACATCTAAATTGGCGACTCTGGATCTATCCGGGGGTCGCCCTCGTGGCGTAAGAATGGAATGTCCTTATTGCACTGTAAGATTACAGCAATTCCAAGGTTATGTCAATGTTGTAGGCTGCATTTGATGTCATAATTATGTCGATGTTCGTAGTTTTTTGAGGGGGTATTTAGACTTCTGTAATATTGTTACCGTTTGCTTTCCTGACTTCCCTTTGGTCTGAAAATTCTCAAAACTTCATTGAACAATTTTTTTCCCAATTGAAAAAAAAGCAAGGACATGCCAAGTCAAATGATGCATTGGACTTCATGAAATACTTCAGGAAGTTCGAACCTGAAAGGCTGTTCTTTATTGCGGAAATCCAAATATGAAAAGGTCCTTTTAAATCGTAATAACACTCATAACAAATTTTTCCAATGACCTTAAGTCATTTAATTTTAATTTAATTTAATTTCGTTCTATAAAAAAATCGACAGAAAAATCCTTCTCTTTCTCTCTCTCTCTCTCTCTCTCTCTCTCTCTCTCTCTCTCTTTTAATCCTATCACAAAACCATTTCCAAATGATTAGAGATTTGCATTGCTGCATAAAAACGTCACTTTTTACGATCACAAAATGTGTTCATTCCAGTATAGAATTTTAGTGTACATAGAGCACACTCACGTATCTTGAACGACTGACTCAACCATTCCCAACTAGACACTGCAATGCCTGGTGAACAGACCAACATAGCTGGCGAATATCAACTTTGTACGATGGTCAGTCGTTGGATTATTTCGGCGCACTCTCACACTGGGATTTTTCCAATTATAGCAAGGATTTTGCATACTTTAAATAATCAATTTCCCCTCATGCAAATAGTAACTGTAAGTAATTTCCTTTTCTTTTTCTTTGTTTATAGCATAAAATCCTAGACAGTTTTAGACCAAGAACACATGCAAACAACTTTCCAGTCTCCATCCTTCATCTGAATAATAATCCAGTAACCTTCTTTTTAGATTACACGTCTATAATATTATTCTGCTCGATCCTATCCACGTTCGAACTTTACTCTTTCAGCAGTAACACGAAGAAAAGCTGTTGTAGTTTAATAAATTGGTAGGAAGGGAAAAGACAGAAAAGAAAGTTAGGTAATTTAATAAGGGGCTAGGGAGACAGATGAGATAGGGGATGGTTAGGTAGTTTAATAAGAGGACAAAAAAGGAAAGTTAGTTAGTTCACTTGGCGGCAGTAAGATTTTTTTTTATTTTTGTATGAAACCAATCAATTTTTGCATAATATTTAAACGAAAAAAAGGAAGAGCAGCAAGAATTGGAAGGGATAAGGGGAATAATGAAAAGATACAGGCAAAAACGAATAGGAGAGCGAAGACGCAAGATGACTGAAACTGTTAGTTGTCAACAAAGCAAGTTAAAAGCATAAACGAACTAAGCAGCTGCTTACAGCCCCCAAGAGGGAATCCAAAGAAGAGTTGTAGGCCTCAGAAGACTGTGGAGGTCATCCAAATTGAAATTATACTCTGTTTATGGCCCAATAAAAATCTTTGGCTGACCCTGGTAGTCAACACCCGTGGAATTTCTGCGATCTCAGTTAGTATCAATAACTACCCATTATGTATAGATGTGCCTCTAGAAGAGCCGGAAATAAACAGTAAACAGAGAGTTTCGTCTAAAAGCTTAAATGTTTTGAAGACACTTTTGAAGTAATCAATTTCCTCTAAGATGAAATTGGTTGATCTGAATATACGTATAGACTTACTAAATTATGTCCATCTCACAATTGCATTATCTACGAGTAGGTTATCTCCTGGGGCTCTTTGTCCAACAAAGTTTTCCTTGATCTGAATATCTACTTATATAATGAACAGAGTGATTTTCTTGCTTCCCTGTCTGTAAATATGGACTCTTCTACTTCGAGGTAGCAAGTTGGCAGTTGAAACGTTTACCCACCATTTGAAAAAATTGACTCTTCCACTGTAAAGAGTTTATTTCAGTTTATTTTGTAGAAAAAATAATCTGACGGAATTAAAATACAGATTATCCCTGCTTCTTGAAATTTCGCAATACGCCAATTTAGTGCTTTTTGAATGAAAGACGAGAAATAAAAGTAGTGTTCAAGAGACACTTTAGAAGATTTTAAAAACAATGTGATTCTCCTGGTTTTTCGTCCATAACCACGGGCTTGTCCACTCAAAAATAACAAATTTTCTTATAAAAATCTTTTATCTATAATTTGAATCAATCCACTCTTCAGTTAAAAACGAGTTTTTTTTTTAGTTTCTTCTCGAAAAAATCACCTTAAAGGATTCAAATGGAGACAATCCTCGTTTTCTGAAATTTGTCTCTACGCCTCTGCCTGACTTTTACGAAAGAGACGAAAAGCGAAAGTAATGTTCAAGGAACGTTTAAGAATATTTCTCATATAAATCAATGGTAATTGTTTCTTTGTTTTACGCCATTTTGGTTAACGAAAGGCTTGTATAAAAATGTTCAACCGTCGGATATACTGGAAATTTGATATCTGTGATTTTTTTCACGAGGACTAAGTAGTCTATTACAAACCATTCCAATCTCTCATTCAGGCTTGGGGCCACATAAGAGGGATGCAAGGGTTTTTCATCTTCAATTTAGTTAAATCTGTTGTTTCTGAAAGCTTTCAATATTATATCCATTTTCTTTGATTTACATAATTTGGAAAAAATATAGAAACAAAAGAGCAACGCAAGCCCATTAATAGGAATCTTGACAAGACAAAGAAAAAAAAACTCATTATGAAACTCGAAACGTTGTTTACACAATTTTCACCAAAATCGGCTGCATTTGTTTTCGTAATAAAACAATTTCAATTTATTTTTTCTCAAAGAACAGGTCTAGTTAGTCAATCAATAGGAACTGTCAAATAACTTATTCTTTAGACACCACGCTGTGTTTGGATTGGACAATCAAAAAATCAGAATAAAGGATGATCAATAAATGAGTTACTCATCTCTCCTTTCGTTGGATCACTTGATAGTTCGATCATTTTTTAAAATAACAAGCGGCTAGAAACTATTGATTAGCATAAACTCACATTATTAATTGAACCGTACGCTAAGAATCTATTAAGGAATAAACAAAAAAGTTTACTAGACATCATCATCAGTCTCTTAACGTCCGTTGTTGGACATAAACCATCCCAAGGATCCATCACATTTCTCTATCATGGCCGTTGCAGAGCCAGTATTTTCTGAATCTGTTTAGTTCATCTCTTTGTCTTGTATTCTGTCGGCCTCGGTTTCGCATGTGATCTCTGGGGATAAGAGTAGATGTTGGAAATGTTCTGATGTTGAAAAGCTATTGAGGTATTTCAAAGCATTACTGAATATAGACACATACTAGTATCTCAAGAGCTGCAATAGTTGTGTCCATATCCAGTGCGTATCTATTTGAGCTCCTGATAGTTGTACGCTGACAATATTTTGAAAAAAATGCTCCAACTTATTCAATTTCACACGCTTTCTTATATAACATATTTCTTTCGAGAATTGGTTTTGAACAAGAAAAGGAACAGACTCTGTTGCGAAAAAACCTTCTCCATTATATATACAATGTTTGACTATATTAGTCAACATGTGCGTCCGTGAAAAAAAACATTAGAACTATTTATATCCAATTATTTTTTGTCAAGTCACACGTCAGACATAGGAACAAATAATCATTGCACGAAAATAAAAGGGAAAATATCGTTCAAAAAGTTATATATATATGAATATCTATTTGTGTGTGTGAAGTGTATATATTTGTTATAAACACTGTTAGGTCTACTCAATTTCACCTATTTTTCATTCTTTTATCCAATTTTTCGACCTCAAGAATTGGTTTTTTTCCAGAAGAGAATATGGCAAAGTGTGACAAAATAGAATTTTCTTTTTCTTTTTCTGTCTAATCATTCATCCTACTCTCCTATAATTATAATTACAGCTTTCTTTCTTTGTTTAGAACGCTGTCTATCTCTCTTGAAGTATTCTCCCTGGATCACATGATTCCTTAAAAATGCAAATTTTCAAATTTGGTCTTAGCATATTAGATTTGCTTAGAAATTTTGAGTTCCGTCTGAGTTAAAAGAATAATTTGATGTAAACAATATTCCCCTCTTCGCTCAATCTTTCGTCTCTTTCTTTCTTTGGAACACTTTCAACTTCCTCAGTTCGGTCTGAAAAGAGTGATTTTGGCTTTTATGGACCTATTGACATAGGATACAGGAGATAAGATGAAGATTTACCAACTACTCTTTGAGGGTCAATGTAATTAAAACATCGGTGAGACTTGGGGACTCTGATAATCGATTTGGGGAAAAAACAGGATATGGCGTAGAAAATATCCCTTTTTTTTCGCCCCCCCTCTCTCTCTCTCTCTCTCTCTCTCTCTTTTCTTACTTCTGAACGATTTACACTTTTTTTGTTTGCTCTTAAAGAAAACGATTCTGGCTTTTATAGACCTGTCGACGTTCACCGCTGATAGAAAATAACACTGATTTACCAACGACTCTTTGAGGGTCAATGTAATTAAAACATGGGTGGGGCTTTGGGACGTGGGTTTGCAATAGATGGTATGGGCAAGAAAATAATAAGAACGATCTCTCTTTCCCCCCTCTCTCTCCTCCTCTCTCCCCCCCTCTCTCACACTTTTCCACTCTCTCCCTCTCTTTCTCCCTCTCTCTCTCTCTCTCTGAGAAATTACTCTTGGAAGCTTCCCAGAAATAACGAGGGGAACCGGATGTAAGCGATCAGTTGCCAAACCAGTCTTTTGATTAAGCATTCCTTTCTTTGTTTTCTTGTTCTTTCGTCTCAGAAATTAATTTGAGGAATCCAAATATATCGTGGTAGATCAATTGCAAGAAGAGATATTTCAATGAGGGTTTTTTTTTTTAATTAAAGTAATAACGAATCAAAAATATCTACTGAAATAATTTTCTTGTGGCAAAAAATTTATGATCCATCGATACCAACAAATGACTATCTCGCAAGATTTACATGAAAGTTTTTAGAAACTGATAACCAAAACTGTCACAAAAACTGTCAGCATAGGTATCTTCAGTTTCAAAGTTGGTCTGTCTGGTTGACTATGTGTCATAGGTAAAGGCTCAATGGAGCAAGAGGGATAAAAAAAAATGTTTAAATTACTCCGTTTTTGTGAAGAAACAAAATTGATTTTTTTAATTTCTTTTATACTTAACTGCTGAATAGGTTTTTCGAGGGAAGATTCGGTTTACAATGTAAGATTATGCTTAATTAACCTCTTAGTTTGTTCCTAGCACCATCCACACTTTTTTTATTTAGACTTTTTTTTTAGTGAACACTGCCAAGAAAAAGCCAGAAAGTCACTCATTCACTGATCGCACATATTGTCACATGTTATTTTTTTCATGAACATCCGATAATACCTGCTTTTATTCAAATTATAAACTAATAATGAATAAAAAAAATACCTACCGTAATAATTTTTCTTCCAGCAAAACTCGTATGAACTAATGACGAGAATCAAGTTGAGTTTATATGTTAATTCCTCAGACTTAATACATCTGCAAATTAATCTGATGATAAGATCGTTTCAATTCAAACAACAATACATTTTTTTGGCAAAATTTTGGGTTGGTAAGGCTTTTAGCTAGGAAGACAAATTATTTCTTTTTCAATCAAACTGACTTTATCACAAGGAGAATTAATTTTGTATCATAGCTTATTGCACGTTGACAAAAGCAGCACACCTTACTTTAAAGCAAAGGTCTCCGATTGCATTGTTACTCACTTTTTAAAAACATTGCTCAACTTTTTTCCTCGCGAAACCATATATATATAGTCTTATCCTAATAGTTCAACTGATGTTATTCCAATAGTTTAAATCATATCCAATGATTAAACAACTGTGGCATTAAAATTTGAAACTACATTAAAAGATTTCATCGAAAAATTATTTATGGTCAGAATGAATTCTACTCAAGACATTACTAGTATTCACCCCAAGAATAGCATGAAGAAATGCCTGCGAATGTTGACACTCTGGAAAATCTAAATATTATTAATAAACTCGTCAAAAGATTGAAAAAAGGTTGTTTTTCACATGATCAGAAGCAACAAAGGGTCTACTAAAATATTGATGATAATTTCCGATTCTGGAAACAAAGCTGAATGGCCAGGGGCGCTGGAAAGCACAAACACATCAACAAACACAGACACACCCGACGTATAAAAAGTTCAGGACTCATTGCCACCTTTGGTGACTATGGTGGTTCAATTTCCTGACTCATCAACTGATTATCGATGACACGCCAAAGTGTGGTGGCACACGGTTTGAGAAAGTCCTGCTTTTTAGGCAGTGTCTGTTGAGGAACAAGTTCCCCTGTAGAAGTGGAAGAAAAGGAATGTACCAGCACCAATTAGCCTTATTACAAGAAGGATTTTCAAGAGAATAAAACTTCCCTTCCAAATATCTATTCATGTGATTCGTCTAATTTTCTACGGTGTATACTATATCCTACAGAGAATTTGAATGGTTCTATGTCTGAAGTCTCCTTGTTAGAAGCATCAGTTGTTTGTCACGTAACGGTTACAGGGATTTAGAAATAAAACAGTCATATAACATGGCTCTCAATGCTTTTGATCAGACTCTACCACTCTTCAAGCTATGATTTCCATACATAACATGTACTATATATATATATATATATATATATATATATATATATATATATATATATATATATATATATATATATATATATGTATGTATTCGTAAGAGTGGGAGAAAAGTTATACACCAAAATTAATTAGCCCTTCTTTTCTGTAAAACTTTCAAAAGATTAAAATTATGTGCATATATACATAAATATATATATATATATATATATATATATATATATATATATATATATATATATATATATATATATAGTATGTGTGTGTGTGCTGCTTCATTTGCAAATACTAGAACTTTGTAATATGTCGACTTGAGAACTGTCAGACAGCTGTCGAAAAGACATTTCGTTTTGCAATAATGACATCAGTTATTTTTCATACACAATTAGTGTTGCTTTTTTTCCTTTCGTTCAGTTGTTCGTTTCGTATCAGGGCGGAAGAAAAGAGCGTTGATTTTGCTCAGTTCCATCTCTGGTGAAAGTTCTGTAATTTCGTTTCCTGTCTCCTGTCGGGTTTTATTTCCTTATTTCGTCAGAGAAAAAATGAAGAGAAAAATTGAGTTTGGCATACGAGGAGACCAATACAAAAGAACGAGCCTGACTGCTGCACGGTTAAAATCTACTCCTACTCCTATTGTGATTGAGGATGATTACTTCCACTCCCGTATTTAACGTATATCAACGATTATGAAACTACGAAGGACCTTTTTTGTCAATACCAGACATAGAAGGCTGTTAATAGATTATATTATTCAGTTAATGGGGAGGGGAGAAACAAAAAGAATTAAATGACGTAGGCAGTCAGCAATTTTATATTTTTTTTATTGGAGATTCAATCAATGATAAGTTGCTTCCTGTAAATAAGGTGAGGGTTGTTGTTGTTCTTGTCATGCTTGTTTTACATGAAGTCCACTCAAGCCTCCAACTTGATATCAAATTCGTCAAATAGACCCTAGTAAAAACGGAATAAAGTGTAGTACCTGCTTAGAAGTGAATGATGATGAACATAAACGGAAATGCTAAACTGATAAACAGCTAAAAATGTAGCTGAATCAATGATAACTTCATATCAATCAATGATAAAACTTCGAATGCCATGGCTTCATTTTGACGCTTGGTAAGTTTTTATTGCTAATAAAATAGGTAATATTTTCTATTTTATTTAAAGTAGCATCTTTATTCTGATTTTTACACACTTGAATTCCGTAACGTAACAAAGAAACGAAGGAAAACAATCAATTCGTGTCATCTGCTTTATTTGTTACAAAATTTGACACAATTTTACCCTTATATAGTAAGAATAAACACCCCTATTGTAAGAGAACCTAATGATACTTGAAAGGCTCTACTGGCCCGGTAAGATGTAGTATGGGGTCTCCTTACACCGACCTCAAATACTGGATAAAACACGATTAAATCAAAATCGATTATCATTCATTTTAGGTGTTTCAAACATCCCTGTCCGTCCCCAACTAAATGACGTCATTTATCCTTTTTAAATCGATTGTCCCGAGCTGAATGACATCATTTACTTCTCTTTTTTTAAATCAATTGTTATGTAGAAAAAAATCTGCAGTTTCCATTTCAGTGGCACATTCTCTTTTGTCACGAAAAAACATCTTATTCTTTTTTTTAAATCAATCCTTGTGATTGATATAAAAATACGTTGTTGGCTCTCAGCAGCATGAATTATAGATTAGAATTATTTTTTTGGATATACAGATTTATAGTTTTCCTTCAAGCAATCCTCTTATCTGAGGTTTCTCTTTCAGTGACCTCTCTATCTGCAATCTCCATTTCAGGTGGCTCTCCATCCTTGCTCTCCTTTTTCGAAAATTAAAAAATAAATTCAATAATCTCAGTTGAACAGTACCTTACAATAATACGAAGCTTTGTTGATTACCTGTTACAATTTGTTTATGTGATAGAAATGTATCAAAAACTTCCAAGTCATCTTTATTCTATTTTCAATGCACACTGGAAAATATGGAAGAAGATCTATTAAACATAAGACAATATTTGCTTGGAATAACTTCATAAATGTATTTCTGAAATTGTATCTAATATAACGTGAGCTAAAGCTATCTTGAAATAACCATCAAAAAATATTTCGTGGAAATATTCACCCAATTTGATTTTGTTGTCTGCTTTGTGAATGCTACCCACTATTGCTGGTTATTCTATGAGTATTGGAATGTTGATTCAACTTGTCAGAAAAAGATATGTATATAACACAAAATAATGTTTTATGAAAACCAACCAAGGTGAGTACTACTTGTGAGGCAATAAGCCGAATTCGTTTTCCCCTCCCCTCAACAATGACGTACAAAAATGAGAAAAAAATTGGATATTTGATATGTCATTGGTAGAATGAAAATATCATCATCATCATCACCATCATCATCATCATCATCATAAGTCTAGTCTTAGAGTCCTCAAGATAAAACGTTAATTCAATCATGCAAAATTCGAATTAACTGACCACATGACAATGTCTAGACACAGCGATTGACATTCATAAATTAAGATGATATGACGTTTCACATTATTCAATCTGACGTGACTTGCAAGATTTTTTTTTTTAAACCTAGCATTTCATGTAGTTCAACAAATGGTTCGTGTGTACTGTACTTTTTGTCGTGTCACTAGTTTCTTTCAATAGATTCATTTATTTCAGTTTGAGATTTCCGCCCAGGTCATCGAAGGCAACCAATATGCTTGGGTCTGCATTCCGGTTGGACGTGATAATGTTCTTTTCCACCCATCCCCCCAGCTCTTTTCGTAACATCGTGAGGGCAGGGGCCAGGTCTTATACGCGTATATTGCTTCAGTCATTTTTCTCCTCGCTTGTATCGCATCATTTTTTTTAGTGCTATTGGTATCTTCAAACACTCTTTTTCTCCTGGCGTGTATACGTGCGTGGTGACGACCATAAGTGAACTGTCTATACCTTGAAGATGGAAAACGATTTTGACGGCTCGCTTTTGTTTACTATTGCAATCTTTTGAACGAGTGCAAAGTTATTAAAGAAAGAAAAGGCGACAAGAGATCAGGCAAAATGGAAATGAGCAATGTTTCTGACAAAAAAAAAAACAGAAAGCCAATGAAACATAGAACAATCTGCAACAAATGTCTTTCTTCATGGATATTTCATATCGTTCTTGGTGACAGTCTGGACATGCGCAATTGACTCCGGTAGCCTGAGAATATTGTCACTTTTTATTAGAAACCGTCAACCAAAACTGTCACCAAAACAGCGTAGATAGGGGTTTTTTTTTCAGTTTTGAAGGTGGTTTGATTAGGGTAGCCAATTGGGATGGATCATTTTTTGATTTAGGGTTGGATTTTTTTTTTTTTTTCAAATTTGTTGGACCAGTGTTGGCAATGTTTAGATTTTTTCCTGTTTTAAAATCCAATGATGTGAATTGATATTTTTTTTTTTAATGTTTCATATTTTAGAGTGACCTTTAGAATCTGAAGTTGGTGAATCACAATTAAATTGACAACCCAAGTCAGCTAGCTGACTAGCTATGAATGTATCACAAACACGGGCTACACCAATGGAGCTAGAAGGCTGGAAATTTACACATATGTTCAAAGAAGATTTTTCCTAGTATTTTTTAAAATTTACCCCGAATTACTTTTTGAAGGGTGGCGAGTTTGCAATGCAAGTTTAAGCTGAATTCACACCTTAGTTTCTGTCTGCTTGATAATTCATACTTTTTCAATGATTACTGCCCAACAAAAGGCAAGTAACTGATTCATTGACCCTCCCCTTCTCCAGTTTTTCAATTGATCATCCCCAACAGGTCATGCTGCAAAACACATCGGTAGTGTAGCAGTTTCCACTGAGTGGCTAACCAAACCTGTCTGTTTATTGCGTCTGTATGTTTTTCATATGCTTATTGCTTTTAGTTCTAACATAGAGCTCGGGTTCCCATTTCGTTTTCTACTTGTGATTCCGGTGTTGAGTTTTTCTTGTTGGCCAGTCAGTTTCAACGTGACCATTACGCCCCACAAGGGGATTAATTGGATACTGGGAGGGGGGAAATTAGAATTCTTATGTGAGAAGCTGGAGGAATTCTGTGGCTGATAACTGAATCGTTTTAAGGCTTGTGTTATGAGCTACCGAAGGGAACGATGTGGTAGTTAAAAGGTGGAACCCGTGATTTGCGTGCCTGTCGAAAAGTGGTAGAGACGAAAAAAAGGAAATAACATCATTATAATCTAGCATCTTTTTTATTTCTCCTTTTCCTAACCTCGGGGATCTGCATTTTATGAATAATGTTAGAAAAATGCAATACAGTAGGAGCAAGGTACAAGGCAAAGAAGACTGACAACAGATAGTGGAAGAACTTTACCTCTCCGGGTGAAAGTATCAACTGCTTGCTCGCTCCTAGGTGTACTCTGTTGACCACAGGCTGTGAACGGCCCCATGATAAAGATGAAGATAGCATACGTCATTTGGCTTAGGTAATTAGACCATGGAAATTAAGCAAGTATTGTTTCCGGTGATACCATTTTGGGACAATCGTTTCGTTCAAAAAGACTTGCAGGTCATCAAAACGCTTATCATTTTCTGATATACAGTCTTCATTGATAGTCGTTTGAAACCTCGCAGGTATTAAATTTCTTGTGGTTAGCAATCCACAAAACTTGTTCATCATTTCATAGGGTGTGGTCATCGTTGACCACCCTGGATCAAGCACAGTGCACACCCGTATTTTCCAACAAAACTTGACCGATTAATTCCTAATGAGAGAATAGTACCAATTTCTAATTTCAAAATGGATTCCATAATAAACAACTCTCAACAATTGGTGGGCATAGCTTACGGAAAGTTTAAACCGATAAATCGGTAATTAATTACCGGAAGCGAAGATAAACGATTACTATTTACTTTCACGATATTAAACGAATTATTAATCATTAAATGAATTTGAGTTATTTGCTCTGAAGACTTTTTGAATAGACTGAGATGATATTTATCTTAATATGTTGTGTCTTTGGCAATGGGCTTTCCAAATGTATAGCATACCAATATCTGATGATGATCAAGGTGTACTTGAATAATCGAATTGACAAATAGACTAAGCATTTGTTTACATTCAACATTCAGTTCGTTTAAAACTCTATGTCTAAGTTACAATATATAGCAATTTAGTCTTCAGGTGTGTCTTTTTAAGATTTTTAAAGCTAGAAAAACCCAAATTAAGGGCAAATTCTTATACAGAGCAAGAAAACAGTGTGTTGTTTCCCACGTATATAAATGAAGATGGATACTTCAAGGAATGATATTTAGCATTCAGTGGTTATTCTTGTTTTCATGAAATTTTTAGCAGCTATTCAGTTTAAGATTTTTGTATCTATTTCAAATTCCGTGCTGAACTCATTATGTTGTGAAAAAAAATAGATGATTTTGTTGTCGATTAATTTCATACAATATAGAAATTACAAATTTTTTAGTAAACCCCCCCCCCTAAATTGGTACATGATATATGACACCGTCCAACGCTTTTTTAATTCATGGGTAATGAGCAGGTTTTTTTGTTTGTTTTTTTTTGTAATTGTAAATACGCGAAGAGTATAGACAATGTCTACAATACCCTTCTAATCTAGATTTTGTGGCTAGGAGTGTGAAATTGAAGTAATTGTTTCCCTACAGTATGCCCATTGTCCACTGCAAATATGCAGATCTCAATTTATTCCAGTCTTGCTTGCAAAAGAAGAGTTTCAAGGGAAAAAAATTGAGATTTGCCTGTTTCTTATACATAATCAATCATAGAAAAACACATATTAATAATTATGATTATCCAAGAACAAAAATGTATTAAAGTTGATCAGTGTTATTTAATGTTTTTTTCTAACTGTTAAGGTAGAGCATGAAGTAAATTTGATGAAACATTATGGCGTTGTTACGATTATACAATTCAGTTCGTCAATATCATGATGTGTCTCCTACATGCTTATCTTTTTATAAACCAACGTTTCCTGTTACCAAAATTAAAATAATTTTTTTTTAAATTAAATAAAAAATTGCTAAAGTTTGAACATTCCAATTTACCATTGCTTTTTATTCGGATCAAAACAGTCACCAAAATTGCCAACATACGTTTCTTTCAGTATTTAAGCTTGTTCGGCTGGCATGCGTGCGGGCCAAACAAAATGGAGCTATAGAATGGACGATTTAGAAATTCACTCTTTATTTTTGAAACAAAATGCAACATCTGGGACAAGAGTTTCCGGGACTTGAACGATATGTACGGCACCTGACTCAAAAAGGTGCAATATGTGGAACAAAAGTACAACATCTGGGACTAAAAAGTGCCAATGTTTTACAAATTATTCGAGATGTTAAGCTTTTATCCATGATTTAGTACATATCGGCCCAGATGTTACACTTTTTGTCCCAGTTTTGCTCTTTTTGTCCCAGATGTTGTACAAATTGTTCCAGATGTTGCTTTTCTGTTCCAGATGTTGCATCTTTTCGTCCTAGATGTTGTACACATTATTTCAGATGCTATACACATTGTTTGAAGTGTTGTACACATTGTTCCCATATGTTGCTTTTCTGCTCCAGATGTTGCATTTTTTCGTACTAGATGTTGTACACATCATTTCAGATGTTATATACATTGTTTGAAGTGTTGTACACATTGTTTCAGATGTTGCTTTTCTGTTCCAGATGTTGCATCTTTTCGTCCTAGATGTTGTACACATTATTTCAGATGCTATACACATTGTTTGAAGTGTTGTACACATTGTTCCCATATGTTGCTTTTCTGCTCCAGATGTTGCATTTTTTCGTACTAGATGTTGTACACATCATTTCAGATGTTATATACATTGTTTGAAGTGTTGTACACATTGTTTCAGATGTTGCTTTTCTGTTCCAGATGTTGCATCTTTTCGTCCTAGATGTTGTACACATTATTTCAGATGCTATACACATTGTTTGAAGTGTTGTACACATTGTTCCCAGATGTTGCTTTTCTGCTCCAGATGTTGCATTTTTTCGTACTAGATGTTGTACACATTATTTCAGATGTTATACACATTGTTTGAGTTGTTGTACACATTGTTCCAGATGTTGCATCTTTTCGTTCTAGATGTTGTACACATTATTTCAGATGTTATACACATTGTTTGAAGTGTTGTACACATTGTTCCAGATGTTGCTTTTCTGCTCCAGATGTTGCATTTTTTCGTACTAGATGTTGTACACATCATTTCAGATGTTATATACATTGTTTGAAGTGTTGTACACATTGTTTCAGATGTTGCTTTTCTGTTCCAGATGTTGCATCTTTTCGTCCTAGATGTTGTACACATTATTTCAGATGCTATACACATTGTTTGAAGTGTTGTACACATTGTTCCCATATGTTGCTTTTCTGCTCCAGATGTTGCATTTTTTCGTACTAGATGTTGTACACATCATTTCAGATGTTATATACATTGTTTGAAGTGTTGTACACATTGTTTCAGATGTTGCTTTTCTGTTCCAGATGTTGCATCTTTTCGTCCTAGATGTTGTACACATTATTTCAGATGCTATACACATTGTTTGAAGTGTTGTACACATTGTTCCCAGATGTTGCTTTTCTGCTCCAGATGTTGCATTTTTTCGTACTAGATGTTGTACACATTATTTCAGATGTTATACACATTGTTTGAGTTGTTGTACACATTGTTCCAGATGTTGCATCTTTTCGTTCTAGATGTTGTACACATTATTTCAGATGTTATACACATTGTTTGAAGTGTTGTACACATTGTTCCAGATGTTGCTTTTCTGCTCCAGATGTTGCATCTTTTTGTCCTAGATGTTGTACACATTATTTCAGATGTTATACACATTGTTTAAGGTGCTCTACATATTGTTCCCAGATGTTGCTTTTCTGCTCCAGATGTTGCATCGTCTTGTCCTAGATGTTGTACACATTATTTCAGATGTTATACACATTGTTTGAGTTGTTGTACACATTGTTCCAAATGGTGTAGTATTTGTTCGGGTTGTTGTACCTCTACTCTCAGTTGTTTTAATTTTGGATACAAGCATTGAGATAGTTGTTATTTCAAACATGAGTTCCCAGTAAATTGGAAGTTGCGCTGAGTATCAGTTTTGCTTTCTGGCTCCTATCTGAAAGAAAACAAAACAGTGGAAAAAGTGTGGACTACTTGCTTAGCAATTCTATTTAATGGGTTGTTTTAAATGACGGGTTCGATATTTTTTCACATTGATATTGAAACTTCCCAGGCAGAGATAAAGAACCATAAAAATCCAACTTCTTCATATAATCAGATTTATTTTGTTTCATTCCCGTTACCTTATTGGATTTTCAGATTTATCTACACATATCCATTAGATGCTATACGTTCGGTCTGTCACTCGTTACTTATATCAAACAACAGAAATAGGAAGGAAGATGTGTGACGTCATTTAAACATATAATAGCATTAAAAGGTGTGATGCATTGAAAGGGAAATGTATCAATTATTTACCAATTTTATATTATGTAATAGTGGAAGAAATAAAAAAGTGACAAACAATGTCAAAAATGGCCACTTACAATTTTCACTGAGAATAGTATTAGCAGAATATTTCATTTCACAATATTATGCATGTGTGAGGATCGAGTGATTCAAGAAAGACTCCTTGCTCTTCTTTTCTTTTCCATTTCCTGCTACCACTGTCACGGACGATGGACGCATCTTTGAACTTGTGGTACTTCTTTATTATCATATGTCTTTCCTTTCTGGTCATTTCGCTCACTGATGTTTTTGTTGGCTTTTATTTCTAGGTGCACGATGTCTGAACAAGCGACATGACATGAAAAGACATGAGTCTGTCCCTCTTGACACTATGGGTAAATAAGCAGGGGTTAAGTGAGCGATGCTACTCTGGGTGCATGCTGTCACAAAGTGAAACATACATATTGCAAACAGGCTCACTAAGGAATAATGTGGGATCAAGCAGGGACAACTGAAGTGGAAGCCAACGTGAGGGCACAACTAATTTTTTTTATACCAAGGTGCAACGTCTCGAAAAACATGTGCAACATCTGGGACAAAAACGAAAAGTACAACTCCTGGGACGAAAAGTCCAACATCTGGAGCTAGAAGTGAAACCACTTGAACAATAAGTACAACATCTGGGACAAAAAGTGCAACAACTGGAGCTAGAAGTGAAACAACTGGAACAATAAGTACAACATCTAGGACTAAAACTGCAACATCTGGAGCTAGAAGTGAACAACTGGAACAATAATTACAACATCTGGGACAAGAAAGGCATCATCTGGAGCTAAAAGTGAAACCACTGGGACAAGAAGTGCAACATCTGGAGCTAGAAGTGAAACCACTGGAACAATAAGTACAACATCTGGGACAAAACTGCAACATCTGGAGCTAGGAGTGAAACCACTGGAACAATAAGTACAACATCTGGGACAAAACTGCAACATCTGGAGCTAGAAGTGAAACACTGGAACAATAAGTACAACATCTGGGACAAAGGTGCAACAACTGGAGCTAGGAGTGAAACCACTGGAACAATAAGTACAACATCTGGGATAAAAAGTGCAACATCTGGAGCTAGAGTGGACAACTGGAACAATAAGTACAACATCTGGGACAAAGGTGCAACATCTGAAGCTAAAAGGAAACCACTGGAACAATAAGTACAACATCTGGGACAAAAAGTGTAACATCTGGAGCTAGAAGTGAAACAACTGGAACAATAAGTACAACATCTGAGACAAAAACTGCAACATCTGGAGCTAGAAGTGAACAACTGGAACAATAAGTACAACATCTGGGACAAAAAGTGCAACATCTGGAGCTAGAAGTGAACAACTGGAACAAAAAGTACAACATCTAGGACTAAAACTGCAACATCTGGAGCAAGATGTGAAACAACTGGAACAATAAGTACAACATCTGGGACAAAACTGCATCATCTGGAGCTAGAAGTGAAACCACTGGAAAAATAAGTACAACATCTGGGACAAAAAAGGCATCATCTGGAGCTAGAAATGAAACCACTGGAACAATAAGTACAACATCTGGGACAAAAACTGCAACATCTGGAGCTATAAGTGAAACCACAGGAACAATAAGTAAAACATCTGGGACAAAAACTGCAACATCTGGACCTAGAAGTGAACAACTGGAACAATAAGTACAACATCTGGGACAAAAACTGCAACATCTGGAGCTAGAAGTGAAACCACTGGAACAATAAGTACAACATCTTGGACAAAACTGCAACATCTGGAGCTAGAAGTGAAACCACTGGAACAATAAGTACAACATCTGGGACAAAACTGCAACATCTGGAGCTAGGAGTGGAACCACTGGAACAATAAGTACAACATCTGGGACAAAAACTGCAACAACTGGAACTAGAAGTGAAATCACTGGAACAATAAGTACAACATCTGGGACAAAGAGTGCAACATCTGGAGCTAGAGTGGACAACTGGAACAATAGGTACAACATCTGGGACAAAGGTTCAACATCTGAAGCTAGAAGGAAACCACTGGAACAATAAGTACAACATCTGGGACAAAAAGTGCAACAACGGGAGCTAGAAGTGAAACAACTGGAACAATAAGTACAACATCTGGGATAAAAACTGCAACATCTGGAGCTAGAAGTGAACAACTGGAACAATAAGTACAACATCTGGGACTAAAAAGGCATCATCTGGAGCTATAAGTGAAACCACAGGAACAATAAGTACAACATCTGGGACAAAAACTGCAACATTTGGAGCTAGAATTGAAACCACTGGAACAATAAGTACAACATCCAGGACAAAAAGTGCAACATCTGGAGCTAGGAGTGAAACCACTGGAACAATAAGTACAACATCTGGGATAAAAAGTGCAACATCTGGAGCTAGAGTGGACAACTGGAACAATAAGTACAACATCTGGGACAAAGGTGCAACATCTGAAGCTAAAAGGAAACCACTGGAACAATAAGTACAACATCCGGGACAAAAAGTGCGACATCTGGAGCTAGGAGTGAAACCACTGGAACAATAAGTACAACATCTGAGACAAAAACTGCAACATCTGGAGCTAGAAGTGAACAACTGGAACAATAGATACAACATCTAGGACTAAAACTGCAACATCTGGAGCAAGATGTGAAACAACTGGAACAATAAGTACAACATCTGGGACAAAACTGCATCATCTGGAGCTAGAAGTGAAACCACTGGAAAAATAAGTACAACATCTGGGACAAAAAAGGCATCATCTGGAGCTAGAAATGAAACTACTGGAACAATAAGTACAACATCTGAGACAAAAACTGCAACATCTGGAGCTATAAGTGAAACAACAGGAACAATAAGTAAAACATCTGGGACAAAAACTGCAACATCTGGACCTAGAAGTGAACAACTGGAACAATAAGTACAACATCTGGGACAAAACTGCAACATCTAAAGCTAGGAGTGAAACCACTGGAACAATAAGTACAACATCTGGGACAAAGGTGCAACAACTGGAACTAGAAGTGAAATCACTGGAACAATAAGTACAACATCTGGGACAAAGAGTGCAACATCTGGAGCTAGGAGTGAAACCACTGGAACAATAAGTACAACATCTGGGATAAAAAGTGCAACATCTGGAGCTAGAGTGGACAACTGGAACAATAAGTACAACATCTGGGACAAAGGTTCAACATCTGAAGCTAGAAGGAAACCACTTGAACAATAAGTACAACATCTGGGACAAAAAGTGCAACAACTGGAGCTAGAAGTGAAACAACTGGAACAATAAGTACAACATCTGGGACAAAACTGCAACATGTGGAGCTAGAAGTGAACAACTGGAACAATAAGTACAACATCTGGGACAAAAAAGGCATCATCTGGAGCTATAAGTGAAACCACAGGAACAATAAGTAAAACATCTGGGACAAAAACTGCAACATCTGGACCTAAAAGTGAACAACTGGAACAATAAGTACAACATCTGGGACAAAAACTGCAACATTTGGAGCTAGAATTGAAACCACTGGAACAATAAGTACAACATCTGGGACAAAACTGCAACATCTGGAGCTAGAAGTGAAACCACTGGAACAATAAGTACAACATCTGGGACAAAACTGCAACATCTGGAGCTAGAAGTGAAACACTGGAACAATAAGTACAACATCTGGGACAAAGGTGCAACAACTGGAACTAGTAGTGAAATCACTGGAACAATAAGTACAACATCTGGGACAAAACTGCAACATCTGGAGCTAGAAGTGAAACACTGGAACAATAAGTACAACATCTGGGACAAAAGTGCAACAACTGGAACTAGAAGTGAAATCACTGGAACAATAAGTACAACATCTAGGACAAAGGTGCAACATTTGAAGCTAGAAGGAAACCACTGGAACAATAAGTACCACATCTAGGACAAAAAGTGTAACATCTGGAGCTAGAAGTGAAACCACTGGAACAATAAGTACAACATCTGAGACAAAAACTGCAACATTTGGAGCTAGAAGTGAACAACTGGAACAATAAGTACAACATCTGGGACTAAAACTGCAACATCTGGAGCAAGATGTGAAACAACTGGAACAATAAGTACAACATCTGGGACAAGAAGTGCAACATCTAGAGCTAGAAGTGAACAACTTGAACAATAAGTACTACATCTGGGACAAAAACTGCAACATCTGGAAGTAGAAGTGAACAACAGGAACAATGAGTACAACATCTGGGACAAAAACTGCAACATCTGGAGCTAAAAGTGAAGCCACAGGAACAATAAGTACAACATCCGGGACAAAAACTGCAACATCTGGAGCTAGGAGTGAAACCACTGGAACAATAAGTACAACATCGGGACGAAAAGTCCAACATCTGGAGCTAGAAGTGAAACCACTTGAACAATAGGTACAACATCTGGGACAAAAACTGCAACAACTGGAGCTAGAAGTGAAACAACTGGAACAATAAGTACAACATCTGGGACCAAAACTGCAACATTTGGAGCTAGAAGTGAAACCACTGGAACAATAAGTACAACATCTGGGTGAAACTGCAACATCTGGAGCTAGAAGTGAAACCACTGGAACAATAAGTACAACATCTGGGACAAAAAAGGCATCATCTGGAGGTAGAAGTGAAACCACTGGAACAATAAGTACAACATCTGGGACAAAACTGCAACATCTGGAGCTAGAAGTGAAATCACTGGAACAATAAGTACAACATCTGGGACAAAAGTCCAACATCTGGAGCTTAAAAGAAACCACTGGAACAATAAGTACCACTTCTGGGACAAAAAGTCCAACATCTTGAGCTAAAGTGAAACCACTGGAACAATAAGTACAACATCTGGGACAAAAAGTGCAACATCTGGAGCTAGGAGTGAAACCACTGGAACAATAAGTACAACATCTGGGATAAAAAGTGCAACATCTGGAGCTAGAGTGGACAACTGGAACAATAAGTACAACATCTGGGACAAAAGTGCAACATCTGAAGTTAAAAGGAAACCACTGGAAAAATATGTACCACATTTGGGACAAAAAGTGTAACATCTGGAGCTAGAAGTGAAACCACTGGAACAATAAGTACAACATCTGAGACAAAAACTGCAACATCTGGAGCTAGAAGTGAACAACTGGAACAATAAGTACAACATCTGGGACAAAAAAGGCATCATCTGGAGCTAGAAGTGAAACCACTGGAACAATAAGTACAACATCTGGGACAAAAAGTACAACATCTGGAGCTAGAAGTGAAACCACTTGAACAATAAGTACAACATCTGGGACAAGAAGTGCAACATCTGGAGGTAGAAGTGAAACCACTGGAACAATAAGTACAACATCTGGGACAAGAAGTGCAACGTCTGGAGCTAGAGTGGACAACTGGAACAATAAGTACAACATCTGGGACAAAAGTGCAACATCTGAAGTTAAAAGGAAACCACTGGAACAATAAGTACCACTTCTGGGACAAAAAGTCCAACATCTGGAGCTAGAAGTGTAACCACTGGAACAATAAGTACAACATTTGGGACAAAAACTGCAACATTTGGAGCTAGAATTGAAACCACAGGAACAATAAGTACAACATCCGGGACAAAAACTGCAACATCTGGAGCTAGGAGTGAAACCACTGGAACAATAAGTACAACATCGGGACGAAAAGTCCAACATCTGGAGCTAGAAGTGAAACCACTTGAACAATAGGTACAACATCTGGGACAAAAACTGCAACAACTGGAGCTAGAAGTGAAACAACTGGAACAATAAGTACAACATCTGGGACCAAAACTGCAACATTTGGAGCTAGAAGTGAAACCACTGGAACAATAAGTACAACATCTGGGTGAAACTGCAACATCTGGAGCTAGAAGTGAAACCACTGGAACAATAAGTACAACATCTGGGACAAAAAAGGCATCATCTGGAGGTAGAAGTGAAACCACTGGAACAATAAGTACAACATCTGGGACAAAACTGCAACATCTGGAGCTAGAAGTGAAATCACTGGAACAATAAGTACAACATCTGGGACAAAAGTCCAACATCTGGAGCTTAAAAGAAACCACTGGAACAATAAGTACCACTTCTGGGACAAAAAGTCCAACATCTTGAGCTAAAGTGAAACCACTGGAACAATAAGTACAACATCTGGGACAAAAAGTGCAACATCTGGAGCTAGGAGTGAAACCACTGGAACAATAAGTACAACATCTGGGATAAAAAGTGCAACATCTGGAGCTAGAGTGGACAACTGGAACAATAAGTACAACATCTGGGACAAAAGTGCAACATCTGAAGTTAAAAGGAAACCACTGGAAAAATAAGTACCACATTTGGGACAAAAAGTGTAACATCTGGAGCTAGAAGTGAAACCACTGGAACAATAAGTACAACATCTGAGACAAAAACTGCAACATCTGGAGCTAGAAGTGAACAACTGGAACAATAAGTACAACATCTGGGACAAAAAAGGCATCATCTGGAGCTAGAAGTGAAACCACTGGAACAATAAGTACAACATCTGGGACAAAAAGTACAACATCTGGAGCTAGAAGTGAAACCACTTGAACAATAAGTACAACATCTGGGACAAGAAGTGCAACATCTGGAGGTAGAAGTGAAACCACTGGAACAATAAGTACAACATCTGGGACAAGAAGTGCAACATCTGGAGGTAGAAGTGAAATCACTGGAACAATAAGTACAACATCTGGGACAAAAGTCCAACATCTGGAGCTAAAAAGAAACCACTGGAACAATAAGTACCACTTCTGGGACAAAAAGTCCAACATCTGGAGCTAGAAGTGTAACCACTGGAACAATAAGTACAACATTTGGGACAAAAAGTGCAACATCTGGAGCTAGAAGGGAAACAACTGGAACAATAGGTACAACATCTGGGACAAAAAGTGCAACATCTGGAGCTAAAAGTGAAACAACTGGAACAATAAGTACAACATTCGGGACAAAAAGTGCAACATCTGGAGCTAGAAGTGAAACAACTGGAACAATAAGTACAACATCTGGGACAAAAAGTGCAACATCTGGAGCTAAAAGTGAAACAACTGGAACAATAAGTATAACATCTGGGACAAAAAGTGTAACCCGATGTTCCACGATATGTACCACAATGTTGGCCAAGTAGATACCCCAGTATAAAAAAGTTGTTTTCTTGCTTCCTTCACTTTTGTCTTTTTTTTCTTATTTCCTTTTTTTGTTTCTTCTCCTCCTTCTATCATATATTCAGAGCCTCACAACCAACCAGATAAAATGGGTACGTATTCTCCTTCCTTTGTCTTCTTTCCCTCTTGGTCACATTTTTAGGGCAACAACCATGAAAATCTGCATTGGTACATCACTAGATTCCAACCAAAACGTTTTTTTCCCCTAAAAAAGTGCTTGTTAGGGTCTCTATTCCTAAAATTTGCACTGGTATTTTTTAGATTATTTCTTAGATAAAAGATCTACCCTTTCAGATGATTTCTGATATTTTTCTAGATAATTTGTCCCGATACATGCTCCCCATTTCCTTCTGTTTTCCTTCCTTTCTTCCTGCTTTCTTTCCCGTCACCCTTTCAGAGTTATCATAAACGAGACTATATAATATACAAGATCTTTTAGACGATGAAAAAATGTAATATCAAAACTGCAACTTCCATATTGCGAAATGGAAAGGAGACCACAAGAGAATAAACGAAATTTTATTACCTATCCATTTGTGAGCAACCTATCGAATGTTTGATGTTTCATTTTTTTTTCTATCTACGCCACTGGGAGTAACATCCACTAAATCAATCGCTTCTACACTTATTTTATATCTATAGGCAGTTCTCTTTTGGCGAATATTGTTACAGCCCGGGGCATTTATCTATAGAATCTATTCTTTGTCGGTCGGCGGTGAAATTATTGATGATATGATGATTCTGTATCCCATTCTTTTGTATTTTTGCCACAAGGCAAAAAGTTACATATACAAACGATACAAAATAACCAGATGTGTAGCTGAGGGCGTGGTAGGGTTATATGATAATGCCCCTAGGTCACAAGTGGAGGGAGAGCCAGGGAAATCTTTATAAATCATAGTTTACCAACTGAATTTCGACTGACGTTATACGATAAGGATATGTTTGTACATATATACATTGCTTAGATAATAATCCACCCTTTGGGGTTGTTCTGTTCCAATTGTGATAGTACTTGTCGATTTATTATACTTGTTCCTTTTCCATCAAATGTCATTAAATGTTGAAAAGGGTCCCTTGGCCTCAAACATTTCTAGCTACGCCACTGTTGGATCAATTGCTTTGACATTTTTTATGGGCAGTTTTCTTGCTGGAAATATGATTCCTGCCCATAGTATCAAATTCTTTGTCAGTCAACGGCAAATTAAGAAACTGTCAACAATAACTGCCAACATCAAGATAACCATCAGCGATACAGGTTTCTTCAGTTGTTAATTGGGTCTGGCTGGCTGATGGAGCAAGTGGGCTTTCACTTCAAATATTAAATTCTTTTCAAATCTAGGGAAAAAAGTTTTTTTCGTGTTTCCAAAATCCACCGAGAGGGTTGCTTTTACAATGTATGTTAATGCTAAATTGGACTTCCACTATGTGGCCGACAATATTCTTGCTCGCTCTCTGAAAATGTTTCAGTGATCACCACGATAGTAGGGAGAGAACCAACTTAACATCTTTCATTCCTTCTAACAATTTTTAAATTGATCACCCCATCCTGGAATGCCTATGGAACGGTAGTTTCTATCGAGTGACTCACCAGAACTATCAATAGTTTCTTTTGTGTAAATACTTTGTCGGTAAGAAAACTTGATAATATTATGATTGTGTTGAAAAACTTTCCCGATTGTGGAAGTCGATTTCCAGTACGGATGTAGTGTTAATATTTTTACGTAACAGAGCTCATAAAACGTCTGTCATTTGCCATAACCCATCTTTATATGTCATTTTCCCCGTGTATAACCTGCAATCCATCTGACAATTTCCAGGGAAAAAAATCCAGTTGCGCATTATTTAAGGAAAGATATTTGCATACATGATTGTCTTCACGATAGAATTGCAGTTCAATCACAGAGTGCGTATTATCAATGGTAACGGATGATATAAGACAAGATACAATATTAACTACATGAATCGTATTTTGAAATTGACAGAAGTTTACCAGGGAAGATAACAACCTTCTGGTGGGGTTGGAAATAAGTTTCGTCACGTTCATTTATATCAAATTCTTTTTCAAGCCCCAAAATTGCAGCTAACTATATGTTTCAATCGTAACAGGAACAACAATAACAATCCTCACCAATATCCAGGGGTGTAAACGAATATATACAATTCACACTGCCGTGCAGTGATTGGGACTCACGACAAACTGTTTGTCGAGAAGCTGACTAAATTTTCAAATCTAAGATATTCACAAAAATTATCGTATATATATATATATATATATATATATATATATATATATATATATATATATATGAAGAAAAACAAACGAAAGAGCATTTGGAATCTCTTTGGGACCTATTTCTGAAGTATTTATCAATAACATCTAGATTCTCTGAAATTTAAATGTTCCAAGATGTTTATTTCAAACGCTTTCTGATATGTACAAAACGTCAGTTATGTTATAAATAGAATTTAAACTGACAATATCTATATCTATTCTACATTGCTTCAATTTCTGACTCTAGAGCTGTCAAATTATTCAATATGACGATATATATATATATATATATATATATATATATATATATATATATATATATATATATATATAAGTAAATTCTGCAACGAGGTCTAGATGAATAAAGTTTAAAAAAAAACCAAGTTTTCAGTCATGGTTTTTAGGTATAGTTGTTGTTTTTTTTTAATAGTCCTTGACCGGTTTTGCACATGTCTTTAGAAGGCTGATGTGATTCTCATATATATATATATATATATATATATATATATATATATATATATATATATATATATATATATATGCCCAGTCAATTTTTTTCTTCAAACTGCAGAAGTGGGGTTTGCTCTTTTCTTCTACCATAGCAAGGACGAGAACATCATTAAAAATTCTTACCAAAATGTTCATCATTAGCTGTATCTTTATTTTGTATGCTCATATTTTGGAACAAGCTCCGGGACTGCACCCTAGATTATAAGAGGAACAATGTGGCTTAATCTTCTGTCATACTGGAATAGATGTGTTATTTATGTGTGCTGTCTTACGCTCCCTTAAAATATTACAAGTATATTGGAAATGCTTACAGAATTAAAGAACTCACCATTATAGTCAATAATTGGACAGCTTCAGCGAAGAAATTGAAGTCATGTTGTGAAAAGTACCGTCGAAGAATATATATGGTCATAATAAATTCTATTTATGACATCACTGACGTTTCCCACTGGAATACATATTGAAAAGAGTTTGAAATAAACTTCTAGGAAGATTTACATGTAGGAGAATCTAGATGTTATAAACAAACACGTCAAAATTGAGGCCCCCAACTGATCCCAAAAGCTTCTTTTTTTTTTCTTTTCAAAAATCAAACACAACATTTTCAGAAAAAAGTCTACTGAGGTACTGATGTCAAAAACGGTACGGTCAGGAGCGTTGGAACGCACTGAGGCGCAAATACATAAACAAACCAACAAACACGGTAACATTTACTAAAAGGAGAGAACAATCACCACCTTTGGTGGCTACGGTGGTTCGATTATGTGAAGAGAAAGAGCTACAATGAAAAGAAACATCGAAGTCTTCCGTATTCCATTAGATGAACAGCTGGTAGGCATTCTTCCACCAGACAATCGATAGAATCAAGTTCATTTTCATTCTTTGCTCCCAGCACTTGTCTGTACATATAAGTGAGAGGCGTCACTCTGCCTGTCCGTCTGCTTGTCTGTCACGCTATAGAGACTAGCTAAACGTTAGTGCAGCCAAAGCAAATTAGGCATACATAACTAATGGGCCTAAGGGAAGGCCTTCAGGGGGGAAGTTTTGAGGGAAAAGAGCCGTTCTGAAGGTTTTAGAGTAGGGTTACAATACAATTACAATGGTAAACTACATCGTTGTATGTTGTTCAATATATGTATATAGCTTTTTTATTTCATATGTTTATGTATAATTCTTTACGAGGCAAGAACTTAGACAG